>OZ038495.1:14785018-14860018 GCA_964036315.1 Acanthosepion esculentum | reverse complement strand
TAATTGATATGGATCACTTACACCGAGTAAGGCCTATTTGCACGTGACTGACAAAACAGCCACAACGAATATCTTTCATAAAACGACTTACAAAGGTAGACATTATAGGCACAAATTAATCACCATGATATTCACCCGTAAAGAAACACACATATATTTAGAATAATACACATTAATATAAATTCCGCGTAAAATTGAGGTGGGTGTGCACCAGATTCATAGCACATGACACTTGGATTTATCACTTTTGTTTGAGGCCATTTACTAAGATTAGTTTAATATGCCGCAAGGTCATATATATATATATAATATATATATATATATATATATATATATATATATATATATATATATATATATATATATATATATATATGTGTGTGTGTGTGTGTGTGTGTGTGTGTGGGTGTGAGAACCACGACTACAATGTTTTACTTGTTCACGTTCTAACATCTTTTCTGATCTTTGCCCTGACTTTCAGCCCTCCACAGTGGGCTTAAATGGGGGTCAAGCGGACATATGAAATAACATATGATAAGCACCTGCTTCAGGTGCTTAAGTACATTTTAGACAAATTCTAGGGTGTGGTATGCAAAAAAATTGATTTTCAAGAACTGAGATATGATTTTTTATGAGTTTTTGGCTCAAAAATCCAAGTTGGGGCCAAAAAATAGAAGGGTAGAAATTTTGCGGAAATCCGACATTTACGAACGAACTTCAAACAGGCATATCTTGAGAAACATTTGAAGTTAGTAGGCAAATTAGACCATTTTTCGACACTACAGTCAATGAGCATTTCAAATATTCAAGTTTAAAAATGAACAATAAATCATATTCAGCTACAACTCATCACAAATATTACTGAAAAAAAGTTAATAGTTATTCATCTGTGAGGAAGCACAACAAAGATTCATAATGACTGTTACAACCATACATAGCAGCCTTCAACTCCTCACAGCTGCGAATGGTGTGCCCTGTCCCTTTGCAATGCTTGCAATACAAGCGTTCCATGGTCTTCATGACGATGGGATCACTTTTATCCCACAGTCTGTTGATGCATGAGCATGGTGCAGTTTTATGGTGTTCTGGTGCCAGATTTGGATTCAGCACCCCAAAAAACATGGGAAAATTGTGCTGGATCATGAAATTTGAGTGAGAATTACATAAATTATCCAGATTTTGGATTCAAAGGGAAATGAAGGTTGTCCCAAATGACGGGAAATTTAGGCTAGCCCACATTTTTTCAATATAAAAGAATTAAAATGGTTCCCCAGAGAGAATTTCTTCACCCAAATGGATTATGATAGCCCTACATGTCTCGATTCTTATATGTGATGCATGAAAAATTTCATCTCGGGGCTTTTCTGCAATTTTTCATCACAATTTATCAGCGGGGGCCAATTTTGGGGCTTTTTTGATGGAAAAAATGCCCATTTTTACAGTAAATTTTGTGGAAAACTCATAAAAATATGTCAAAAACCTGTCCATATACCCAATGTTTTATGTTGAATCAAATTTTGGGCATTTGGCCTTATCTTAGGGGCTTATGGGATATATTTAGAAAAAAAACTTGTTTCCAGGATGTATCGAAAACTTGAAATTCACGAGCTTCAAATGGGCATATCTTGAGAAATAATTGGAGTTAGAAGACAAATAAGACCATTTTTTGATACGACAGAAACTGAACTTTTCATTTTTCCATGTCCTAAAGTCATTTGAGGAAGTTGTCAAAATTCGATATGTCCACTTGGGAACCCACTTTTGTAGCTGGTTTGAAGAGAGGGCCCTCTCTTCAAACCCGCTCCAAAAGCCTTGATGCTTATCAGAGATCACAATATATTAAACAATTTTATAATCAAAAATCTTATAACTAGGGACTCGAGGTTGAACTTTGGGGATCTGGGAGAGCATTACGGGACCGAACCATGTGGAAAGGTATTGAAAATGGAGTTCCGATCAACCATAGCGAGGTCGAAGGATGATGATGACGATAAGCTCTTTTGTAGAGAAACGTTCCCGATGTTTCTAAGCCTGTTAATCTCAATAAATACCGAGAATCTGCCCCTCTTTGTACGAAATTGTGACATCATCTACGATAACAAGTCGCCGATAGTAACACCCGTCATCTTCGGAAACTATTTCAAGGAAGACGTCTACATGCTGGGCTCTAAAGACAGAAAGTCAGCCCTCTATTAAGAACTCTCGAGATTTGCTTCATAGGACCTTGACATTCCTGACGTCAACCTAGGAACTCATTCAACTACAAACTCCGGATATTCCAATTATTTTCGCCCACCCAATAAGAACTTTGAAAAAAATTCGTATATGAGTGTTAACCACTTAAGGACAATTTACTTGCTCTTCTAGGCGCCCAGAGAAATATTTGAGCATGACTTTGAAGGAACACTTTTTCTTCCTTTAAGTTGAAATAATTTTCTTCTTCCTTTCTTTCATTCATATTTTTTGTATATCCTTCTATCTTTTTTGTGCATGTAAATAAACATTTTCTTTTTCTATTTTTCAATTTTGAGTCTTTATTCTTCCGCCTAAAATGTGAATTGTCCGCCGCTTTAAACTTTGAAGCCGTTATTGCTTTTATCGATTCAGTCACCTTTTAACTTTACCCCTTTTAAGTGGGAAAGCCGGGACAATTTTGACCCACATATACCTACATACATACATATATATATATATATATATATATATATATATATATATATATATATATATATATATATATATATATATATATATATAATATATATATATATATATATATATGGATTAAAATATGTATTTTCAGGAATCCATTTTTCATTTATTATTCCGACATATTTTTAATTGATTTGTTTAGACATTATTTTTAAGGGACACTCATATTGGAGTAGATGCCTTTTGTTTTATTTATTTATTAAACAGTATATTTATTTCCATCAATCGGCTGAATATTTGTCGAAGATTTCATCGACTCAAGAGTAATCAAAGTTGGGCTGGCAGTAAGTGTTGCGAAACACGGCTTGTCTCGTGACACAATTTTAAGCAGCAATCAAATAATAGAGAAGAGCGCCCCAAATGAGTCTATTCGTATAATTTCCTTCTGAAAACATAAAGATCCGTAAAAGGAAGAGAAGGCAGACCTTAAATAATAAAGAGCAGGCCTCCACATCCCACTCTTCCGGCAACAAAAGTCTTGGTGCAGCCTCGTTTTGATAAACCAGAATCCGTCAAACACTCAGTCTCCATGTCCGACTGCCGCCACATAAGCGCAGGTAATTTAGGTAATTTTTGCACATATTCGACAAATCTTGTTAGAAAAACGAGGGCGCATAATTGTCTAAAAAATTCTCTAATATTCATACCGCTAGATGGAAATGATGAATAAATAAATAAGTATACTGTGACGCCCCAGAAACACTTACGTGTATTTTGTATCAGTACAAGCCAAATTAGATCAAACATGGAGTACCGTTGTCATATCTGAACAGAAGCTGTCCACTCTTTACTGTAAAGCCTCCATTTTCATGTAAAAATAGCTGCACACATAACGGCTAAGAAAAAATATTTCCCGAACACTACCATTTTAACTTATTCATGTCTAGGGTCAAGCCTTTTCTTTCCTGCTTATACAAATTATCTATACTATTTAGCGCATCTTTTTACGTTCATACAAAAATTCAGTATTCGGTAACCGCATACCTTGATTGGCTGTTGGTTTTGTTGTGTGAACAATTATGGGAACAATTATGTTTGTAAAATATTTAAAAACCGAAGAAACGAATCAGAAAATTATTAATCTATTCACCAACAATAAAGGTCTTAATTAGCACAAAGCAAAATAATAAAAACTTGAAGAAATACATTACGCTATCATCTGGAGTAATTGCTAGGAGAAATGCATAAGAGAGACCGAAAGGAGTTTAACTAATTTTTGTTGTTATTATCGCTTTTCTCTTGCAATCCATATTACTGGTTCCCATATTGTATTCATTTCTATGTTTGGTTGGCTCAGTAGATTTTTGTGGCCAAGCATAAGTGCTGATTCATTAAGTTTACGTATTTTCCAATGATGTTCTTTATCTATGATCTCAACCTGAGTGTGGTGATCTTCATTTTCTCTCCATATGTGGTCAGCCACGCCTGATGTTTCCACTTCCCCTCGCGTTACAGCTTTCTGGTGTTCTTTAAACCTTACTTTAAGAGGCGGCATGTCTCCCCTTAATATTTCTTTCCGCAGCTGCACGGGATATCGTACACGAACTCTTTAGTCATGTTCTCCTTAAGATTCATAAAGACGTTGTTCCGCTCAGGCCGATTGTTAGTTGCCAAGGCTCTGTGTGCCACCCTCTAAGTCGCTTCCTTGTAGATATAATCGATCTATGATCAGAAAGTCTCATTCATATGTCCAAAACTCCGCCCATTCTATCCAACTAAATGATGAGCTTGAACGTGGTGAGTTTGTTCACCAGGGTACCCACAGAGGAGGCACTCTCAGTAGTCAGAGACAGATTGGCCTCTGACTCATGCCTAGAAGAACAGACCAATGTTCTAATAGATAATCAGATGGAGATGTTGACTTTCTGTACACAAACAACACAGATCGGAACTAGATCAGACACATATCGACAGGATGAGGGCATAACAATGGGCTCCCCATTATCACCAGCAATGGCGAATATATACATGGAATACTTTGAGGAAATGACTTTAGAATATATATCTCTAAAGCCAACTCTAATGTTAAGGTACATAGATGAAACCTTCATACTCTGGCCACACCAGGATGACGTTCTGGTTCTACTGGACCATGTGAACTCAATAAAACCTTCGATACAGTTCACGATGGAGAAAAAGTGTAAACATACACTCCCATTCCTGGATGTTCTAATATCCCGAACAGAGCATGGGTTAAAGACATCCGTATACCGTAAGCCGACATTCACTGGACAGTACTTCAATTTCAATTCCCACCATCAATACAGTGTAAAGAAAGGGATCGTCCGCTGCTTACAACACCGGGCAAAAGTCATAGGTGGCGTCCCAGAGACATTAGATAAATTATTGGTCAGTATAAGTAGTAACCTACAACGTAACAACTACCCTGGGTACATGGCAGCAGCCCCCAAAACTGGGATAGGCGGGTACAAGAGGACAACAACACTCAGAAAATAGTCTGCTGGCTTTATGTGAAGGGGTTATCAGCGAAAATCAAATGGATCTGCGGACCATATAACATCAGGAAAACCTTCAAAAGCTGGACGTCACTTCGCAGATATCTCTCCCGAGTAAGACCCCCCACCATAGAGGAGAACATGACTAAAGAGTTCGTGTACGATATCCCGTGCAGCTGCGGAAAGAAATATTAAGGGGAGACATGCCGCCTCTTAAGGTAAGGTTTAAAGAACACCAGAAAGCTGTAACGCGAGGGGAAGTGGAAACATCAGGCGTGGCTGACCACATATGGAGAGAAAATGAAGATCACCACACTCAGGTTGAGATCATAGATAAAGAACATCATTGGAAAATACGTAAACTTAATGAATCAGCACTTATGCTTGGCCACAAAAATCTACTGAGCCAACCAAACATAGAAATGAATACAATATGGGAACCAGTAATATGGATTGCAAGAGAAAAGCGATAATAACAACAAAAATTGCAATTTGAGATCTGATAAAAACATAAAATGATAACAGAAAAAATTGCAATATGAGCACTGGTAATAGATGAGTGCGGAAGACATTAGGTTTATAATACCCAAAAAATCATACAATGGATAAAGGCGTCAGTTAGATCCAGTGACAGGACCCAAGGAGTGTGAGTTCAATACCTGCTCAAGGCGGTGGAGAACTTAGAGAGGGGAATTAACAGGAGATAACTGATAGCTGACACCCATTAGACATGGCACGTAGAACTAGAACATTCTACCCAGTGAGCGAAATAAAGGTTTCCGTTCGACATTCCAACCACCCGAAGAAGGCCGGAGCGTCCAACGGCCGAAACTTTGTAATAAATATGACGACAAAGATGAGGGCAATAGTCCGAATAATTTAAGTAGTCAACGGAAAATCCTTGGACACTTCATTTTTAACATCATCGAATGACCATCTCTTTCCAAATATGTCTGGCAATTAAAAGAGGAGAGCATGTCGCCATCAGTCAATTGGGAAATTATATCTAGGTTTAAGTCGTAAAACCTTAAAGAAATAAATTACTGTCAAGCTGAAAAATCTTAAAACGATTAAATATTATTAGATCATTAAACAAGAGAAATGAATTGATGGTTACACGTAGGCATATAAATAAATATCTGCTTAAATACATTGATAAAGATTAATTATTTTACTTTATTTTTAATTTTTAATCATTTTTAATTCTTAGCTGTTACTTTTTAATGTATTAATGTCAATAAATATTTATGATTTTGTTTAAATAAGAACAAGTAACCTCATTTTAATTAAAAGAAATCAAAAATTGAAATATGAATTTTCACTTCTAAAATGTAATATTTAAATTTCTTTTTTCTTGTTATTTATATAGATATAAAATAATTCCGCTTCTTTAAATTTCCAAACATAATTTTAAAATTAAAAACTTTAATCCCAGCCTAATATATAACTACGCCAACATTGTGTTAACCAGATTTATTATAATTCAAGTTGTATAACGGCCAGTTCATACTCGGCACCTGAAGATTATATCGTGCATAAAACTCAATGTCGAAATAGTGTAAGGCTGATATAACAATCCCATCTGTTCCTGCAACTGTTTTTTCCGTCCTGGATATGATGATAAATTACATCCAGCAGCAAAGCCTCTGATGGGGATGTTTTGAAGAGCGTGAAATCACCTCTTAACTGATGTGGTTCCCTGAACTGGTGTGGTAGCACTTGTTAGGATTTCAACTATGGGCAAATAGTTAACACCCAAACTGGTGTCAAAACACTGAAAGTATAAAGATATGTTTTTATTGAAAAAAATCCAGTAATACATTTTTGAAAAAAATACCAACAATACATTTGACAGTCGACAAAAACTTCTTTATAAAACTACGTCCATGAAACTGATTTGCAAACTGATTTCTTACAAAGAATACATATTCTATGCATACGAAAATATCCTCAAAATCTTGTTGGCAATAAAAAACACATTGAGGTGTTGATATACCGTAAAGCAAAATAAACCAAACCTGCTGCAGTTTATCTTGTCCTGTGCTAATCCAAAATTAGATTTTGATATTTCTGGTCCTTCCGTATTTGTGTGTATTGTAGGTCTCGATTTTTCGTTATAAAATATTTTCTCCAAAATATTCGTTCAGTCCTTAAACTAGTTTTCCTTTGTATATTTGAAGCATCCCAGCTTTTGATTCTGTGCCTATTTTCGTTAAGTACCCCATTTTTTTCTCTTATTTTAATAATTCTTTTATACCTAGCGTATCTATGACACTTATCCTTTCTATTTTCCGCGGTTTTCGTTCGGTCATTGTAAATTTTCCTCCCTGTACATTTGCTTTCAATGATTCAGCTTAATTGCCTTCATTCTGTACCATTCCTTGACATTGTTTGTTATCACTTTTTCAGCATATTGAGAATTTTTGTCAGCTTTACATTTCTTTTTTTTCTCATCTCAATTTGCTGGGGTAAATCTCTTAACAAATCATTGAAATCCTTTTTGAATCGCCGTTATTATGTTTGCATTTATATAAAACATATGTTCCTCACCTTTCTAAACATTCGGTTAAGGCACTTACCCATTAACAGATAATAATTATCACTTCATATTTTCTTATGTGAGATGTTTAATTGAAATTAAAAAAAGAATGTTACAAGAAACAAGCCATTAAATGTTAAGGAATAAACAGATGTAGATGAAAAAGAGATTAAAATTTAACCAGGACGCATGGTAGATATATTTACAAATTGCTGTCGGTAATCGCTCGCATGCTCTCTCCATATTTCTTCTCCTGGTGGTGGCTGTTAATGAAAGAGGGTTTAACGAGGCCTTTCATGTGAATTTGATTTTGGTGTATAAAAATGCGCGACAGTGAAGCCCACATACTTTGGCAGGAGCGCCTCCCTCACGGCTCAAAAAATAAATTAAATTTCTATAGATATATGAATTCTTCTCCTTTTGCGCCATATCTTTTTCGTTCATCGGTAAACTTGGCTCTCCACAGCTATGTCAATTTTTGTAACTTTCGTGTCGGTTCTTTCCAATAAATTAACTTGCTATCAGTACCGGACATGAAGATTTTATTTCCGTAACATTTCCTACTTGTTCACTCGCAACATCATATTCTCAACATTCATCTGTAGAATCACATTTCTATCCTTTCAAATATACTCATCTCTTAGGAGATTGGCCACTATTGACCGCATTATATTATATTCGATAAAAGCAGCATGGCCCGGCGTTGCGCGTGCTTGATTCAAAAATCGTACGACTCATACAACAATCGGTATCACTTGACTTAAAATATTTTGCCCTTCCTTGCCTTTAAAGGAGTGTCCTATGCCGTGCTGATGTTGATACATGCCTTATTTCTTGCCTATCTCACACTGCGAATTTTTTCTAAGCTCTATACTAAACATTAAATCTTTCACGAAAAAAGAACTAAACAAAATGAACACAAAACGATCAGCTTTAAAAAAAGGACTCGTAACTGGAAAAACCGAATAAAAAAAAGAATGTTAACAACAAATAATTTTTCATAGCTATAGGCTCTCACTCTAACCACTAGAAAATGGCCGCAAACTACATGAAAACTGCCGTAGAAGCATGAAAAAGTCGATTATTTCCACTATCGGTGGGAGTTGGGAAATGCAAAGTCGATCTTGGCCTTTCAACTAACTTGGAGCATGTGCATATAAATTTTGGTGCAAATCCGTCGAAAATTGCGAGCGTGCATTCGTTACACACATACACACACACACACACGCACACGCACACACACGCACGCACACACACATACACACACACACACACACACACACATCCTGCATTTTATACATAGAGTTTACATAAAATTTCAACTTGGTTTAAATTGTTTCTAAGGATAATTTACGATTTCTTTTTTACTTTACTTATTTTCTGCTATATATATATATTTCTCCTTACTATATGTCATAAGAACTTATTTATGTCTCATTTCCCGTCTCTTCCATTTATCTCAACTCTCCAGCTTATCCACTGAGCCATGTGTCCTCAAAGACACATGATCTCCGTGGGTAAAGGAGTTGGCTAGATCTAGTGACTAGACCCAAAGAGTTCTGAGTTCAATATCTGGCTACAGCAGTGGTGGACCAAACAATTGGTGAATAGAGTTAAAGGGATGTAACTGTGACATCCGGAAGATGCATGGCACGTGGAACTAGAAAGATCTACCCCGCTGGACGAAATAAAGGGTTCGGATTTAAATTCCATTTACCTGAAGAAGGCAGGAGCGTACAAAGACCGAAACGTCGTGAATATGGCAACGAAGATGAGGATAACAATCAGAATATTTCAAATAATGTAACCTAACAACTTCTTCGCTTCCGAAATTTATTTCTATTTTTCCCGGATGTTTCTGACAATCTCATTGAATCCATGCATATTTTCTATCCAACATTCTATGTGCATCTCGAAGACAGGATTTGGAATCACGAGCAATATTATTAACTTCCCCATCATCCTGGTGCTTCGTGCTTCTGTGCTCTACCATTTTCGGTGATTGGAAGCAAATTACTTGGGCACTGTCTCGAGTTGCAATAACCTAATTGAAAATAAATTATGGAAAATATTGTGTATTTATCAACTTTGAAGAAAATTCATTGCCACGATCAAGAAGCCCGTAAACAATCTCGGGCTTATGTATACCAAATATACTTCAGCTTTAGTAGCAGTTCTAGTGTCTAGGGCAACATCCCCTAATGAAGACCATCCCTCTTCGGGGTGGTTTTGAACTCAGAATTTTCCTACTCCTAGATTGCTTGCCACCTTAAACTAGAGAATCCAGTATGTCCTGCTATTTACCCTGCAGCTTGAAGCAGAAGTGATATTGGTTGAAACTGAAGACAACACCCGAAATTTGAACTCGGCTTGTGGAATACACGTCTTGTTCTTGCAGAGGCCTGTTAGTTGGTGTGACTTCTTAAATTTATATCTAACGCAAAATATCACAAAATAGGAAACAAGAAGGAACACAAAACGGTTTTTATAACAAAAGCAATCTTCATTTTATATTTATGTATGTAATGATATACAATCATTATTAATAGAGGATACTTCCCCTTGACCGGAATTAAAAGTCTTTACTAAATAAATATTTTTATCTGAGCTCATATGAAGTTGAATGAACTTACCGCTCAAAATGTCCACTGTGAGAGAGTTGAAGGAATTCTGTAAAGCTGCAAAATATGTTGATAAACTTTTAGCTTCAGAAGAGTTGAAGGGGTGAATGTTCCGTATGTTTGTAATTAAGTTTCTGTCACTTGTAATATTATGAAATGTTCATAAGTAAGCTTCGTACCTATGTGTATATGTGAGTGCGTGAATGTTTTCATAGCGTCTGCAACGCAAGGGGTCGAGATGCGATTTCTTTAACAGCTACATTTTAGTAATCGGGAGAAATTTAAAAAAACATAACGAACTTGAGTCTGGTATTTATAATGAACGTAATCACGTGATCGGCTCAAAAGAGTATTTCAGAATTTTGGCGGAAAAATGGTTTTGAATAACGCGTAGGCGTTGTACCAACGTAGGCGATAACATGATTTAAATATTAATTGACCAATAATAGGTGAGAAAATATCAAGGTTCTGTGATCCACATTTTGAATAGATTTGCACAAAAAAATTATATTGATAAAAAAAATGGTAGCATGGTGCTAAATTTTAATACACCGAAAATTGTTCAGAAACATAGAAGATGTGGCATACGTATAATACTTCTGTCATATTTGATAGATATATTTTCCGTTTTATTTAATTTCTCTCTAACAAGGACGAACTGGAATGACTATATTGAATCCATTGCTAGGTCAGCTACTATAAAAGTTGGCTTTCTGTGCCATGCGAGACATTTTGTCTCTTCGGAAACTATCCTATAAGTCTACAGTTCGTCCATGCTTAGATTATTGCTACCACATATGGTCCGGTGCCTCTGTTATTTACTTTGAGCACCCGATAAAATCCAAAGAATATTCATCAATATTATTGGTTCTGAAGCCTTCTCGGCTTCAGTCACTTTCTCATCGCCCTAATCTATCCCCTCTGCGTATTTTCTGTACATATTTTCATGGTAATTTTTAGGATGAGCTCTTCGATATAGTACTTAGACCGTTTGAATTTATGCTCAATACTAGAAGGTCGAGATCTCATCAATTTAGAGTTGAGCTCGCTAGATGTAACCATAAATTCTGTGCCTACGCTTTCTTTTAATGGCATTTTTCGCTTATGGAACATCCTTCCGGCTCCATGCTTTCCAGCCAACCAATCTGCCAAATATCTACTGTCCACCTGATTACTCTTTCTTCGTCCTGCTAATTATTAGGTTGGTGCAAAAATAATGTCGTTTTTTGACGTTCAACTTCATGTGAGAAAACGACATTATTTTAGCACCAACCTAATATTAATGTCTCTTTTCCTAATTTTCTACATCATGTAACATCTTGTGTCTTAGTGGCTACCTGCCTTGCGTGACGTGATACCGATTAAAAAAAATGCTTCATTTCATTCGATACAATTTTTGTTTGTAATCATATTTGACATCTTCTTGTAGCAGATTTGACAAAAAAATACTGTTTATATTTTAGCGTCACATTCTATATCTGAGCACAGCTCCATTAGAACCCATTTAAACACACACACAAATTTACCAGACTCAATTAGAAACATACTAGTAGAAAACACAGATATATTAAGTGCATCCACCTGTAAAAAAAGATTTAAAATAATGGAAGCTTTAATAATAAAAAAGAAAAAAGCCAACTCTTAGCAATATTAACTACGAACAAGGCCACAATGTGCTAACCGTATTCGGAAATTAAAAACATCCCTATCACACACTAAGACATGCATATTACGCACACACTCAATTAAGCTGAAAAATCGAATCATCCTTGATAATGGCTAAAGGTATGGCCGAAAGCGCTCGGAAATATAACAAATTTGGACAGTTCTTACACACCCTTTGTCCAGAAAAGAAAGCTCTTGTTCGAACACAAGAAAAATTAAATAAAAAGCTTAACCGTACTACCTCGTCTGTTGTTTTTAATGAAACATGCACAGATATATATATATATATATATATATATATATATATATATATATATATATATATATATATATATATATATATAAAATCAAAGACGTATTCACACAGTACGACATTCCGTTCACATTTTCAATAAAGGCAGCATTTTGAGGATCACAAAATTCTTAGAAACTGAAGTGTTCACAAAACGCAATAAACCTGGTCTGTTACACGTTTGTAAAATCGATATTTCAGAAGGAATTTTGTATAAATTGATGTGTGAATTGGATGAAAAACGATGCGTTCTCTGCAATCAAATGAAATAAAATTTCTTTGATTAGTAAATGCTACGGGTCTTTTAAAAGGGAACATTCAAATCGAGAAAAGAAGATTTATTAATACAAAGAGGAAGGCAATTTAACGTTTGAGAAAATTATGAAATTCAAAAAGAGAGAATTAGAATTAACAATGGGAAGGAAGCAGCTTTATATATTTGAAATGGTTATTTTTTTTATTCGATATCTTGTTATATATTAAACATAAATAATTACTTGAAATCGGATTGCTTAAAGAATTGACTCCTTTAACAATGTATCTCCTTTGTCTAGCAGGCGATCTGAGAATTGAATGAAACGAAGAATTAGAACAATCCCCAATTTTATTATTGAGGCTCGCAATAGATTACATTAAATACTCGTTTATTTCCGCAGCCTCTGAATGTTAATGTCTGAGGATTAGTTTAGATATTAAAAACTTTGAAGCAGCACTGGAATAAAGAGACATAAAAAATTTAAAAAATCATGGAAATGAAAATGTCAGGTGAATCGTTAAAGAACCGTAGGAAAGGAAATTTGTGTGGAAAGGAAAGAATGAATATGAGGCTGAAATTATGTCGAGAAATATGGCAATTAAGAAAAATCAAGAAATGGCTATACAGGAGGAAGGTGATAAGTTGTCGAGGAAAAAAAAATAAGGAGACTAAAGTGGGCCGGGGGAATTATGGGAAAAGTGAAATCTACGATGTTTTATAGCACAGACTAATATCAATGAGATAGGAAGGGGGGTTGTAAGAAGGCAAACTATAATAATAATAATTATAATAATAATAATAATAATAATAATAATAATAATAATAATCAGAAGAAGAAGAAGAAAAAGAAAACAACAATAACAACAAAACAACAATGACAATAAAACAGCACAAATAACTAGGACAAAAGCAACGACAATAATGAGAGAAGCGACAAATCTTCAACGACCAGACCAACCACGACAATATAAAATAGAGATATAATAATAATAATAATAATAATAATAATAATAATAATAATAATAATAATAATAATAATAAGTTTTATAAGGGTTTATATGAGGGTTTTATAATTGCTGCACAAGACCAATGCTTGTTAACTAGGAATTATCAAGCACATATACTAAAATACTGTGTTAGCCCAAGATGCAGATTCTGTGACAAATATCCAGAAACCATTGATCATCTTATATCAGGTTGCACGATATTGGCATCCACTGAATATAAAAACCGGCATGACAGAGTGGGCCAATATCTGCACTGGAAAATTTGCAACTCCTATGGGAAGGAAACTGGAAGAAATTGGTACGAACACCACCCTGACCCGGTCACGGAGATAGGACCTGTTACAATTCTATGGGACTACACAATATACACTGACAGAACAATCAAAGCCAACCGCCCAGACATTGTTATTAAAGACCACAAACAAAATAAGTGCCTCCTTATTGATATGGCAGTCCCTGCAGACTGCAATGTGTCTTTGAAGATATTCGAAAAACTGTCAAAATACAAGGACCTTGAAATCGAAATCTCAAAAATGTGGCACATGGGAACATCAACAATTCCTGTTGTAGTTGGAGCCCTTGGACTGGTTGGAAAAGATTCCAGTAGGCTGATTGAAGGGATCCCTGGAAGTCTATGCCTCAAAGAGATACAAAAAATTGTTCTGACAAGTACAGCCCACACTTTACGAAGGGCTTTATCTATGTAATTTTTTTTTTTTTCAGTGGAAAGTGTCATGATGCCATTTCTAACCGTAGGTCCCTGGGCGGGACCCGGAAAGAAATGTGTAAAAGCCAGATATCAAAGGGAATAATAATAATAATAATAATAATATTAATAATAATAATAATAATATTAATAATAATAATAATGATAATAATAATAATAATGATAATAATAACGACGAAGATGAAGACGAACTGCAACAGCGACAACAACGATGAAGACGACGACAATATTGACAAAAACATTGACGAAAATTAAAACTTAAAACAGTGTGGAGATTAAAGACGACACATAATAATAATGATGATGACAATGATGATGCTGAAAAAGAAGAAGAAGAAGAAGAAGAAGAAGAAGAAGAAGAAGAAGAAGAAGAAGAAGAAGAAGAAGAAGAAGAAAGTACAAAAATAATAAAAAAACGAAAATGACGAAGAAGAATAGAGAGCGGGTAGATGAAGTAAGAAAAGAAAAGTAAAAAGAGACATAGGCACAGTAACAGGGAGGTAAAACGCAGTAGATGATGATGATGATGTTGTTGTTGTTGTTGTTGTTGTTGATGATGATGATGATGATGATGATGATGATGATGATGATGATGATGTTTTTGTTGTTGATGATGATGATGATGGTTCTGTTCATGGCAGTTGTGGTAAGGTTTGCGGCTGGTGTTGATGTTGGTGGTGGTATTGATGACACAAAAGGTATAGAAAATTCTAATGCTTTCAAATGTAATAATATTGATAGAAATAATGATTTTGGATGTGATGACAATGATTATTCTGTCAATGGAAAAGGAAAAAAAAACACTACCATGAGGATTCTGCTGATATCGGCGATGTCAGAAACGCGGATAGTGAGGAAGAAGAGAAAGAAGAAGGGAAATGAAATGTTTCTGAAGCCAAAGAAAGAAAGAGAGAGAGAGAGAGAGAGAGAGAGAGAGAGAGAGAGAATCAGAGAGAAAGAGAAAGAGTGATGAAAAACAATATTTGTTAATCTTTAACAAATGAAATCGTTCATGTCTTTTTCTCCCTTTTTATTGCATTTAACACTCGTATCATCCGAACAAAGCGATTTGCCTCCGAGGAAATTGATTTCTCTGAGCTGACACGTGCACGTGACGCACACAACAAAGCACTTTATCAACATATCAATACCAATAAGAGATCGGTTCACAACAAAGACACCCGAATTTAATTCACAAATTTGGCTCCAATTGTAAATCAAATACTCCGAACTGTGCTTAACGGTATTAATTCCTCAAGTTATTATGGGCATGCTTTAGTTTTATTTTCTGAAAAATAAAACAAATATTAGACTAAAAAAAATCAATTTAAAATGGAATAGATTTCATTTTCTTTGGGGACACCTTGCCATTAAGTTTATCAATTGCTTGGATTATTAAACAGGCAACATTTAATCAGTTAAGTGTAAATTTTATTTTAGTGGATATTTGTTTTGTAATTTATTTACACCTGTTTATTTAGTGAAACGTTTTGTATAGTAAAAATATTGTACTCTCTGTATGATGCTATGTAATTAGTATTTACCATTCTTAGCATCTTGATATTAGGAATTAGAATCCCAGACCGCTGTAACATCCTGATTTCTTCGGGTGGATTATTAACTGATAAAATTTGGTAAATTTCAGAACGACCGTTTCCTTCATTAAACGCAAAGTGTTGGTTTTCATTCTACTCTCCATTCTAGGATATATCCCGTATCGATAATTTGTAATGACGGTTGTGCTAGTTCCACAGGAACAGTGTAAATTCCACTCTCTGTTTGTCTCAGATATTGATTTTCTGAGCATTATATAACTAGATATACTGTTATAAATGCCAATGCGATATTGTAGATATACAACGGTTCTCTCTCTCCCAAAGTTTCGCCGACTGAGCAAATAACCCTACGTTGTGTCTCTATTCGCATTTTTTAAAAATTTATTTTCGTCTGATATTTGTTTTATTTTTCAGAAAATAAAAATAAAGTAGACTCATGAGGGATTATCTATGCCGTTAAGCACAGTTCAGCGTCTTTGACTCATCGTTGGCGCCGAATTTGGGAATTAAATACGGGTGAATTTGTAATACGCAAAGGGACTTAAAGGCTGGTAATTAGGGAGATGACACTTGAGTCGGCTAATGCTACATCTGCCATGACAGATTACGAGTGAGATTTTCGCTTCAAACAGACTGAACTCTCATCTAATTCATCTGCACATCGGGATATCACACCGCACAGATGGTAACACTGACAAGCTGTTAGGGAAGTGTGTGTGTGTGTGTGTGTGTGTGTGTGTGTGTGTGTGTGTGTGTGTGTGTGTGTGTGTGTGTGTGTGTTAAAGTTCAGTCGCCTGAACTGAAGAAGTCTTCTCCTGTATGGACGAAAACTATTGCGTCGAAGCTGCGACATCTTGGAGGAGAATAAAGAAAGGGAATGCAACCCCTTTTAATCCATGGCGTCTTAGAAATCAAAGTCGGGCTAATCTTCATATTACTTCCCCCGGCTTGGGTAAACTTCATTTGACAGTACATCAGTGAAGTTCGAGTTTCTTCTATTCGTAGGTCGAAAGGGAATCATTAAATGTCGTAACTGAGAAGTGCGTGAAGATCAGGAAAACGAAAAGTTACAGTGTATTTTTGAAGTTTCTTTTGTGTCAGAATGTAGCACGTTCAGAAGAATATAAATATATTGGCGAGTACAATCTCTCAGCTGGGATAGTTCAGATACAGATTTTTGACGAGTCACAGGCAGGCGGTTAGAAATGCCTCATTTTTTTAACAACCGTAACGCACCGTCGCCGGTCCCTTCCTATTTTCAATGCTAAAAACACACAGCTTATTTGAAGATCTTACATCATAGACTTTTCTGCTAGACATATAAAAGTCATCATGCTTCATATACATATATAATCATCTAATGTCCTCTCCAATCAGTGTGTGTTCTAAGTCATTTGTGACGAAGTGATATCATGTCATAGTATCATAAGGGGTGTGCTAGTTGGCCGTTCGCACGTCCACATTTCTCGACCGATTTCGATGAAATTGCACACGCATGTTGCAAATTTACAAAGTCAAGACTAACTTTTCAATCTCCAACACCACCTCGGAGATTGGCGAAAACATCAATAAACTGAAGGATAACTGATATCCATTGCACTTAATACAAAACGTAGCTCATATTCCAAGGGTTATGTAGAGTGATGGATAATTTTCTTGCGACATTGGCTTCACACAATAATTGCAAAGCAAAAAATAACTGTTGAAAAATCGGGTTTTCCGTATTACTTAAATTAATAAAATATGAGTAACTTCCTCATGTTTTATCCTATTTTATTCAAACATATAATAATTTGCAATCATGCAAGAAATACGTTTGGTTTTAGTCCTGTCTGCATCCCAGCCTATAACGAAAAAACACGGAAAACTGTTCTAAAAGCCATTTTTCCGGCCATAACTCGCTGATTGTTCATCAAATGCTTTCCAAATTTAGCATGTAAAATTACATCGGACATACAAGTTTTCTTGCGTAAATGATTGTTTACGATTATTTCAGTTAAGTAGGCAAAATCTGCGAAAAACTAGACAAAATCGGCTTTGCAATTTACCCAAATTTTTTTCATATGATTCCATTGTGAATTGGCATTTGAACAACCTTTGATACAGAGATTGTTTGAGACGGATTATTGAAGCGTTAAAAGGGAAAATTATCCGACGAACCTCTTAATTACCCCGGGTTTACAGTAAACGTGAGAAGCAGGAGAGAGATCGTTCATGCGTTTGCAGTTGCAGTTGAATCAAGATCTGACGCGTCCTCCCTGTTTTTGTTTGATTATTTGATTTTTAACCAATGCCATACTATTTGAAAGTTATTACGGCCATCAGAAATTTAATGAATATCTAAAACATTGCAAAATTTTAACCCCGAGCAGAGATGGAATTCCTTTATTAAGAACAATCAAACACTTGCGAAGGACATACCGTAAGAAAAGATGAGGGAAGAGTAGCTTGGTATACCAACGGATGATTCATGCATGCGGAGACGGAGGCAGGCATTTCTAGACAGGGGTGTGCAGGTATACAGCGGGGTGCGATTATAACATTACAGCCATTTACACTCCGGCAACCTCGGCTAGTATAATTTAAACAAAAAATGCAGTGAAGAATTGCATTTTATCAGTGAATTTGTTATTCATTGACGGTTCGAGGGACTTAGTTTAGCTATTTCTAGTAAATGAATGAATCAGATAAATATCTCCACACAATCCTCAATTTCTCCATAGTTTAAAATATTCCTGTTAGCGTCGAGAACTTTTCAGCACCTCCTCGTATAACGTTTTGAAAGTCTGTAACTAAAAGGGATGTTTACGAAACTACTGCAAAAGAAAATTGGATGGATTTTCTTTCAAATTCATGAGTCTATAGGAGAAACAATGTCAATCATAAGGAAAATTTTCAACAAAAATGTTCCTTAAAATTCAGCTGGGATGTCGTCCTTGTCAATGGTATGACTTCCATTTGACTTCTGTATATTTAATTATGAACATAAAATCAAACTAAGTGTCAGCAAAATACTTTTGGTTAACCGTAGATAAGAATGATCATTTTTGTAGAGGTTTTCTGGGAAGTGTTCTAACAGAGTACAGAAATTGCGACACACACACACACACACACACATATACATATATATGTATATATATATATATATATATATATATATATATATATATATATATATATATATATATATATACATACATACTTGGGATGTAAAATTCATCAAATTCAACTAAAATTAATTAATATATTCCCTTTCCAAGTCAGCTTAATTTGTAAATTAATCTGATGATGTTTGGCGGCCATTTCAAGTTGAAAAAACTGTTCTTGTACGATCCCCAAATTCAAGAACCGCCGAGCCTGCTCCGAAGCTAGATGAGTGGCTGCTTGAGAATACCGGGTGCAGGATGTATAACAGATAACGACCAAGAATTCTAAATAGGAGAGCCAATTGTACTCGGGTTCGTTACATAACGCAAATATCCTTAGAAAAGGTATGAAGCCACTTTTTCATCCCTCAGCTATAGATGAATTAGTAGGAGATTTATCGGCAAATCTTTATTATTGTCAAATACTCTTTCTATCTAAAAATATTGGCTGGCTTTAAATAACCTGTAAAATGTTAATAAGCAGTAAAAACAAACCAATCAAACATCAGATTATTCTGGATATTTAATACGTCATTAGCATGTCAGTTGTCGTTCAAATATAAACCTTGTCTGAATCCTCCTATTTCTTCTTAGTTCATTTTCCGAAAGATGATTCTAATTCACGCTGTAAATAATGAAAAGGCCTCACTCCTCTTACAAGCTATATTTCATCTTTCTCGTTTGTTTAGTCGAAGTAAAACGATACAGCATTAGATATATTTTCAAATCTGTAATATCTTTTTGTTAAGGACCTGCTCTCCTAATTCTTTAACAAGTCTTAATGCATTTTAAAGTTAACTTGTAAACATATTAATATTGTTAATAAATAAACGATATAATAATGTAAACTATAGATAAAATAAAATAAAACAATAATATTTAAACCTTGTCTAAAATAAATAAAATAAAATAAAATAAAATTTCTCCCAGCATACAACAGAAACCGTCACTACCGGAAATATGTACATCCCGCTAAAAGACGTGAGATTCAATCTCATCGCCCAAGTACTGTCGGGATGACAACATATGAGTAAATTCCGTCCCTTTATAAGACTTGTGATATTACGAAGTAACTTTCTCCTTTTTATAACATGAACATTATCATAATTGTAACGTAACACACACACACACACACACAAACACACACGCACACTAATACTCACAAATACATAAATAAAATTTTGAGATTACAATACAATTATACTTGCCTTCTATGTATTGTGTATCTTATTATCTTCGTAAAAACAAACGTAAAATTCTACTACCACTAATCCTATCGTGTGAGTGAATAAACTCGATCCAAAATCCATCTAATGAGAGTTGTTTGATATATTCTGTCCCTTTTAACCGATTCCTTATTCTATGTATATAGATGATCTCTGTATTTTCACTCCCAAAGTCTCTCAGTTGTTTAGGGTGATTGTTATCTTCTGGTGATTGTTAGACTAGTTTAAGTACTATAAAGATCGATTTGTCTATGTTCAGTATTAACAATTTTAAGGATTTAAACTTTGAATTTTTGCCTCGTGGAATTTATTTCATATTCCATTGTGTACAAATTTTATTTCTATTGTAGTTATCTTTATACACGAATACCAACTCTTTTTTCTAAGGCGGTGAAGAAAACATTTTTATTTTGCGGTATATGTTGTAATGATTCAAGACAACTTATGTTATCAAAAACATACATGAATTCATGATGCAATTATTTCTATTGTACTCTATTAACACAATTATGTTGAAGAAAAGGAGGCTGCGTTGGGGCATTTACGCACGCATATATTTGGCCTGGCCTGTTACGCCTCTAGATTTCTAATTAAACTTGGAATATTTTTAATCATTTCACGCTAATCAAGACGACAATGCCACTAAGATGCAAGCGGTTATTGTAAATGAAAGATATTATTGAGGAGAAACGACAATAAAAGAATAGTTTTCTGTACAATAGAGGATGGCGATTGGCATTACCTTTTAATATTTTACGGTTGCAGGTGTCAGGGAATCAAGAAATCGCAGACAGAGTTCGACAAGCGAGAAGTGCGAGAAAAGAACCTATTATAACAGGACATGTGGTAACATCTAAATATTTCAACAGCAAAATGTAGTTCTCAATCTAGTGATACGCTTAAATCCATGCAGATGGATGTCAAGTTGAAAAACCCAACAGAAAAATTCCTATGGAAATATTTGTAGCAAGGACAGAGGGAAGCCACATGACGTCTGTGTGAATGTGACTAAAGTTGAGGTGACAGGCCAGGAACTATTCTTTTGATTTTTAATGAATTCTGAGTGACAAATTATATCACCAGACCGGATATGACAGTAAAATTCAATGGACAGGTGAATGGTAGATTTATAAATGTGCGAGATTGATTCTGATGAAAAAATTGTAAACCAAATTTCCTATCAGTAAATCTAGAAATTGATCGAATATAATCGCCCTACTTCATGTAAGTGGAAAAAAAGTGTTCTCTACTGAATGTATTTAGTGAGATAGATTTCTAAATTATTAAGTTTATCCATGTCCATATTCGGTTATTCGAATGTATCTAAAATCACAACAAAAGAGAATATATGAAAAATATACCATTTCGATAGTTATTCAAACACGTTACTTGGAAAACATGATGTGAAAAATGTCGGTTTTGATATGAAATATGCTCCCAAAACTAATAGGAATCATGTCTGTTATATACTTACATACCCAACTCACGGTTGCATCTCTGTTTTGGCGCAGAGTGCGAGTCAGTTGTGGCTCCGACAGTGGAGATGCACAACTGAGGAAAAAAAACATTGCGAGATCCCCGGATCTGAAGAACAGCTGCCCCTTGTTCTATAAAAGAGGGATCCATGCTCGCCACTAAGGCCAGTGCACCGACGATTGCAGGGGCTTGGGGAACTTCTGTCCTTGGCCCAGGTGTACGCGCACGGGTTCCCCATTGTAAAGCCGACCTTGAATCACATCAGATGTCAGTGGGGAGACGATGTAAAATACCCATGTTTGTTATACAGTAATATATTATTATTAGTCCATAAATATAATTAAACATTAAAATGATTTTAGTCCTTTGATGCCCCAAACGAAATATTTTCCGAAAACGAATAAAAAAAACAAAATATTAAACACATAAATGTATACAGTACACAAATCGTTAATTTCAGTTATCAGTTTTGATCAAAATATGGTTGGTTCATATCAACCTAAATACGTTATTTAATGCCGAAAATAATTTTAGGATAGGTTTGTCTGAATAGAATATGTGTTCTTATAAGAAATGTATTTGTATACCAGGATTCCTTAACGTAATTTTGTAAAGAATGTTTTTGTCAAGAGTCAAATATATAGCAGGTAATATATATATATATATATATATATATATATATATATATATATATATATATATATATATATATAATCAAGAAAACCTTAATGTTCATTTCGGTTATAATTTATTTCTAAATAAAACCCTATGAGTATCATCGGGCACACACACACATACACACATATATATATAATGTGGTAACTGGGTACAAAGGAAAATATCAGATGGTCCCATGTTACTTAAGACCTCCCGACCTGAGTCCTTGTTGTCGGAAGAAGACGAAAATGAATGTACACTTTAATAAGTAAATGGCGATTTATGGCGAGATTTGGCTAATGACATATATATATATATATATATATATATATATATATATATATATATATATATATATATGTATATATATATATATATATATATATATATACATATATATATTTATATATATATATATATTTATATATATATATATATATATATATATATATATATATATATATATATATATATATATATATATATATATATATATATATACAGAGAGAGAGACGGAGAGATATAAATAGGTGTAGATAAAGATATGTGAGTTCGAGTGTATGTGTATGTATTGTTGAAGCTGTGAAATACTCATATATATATATATATATATATATATATATATATATATATATATATATATATATCGAATTAGAGATCGAATTAGAAATATTTATAATGTTAAACTCTTCCTGTCACTATGTCACAAGTTTGAGTAAGATTTTTGGACCTGTATTAATATTGATACTACGTATGTAAACTTCCAGTTACGTATAAAGCCACAAGGAATTATTGAATTAATTCCAGGTGATTAATTCTTATAAATTACCAGAGATTATCATGTGCATGTCTGTTTGTATGTTTGTGTATATGTGGGTGTGTATGTGTGTGTCTGATGACACTCATACGCTTTCATTTAGGAAAATCGGAAATCATCAGAAGTAACATTATTTAGTGAATAAAAGACAGACCTTTGAAAAATAGACTACGAAAGACGTGCGGATATTAGGAGCTTCAAGGGAAACGTGTTCATATGAAACGGCAGGTTCCTGTGTCTGCTATTGATATGCATCAGTCAATAAGAGACGCTTCTTATCTACATTGGCAAAAAAGCTTCAAGAAATAATGTTTGCAGCTATCGAATGCACATTACTGATAACCTAGAGGCGAACCATATATACACACACACACACACACACATAATCTATATCTACACTTATTTATATATCTCCTCTATGTCTCTCTCTCTCTCTCTCTCTCTCTATAATATATATATATAATATATATATATATATATATATATACATATATATATATATATATATATATATAGAGAGAGAGAGAGAGAGAGAGAGAGACATAGAGGAGATATATAAATAAGTGTAGATATAGATTATGTGTGTGTGTGTGTGTGTGTGTGTGTGTGTGTGTGTGTGTGTGTGTGTGTGTGTGTGTGTGTGTGTGTGTGTGTTATTGAAGCTGTAAAATAATTATGTCAATATTTGTTATCTGGTACTCAGTACTTTCCCTTCATCCACCCCTCCATCGAGTTCTGTCGTTGTGCTAATTCATTTCTATGTTTATCCGAAATCTGTTGAAAGTTCTCAGTCCGACTCACTTTATAAATATTAGCTAACTGAACATAATCTATCACGGTACGATACCTTTTAATAAATTCTAGCAAGTGAACGCATCTAAATATCGGTCGTCGGCATCCATCCCTCTCGAGAGACGATGGAGGAGCGCGGTGCGCTAAGAGCTTGGGTGGCATATATGGAGAACTAGGGCTGCCCAGACGTCTAGTTCCCGTTCTCGGACTTACTCGCAGAGTACAAAGGAGAGGATAAACCCATAGAGTTTCGTACCAACTCGGCTGCAGGAGTTGTCGGAAGGTAGCACAAAGTGCCTTGCATCCGCCTTCGGGGATCCACTCCAGGTTCGTATTCAGAGTTGTCCTTCTCCTAGACCAGTTGCCATCTAAGGTTATAGAACCCAGTCTGTCTTGCTATTAACCCATAACTGGAGGGAGAAGAAGAGGATTCTCACCATTCCCAAGGGTATTAGCACGTAAGTGAATGTAATGGATTCGACTGGAATTAGAATCTAAATATTACAATACATACATAAATATATATATATATATATATATATATATATATATATATATATATATATATATAAATGACGAAAGAGATATATAGAGTTTTCAAAATATATCTAGATAAAATATTTATCTATTCCTGTATTTCTCTCCTTATATATATATATATATATATATATATATATATATATATATATATATATATATATATATATATGACGAAAGTGGGATACAGGAATGTATATATAGAGAGATAGATAAATAAATATATATATATATATATATATATGTTACATACATACATAAATATATATATATATATACATATGTATATATATACATATAATTATTACAATATATACATACATACATACATACCTACATATATATATATATATAAATGACGAAAGAGATATATAGTTTTCAAAATATATCTAGATAAAATATTTATCTATTCCTGTATTTCTCTCCTTATATATATATATATATATATATATATATATATATATATATATATATATATATATATATATATATATATATATATAACATACATACATAAATATATATATATACATATGCATATATATATATATATATATATATATATATATATATATATTATATATACATATATTTTACATACATACATATATAATTACAAATATATATATGTGTTTGTATGTGTATGTGTTTGAGTTAAAATGCATTTAAATATAAGCGGCTGGACATAGGCTTACTTGTTTAAGTCATTTGGATATATATATGTACATATGAATAGATAGATATCGGTATGTCTTTACGTACATTTACATATAAATACATAAATATACGTATACATATATACATGAATGTCTTTATTTATGTAAGGATACATTTCCTACATAGAAACAAATGGATCGATTTTATATTCATCCTCATCAGCGTTTTGTAAACGTGCTTGACTTATCCTGTATGTCATCTTACCCTGGGGACATGAAGCGTGTTATTACAACTTTTTCTCTGTCTTTTTTGTCTTTTCTCTTTAGCGACTTTGATTCAGAAACTTTTCAGCGATCTCTTAATAGTCGTCAACGTTAATCGTTTCAAAATATTATTGTCACAAAAGCTGTTCTCATGGTCGGACATTTTATTAATTCTTGTAAAGGACCATAATTTGTTTTGAAGAAGTAAACGTTAAAAGAAGGGATGAAGTTCACGAACGAAAGAGATTAACACTTTGAATTTGGTCATAAGTGCGAATGAACAAAAAAACCTTTAAAGTTTTAGAAAAAAAAATATGAAAAGCCGAATTAATGTGAAGAATTATTTTGTTAGTACCAAGAAGATCTGAAATAATGTCAGAACTTTCTTATCAATAGGTTTGTGTTGGAGTAAAATAATGAAAGGCATTATTAATTTGTTTTTAGACCGATGAAATTCTAACCGGAATCGCCTGAATCCCAGAAGAAAAATAACGTCAGATCTAAGAGAATGAATTGAAAACAGAGGACGAAGTGAGGTGTAATTTAAGTCAAATTAAGTCATACGAATAATGTTGAAAAATTTCATGCCGAGTACAGACAATTGGAACTATTGTTCCTGTTGGCCATGTGACTTCATAAAATCGTGTAATATCTGATGTCACGTGAGCGATCGTCACGGAGAAGTCATCGGCCGCTTAACCCACTTTTAACATTGCCGAGAAGAAAATATTAATGAATCCTCATAATTACAGTATGTACGAGGGTGACTTACGCAATAATAATCGTGGAATATATATTAACCCATCCCTTCCCTCACGAATGGGTTAAATAGTAGGTCTTCTTCTTGGCAATATCAGAAATATTCACTCACCAAATATCTATCTATCTATCTATCTCTCTCTCTCTCTCTCTCTATATATATATATATATATATATATATATATATATATATATATATATATATATATATGTGTGTGTGTGTGTGTGTGTGTGTGTGTGTGTGTGTGTGCGCGCGCAGGTATGCAGAATAATAGGAAAGAACACGTTAGATAAATAATCCGGAGTTCCTTAGTAGTTTTGCTTTTATTTTTAAAAAGACAGTGCTCCATACAGAAGTAGAGCTTATATTATAGCCATTTGAATAAACAAATAAATAAACAGATTAATAGACAGATAATAATGAAACAGAATCCCCTCGATATTTAACGACCTGCGGCAAGGCCATAAAAATGCCTTTTTGACCAACTAGACGTCCACTGCTACTATCAGGCTTGAAATAGGCACCCCAATATAACCTGGCATAAACTTTTCGAAGGGGACTGGTCTGTAGATAAAAATTAATTGTTAACTCTTAGACCACCTAACCAATATAGCCAACCCTAGCCGTTTGCATACTAACTTATGTTGCAAGAGACCACACTTATAAACATGCGCTAACCACAAGATAGCTTATTCCCAAATTCTCGCTTGACGAGGAAGCGTGATCAGACACCTTAATTCAACTTAATTTCAAAAATTATATTATGGGTCTCGGCTCTCGCTTTTGAAACATGAGAACTCTTATGTAGCGAAGGAATAATATTTTTTTAAAAAATATTATAATATATATATATATATATATATATATATATATATATATATATATATATATATATATATATACATATATCTTACTAAAAGTCTGTAATTCGTGATTACGTGATGCGTCGTTCGTCAGGTGCATAATAATGATTTAAGGTTCTTTCCACCTCTCTCTAAACACTTCTCTCTTTTCCACCTCTCTCTAACCACCTCTCTCTTTTTCTACCCCGTTGTGATTGCATGCTTGCTTGCATGGTCCATCCGTCCGGGCATAATGATTTAAGTTAATCTGCTTTAAGTGAATAAGATTTTCAAAAATACTTGTTGTTTATACAGTAAGTATTTTTATTTTAACTTTCTTCAAAAAGACAATTTTAATTAACATATTTTCCAGGGAAAGAAAGAGACAAACTTCATGCTCATTTCAAGATGGCTGCAGCCTGAGAATCATTACGATCAATAAATGCATCTCTTCTTTTTTCATGTTCAAGATGAGAGCCAAATAACATTTTAATATACATTCTTAAATAGATTGATATAAAATTATCAAACAGCTTATTTTAATCATTAGGGATGTGTATTATATCATTGCGCAACTATTATAATAATATATTAGAACAGAGTTAAATTCTTTATTCTAAAATCTACCATAACAGAGACAAATATCGTAGCAGAGACATATCTTTATGGGGAGGCCTAAAAAACATTTAGAATTTAGTCTTAAGCTTTCAAAGGACAACAAGAAGATTTAAAGTTTGCAGTGCCTCTAAATTGGCATAAATCATCTTTGGAGGGGGATCTAAGCCCCCCCCCGTTCCTTCGGATTCTACGGCCCTGCATACTTTTCCGAAAAAACAAAACAAAACACACTGATATTGATTAATATATGAACGTCAAGAAAAAACAGTCACAGGTACAAGGTTATAGTAGAAAAATGAACATGATCTAGAAATGCTCAATACAGAAAAGTAACATACTTGATGAGTTTGAGTAAATGGAGACAAAGCAAGGCTAAAGTATGTGGCAAAGGGGGGAATGTTATTTAGAGCTATATTCGTGGAGAGCAATGATGCTTCATATCTTGAAGCAGCACGTGAGATAAAAATGAAATTGTAATAGAAGCCCTAGACTTGTCATCTGAATGCTATTTTGAATTTTATATCTGTATTGCTGATAATGCAAAGAAATGACAAAAAAAAAGATATGAATGCAGTCACTGATATGATGGAATTCGGATATTTAATGAAGAAAAAAAAACCAACTTAAATGGAAGAAATGCTCACATAAGAAGTACAATTCAGAAAAGGAAAATGGGATTTATCCGAAAATCTGTATCAAAATAATATTCGAAGATCCTATATGAATTGATTAAAGCACAGAATAAAAAGATATCACTAAAGTGTCAACTCGGCAATCAAATATCTAACGCAAGTCAGATTCTTTTTTAAAAAATATTGAACAAAAATCTTTGAAAAACCATCTGAAACTATCATATTAAAACGGATGACATTTCAGAAATCCATGTCAGAAAAAAAGAATTATATGAAAAAGAGAAGAATCTTTGTTAGATAAAGGATTTAGACTCTCAGAGAAATATTTTCGAGTTTGGAAAGAGGTGGGAGAAATTTGAAATCCGAGAAACAACCTGTATGACAAAAAAGAAATTATTACAGCAATCAGTGATGGAAATTTTACCATTCACACACACACACACACACACACACACACACACACACACACACACACACACACACATATATATATATATATATATATATATATATATATATAATATACATTTTTCCCCTTGTCAGCACAACACGATTCTCAGATACCGATGGAAAATGTATATTCGTTATTAATATATCATTTATATGTTTTATTTTAGATGTGTGATATTATCTAGTTATATATATATATATATATATATATATATATATATATATATATATATATATATATATATATATATATATATATATATGTCTGTGTATTTAAGTGTCTGCGTACGTGTGTAGGATACAGAACATATAAGAAATGTTTATGTTCCTTATTTTATCATTCTGTAGGATTGTCATCCATATTTGATCTCTATTGAAACCAAGGTCGTAGAATCAACTGATCTCTTATGTATGTATATATATATATATATATATATATATATATATATATATATATATATATATATATATACATATACATATATATATATATATATACATATACATATATATGTATATGTATGTATATATATACATATATGTATATATATATATATGTATATGTATATATATATATGTATATATATATATATATACATATACATATATATGTATATGTATGTATATATATACATATATGTATATATATATATGTATATGTATATATATATGTATATATATATATATTTGTATATATATGTATATATATATTTGTATATATATGTATATATATGTGTATATATATGTATATATATGTGTGTATATATATGTATATATATGTGTATATATATATATGTATATATATATGTATATATATATGCATATATATATGTGTATATATATATGTATACATATATATACATATATATGTATATATATGTATATATATGTATGTATATATGTATATATATGAATATATATATGTATATATATGTATATATATATATGTATATATATATATATATATATATCTATGCTTATATATATATATATATATATATATATATATATATATATATATATTAACGATGTTCTTGCAGTTTTACGCTGAGGAGACGACCAGTTTTTCCTTTATGTTTCTTACCACAGCTGCATGGGATTGCATACACACACTCCTTAGTCATGTTCTCCTCTATGGGGTCTTACTCGCAAGAAGTATCTGCGAATTTCCGAACCACTTTTGAAGGTCATCCTGATGTTATATGGATCACAGATCATTTGTATTTTCTCCAATAATCCCTTCACACAGGGTCAGCATACCGAAGGTGTTTTCTGAATAATGAGTTTTTTTCTTTGGTATGAGGTCAGAATAAACATCACTGGGAAATCCGGAAGAGGCATGGAAGATGGAAATAGAACAATCTACCCCGGTGGTCGGAATAAAGAGTTCAGGTCGAAATTCCAATTACCCAAAGAAGGCGGGAGCTCGCAACAGCCTAAACATCGTGGATATGGCAATGTATATAATGTAAATAGTTACAATACATCATGTCAGAAATATTGACAGATATTGAAGCTTATCAGTCTTTACTTACTAGAGATGAACGTAAGTTACTATAACCGTAGAGAATAAATCTAATGTAACAATATCGATTGGAAACATTTCAGATTAAATCCTTATAATCGATCAGTACGTAAGAGAATTCAATGTTAGTTATTGTATCCGTAGATAATAAATCTAATGTAACAATATAGATTTGAATCATTTCAAATTAAATCAATATTCTGCTAGGGAATTTTTCGTTTGGCTTTTAGAGCTAATCTTAAAACTATCGCATCAAAAAGTTCTTACTTCAAATACTTTGGTGCATAGACAGTTATGACAAATTTATTATAGAAGATAAGATACTTAAACATAGAATAGGTTGCAGTAAGTACAATTTCGAATTAAGTCATAAATTATTTCAAAAAGAAAACATTAACCTAAAAACTCAAATCGTGTTCGTAAAGGTCTCGTCGGGGAGAGTTGTTTATATCGATGTTATCCACATGAAATTTGAAATTGGTTAAATATGGCGTTGAGCGAATGAAGAATGTAGATATTAATGGCGATTCTACTTCTTTGAACCACGTTGATAGGCGCTACACAATCAGAAATAAACTACTGAAATAAATAACTGAAAACACATCACTTGATGCGATTCAACATCAGAAAAAAACTAGTTTCCTGAACCTGGCGTTTAATAGAACTATTTTATTAACCAAAATGTAACCATGACTGTTCTGAAATGAATGTCGAATATTCCCGTTTAAGTTATCGGCTAATATTCTTTTTTATATGTATTCTCTTAGGATGTAGGCGATCATTGCTCTCCATAATATCCTGTCCTTTACAGCTTTTAATAAATTGTATTTTTGCTATTTCTCCCAAACTCTCTTACTCATATTCACTGTGTATGTTCTGTTTTCCTCTGACCTTCTTGCCTTGCATTTGTCCTGTGAGCATAATCTTTCCCAACATTCCATTCCTCGTTATGTGCCTTAGAAATTTCAAATGTCTTTTCATGATGTTAAATATATGTTTCCTTTTTTATAACATTTTTCTGAAATATTTACATTATTCGGACTATTGTCCTCATCTATCGCCATATTTATTACAATTTTTCGGACTTTGTACGCTCCGGCCTTCTTCAGGTGGTGGGAATGTCGAACTGAACCATTTATTTCGCTCACTGGAGTAGACTGTTCTAGTTCCACGTCCCATGTTTAATGGATGTCAGTTATCAGTTATCTCCTGTTAATTTTTTCCTCTGAAAGTTCTCCACTGCTTTTACCGGATATTGAACTCAGACACTTTGGGTCTTATCACTGGATCTAACCAACGCCTTTATCCATTGTGCCAGAGAGAAAAATTAACAGGGGATATGACATCCATTAAACATTGTACGTGGAATTAGAATAGTCTAACCCAGTGAGCGAAATAAAGGATTCAGTTCGACATTCCAATCACCTGAAGAAGGCCGAATAATGTAAATAATGTACATAATACCTCATCTCAGATATATAGACAGACATTTTTCTAAATCTTTATAGTTGCTCACATATTCTGTCTGTCTGTCCCCAGCGTCCTTCCGTAGAACCGCATTGCTATTGCTTGAGGTTTCTTCATTTATCTTGAAGGAAATTGTCCCGCATTCAGTGCCATATAGTAGGGCGGACATTACGTAACAGTACATTTTTATTTGTTTCTAATGAATTGTTTGTTTCTTAATACACTGCTTGGCTTGGAGAATGTGCCCTTAGCTATCCATTAGGCGATAATATTTAAAATTTTGTAGTTTATTCTTGAATTTTTTACTATCTTTGATTTGTAATTTTCATTTGGGGCTGACCCTTTATCTAACAACTATCCATTCTCTCTTCTTGTAGTTAATGTTTAATCCTTTGCTCAGGCTTTCATTCACTACTACTGTAGAGGTCTGGTGAGAAGACACATCCTTGTCTTAACCCTTCCTATTTTTACATGGGCTTAATTAATTTTATATCCATTTCTGAAGACAGTTTGCTGCCAGCATAGGTTTATGATTATTAAAATATACCTCTCAAATATGCCACGGTTGTTGAGAAGTTACAACAGATCTTTTGATGTAAGTTATTAAACACCATTGAGGGATCTATAAAACACAGGTAATCTCCCTCCAGAATTTGTATGGCTCTTTCTTGTGCAATTCTGTGCATGTAAATATCGCGTTTCTTGGTCCAGTGTCTGTGACGAACCCGCATTCTTCCTGTCCTATTTCCGGTCTGATTCCGCTGCGTGCTGTATTCAGAAGAGTAGAAGATACCAAAGTTGTGCGATTGAACCTATGCGTAAATCGATCAATGTGGATTACGGCTTACCTGTGCATGTAAATATCGCATTCCTTGTTCCAGTGTCTGTGACGAACCCGCATTCTTCCTGTCCAATTTTCGGTCTGATTCTGCTGCGTGCTGTATTCAGAAGAGTAGAAGATACCAAAGGCCTGCGATTGAACCTATGCGTAAATCGATCAATGTGGCTTACGGCTTACCTGTGAATGTAAATATCGCGTTCCTTGTTCCAGTGTCTGTGACGAATCCGCATTCTTCCTGTCTTATTTCCGGTCTGATTCTGCTGCGTGCTGTATTCAGAAGAGTAGAAGATACCAAAGATGTGCGATTGAACCTATGCGTAAATCGATCAATGTGGCTTACGGCTTACCTGTGCATGTAAATATCGCGTTCCTTGTTCCAGTGTCTGTGACGAATCCGCATTCTTCCTGTCTTATTTCCGGTCTGATTCTGCTGCGTGCTGTATTCAGAAGAGTAGAAGATACCAAAGATGTGCGATTGAACCTATGCGTAAATCGATCAATGTGGCTTACGGCTTACCTGTGCATGTAAATATCGCGTTCCTTGTTCCAGTGTCTGTGACTAACCCGCATTCTTCCTGTCCAATTTCCGGTCTGATTCTGCTGCGTGCTGTATTCAGAAGAGTAGAAGATACCAAAGGCCTGCGATTGAACCTATGCGTAAATCGATCAATGTGGCTTACGGCTTACCTGTGCATATAAATATCGCGTTCCTTGTTCCAGTGTCTGTGACGAAACCGCATTCTTCCTGTCCTATTTCCGGTCTGATTCTGCTGCGTGCTGTATTCAGAAGAGTAGAAGATACCAAAGTCCTGCGATTGAACCTATGCGTAAATCGATCAATGTGGATTACGGCTTAACTGTGCATATAAATATCGCGTTCCTTGTTCCTGTGTCTGTGACGAACCCGCATTCTTCCTGTCCTATTTCCGGTCTGATCATCTGCGTGCTGTATTCAGAAGAGTAGAAGATACCAAAGTCCTGCGATTGAACCTATGCGTAAATCGATCAATGTGGCTTAAGGATTACCTTTGCATGTAAATATCGCATTCCTTGTTCCAGTGTCTGTGACGACCCCACATACTACCTGTCCTATTTCAGGTCAGATTCTGCTGCGTGCTGTATTCAGAAGATTAGAAGATACAAAAGGCCTGCGATTGAACCTATGCGTAAATCGATCAATGTGGCTTACGGCGTACCTGGGCATGTAAATATCGCGTTCGTTGTTCCAGTGTCTGTGACGAAACCGCATTCTTACTGTCCTATTTCCGGTCTGATTCTGCTGCGTGCTGTATTCAGAAGAGTAGTAGATACCAGAGGCCTGCGATTGAACCTATGCTTGAATCGATCAAAGTGGATTACGGCTTACTGTGCATATAAATATCGCGTTCCTTGTTCCAGTGTCTGTGACGAACACGCATTCTTCCTTTCCTATATCCGGTCTGATTCCGCTGGACGCTGTATTCAGAAGAGGAGAAGATACCAAAGGCCTGCAATTGACCCTATGCGTAAATCGATCAATGTGGCTTACGGCTTACCTGTGCATGTAAATATCGCGTTCCTTGTTCCAGTGTCTGTGACGAAGCCGCATTTTTCCTGTCCTATTTCCGGTCTGATTCTGCTGCGTGCTGTATTCAGAAGATACCAAAGGCCTGCGATTAAACCTATGCGTGAATCGATCAATGTGGCTCACGGCTTGCCTGTGCATATAAATATCTCGTTCCTTGTTCCAGTGTCTGTGACGAACCCGCATTCTTCCTTTCCTATATCCGGTCTGATTCCGCTGCGTGCTGTATTCAGAAGAGTAGAAGATACAAAAGGCCTGCGATTGAACCTATGCGTAAATCGATCAATGTGGCTTACGGCTTACCTGTGCATATAAATATCGCGTTCCTTGTTCCAGTGTCTGTGACGACCCCACATACTACCTGTCCTATTTCAGGTCAGACTCTGCTGCGTGCTGTATTCAGAAGAGTAGAAGATACCAAAGGCCTGCGATTGAATCTATGCGTAAATCGATCAAATTGGCTTACGGCTTACCTGTGCATGTAAATATCGCGTTCCTTGTTCCAGTGTCTGTGACGAACCCGCATTCTTCCTTTCCTATATCCGGTCTGATTCCGCTGCGTGCTGTGTTCAGAAGAGTAGAAGATACCAAAGGTGTGCGATTGAACCTATGCGTAAATCGATCAATGTGGCTTAGGCTTACTGTGCATGTAAATATCGCGTTACTTGTTCCAGTGTCTGTGACGAACCCGCATTCTACCTGTCCTATTTCCGGTCTGATTCTGCTGCGTGCTGTATTCAGAAGAGTAGAAGATACCAAAGGCCTGCGATTGAACCTATGCGTGAATCGATCAATGTGGCTCACGACTTACCTGTGCATATAAATATCGCGTTCCTTGTTCCAGTGTCTGTGACGAAACCGCATTCTTCCTGTCCTATTTCCGGTCTGTTTCTGCTGCGTGCTGTATTCAGAAGAGTAGAAGATACCAAAGGTCTGCGATTGAACCTATGCGTAAAACAAATCAATGTGGCTTACGGCTTACCTGTGCATATAAATATCGCATTCCTTGTTCCAGTGTCTGTGACGAACACGCATTCTTCCTTTCCTATATCCGGTCTGATTCCGCTGCGTGCTGTGTTCATAAGAGTAGAAGATACCAAAGGTGAGCGATTGAACCTATGCGTAAATCGATCAATGTGGCTTAGGCTTACTGTGCATGTAAATATCGCGTTACTTGTTCCAGTGTCTGTGACGAACCCGCATTCTACCTGTCCGATTTCCGGTCTGATTCTGCTGCGTGCTGTATTCAGAAGAGTAGAAGATACCAAAGGCCTGCGATTGAACCTATGCGTGAATCGATCAATGTGGCTCACGACTTACCTGTGCATATAAATATCGCGTTCCTTGTTCCAGTGTCTGTGACGAAACCGCATTCTTCCTGTCCTATTTCCGGTCTGATTCTGCTGCGTGCTGTATTCAGAAGAGTAGAAGATACCAAAGGTCTGCGATTGAACCTATGCGTAAAACAAATCAATGTGGCTTACGGCTTACCTGTGCATATAAATATCGCATTCCTTGTTCCAGTGTCTGTGACGAACACGCATTCTTCCTTTCCTATATCCGGTCTGATTCCGCTGCGTGCTGTGTTCAGAAGAGTAGAAGATACCAAAGGTGTGCGATTGAACCTATGCGTAAATCGATCAATGTGGCTTAGGCTTACTGTGCATGTAAATATCGCGTTACTTGTTCCAGTGTCTGTGACGAACCCGCATTCTACCTGTCCTATTTCCGGTCTGATTCTGCTGCGTGCTGTATTCAGAAGAGTAGAAGATACCAAAGGCCTGCGATTGAACCTATGCGTGAATCGATCAATGTGGCTCACGACTTACCTGTGCATATAAATATCGCGTTCCTTGTTCCAGTGTCTGTGACGAAACCGCATTCTTCCTGTCCTATTTCCGGTCTGATTCTGCTGCGTGCTGTATTCAGAAGAGTAGAAGATACCAAAGGTCTGCGATTGAACCTATGCGTAAAACAAATCAATGTGGCTTACGGCTTACATGTGCATATAAATATCGCATTCCTTGTTCCAGTGTCTGTGACGAACACGCATTCTTCCTTTCCTATATCCGGTCTGATTCCGCTGCGTGCTGTGTTCAGAAGAGTAGAAGATACCAAAGGTGTGCGATTGAACCTATGCGTAAATCGATCAATGTGGCTTAGGCTTACTGTGCATGTAAATATCGCGTTACTTGTTCCAGTGTCTGTGACGAACCCGCATTCTACCTGTCCTATTTCCGGTCTGATTCTGCTGCGTGCTGTATTCAGAAGAGTAGAAGATACCAAAGGCCTGCGATTGAACCTATGCGTGAATCGATCAATGTGGCTCACGACTGACCTGTGCATATAAATATCGCGTTCCTTGTTCCAGTGTCTGTGACGAAACCGCATTCTTCCTGTCCTATTTCCGGTCTGATTCTGCTGCGTGCTGTATTCAGAAGAGTAGAAGATACCAAAGGTCTGCGATTGAACCTATGCGTAAAACAAATCAATGTGGCTTACGGCTTACCTGTGCATATAAATATCGCATTCCTTGTTCCAGTGTCTGTGACGAACACGCATTCTTCCTTTCCTATATCCGGTCTGATTCCGCTGCGTGCTGTGTTTAGAAGAGTAGAAGATACCAAAGGTGTGCGATTGAACCTATGCGTAAATCGATCAATGTGGCTTAGGCTTACTGTGCATGTAAATATCGCGTTACTTGTTCCAGTGTCTGTGACGAATCCGCATTCTTCCTGTCCTATTTCCGGTCTGATTCTGCTGCGTGCTGTATTCAGAAGAGTAGAAGATACCAAAGTCCTGCGATTGAACCTATGCGTAAATCGATCAATGTGGATTACGGCTTAACTGTGCATATAAATATCGCGTTCCTTGTTCCTGTGTCTGTGACGAACCCGCATTCTTCCTGTCCTATTTCCGGTCTGACCATCCGCGTGCTGTATTCAGAAGAGTAGAAGATACCAAAGTCCTGCGATTGAACCTATGCGTAAATCGATCAATGTGGCTTAAGGATTACCTTTGCATGTAAATATCGCATTCCTTGTTCCAGTGTCTGTGACGACCCCACATACTACCTGTCCTATTTCAGGTCAGATTCTGCTGCGTGCTGTATTCAGAAGAGTAGAAGATACCAAAGGCCTGCGATTGAACCTATGCGTATATCGATCAATGTGGCTTACGGCTTACCTGTGCATGTAAATATCGCGTTCCTTGTTCCAGTGTCTGTGACGAAACCGCATTCTTCCTGTCCTATTTCCGGTCTGATTCTGCTGCGTGCTGTATTCAGAAGAGTAGTAGATACCAAAGTTCTGCGATTGAACCTATGCGTAAAACAAATCAATGTGGCTTACGGCTTACCTGTGCATATAAATATCGCGTTCCTTGTTCCAGTGTCTGTGACGAACACGCATTCTTCCTGTCCTATTTCCGGTCTGATTCCGCTACGTGCTGCATTCAGAAGAGTAGAAGATACCAAAGGCCTGCGATTGAACCTATGCGTAAATCGATCAATGTGGCTTACGTCTTACCTGTGCATATAAATATCGCATTCCTTGTTCCAGTGTCTGTGACGAACCCGCATTCTTCCTTTCCTATATCCGGTCTGATTCCGCTGGACGCTGTATTCAGAAGAGGAGAAGATACCAAAGGCCTGCGATTGACCCTATGCGTAAATCGATCAATGTGGCTTACGGCTTACCTGTGCATGTAAATATCGCGTTCCTTGTTCCAGTGTCTGTGACGAAACCGCATTCTTCCTGTCCTATTTCCGGTCTGATTCTGCTGCGTGCTGTATTCAGAAGAGTAGAAGATACCAAAGGTCTGCGATTGGACCTATGAGTAAATCAAATCAATGTGGCTTACGGCTTACCTGTGCATATAAATATCGCGTTCCTTGTTCCAGTGTCTGTGACGAACCCGCATTCTTCCTTTCCTATATCCGGTCTGATTCCGCTGCGTGCTGTATTCAGAAGAGTAGAAGATACCAAAGGCCTGCGATTGAACCTATGCGTGAATCGATCAATGTGGCTTACGGCTTACCTGTGCATGTAAATATCGCGTTCCTTGTTACAGTGTCTGTGACGAAGCCGCATTTTTCCTGTCCTATTTCCGGTCTGATTCTGCTGCGTGCTGTATTCAGAAGAGTAGAAGATACCAAAGGTCTGCGATTGAACCTATGCGTAAATCAAATCAATGTGGCTTACGGCTTACCTGTGCATATAAATATCGCGTTCCTTGTTCCAGTGTCTGTGACGAACCCGCATTCTTCCTTTCCTATTTCCGGTCTGATTCTGCTGCGTGCTGCATTCAGAAGAGTAGAAGATACCAAAGGCCTGCGATTGAACCTATGCGTAAATCGATCAATGTTGCTTACGGCTTACCTGTGCATATAAATATCGGGTTCCTTGTTCCAGTGTCTGTGACGAACCCGCATTTTTCCTGTCCTATTTCCGGTCTGATACTGCTGCGTGCTGTATTCAGAAGATACCAGAGGCCTGCGATTGAACCTATGCGTGAATCGATCAATGTGGCTCACGGCTTACCTGTGCATATAAATATCTCGTTCCTTGTTCCAGTGTCTGTGACGAACCCGCATTCTTCCTTTCCTATATCCGGTCTGATTCCGCTGCGTGCTGTATTCAGAAGAGTAGAAGATACCAAAGGCCTGCGATTGAACCTATGCGTAAATCGATCAATGTGGCTTACGGCTTACCTGTGCATATAAATATCGCGTTTCTTGTTCCAGTGTCTGTGACGACCCCACATACTACCTGTCCTAATTCAGGTCAGATTCTGCTGCGTGCTGTATTCAGAAGAGTAGAAGATACCAAAGGCCTGCGATTGAACCTATGCGTGAATCGATCAATGTGGCTTACGGCTTACCTGTGCATATAAATATCTCGTTCCTTGTTCCAGTGTCTGTGACGAACCCACATTCTTCCTGTCCTATTTCCGGTCTGATTCTGCTGCGTGCTGTATTCAGAAGAGTAGAAGATACCAAAGGCCTGCGATTGAATCTATGCGTAAATCGATCAAATTGGCTTACGGCTTACCTGTGCATGTAAATATCGCGTTCCGTGTTCCAGTGTCTTTGACGATCCCGCATTCTTCCTTTCCTATATCCGGTCTGATTCCGCTGCGTGCTGTATTCAGAAGAGTAGAAGATACCAAAGGTGTGCGATTGAACCTATGCGTAAATCGATCAATGTGGCTTAGGCTTACTGTGCATGTAAATATCGCGTTACTTGTTCCAGTGTCTGTGACGAAACTGCATTCTACATGTCCTATTTCCGGTCTGATTCTGCTGCGTGCTGTATTCAGAAGAGTAGAAGATACCAAAGGCCTGCGATTGAACCTATGCGTAAATCGATCAATGTTGCTTACGGCTTACCTGTGCATATAAATATCGGGTTCCTTGTTCCAGTGTCTGTGACGAACCCGCATTTTTCCTGTCCTATTTGCGGTCTGATTCTGCTGCGTGCTGTATTCATAAGAGTAGAAGATACCAAAGGCCTGCGATTGAACCAATGCGTGAATCGATCAATGTGGCTCACGGCTTACCTGTGCATATAAATATCTCGTTCCTTGTTCCAGTGTCTGTGACGAACCCGCATTCTTCCTTTCCTATATCCGGTCTGATTCCGCTGCGTGCTGTATTCAGAAGAGTAGAAGATACCAAAGGCCTGCGATTGAACTTATGCGTAAATCGATCAATGTGGCTTACGGCTTACCTGTGCATATAAATATCGCGTTCCTTTTTCCAGTGTCTGTGAGGACCCCACATACTACCTGTCCTATTTCAGGTCAGATTCTGCTTCGTGCTGTATTCAGAAGAGTAGAAGATACCAAAGTCCTGCGATTGAACCTATGCGTGAATCGATCAATGTGGCTTACGTCTTACCTGTGCATATAAATATCTCGTTCCTTGTTCCAGTGTCTGTGACGAACCCACATTCTTCCTGTCCTATTTCCGGTCTGATTCTGCTGCGTGCTGTATTCAGAAGAGTAGAAGATACCAAAGGCCTGCGATTGAACCTATGCGTAAATCGATCAATGTGGCTTACGGCTTACTGTGCAAGTAAATATCGCGTTCCTTGTTCCAGTGGCTGTGACGAACCCGCATTCTTCCTGTCCTATTTCCCGTCTGATTCTGCTGCGTGCTGTATTCAGAAGAGTAGAAGATACCAAAGGCTTGCGATTGAATCTATGCTTGAATCGATCAATGTGGATTACGGCTTACCTGTGCATGTAAATATCGCGTTCCATGTTCCAGTGTCTGTGACGAACCCGAATACTTGCTGTCATATTTCCGGTCTGATTCTGCTGAGTGCTGTATTCAGAAGAGTGGAAGATACCAAAGGCCTGCGATTGAATCTATGCGTAAATCGATCAATGTGGCTTACGGCTTACCTGTGCATGTAAATATCGCTTTCCTTGTTCTAGTGTATGTGACGAACCCGCATTCTTCCTGTACTATTTTCGGTCTGATTCTGCTGCGTGCTGTATTCAGAAGAGTAGAAGATACCAAAGCCCTGCGATTGAACCTATGCTTGAATCGATCAATGTGGATTACGGCTTACCTGTGCATATAAATATCGCGTTCCTTGTTCCAGTGTCTGTGACGAACCCGCATTCTTCCTGTCCTATTTCCGGTCTGATTCTGCTGCCTGCTGTATTCAGAAGAGTGGAAGATACCAAAGGCCTGCGATTGAACTCATGCGTAAATCGATCAATGTGGCTTACGGCTTACCTGTGCATATAAATATCGCGTTCCTTTTTCCAGTGTCTGTGATGACCCCACATACTACCTGTCCTATTTCCGGTCTGATTCTGCTTCGTGCTGTATTCAGAAGAGTAGAAGATACCAAAGTCCTGCGATTGAACCTATGCGTGAATCGATCAATGTGGCTTACGTCTTACCTGTGCATATAAATATCTCGTTCCTTGTTCCAGTGTCTGTGACGAACCCACATTCTTCCTGTCCTATTTCCGGTCTGATTCTGTTGCGTGCTGTATTCAGAAGAGTAGAAGATACCAAAGGTGTGCGATTGAACCTATGCGTAAATCGATCAATGTGGCTTACGTCTTACTGTGCAAGTAAATATCGCGTTCCTTGTTCCAGTGGCTGTGACGAACCCGCATTCTTCCTGTCCTATTTCCCGTCTGATTCTGCTGCGTGCTGTATTCAGAAGAGTAGAAGATACCAAAGGCTTGCGATTGAATCTATGCTTGAATCGATCAATGTGGATTACGGCTTACCTGTGCATGTAAATATCGCGTTCCATGTTCCAGTGTCTGTAACGAACCCGCATTCTTCCTTTCCTATATCCGGTCTGATTCCGCTGCGTGCTGTATTCAGAAGAGTAGAAGATACCAAAGGCCTGCGATTGAACCTATGCGTAAATCGATCAATGTGGATTACGGCTTACCTGTGCATATAAATATCGCGTTCCATGTTCCAGTGTCTGTGACGAACCCGCATTTTTTCCTGTCCTATTTCCGGTCTGATTCTGCTGTGTGCTGTATTCAGAAGTGTAGAAGATACCAAAGGCCTGCGATTGAACCTATGCTTGAATCGATCAATATGGATTACGGCTTACCTGTGCATATAAATATCGCGTTCCTTGTTCCAGTGTCTGTGACGAACCCGCATTCTTCCTGTCCAATTTCCGGTCTGATTCTGCTGCGTGCTGTATTCAGAAGAGTAGAAGATACCAAAGGCCTGCGATTGAACCTATGCGTAAATCGATCAATGCGGCTTACGGCTTACCTGTGCATATAAATATCGCGTTCCTTGTTCCAGTGTCTGTGACGAACCCGCATTCTTCCTGTCCTATTTCCGGTCTGATTCTGCTGCGTGCTGTATTCAGAAGAGTAGAAGATACCAAAGGCCTGCGATTGAACCTATGCTTGAATCGATCAATGTGGCTTACGGCTTACCTGTGCATATAAATATCGCGTTCCTTGTTCAAGTGGCTGTGACGAACCCGCATTCTTCCAGTCCTATTTCCGGTCTGATTCTGCTGCGTGCTGTATTCAGAAGAGTAAAAGATACCAAAGGCCTGCGATTGAACCTATGCTTGAATCGATCAATGTGGATTACGGCTTACCTGTGCATATAAATATCGCGTTCCTTGTTCCAGTGGCTGTGACGAACCCGCATTCTTCCTGTCCTATTTCCGGTCTGATTCTGCTGCGTGCTGTATTCAGAAGAGTAGAAGATACCAAAGGCCTGCGATTGAACCTATGCTTGAATCGATCAATGTGGATTATGGCTTACCTGTGCATATAAATATCGCGTTCCTTGTTCCAGTGGCTGTGACGAACCCGCATTCTTCCTGTCCTATTTCCGGTCTGATTCTGCTGCGTGCTGTATTCAGAAGAGTAGAAGATACCAAAGTCCTGCGATTGAACCTATGCGTAAATAGATCAATGTGGCTTACGGCTTACCTGTGCATATAAATATCGCTTTCCTTGTTCTAGTGTCTGTGACGAACCTGCATTCTTCCTGTCCTATTTCCGGTCTGATTCTGCTGCGTGCTGTATTCAGAAGAGTAGAAGATACCAAAGGTCTGCGATTGAACCTATGCGTAAATCGATCAATGTGGCTTACGGCTTACCTGTGCATATAAATATCGCGTTCCATGTTCCAGTGTCTGTGACGAACCCGCATTTTTTCCTGTCCTATTTCCGGTCTGATTCTGCTGTGTGCTGTATTCAGAAGTGTAGAAGATACCAAAGGCCTGCGATTGAACCTATGCTTGAATCGATCAATATGGATTACGGCTTACCTGTGCATATAAATATCGCGTTCCTTGTTCCAGTGTCTGTGACGAACCCGCATTCTTCCTGTCCAATTTCCGGTCTGATTCTGCTGCGTGCTGTATTCAGAAGAGTAGAAGATACCAAAGGCCTGCGATTGAACCTATGCGTAAATCGATCAATGCGGCTTACGGCTTACCTGTGCATATAAATATCGCGTTCCTTGTTCCAGTGTCTGTGACGAACCCGCATTCTTCCTGTCCTATTTCCGGTCTGATTCTGCTGCGTGCTGTATTCAGAAGAGTAGAAGATACCAAAGGCCTGCGATTGAACCTATGCTTGAATCGATCAATGTGGCTTACGGCTTACCTGTGCATATAAATATCGCGTTCCTTGTTCAAGTGGCTGTGACGAACCCGCATTCTTCCAGTCCTATTTCCGGTCTGATTCTGCTGCGTGCTGTATTCAGAAGAGTAAAAGATACCAAAGGCCTGCGATTGAACCTATGCTTGAATCGATCAATGTGGATTACGGCTTACCTGTGCATATAAATATCGCGTTCCTTGTTCCAGTGGCTGTGACGAACCCGCATTCTTCCTGTCCTATTTCCGGTCTGATTCTGCTGCGTGCTGTATTCAGAAGAGTAGAAGATACCAAAGGCCTGCGATTGAACCTATGCTTGAATCGATCAATGTGGATTATGGCTTACCTGTGCATATAAATATCGCGTTCCTTGTTCCAGTGGCTGTGACGAACCCGCATTCTTCCTGTCCTATTTCCGGTCTGATTCTGCTGCGTGCTGTATTCAGAAGAGTAGAAGATACCAAAGTCCTGCGATTGAACCTATGCGTAAATAGATCAATGTGGCTTACGGCTTACCTGTGCATATAAATATCGCTTTCCTTGTTCTAGTGTCTGTGACGAACCTGCATTCTTCCTGTCCTATTTCCGGTCTGATTCTGCTGCATGCTGTATTCAGAAGAGTAGAAGATACCAAAGGTCTGCGATTGAACCTATGCGTAAATCGATCAATGTGGCTTACGGCTTACCTGTGCATGTAAATATAGCGTTCCTTGTTCCAGTGTCTGTGACGAACCCGCATTCTTCCTTTCCTATATCTGGTCTGATTCCGCTGCGTGCTTTATTCAGAAGAGTAGAAGATACCAAAGCCCTGCGATTGAACCTATGCTTGAATCGATCAATGTGGATTACGGCTTACCTGTGCATATAAATATCGCGTTCCTTGTTCCAGTGTCTGTGACGAACCCGCATTCTTCCTGTCCAATTTCCGGTCTGATTCTGCTGCGTGCTGTATTCAGAAGAGTAGAAGATACCAAAGCCTTGCGATTGAACCTATGCTTGAATCAATCAATGTGGATTACGGCTTACCTGTGCATATAAATATCGCGTTTCTTGTTCCAGTGTCTGTGACGAACCCGCATTCTTCCTGTCCTATTTCTGGTCTGATTCTGCTGCGTGCTGTATTCAGAAGAGTAGAAGATACCAAAGGCCTGCGATTGAACCCTTGCGTAAATCGATCAATGTGGCTTACGGCTTACCTGTGCATATAAATATCGCGTTCCTTGTTCCAGTGTCTGTGACGAACCCGCATTCTTCCTGTCCTATTTCCGGTCTTATTCCGTTGCGTGCTGTATTCAGAAGAGTAGAAGATACCAAAGGCCTGCGATTGAACCTATGCGTAAATCGATCAATGTGGCTTACGGCTTACCTGTGCATGTAAATATCGCGTTCCTTGTTCCAGTGTCTGTGACGAACCCGCATTCTTACTGTCCTATTTCCGCTCTGATTCTGCTGCGTGCTGTATTCAGAAGAGTAGAAGATACCAAAGGCCTGCGATTGAACCTATGCTTGAATCGATCAATGTGGATTACGGCTTACCTGTGCATATAAATATCGCGTTCCTTGTTCCAGTGGCTGTGACGAACCCGCATTCTTCCTGTCCTATTTCCGGTCTGATTCTGCTGCGTGCTGTATTCAGAAGAGTAGAAGATACCAAGGGTGTGCGATTGAAACTATGCGTAAATCGATCAATGTGGCTTACGGCTTACATGTGCATATAAATATCGCGTTCCTTGTTCTAGTGTCTGTGACAAACCCGCATACTTCCTGTCCTATTTCGGGTCTGATTCTGCTGCGTGCTGTATTCAGAAGAGTAGAAGATATCAAAGGCCTGCGATTGAACCTATGCGTAAATCGATCAATGTGGATTACGGCTTACCTGTGCATATAAATATCGCGTTCCTTGTTCTAGTGTCTGTGACGAACCCGCATTCTTCCTGTCCTATTTCCGGTCTGATTCTGCTGCGTGCTGTATTCAGAAGAGTAGAAGAAACCAAAGGCCTACGATTGAACCTATGCGTAAATCGATCCATGTGGCTTACGGCTTACCTGTGCATATAAATATCGCGTTCCTTGTTCTAGTGTCTGTGACGAACCCGCATTCTACCTGTCCTATTTCCTGTCTGATTCTGCTGCGTGCTGTATTCAGAAGAGTAGAGGATACCAAAGGCCTGCGACTGAACCTATGCGTGAATCGATCAATATGGATTACGGCTTACCTGTGCATATAAATATCGCGTTCCTTGTTCCAGTGTCTGTGACGAAACCGCATTCTTCCTGTCCTATTTCCGGTCTGATTCTGCTGCGTGCTGTATTCAGAAGGATAGAAGATACCAAAGGTGTGCGATTGAAACTATGCGTAAATCGATCAATGTGGCTTACGGCTTACATGTGCATATAAAAATCGCGTTCCTTGTTCCAGTGTCTGTGACGAACCCGCATTCTTCCTGTCCTATTTCCGGTCTGATTCTGCTGCGTGCTGTATTCAGAAGAGTAGAAGATACCAAAGGCCTGCGATTGAACCTATGCGTAAATCGATCAATGTGGCTTACGGCTTACCTGTGCATGTAAATATCGCGTTCCTTGTTCCAGTGTCTTTAACGAACCCGCATTCTTCCTTTCCTATATCCGGTCTGATTCCGCTGCGTGCTGTATTCAGAAGAGTAGAAGATACCAAAGGTGTGCGATTGAACCTATGCGTAAATCGATCAATGTGGCTTACGGCTTACTGTGCATGTAAATATTGCGTTCCTTGTTCCAGTGGCTGTGACGAACCCGCATTCTTCCTGTCCTATTTCCGGTCTGATTCTGCTGCGTGCTGTATTCAGAAGAGTAGAAGATACCAAAGGCCTGCGATTGAATCTATGCTTGAATCGATCAATGTGGATTACGGCTTACCTGTGCATGTAAATATCGCGTTCCATGTTCCAGTGTCTGTGACGAACCCGCATTCTTCCTTTCCTATATCCGGTCCGATTCCGCTGCGTGCTGTATTCAGAAGAGTAGAAGATACCAAAGGCCTGCGATTGAACCTATGCGTAAATCGATCAATGTGGCTTACGGCTTACCTGTGCATGTAAATATCGCGTTCCATGTTCCAGTGTCTGTGACGAACCCGCATTTTTCCTGTCCTATTTCCGGTCTGATTCTGCTGCGTGCTGTATTCAGAAGAGTAGAAGATACCAAAGGCCTGCGATTGAACCTATGCGTAAATCGATCAATGTGGCTTACGGCTTACCTGTGCATATAAATATCGCGTTCATTGTTCCAGTGTCTGTGACGAACCCGCATTCTTCCTGTCCTATTTCCTGTCTGATTCTGCTGCGTGCTGTATTCAGAAGAGTAGAAGATACCAAATGCCTGCGATTGAACCTATGCTTGAATCGATCAATGTGGCTTAAGGCTTACCTGTGCATATAAATATCGCGTTCCGTGTTCCACTGGCTGTGACGAACCCGCATTCTTCCTGTCCTATTTCCGGTCTGATTCTGCTGCGTGCTGTATTCAGAAGAGTAGAAGATACCAAAGGCCTGCGATTGAACCTATCCTTGAATCGTTCAATGTGGCTTACGGCTTACCTGTGCATATAAATATCGCGTTCCTTGTTCCAGTGGCTGTGACGAACCCGCATTCTTCCTGTCCTATTTCCGGTCTGATTCTGCTGCGTGCTGTATTCAGAAGAGTAGAAGATACCAAAGGCCTGCGAATGAACCTATGCTTGAATCGATCAATGTGGATTACGGCTTACCTGTGCATATAAATATCGCGTTCCTTGTTCCAGTGTCTGTGACGAACCCGCATTCTTCCTGTCCTATTTCCGCTCTGATTCTGCTGCGTGCTGTATTCAGAAGAGTAGAAGATACCAAAGGCCTGCGATTGAACCTATGCGTAAATCGATCAATGTGGATTACGGCTTACCTGTGCATATAAATATCGCGTTCCTTGTTCTAGTGTCTGTGACGAACCCGCATTCTTCCTGTCCTATTTCCGGTCTGATTCTGCTGCGTGCTGTATTCAGAAGAGTAGAAGAAACCAAAGGCCTGCGATTGAACCTATGCGTAAATCGATCAATGTGGCTTACGGCTTACCTGTGCATGTAAATATCGTGTTTTTTTGTTCCAGTGTCTGTGATGAAACCGCATTCATCCTACCTATTTCCGGTCTGATTCTGCTGCGTGCTGTATTCAGAAGAGTAGAAGATACCAAAGGCCTGCGATTGAACCTATGCGTGAATCGATCAATGTGGATTACGGCTTGCCTGTGCATATAAATATCGCGTTCCTAGTTCCAGTGTCTGTGACGAACCCGCATTCTTCCTGTCCTATTTCCGGTCTGATTCTGCTGCGTGCGGTATTCAGAAGAGTAGAAGATACCAAAGTCCTGCCATTGAACCTATGCGTAAATCGATCAATGTGGCTTACGGCTTACCTGTGCATGTAAATATCGCGTTCCTTGTTCCAGTGTCTGTGACGAACCCGCATTCTTCCTTTCCTATATCCGGTCTGATTCCGCTGCGTGCTGCATTCAGAAGAGTAGAAGATACCAAAGGCCTGCGATTGAACCTATGCGTAAATCGATCAATGTTGCTTACGGCTTACCTGTGCATATAAATATAGCGTTCCTTGTTCCTGTGTCTGTGACGAACCCGCATTCTTCCTGTCCTTTTTCCGGTCTGATTCTGCTGCGTGCTGTATTCAGAAGAGTAGAAAATACCAAAGGTCTGCGATTGAACCTATGCGTAAATCAAATCAATGTGTCTTACAGCTTACCTGTGCATATAAATATCGCGTTCCTTGTTCCAGTGTCTGTGACGAACCCGCATTCTTCCTTTCCTATATCCGGTCTGATTACGCTGCGTGCCGTATTCAGAAGAGTAGAAGATACCAAAGGCCTGCGATTGAACCTATGCGTAAATCGATCAATGTTGCTTACGGCTTACCTGTGCATGTAAATATCGCGATCCTTGTTCCAGTGTCTGTGACGAACCCGCATTCTTCCTTTCCTATTTCCGGTCTGATTCTCCTGCGTGCTGTATTCAGAAGAGTAGAAGTTACCAAAGGTCTGCGATTGAACCTATGCGTAAATCGATCAATGTGGATTACGGCTTACCTGTGCACATAAATATCGCGTTCCTTCTTCCAGTGTCTGTGACGAACCCGCATTCTTCCTGTCCTATTTCAGGTCTGTTTCTGCTGTGTGCTGTATTCAGAAGAGTAGAAGATACCAAAGTCCTTCGATTGAACCTATGCGTAAATCGATCAATGTGGCTTACGGCCATACCTCGTTGAAACATCGGTTCTTATACTATCATCGAAGTTACGCAATGTCGATCCTGCTCAGTACCTGAATAGTTTACCGCTTTAGAAAACAAGGTGCTGTAAAATCGGATGCGCGTGTTGTGCAATGAAGAACGCAATACGAATTGAAAATCAGCGAGCAATCGTTTTCATTATATTCACTTACGCTCAAATACCTTCGGGAAAGGTATGCTTTTAACTGTTCTTCCTCTAGCTATGTGTTAATCATTAGCACTTCTGTCAGTACGTCCTTATCAACTAAACAACAATAATCTTACAATCTAAAATATATTATGGCTTTAAAATAACCTGCTAAAGAAATCAATAATTCTCTTTCAAAGTATGCCTATTGCTTTTACATAAGGAAAACGGTTATTATCATAACAATTAAAGATGGGAAGAACATATACTACACATTCATTGTAGGCCCAGAAAGTGAAGAAAGCATAACTCGAATGGCACTGACTGCTTGATTAAGCAATGTTGTATATTTTCTTATAAACAAACATTTAATATTACAATTAGCATTACGACTTAGTAATACTGAAAGATTTCACATTGCATTTAAGATGGTGTACAATCGGTTGAAATTCTTTTATATCATATAGTATATAATTCAGATAAAATGCATTTTAATTCTATACTCCGTATCTATTAATACTCCAGAATGTCGTGCTATTGAACGATGGTGTCATTGGTGGAAATTGTTAACACATGAACTAGTGAACTTTAGACGGAGCTGTTACATTTGTACCTTGATTTCATTTGCTGCATTTCTCATTTTATGTCTGTTCCTGGCCTGGGAGATTATCACATTTCCTGAGAGAAAACCAATGTTCAGAACAGCATTGTAGCACAGATGCAATTAGAAGATTTCTTCATTATATTGAAACACTTTGGCGTGAAGGCGGAATAGAATAGAGGCATCTTTCCGTGAAACTCAACTTCCTTTCAAAAACATTAACTTCTTTCTGGACTTTGAGGAGAATCAATTGAAAGATCACTGATTTCTTAAACCGAAATCGAGATCGACTAAAAAAAAAAAAATCGGTTAGAATCAAATTATTGAACTTGAATCTTTAGATAATAGCATTTGCACTCGTCGGGAAATTGTAATATATTTTATGCTGTTAGTTAATACGATTGTAGAAAATGGTGTCTTCTAAGCACTTTCCGGAGATCTCGAAAAAGTGAGTCGCATGAAGAGCGAGGTGAAAGGCATTTGTTATTATAATAAAACAAATAAAATGTCATACAAAAAACTTCACTCACACACACACACATTCTCTCTCTCTCTCTCTCTCTCTCTCTCTCTCTCTCTCTCTCTCTATATATATATATATATATATATATATATATATATATATATATATATATATATATATATATTATATGTATATGTATATATAGAGACTCCAAATGCAATTATTTCTTTAAAAGCAGCAAAATTAAATAAACAAGATTACATTTATTTACATCCTTGTAAAATTTGTAAAAGATGTTGTTTAAAAATACATCCTCTATATTTATTAATTTAGCTGAAGACATTATTACACTCTCCTTTTAATTATATATATATATATATATATATATATATATATATATATATATATATATATATATATATATATATATATCAGTAATGAAGTAATTCATAGCTTTGAATTAATGATTAATCAAACTACCCCAAAACAATTATGCTTGGTACGAATCTCCGTCTAGATATTATAATATTTCTTTCTTTTGGTAAGTCCGTTCTAAAACGTAACGTTTCTGAATCTATCCAGATAGAATTTCATTCTATACAATTTTTCATGAATAGAATGAGGATGAGTCGACCCTGTGCATGCAACACGCTGAATAGTACCTGTAAAAGCGTGAACTGCTGGAACTAAGGAATATAGCCCATCAGAACTTTTACCATGGAAATAACGATAGAATATTGAAATGCTTGCGACGTTTTGTCTGTGGAGAAATGGGATGCCGCACAGAAAATAATTCTTCACTGACAAAAGTCTGTTGGCACTTTTGAGGTCTATCAATGCCATAGAGTGAGGACTCAGCAATTCCAATTCATATATGGCAACAAGATTTCTCTGAAATTTTGGACAGAGAAAGAACGGCGTGTGGAGTCATGAACTTTCTGGAGCCTTGCAAAATATCGACCCTGTTTACTGTCTTTATATTTCAAATGTATATATCTTATTTTGAAGCGAGAATCATGCACTGGGAACTGTCCGAAATACTTCACTTTCGCAGACAGATGTTATTATACACTTGAAATCTTGTCGGATACACAAATCTTAAAATAAACAGAAAGTGCAAATTACAAGAAAAACATAGTAGAAGGAAAACTAAGAAATGAGGTTTCGTTAACAACTTGAAAAGATAAAGACGATTTGTTAAAGAAATAAGAAGAGAAGGATAAAATACTTGAGCAAATAATATGTGAGGTGAGACGAGGGAGTTCCTTAAATCCAAAATGAACCCAATTATACGATCATAACAGACGGTCCCCAATTTTTACTTGTATCTTGTTATTTATCAAGTTCGGCATCGTTGTACATTTTTTCCGGAAATTTAATGTACCTTTTGAAAATGCACTTCGAGGAAAGACAAAGACTTCGTTTTTATAAATATTACCTCTAGTAATTTTCCACTTTATTTTACAGAGTCTCTTTACAATTTTAAAAATATATTAGGGGAGCAAATAAAGACACAATTACGTTGAACGCGTCACAAAATGAGGAGCAGTCATTGTAGTATTTTTAACTAACTTCATCCACCTCTATATGGACACGATTAGCTGCAAGAAGCACTTCAGTATGGGACACACGATGTCTTGCCCTGTTCGCTGTGGCGTAGCCTCATCAATAGTGGCAAGGACAATCGTGATATTTTGTTTCGGATCAGTGATATCCCGTATCTGTCTTTGATACACGATATCTTTAATATCACCCCATAGAAAGAAATCTAGGGGAGTGATGTATGGTGGAAGTGGTGACAAGGGAATTGAGCCATCCCTTCCAATCCAACAGTCTGGAAATTGTAGGCGTTCATTTAACAATACTTCTTTCATCAACAGGATACATGATGTACATAAATGCAATGTTATTAAAAAAATTGATAACGACTGAGTACATAGAACAAATCTGATTAAGATAGTTCATCAATTGCCCTTGTTATATATTTCTTAAACTGTAAAGACACCTTGCATTTCCATGACAACAATTTCTTCTAAAAAGTCCAGAGCGTCAAACTTCAAGTCCTGGTGATGGTTATTTTATTTTTTTATTTCTCATATTTTAAAATTTTCTCACTGTCTCTCTGTATCTTTGTCTCTCTCTCTCCACACTAACACACACACACACACACACACACACACATATATATATATATATATATATATATATATATATATTATATGCAATAGGAATTAAGAATATAAGTATTCTTAATTCCTATTGGATGTAATTTTCGTTCTGTTTAAATAAAGCATTGAGCGCTCTATGTGAATCAATTTTAATATTTAATATTTCATATAATATTAATTGGATTCACTTGGATTATATACCAACGGATAATTACCTTTATACATATATGTATATATATATATATATATATATATATATATATATATATATATATATATATATATATATATATATATGTATATATATATATATATATATATATATATATATATATATATATATTTAGACATATATATATATATATATACATATATATATATACATATATATATATATATATATGTATATATGTATATATACACACGCATATATATACATATATATATATATATATATATATATATATAAACATATGTTGTTAAATATAACGGACAATGAATGTCTATTATGTTTAATCATGAGCCGTTATAATGTTCGTATTTTTGCTTTAATTTCAGGTGAAAATAAAGAGAAAAATTGTCCAACATTTGGATATGTTTTGTTATCTTTGCCTTTGATCGAATCTTTCGTCTCACATGAGCCATCTTCAGAGCGATTCCACATCGAAGATAATATTTAGGTTAATGAAGTTGTTGATGTTTGGTAAAAGCATTTTTCCTTTTGTTATGTTGACATAGACGAGGGTATGCGCCGATAACGTTTGCGGAATAGCTAGCGCATGTCGTAAATTCTTGGGTTGTATTATATAATATTTCCTTGAATTTTTCAGTTGTGGTAGAAGTTTGTACGATTCCTTTCATACGTACAATTTCAGCCGTTGTAAATCCCGTGTTCTTAAAAAAAAACGAAACCCTGTGATAACATCAAAAAAGATGAGGACAATAATATGCCTGTTCATAATATAGAAAATGAGGCATTATTATTATTAATATTATTATTATTATCATCATCATCGTCATCATCATAATCATCATCATTATTATTATTATTATTATTATTATTATTATTATTATTATTATTATTATTTATCTATACATTCGAACTAGCATTATCATCTTAGCAGTTATACTTACTTCGGTTTGGACTTTAGAGCCGTGTAATCTGTTTTTCTAGTATCTACCGATCTCTACAAATCTGAGAATGATTAATTGAATAATTTATTCCATCCAAAGTGAGTAGATTCTACTCCTTTCAATTGTCATGCTCAGCGAATACGCCGTATCAGTTAATACATATCTCATTTTTCCAGATTTGCTTTCCCTATGTCTCTTCAATGAAACCAGTATATATATATATATATATATATATATATATATATATATATATATATATATATATATATATATATATACAGACACACACACATATATATTTATATATATATATATATATATATATATATATATATATATATATAAAGAAATATAGTCTTAAAGTGTGCTATATTTATGGGATAAAGTGCTCAATATCAGAGATAGAGCGTGTGTAAATATAAAATAATATAATAATATATATATATTTCCACCATACTTGGGCCAGGGTAAAATATTGCATGGACCACAATCTATTTGGGAAGCTCTGATTAAGAAAAGAATAAAACCCGAATGAAATACCATAACTTTAGTATAAATTGTGGTTAAATCTTTGCTTAAACGTATCTGGCTCCATGAAAGTTGTCAATATAATCCTTTGATATTATTGAAAAAGTCATATACAACCATTCGGTGAAAGAAATGGAGGAATGAAACAAAGGAGTAAAATAGAACACTGATCTGGTAGAATGAGGGACGATCTACGTTTCCTAGTTCCACCAGCTCGTAGATTTATAGCTGATCTGCCACGCTATATACACAGCTGCGATCCATTTTGATTCCCTTCCTATTCCATTAGTAAGGAGGAAGTTCCATTCGAAGTCTTCCTTTCCAATCACGGTTAATTTATGAAACTGATTCCCGAGAGGATATGTAGCCGAATAGTACAACTTTCCAAGTCTAGTGACGGTCGTAGATATCTTAACAATCTGCACTTATCTCCTACGCCCTCTTTAGTAAACTTAAGATGTGACTGTATCGTGTATTGGCAGATTTAGATATTAAAAAGTATTAAGTGTCATCCTTGAAATATGGAAGAAGAACTATTTACATTATTTACTTATTCAGACTGTTATCCTCATCCTCACTGCTATATTCACAATGTTTCGGACGTTGTACGCTCCGTCCTTCTTCGGCTGAATCAACTGGGCCACGTGTGATAAAGGCGTTATTTAGATCGAGCGAATAGAGCCAAAGTGTTGTCAGTTGAATACAAGGCTACAGCAGTGGTGAACCAAAATCTTGGAGGGTTGATTTAAAGGGGAATAACTGAGACATCCGGAAGAGGCATGGCACGTAGAACTAGAACAATCGACGGTGGTCGAAATAAAGGGTTAGATAGAAATTCCAATCACTGACGAAGGCCGGAGCGTACAACGGCCTAAACGTTGTGAATATGGCAATGAAGATGAGGATAACAGTCCGAATAATGTAAATAATAATCTTAATACATCATCTCAGCGATATAGGCAGATATGGAAAGGGAACTGTGCGTATACGCGGATTGAATATAAGGTTTGATTTAAAATTTTGAGAATTATAAAGTGTGTGACAGGCAGCTGGAAAAACTGAACGTATACAATGATTGAAACGTTAAGATTATTAAAAAAAAAATAGCTTAGATAGAACAATTTTCAAATGATATAAAAATATACGAGACTGCTAAAATTTAGACTGCGTTTCCTCTGTCTCACCGGATGTTTTCGATATAATCGAAATCCGATCCCCAGGTACCAAAGTGTCTCAATTTCTGTTTTTGTTCGCTTTGGTGTCTTAATGTGCATGAGTCGTAGTTTCGTATTTCGAATTACGCTCGGGTAACTGAGATATTTTGGTATCGGAGAATTTAATGTTTCCATTGTCTACAGATGCAAAATGTTTTCTATTTTGAATTTGGGATTAGGATCTTTAATAAAGTGAGACTTGATATGGGAACATTAGTTACCAATTCCCCTTTTGTTGTTTATTTCAATTCTATAGATTATTCGGTTAAGTGTTAATACCGACAGGCTACATTTTGTGGTAATACCCACAGGCTACATTTTAGAAGATATAAATGAACACATGTGTGATTTCGACTGTTTGCAAATTATTTCAACATTTTTCGTTCTTTCTGGGTTACACTGAAAAAAAAAACTCTCAACGGACATTTGCTTTTATATTGCCGCAATTAAGATTATTTTTATTGTTATACTGTACCTGTGGACTATAACAGGCATGTCCCAATCCTTATAAATACAGGGGAATATACTGTATGTTAGATGCATTGCGGAATTTCACTTCTAGGTCACAACTAGCAGTTGATTTCTTACAACACGCTGCTGGCGAATCTTGTAGTTTCTGTTATAAATATTATATATATATATATATATATATATATATATATATATATATATATATATATATATATATATATTATCATCGTTCTGGTTATTTTTATTAAGTAAACTTATTCTACGTTATATCATTTAAATTTAAACAACATTCTACACGATATTAATATATGTATCTATTTTGATGTTTAGCAGCGCGAAAATCTGGAATTGGTAAGCCAAATTCAAAATCTGTCCAATTCTCTTTCCATTCTAATAACCATGGAAAGGTTATAAAACTATATCGTATCATTGCCAGCTAAAATTGCACGTTATCCTAAGCTTTCTTAGATTAAGTCACAGAGCAGTCCAGAAGAAGTAAAAGTAAATACAAAAAAAAACAGATAGAGAAAGAGTTTTAATGATCATTACCGTATATTCAGTTACGTGTGCTTACTCACAATGACCATTTTTCAAAAGATTTCATCTGTGTTTACTTGAAAATTACACAGTAAGTCTTTGCTGATGAGGCGTGTTGCTTATTTCGAGACGAGACTCGTAAATTACAGAAATCAAATAAGGAATAGAATATGAGATATTCTACCAGAATCAGATTCCTGCTTATTCATGATATTAATCAAATTCTCTTCAATTTTACTTCCATAAAATCATCAAAATCTCACTTGCATATGGAATGGTATGCATTAGTGCATATATAAATATACGTATATACGCTAGAGTGACAGTGTTTGATTTTTTCCTCAGATTATGTCATTTGCAGTGGTGTGCAGTAATATGAATCTGTTTTCGGGGTGTATGATGAAATCTGTTTGGCCTTGAAAAATATTGCGTCATCCATTATTGTTTAAGATTTTTATCAGGCCATGGCACTATTGTCTCAACTATCGATTAGTTGTCCTACGGCGTTTGTCTGCGATGGACTCCGAGCAAGCATACGAAATTTGTAACACTGCACAAACACACTGGCCAGCATAACCAGTGAGCAAATCAAGTACTATAGAGTGGCCTGGAAACTGAAATCCAATCGAGAATCTGTGGTTAATCAGCAAGAAAATGTAATAATTAATATATATATATATATATATATATATATATATATATATATATATATATATATATATATGCGAAAACATATATGTATATATGTATGTACACACACAGACACACGCACACATATATATATATGCATAGTTCTGTATATGTAAAGAAAAAACGCATCATAATTATTTAATATATATAAATATACTAAAGATTAAAATTATAGTGGAATCGAACTATCTCCCCCTCACACACACATGCACACACACAAACACTTGCTCTCTTTTTCTATCTCTTACTTTTTATCTATATGTATCTATCTACATAGATACATATATATATATATATATATATATATATATATATATATATATATTGTAATCCATCACCGATTTTCCAACGTAACTTGACGTGTCTAATCAAAAGTCAATGATTGATGTTTCGTGCTCCTGAAAATTGAAGCATTGTGAATATATATAAACACACACACACATACGTATATATATATATATATATATATATATATATATATATATATATATATATATATATATATATATATATATATATATGTATGTGTGTGTGTGTGTGTTTGTACGCGCGGTTTGGCTTTTGGGTTCGTGCGTTAAAATATATATATATATATATATATATATATATATATATATATATATATATATATATATATATATATATATAGTTTTATACTTTAGATATTAAATTTGTTTACATTTTATTTCCATGATAAACTAAAGCAACAGAAAATCGATTTGTTGAATAATTTTTGTCTTTTCATTCACTTTTATTCCGTTCACGCTATTTCGAGGAATTATTTCCCGTCCGAAATTCTCAAAGGAAATCAGAGTTAACAAAAATGCCTATCGCTATAATAGTTATTATTTTTTAAAGTTTTACTTATCACGAAATTTTCAACTGCAATCTTCAAGTATTTTGACCAACTGCCATTTTTTTTCATTTAATCTTCATGATGACTGCTAAATATTGATAAAAGAGAGATAGGGAGAAGGTGAGAAAGAGAGAGAGAGAGAGAGAGAGAGAGAGAGAGAGAGAAAGCGGTACAATCTAAAAAGACGCCTAGAATATCCTTCTAAGCCCAGTGGTTTTTATCTAAATGCAATGATATTTATGCCATCAAATAAACACTGCATCTTAGTTACAAGGCATCTTTCCCTTGAATCACGGGACCGTTAACATTTCGACACTGTTAATTTGATGCAAAATGAAAAACTCTAAAATCCATTTTTATCGGAGTGAAAGATGCAAAAAAAACAACTTTGGAAAATTGCAGAAAAAGTACACGGAATTTAATTGAAACCATTTTTATACACTTCGCGGTATAATAATGTATATTCCTTGATATTGCCACATTTTAAAAGCGTCAGTTCTCTAAACGGATTTTATCTTTCTATTGATATTCACTTAGGAAGAATAATAAAAAAAAGAAGCTTTTTTGCAAAATAAAAATAATAAGAATTCTTGCTAGGTTAGAATATAAGGGAAGGTTGGGAAATTAATTCAACATAAATATGAGAAAGAAAAATCCGAGGTGATTTGAATCAACCTAGTTTTAGAATAAACAAACAAGTCAGAAAAAAGAAAAGAAAAGAAAAAAAAACGGAATAAGTAAGAAAAAGCAAACTTTAAATAACTTGCCATGCCTATCTATTCTGGGCACAATAGTAACTGAATCTGAAATAAAAGATAGTATATAAAATATTAAATAATGGCTATTTCTATCACGTTTCTATTTGTTTGTTTTAATGTTTTAGAAAATAATGAAAGATCCAAACATCCTTTTTTTAATAAATAACTTATTTAAAGTTACTGGTGTTTTGGTAAAGTTGTGTAAATGTTATGATTAATTTTTGACAAAGACTTTATCGTATTTATTTTGGCTTTTTATCGCAACACCAAGCAATTGTAGTGTTTTTGTTTATGTAATTTTATATATAGTACTGTGCAATTTTTTCAGCCACCATCTGACAGCTTATGACTCAGTTTGCTAGAAAGTTTAACCGACGTTTTGTTCTTAAATAGCCTCTTCAGACCGTGAATTGATATAGATCTCACGAATGGCGTTAAACCTCTTTCAGAAATATCCATCTTTCACTCGTAGACAATCAATTTCCCAGATCAATGGTTAATAATCTGTAGGTTCTAACGAGAACTATCATTCTAAGAACCTCGTGGACTGGCGCTACATAATCCCGAAAAATAACAGAAGCCACGCCACTTAACGACTTTCAACAAATAAATAGTATATATTAAGGGAAAAGAAAGTAATGAAGATTTTGGTGTTGATCGGTACATCAAATAAAATACTAGGAAGTGATTGGACTTAACTTATTTTACTGAACAGCTGTTTCTAATAGAATTATTATATAAATTTCAACCGGAAGAATGCCGAATGTTTACTCATATAGAAGCATCTATTATTAACATTGTCATCAAAGATGAGATGAAGAGATACTAAACTTAGTATTTAAAACCCCCACTAGGTTAACGAGAAATGGTACAACGCCACTTAAAAGTGATGAGCCCAGGCGCATGCACATGGGTTAGACCCGTCAATAATCCTTGCGCTGGCATCGATGATCCACCGACCCTCCATATTCTGTGCACTGAGGCAGGTGCTACTGCAAGGTTGGTTTCCGTGAGACCAAGAATCTCTCATTTATTTTCGTGTTCTTTCCGACCCGGAGATATAGCGGTCATGCGATTCACACCACTGGTCCTAGATGAGTCCCATCGGGTTTTCGTCGAATATGACTAATAGTCAATATTGTGTAACAGATATCGGGGCACTTTCGCACACATGCTCTTTAGAAACGTGTTGAATCCTCCCCTTTTACCCGCATCAAGGGGTTAAATATTAAAAACCCTGAATACTTAAGTCTTGGATGGCAACCATTCAAAGAGAAGGATAAATCTGAATCCCAAACTGTGAAGAAAGTAATATCAAACCACGGCAATATATTATCCAAAAGGAACGATAACTCACAGAAAATAAATCCGTGTAATCCTAGTCAGCTACGTTCTGAATGGTTTTGACTTTAACAAATATAATTAATGTTTTGTTACCATGTTTTTTTCTTAGCAAGTAATTTATTTCCCATTCGTACTCTTATAGCAAACGCAAATTCAAATTGAGAGAAAAAATCTAGTTCCCGCTACCCCAAGGCAAATTGCAATGAATTGACACCCACGTTGGCAGGATGAGACACAAGGTCTGTTTAATAGAAGGAGCTCAAGCTCGTTCACTTCGACCAGATCACCAAATAGCCCAGGCCCACCACGGTCGGTTGCGCTGGCGCCGGTATTTACTACCGATCTCTACTCTTTACTGCAATGAGACGGGTAGTGCCTCGGTAGCTATTCCCCGAGAGCGGAACTGTCTCAATAATTTCTTTTGCGCTCTGTTTAAAGAAAACGACGCAATTGATTTACGCTGAGATCTTCAGAGGTTGATCAAAACAAAAAGACGAAAGAAAGAAATCAGGAAGAGGAAAACAATCTACTAACTGGATGGTAATTGCTGAAATTTGCAGGAAAATGGATTGAAAAATTGAGAAGAAAATAAAAAACTAAATGCGTTGAAAAATCCTGTTTTGAAATAATTCCAAGGAGAACTGAATTCAAATTTAACTAAGCGGAATTCAGTAAGACTGAGCAAAACCAAGACTACCTGTCCTTCTCCACTTTCCTCAGATAAGAAAGAAATCGTTAATTATCCACGAAGTCGTCAAATGAAATAAAAACCTGTTGTCACCGAAATGCCATTTACTATTTCTCTGGAGAAAAAGTCTCGTTTGAATCAGCCACCCAGTATAGAAATCTCTCCACAGAGATAGAGACCGAATTGACGCGTTCGTCATTATAATTTCTATGAAATTCGTCTAGAGACAAATTTTATATCCAACATTTATTCAGGTTCCTTTGGATACAATAGATAAGAAAAAAATTACTATTCTGAAGTGACTATGGACAAAAAAAAGCTGTTGATCGTAAAAAAGCATCAAGAGAAAATAAAATATTCATTTTAAGGAGTGTGAAAATAATTCTTCTATAATTTTCCAATTATTGTGTAGTCTGGTCGATCGAGAAATCACAGCATTGGCCAATCTGATAAAGAAAGATACATGATTGAAAATTTCTTGTGTTTTCGCTACGGCTTTAATTCTCTGGCCATTTTCAAAAGGAATCTGGACAAACCACATTTGGAAAAACCACTTGAGTAAATATATTTTTATATATGGAAATTTAGAAAAGTTTCATGTTTAGGGTAGAAGACAAGCGAACCAAGACGCTAGTCAACCCCACTCTTGCTGGACGCAGAACTCCGTATAAACCGGATGTTTGGGCAACTTAAGACTCCCCACACTACTACTACTGAAATCAACATCGTTCGCCGAGACATCCTGACCAAACCATGTGCCTGCTCTGAAGATCAAGAACTTAGAAATTTAAGTTGCTACTAAAACAGGCTGAAGATTCCGAAGGGGGTCCCAGTGACATTTAATTATAACAACAAACGAGGATGGTGAAAACCACTGCATACAGCACATCATATATAAACCAAATCGTTGTTACATTTTTAATCAGTATTAATTCTTTATTCCAAAGGGTTCTTGTTTAGTTTTTTGTTTTTTGGTTTTGTATAGTTCCAGCTGTCGATACGGCTTCACTTCAGTTTGTTTCGCCTGCGATTTCACTCTTTGAGATTATAGCACCCTGCTACTACTTTTTTTATCAATGTCAATTTTTGTGCAAATCTGTGTAAAAAAAGGGATCACAGGGCTTTGATATTTTTCCCATCCCACATTGGTCAGTTAATATTAAAATCATGTTCTCACCTACGTCGGTACAAAGCCTACGCGTTATTCAAAATCATTTTTCTACCAAAAATCAGAAATGCTTCCAGGAGCCGATCACGTGATTACGTTGATTATAAATACCAGACACAAGTTCGTTCTTTATTGTTTTTTGATTTCTCTCGCTTACAAAAATGTAGCTGTTAAAGAAATCGCGTCTCGACCTTTGCGGACGGACGCAATGAAAACTTATTCACACACACACACAAACACACACACACACACACACACACACATACACACACACACACACACACGTACGTACGAAACTTAAATACAAACATTACATAACATTACAAGCATCAACATATTACGAATATTCAACTACAAGTGACAGAAACTTAATTACAAACATTACAGAACATTCACTGCTTCAACTCTTCTGAAGTTAAAAGTTTATCAACATATTTTCAGCTTTACAGAATTCTTTCAAATCTCACAGTAAACATTTTGAGTGGCAAGTTCATTCAACTTTCTATGAACTCAGATTAAAAAAAAATCATTAGTAAAGACTTTAATTCCATCAAACGGAAGTAACTCCTATTAATTATTCATGTATATCATTCTCTTACATAAATATAAACCTTGTTGTTGTTATAAAACTGTTTTGTGTTCCATCTTATTGTTTCATATTTCGTGGTATTTTGCGTAAATATAAATTCGAGATGTCGCACCAACTACTGACCTCTACAAGATCAAAGAAAACAGAACGCTGCAGAGGATTGAATCGTCATGGACAAACAAACACCAGCTAGGACGAGTGGTCCCATACATATCACCATGATACCAACGACAGCGAGCCACGCGCTAAAGTGTGAATATTCATGTAAATGTTAACCACGGTGGTCTGAAGGAACTTGGTAAGCGACAAGTGAGGGCACATAATTGGTTACCGCTGTCTAGGGTCGACAGTGGCGTTACACTCTTTCCGATGAGAGAGAGAGACACAAACAAATGAGTGATACAATTTAATTTGTCACCCCGACAGTAGATAGTACACTTTGATCCCATAAGTTTTGCATTGCACTTTATGTAGGTTAACATTCTTCTTACTTGAGTCATTTCCCAGGCGAATTCAAGCAATTATTCCTGTTAATGGAAACCACACAAAATATTAACAATGTCCACTAACTTCTTGAAATGTACAGGTATCCATATATATATATATATATATATATATATATATGTGTGTGTGTGTGTGTGTGTGTGTGTGTGTGTGTGTGTGTGTGTGTATTTCACTGGCTTAGTTTATCCTAGTTGGCATGAAAAATGAGCTCGGCAATTTTCAGTGTTGACTTGTTAAAAATATGATAATCAATTCCTCGTAATAGTTTAATGGGGTTTCTTTTTAATCTGACAATATTATTACTGCAAGAAGTTATTTCCTTTTGGGTGTCAATGTGTGTCTTGAAATCCTTTTTATATAAACAATAAAATTGATATCAACCGACTTAGAAATCGAAAAATCTCAAATAACGAAATTGGGCGTTCCTAATTGGTCAGAGACCCTTCGACTAAAGTAGTGGTTCCCATGATAGAAAAATAGAAGAAACATCGAATTGATTACTGTAGCGAGATGGAGAGACTTCTCGGTTTATTGACCATTTGGCATTAATAACTTTGTTTCAAACACAAGAGTTTTCCAATGACATATGAGTATCAATTAAAAATAAAGTTTTTATTAATAAGAACACATTTAACTTACTACAATAGCAGTAATGATTAATTTATTGGTGACGCTTTGTGAAACATTCAGTTATAAACTTTCAGTTATTAAAAAATTACAATAATTCAAATTGGCCAGAATATATAAATTACACTGTATATTGAGTAATATTACTGATTTTTTGTTATATGAGAATTCGTTAACTACTGTTTATTTTAATTCCAAATTCAATTTGTAAAATGTGAATATTGATAGAAATTCGAACTCTCTTGGTTAACTTCCTTCACGATGTAGGTGATCATGGCTCTCCACAATATCCTGTATTGTATATCGCTTAATATATCTTGACACTTTTTATTTCTCCCAAACCCTGCTCAGCCATCCATTTAGTCAAGCTCACTAAGTGGGTTATGCGTTGTTTTCCTCTGGTCCTCTTAACTTTAATCTTTCCTGCGAGTTACGGATTTTCTAAGCCGTCTTTCCTCATTATGTGTCCCAGTAGTTTCATATCTCTCTTTCCGATGTTAAGTATAAGTGTCCTTTTTGTGACCATTTTCTCTAAAGCTTCGTCGTTGCTCAGATACTCAGCCCACGAAAGCTACACATCCAAGAATAATCTTATATCAATACTTGCCAATTTTCCAATATTCATCTGAAATGTTAAAATTAATGATGTCACAATCTTAGCAAATTTGATTCCTACTTCCCTTTAGATTTTGCCATCAGGTACGATTTTTCACTAGGATAAAGTGAATAATGGAGTTTTGCATTTAATCGACATTTCTAAGGGTTAATAATTCTGATATAATATTCTTTATCTGAGGATATATTTCTCTAAATACCGCCATGTTACGTTGAAATAGGAGTTCTTATACTATCACAGGCGTTAAGCAATTTCAAGCCTGGTCAGTACCTAGATAGGTGACGACTGGGAATTGCCAAGTGTTGGAAACTAGGATATGTGGTTAATGTAACGTTTAACGGACCGCAGTTTAAAATACGAAAACCGAGTTCCGGTCAAGTTCATTGAAATCACTTACTCAGAAATAACCTTGGGTGTAGGCATGACTCCAACTTTTCTCCCACCAGCTATGGGTTAATTAATAAAACGTGTATGAGAAAATCATTATTATCGCCAAGATATACTTATTCTCTCAACAAATTTTATAAACTGCAAAATGTTGATAAGTGCAAAGAGATAATTAATCTATAAACATTTCTTTTATTCTAATCAATTTTTTCATCGATAAAACCAAATGCTAGGTAGTAATCCACTAAGAGACACGGGGTTACTGGGTGTGGAAGAATCAGAAACAGAAACATTAATAATGAGCGGGAAAACAAATCAGGAGGACAGTAGATAGCGATTGACATTGCACTGATTTGTTTCAGTTAGCTGAAATTCATGTAGCCGAAAGGGAATTCCACAAGCTAGAAGTGCGAGAAAAGAAACTATTATCATAGAACATAGAAAGGCGAGGTACCATAGCGGAGAACTCATCCGAACAATTACCCTGAAAGTATTTATAGAAACGACACAGAGAGTCAAAATTACGGCAGTGAGAAAGTGACTGAATCCGAGCTGCTAGATCAGGATCAATAATATTACTGATTCTTCTTTGGACTTTATCGAGGAGCTCAAGGTAAATAGTAGCTGCACCGGAACATATGAGGTAGCAATATTCTAAGAATGATGGAATGTTAGACTTATAGATGTGTAAGATAGATACTAGTGAGAAAAATTGTCAAGCGACTTTCTTAGAAGCTGACCTAGCAATGTATTTATTATAGCTTTTCTAATACATGGCAGCTAAGAAGCTTAGCCCGAGAAGGCGCAACGAGAATATTATGCTGATTTGTTCTGGTTAAAATCTGTTTTCATACTTACTATAAATTCGCTAGTAGATAAAAATATCTAATTTCAGAAAAAATACGTTTATTTTTTTTAGAATAATAATCAATATCGCATTTATTTGATTCATAGAATGAATGTTGCATAAAGCAATACGCCTTCCATTTAATGTTGCAAAGTTGTTTTTAAACTTACAGTGACTTGCATAATGTGATCATCCTTGTTTGTGTAAGTTTATTTTAAACATCAAAACTGAGGAGGTATGTTGGGGAAGGAAAATTGATTTGATTTTTCTTCAATTTTATTGAATTGGTTTCTTTCATGCAATATTAGTTCGTTCTTTTTTCTTACAATTGTTTGTGCACCATGGATCTCGTATCACGTTTCACATTCTGTAATATTTCTTATTACTTTGTTATTTCCTAGAGTCTTACTGACTGGTTTTACATTCTGGAATATTTCTCATTCCTTTGTTATTTTCTAGAGTCGTACTGACAGGTTTTACAATTTCGAATATTTCTTTTTACTTTGTTATTTTCTAGAGTCTAACTCTCAGGTTTTACATTCTGGAATATTTCTTATTCCTTTGTTATTTTCTAGAGTTTTACTGGCAGGTTTTACATTCTGGAATATTTCTTATTACTTTGTTATTTTCTAGAGTCTAACTGACAGGTTTTAAATTCTGGAATATTTCTTATTCCTTTGTTATTTCTAGAGTCTTACTGACAGGTTTTACATTCTGGAATATTTCTTACTCTTTTGTTATTTCTAGAGTCTTAGTGACAGGTTTTACATTCTGGAATATTTCTTAGTCCTTTGTTATTTCTAGAGTCTTAGTGACAGTTTTTACAATCTGGAATATTTCTTATTCCTTCGTTATTTTCTAAAGTCTTAGTGACAGGTTTTACATTCTGGAATATTTCTTATTCCTTCGTTATTTTCTAAAGTCTTAGTGACAGGTTTTGTCTCCTGCGATGGATTTTTCATTCTTATTTCTGAATCTCTTGCCGTATGTATTACGCAAATTCAAGGAGCAGAGTTGAAATGTTCTTCGAAAATTTGAATTTCCGACAATTCTGTTTAAATTAAACTAAGTATAATACTGTTGTTTATTCTCGGCTTTAGATTTGTAATTCATAAAAAATCACCGAAAGTTTCCCAGAGTCTTCTTAGATTGGATTCTCTTTGGTTTTATGGATGCAATTCAGCAAATTTTCAAGTGTCACATTTTCCTCTGATTCATATTTGAATTTGTTATGTGTAGGTCTCCAACAATAAAGAGGAACTTTTGTCAAGTAATAAAATCTGTAAAATAAACAGAAATTCTTAAAGGGATTTCAATTGCATTTCCTCTATTGTATTGTTTGTTATTGTTTTTTTTATTGGTTTATTATTGGTTTTTGTTGTTTTAAATATTTTTTATTAATTTTATAGTTTTTTGTTATTGCTTTTCTATTGGTTTTGTTTTTATTGTTTTTTATTGTCTTTAGTTTTTTATGGTTTATGTTATTTTTTATTTTTTTTAATTGTTTTTTATTTGTTTTTTTATTGATTTTGTGTTTTTTATTTTTGTTATTTTTTTTTTAATTTTTGATTGTTTTTTTCGTGTGCTTTTTATTGGATTTTTAGTGTTACTTATTGTTTTATTGCTTTTTATTCGTTTTTATTGACTTTGTATTTTTGGTGTTTTTTTTTAAATTTTTATTTTATTTTGTTGTTTTTCATGGTTTTTATTGTTTTTTGTTTTTATGTTTCTTGTTTTTTATTGGTTTTTGCGGTTTTATTGGTTTTTATTGTTTTTTGTAGCTTATTTGTTTTATTGTTTTTGTTTTTTATTGATATCTATTGATTTGTTTTTTATTGTTTTTATTAGTTTTTTATTTTTTGTTGGAATTTTATTGTTTTTAGTATGGCATCAATATCTGTTCTTCTCAGTATAAAGGAAGAATATAAAACGGTTGTTGACAATTTTTACTCGCTGCCTGATTTTTAAAAGTGTGTCATTTCGTAATCTTGCTCTCTACACTACTTGTTGTTCTAGCGAGGCGTCTATATTTAGTCGAAGTGAATTCAAGGTGTATATCGAAGTTGGTTGAATCGTGTAATTGCAAAAGTGTTCCAGTCCCTCCAGAAACAGAAGCAACAATCAGAATGAATCTCCGATACGATCTGAAATTAAATTTACAAATTATCAAATCTACAATCATTGACGACATTTGAAGAGTATCGTCTTTATTTAGAGGTCATATGCTTAAGGGACACAGAAATAAGAGGAAATTTCCCCAAGTGTATTGAACAATAAATCATCCATAACACGCGAGGAATTAAGAAGAAATACCAAGTATTTCAGCTAAGATATTTACATTATTTTTTCGTAGATGTTGGTAATCAACATTTCTCATACATTAAGTCATACACAAACATGTATATATATTTATTAAGACTATCTTTGTATAAAACAACGGTAAATTATTGGTTAACAGAACGAAGAATATTGTGTGATGCCATTTCAGACAAAATCCACCTTCTAACAACAGTATCAAAATTGCATTTATCTCCCATATCAGAGACAGCGTTTATCGAGTTAAAGAGGGGATAAGCGAAAGCAGCCATTACTTTATGGGATCATACATTACTACTTGTAGTAGAGAAAGACGTTGCAGAATATGCCGTAGTTGCCTCTTTAAGAGAGTGGTAGAGGCCCGTAGCCTTTTTCTCGTGAACACTGTCTAAATCGGAACGTAGACAATCCGCAATAGAGAAAGACTTCTATGCTATTGTCCGATCGTTTTAGAAATGGATGCATTATTTGATCGGATATTTTAAACTAATTACAGACCAATAATCAATCTCATTCATATTCGACCAGAAAGCAAAATTAAAAATGTGAAGATAACCAGGTGCATAATTGAACTCTCGTGTTACTCGTTCGATGTAACTTAACGCCTCGGTAAATAAAACGTAGCTGAGGACCTCCATTCTTTCGTATGTAATTCGACTGCTTTCAAAGAAGATTTAAAGAACTACATAAAGAGATTTGCCACCCAGGCATTAAACGCATGGTCCACATGACAAAAATAAAAAAAAAACTTTTCCTACTCACTAGAGGATGTGAACGAAAACACTATATAGTGTAAGACTTAGGTTTTACCGCCCTAACATCAGCAAGGCCATAAAAGTCGTGCAACCCTATGAAAGAATCTTATTGTGTTTCAAAGACCGCTTTCTTAAAAAAATACTAACAAATATATGCTGACAATAGTTGACCAATGTTCGCCGTTTCCTTTCCCAATAAGCTGACTCGATGTATCGTCTACAACGGTCATAAAAGAACTTTGCACAGTTTTTACTGTTTGGGGTCTACTAGCGTATATTCATTTGGACAGAGGGGCTCCATTTTTGCCATATAACCATCAAGGCTACTGTGAGAGGTGTAATGGAATAATTTGGAAAACTGTTCAACTTGCAGCTGCTTATTAAAAGGTAGCTTTAAAGAATTGGAAACAACTACTCCCGGAAGCCACGCATGCAGTTAGAACCTGCTATGCACCACCACTAACGCAACACCCCATGAAAGATTCATCCCGTTTTTACGGAGAAGTTCCACTGGAGATTCCCTACTATTTTGGATCTCGAAACCGTGAGTAATATTGATAGAAAGGCACACGCGACTGAATAAGAATGAACTACAGGTTGGTAAAGTGGAGCTTCTATACGCCAACCCCCAGTATGCGCGTGCCCGTTACCCTGATGGACTGCAAGACACGGTCTCACTAAGGGATTGGGCTCCAGGAGGGGATTATTCGTTACATACAAGCCTAAGTGAGGGCTGTCCTCAGAACACTTCAACTGGCTATGAAGAAACTGAAACTTGGTCTCCTTTTGAAGATTTCGAAGACCCATTGAGCTCTGATCCCTCAAATGTTGACGGACGAGTTTCAGAGAAAGGAGCCCATCCACCTACCAATAATTCCGAGGACGAACAATCCACTCGTAGAAGATTATGAAAACGCAGCAGGAGTAAATCCTGTTCTAGTGTCAAAGGGGAAGAACCTCATCCTACTTCTGGCAAACCGGGCAGAGGGAGATTCGGACAGGTCTCATTCTACGAACAGAATCTCGGCTGAGAAAGACAAGAATTGTACTTTATCCCGTGTATGCGTTGGCTGGGTACATTTTGAAAATGTGCCCCGAGTGGATAAGCTAGTGTTCCTCACAGTAACCTCGATCTTGCGCCACATCTTATCTCAGTGGCGGGGAGTGGGGACTGCGTAAATAGCGAGTTTATAAAACTCGTCTCAGTCAGGTGGTCCGCTGTCTTGCTCTTGATTTTCAAGACCTCTGTCTTCAAGCAGAGGGAGATTCAGTCGGGGATCCCTCGACGGACGGAGAATCCGCTAAGTGAATCAGACAATAAATATACCCGAACCCACGCCAGGGCGGGATGGGTAAATTTTAATCAATAGCCGGAGTGGACACGCTCGAGTTCCCCGCGGAAATCTCGACATTCTGTAACATCTCATCTCAGTGTGGATACTGGGTAAATACACACTTTATTAAATCTTACTGATAAGCAATTCATATTGCCTCGATCAGTTCTACAACAATATTGAACGGCATAATTTTCACTTCTGATCTGTAGCGGTTTTAACTGCACATGTCGGCATGTATGTGAGCGAAGTGAAGTAATGTACACTTTTTGGGAGGCGAAATTAATTAATTTTTAAAGAGTTCACAAGCCTGGATGCAGTATATCTTAATTCAATTTCGCAATCCTTTTTTTTGTTATTTGCATCCCACATTTAAGCATTTCAACAGCCATCAACGAACAGCGAGAGAAACAAGACTGTATATCAAGGACAAGCAAACAAAGCCGATTTATTACTCGTGCTACTAAAATATATTAAGATCAAATTAATGGATACTGTAGATGAATCTTCACAATCTGCCACATTTGTCACTTAAAATATTCTTTAGAAATCACCCTTAAATGGAAGGGATTGCAAACGTACATCATATTTTAAATTAGGTAGGATATTTTGTTTTCATTATTATGTGCCGTGTCACTTTAGAACGTAGGCAATCATGTCTTCCCTCTTCCTCCTATCTCTTGGAGATCTCTTTGCTACTTCCCCCAGGCCCAGTTCTGTCATTTGATGCTTAAGCCCGCCAGTTTGACATTCTCTGCTTTATCTTGTTTCTCTTTTCCTCTATTCGACCTGTGAGTATCAAATTCTTCAAGCCCTGCTTTCTCATTACGTCCTAGAAATTTCGGCTGCCTCTTCCTGATGTTAATTCTAAGCTTTCTCCTTGTTTGCATCAAATCCAATACGTCATCGTTGTTCAAACGCTCGGTCCATGATATATAGCCCCCTCGAGTTTCTTCTTCATCTTTGGGGAGACCGTCCAACATTCGCTGCTGTAAAGGAGGACAGATGTCACGGAGCAGCTCAGTACTCTTTTCTTTGATACTGGATAAATATTTAAAAATCATCAATAAACCTTAACCAAAGGTATGAAGAAGCTTTTATTGGATCTAAAAAATCGATAAACAATGAAATCTAATCTTCTTTCTGATGCTGTCAACATGGCTCTTATATTATCCTTTATCATACACGCATAAGAAAATTTGGTCCTTAGATATTTCATTCTTTGATGAATGTACATTAATTCCATAAACAGTATTATTTCTGTTTTGCATGTCAAGCATATTTTATATACGTATGGCTATTTGAATAACAAAGATTCATGCATCTTTTATTCTTCAATAGTTAACGGCCAAGCTCCATTTATGCAAATAAATATTTTCCCAGTCATTTCATCTTGTTTCTAATCTTCGTTTTCTATGTGCTATCTACCTCCAGGGCGTGGGCTGTCGTGGTTCTCCACAATTTTCTATACCAATAAACCCTTTAAATTGGCTGTCTTTATAATATTCCTCCCACTGTCTTCCGTCCATTTGCACCATCTGGTTAAGTAGCTTACTCGCAGTTTCACTCTACCCATTTTATTTTCAATATATTTTGCGAATTTCAAGTTTTCTATGCTTTCTGTTGAACTAAATTTTTACATGTTTTCTGTTCATGTCTTAGAAAATTGACCATCAATGTTTGTCATACAGGTGAAGTGAGGCTCCATAGCACTTGAGGCTTCATAACACTTTTTTTTGACGAAAATGTCCTCTTACTTAGTACTTTCTTTAGTTTTAGGTAACCAAGATTTGCAATACAAATGCATCTTCAAATTACTCTGTCGCTTTTTCCAGCATCTGTTTACAAAACTTCACAAATAATCAAACCAATGAATTTATTTAACTTTATTTTGCTTTTATTAATTTTTTTTATCTATACAGTCCCATCGAAAGAGACTTTTCTAACTGTTTATATAAGTAAAATTAACATCAAATCATTTACTTATATCTGGCATGGATTTTCTAATATATATCTAGAGAAAAGTCCTGACCCGGCAGGTAGGCATCACACTCTCCTTCTCACTGTTATAAAGTAGCTTCCCTGTGAATTTTGTATACATATTTTCACGGTAATTATTCTGATTAACTTTCCCCCTTGGTACGTCAAATTCACTAATTTAACGAGATTTAACGGCTAGGTAGGTTTCATAATTTCACTCTCAAAATTTCTAGTTGTAAACCATAATTTCTCTACTAATAATTCTCGCACTTCTCCATTACAGAAGTCATTTCTGGTTTCATGCTTTACGCTCATTTTCAATATTGAAATAATTAAATGCAGTATCAACCGTAATCGTCTCTCTCCTTGAAACCTCTCATTTTATTGTCCACACTTTCAGTCACAGATAAACTTTGAATGATAGTGACTTGTATCACATTTCTTGAAGTGAAATCTTAACAAAGAGAAGTAACAGAGTAAAGAGAGGCCGCCAGTGCAAAAAAAAAAACCCCAAAAAAACCCGATGAGTCAGGACGACCCGAAATTGCATCAGACTGGAAACAATAGCACTTGATAAGAATATCAACTGATTAGCAACCATGGTGCCGGCCCGTAAGTTTTACATAGACTAATTGTGTCTATTCTAACTCTCTAAGTTTTTTCTTTGGTGCAAAAGATGTACAGCAAAATATAAAATATTATTATATCAGAGAATCAAATAAGCTTTGCTGAGAAGCAGGCCTGTGTTTACTCCAAGGGTATGAAATTTTTGAATTAATAATATCTGATTTATTACAGTTGAGTTTTAATTCTGACCTTATATTAATATGATTAGTTTTCCAGTGATTAAATTTGATGTTTTAATAAATAGAAAATGGGACGACTCATTATAGCTTTAAGATATTCCATGGCATAAACATTTACCCTTATACTTAACAATTCATATTAGAGATTATTTCAGTTAAAAATCGCTCAAGATTTGCTCAAAATCAGCGTTAAAACCAAACAAAATGCTTCATTGATGAAACATACTTACATTTTCTAATTACATCATTCGTTATCTTTACCTTATCAGTCCATAGCTCATTATACGAACCGATTTAAAATATAAAAATATTACGAAAGTTACTAAAGGTTTCGTTGCTTGATACTCATTCGAAAATCAATATTTGGTCATTAAAATGCTGATTTGGAGAAGTGGGCCGAGCGTTTTCAGTTACTACTTCTATAGGGAAATTGGAAGATACAACAGCAAATAGAACGACGAATTTCGTGTTTTGGAAATAAATTATTCATATAATTATGAATGCACACATGAAAACATACATACAGTCAGTTATAAGTAATGTGGATGGGAGTGAAGAATGGCCATGTGACCGTCCCCTCACCCCCAGCACTGCGTTCGTTGTAACTTGAAGCTCGGCGTTTGAAGGCACGCCGATAATTTTCTCTAGTGTCTTTCTGTAAAATGTGTAGCCGACAATGAAACATATCCTTAGTGAGTAATTTTTCTTTTGTTCAGTCTGTTTTTTTCTTAACCCCAAAGCTTGCTAACCATATTTTCTATTTATTTTTTTTTATTTTAATATACGTCAATGGGACTCATACTAAGTTAAAACTTAGTATTGTACACATTCACAATAGTATGTCATTCCTATCCCCCAGGACTCCCATCTAGTGTCATCCCTGCGTCTACCCCAACTACATCCCCCTCTATTGTTTTGTTTTGTCGTTGTTTGTATATGTTATATGTAATAGGAGTAGGTAGGCTTTCCTACCGCCCGGTCTACACTCCTCCCCCTCTATTGGACACGACTAGAGACTCAAACCTTGTTTCGTGTTTAGGAAGGGGTTCCCGGATCTCTCTCACTCTCTCTGGCCTCTGTACTGGTGCTGTTGTGTTTCTCCCGTGATGTGTGCAGTCTGTGGCATTGCCTGCTCATTCTGAGGGTACACGGTTGACAGTTCCCTGGTTGATGTGTCCGACTGGTATTTAGGAGCCCTAACTCTTGCGTAGCGTCTTGAGCGGCTGCTCTGATCAACAGTTGCATAATATCGGGATGTCTGTAGTGCCATGTCGCGCATGGATAGGTGTCCCTGCAGTCATCTCCGGTGGGCAACCCTGGGGCCACATTATGATTCAGGCTGTGCCAAACCCTCTCTGCCCGCGTCATGGGTGTTAACCATCGGCTTCCTGTAACTCAGACCTTCTCTTCTTCCAACACCAATTATCCACATGACTTCCAAAAACCATAAATATAAACCTAAACCAGCCCTCCAAAAATCACCCAAACCTTTAAATATCTCCTTCTCCAATATCCGTGGCATTAGAACCAACTTCTGCAGTGTGGAATCTTTCCTCATCAAAGTGCCCGGTTATACTGGCCCTGTGTGAGACCAATCTTGACTCCTCTATCCCTTCCTCTGATCTCTCGATCCCTGGATACCTTCCTCTCTTCAGAAAAGACTCTCTAACCCACATGCATGGCCTTGGTGTCAACGTCAAGGACCATATCCCTCTGGCTAGAGAGTGCTCTCTCTAATGGCCGGACCATTCGTACTTATGTCTTCGGCTATCTCTTCTCAATGTTGTAAGCTATCTTTTCTTCCTCTATCGCTCTCCATCTTCTCAGGACTGTGGAATACTCGATGTCATTTCTGACAGCATAGACAAGGCCCTCTCCCTCCATCCGTTCGCTCACATATTTGTGTTTGGCGATTATAACGCCCATCACAACAAGTGGCTTAAGAATGCTAATACCGACCTCGCAGGCATCCATACTCTCAACTTTTCAGTCTCTCAATCCCTCACACAGATAATCGATTTCCCCACGCGTTTTGCTTACAACCGGGACTGTAAGGCCTCACTCCTCGACCTGTGTTTTACCTCCATCCCTGAGTCTTGTAGTGCCAAGCAGCTCTGTCCTATCGGTAACTCCGATCATGCTGTAGTATCTGTTAGTATCTCCTTCAGCCCCACCCCCTGCAAGGAGCCTCGTACCACCAGAACCTCATTCAACGGGCTGACTGGGACTCGTTTCGTGATTTCCTCCGCGATGTCCCCTGCGATGCTATATTTAAGCTCCCCATTCAAGAATGTGCTTCAGAGGTCTCTTCGTGGGTTAAAGCTGGAATCGACACTTTCATCCCCTCAAGGAAATTCAAGGGTACTGGTGGTGAGGGGATACCAGCCATTGTCCTGAAGAAATGCGCGCCTGAACTGGCGCCTCCCCTCTCTAAATTATAGAACCACTGCCTCAAGGAGTCTTGTTTTCCTGACTGCTGGAAGGCCTCAACCATTGTTCTTGTCTTTAAGAACTCTGGCGACTCCTCCGACCCTTCTAATTACCGTCCTATCAGTCTCCTACCCCTCTTCAGCAAAGTCTTCGAGGCCATTATCAACACCGAAGTGATTAATCAGCTGACATCCCATGATCTGCTCTCAGACAAGCAGTATAGTTTCCGCTTTTCCCGATCTACAGCCGATGTGCTTATGGCCATCACTGAATTTGTCTACCAAGCTATTAATAATAACGGTGAAGCTCGTGCCGTGGCCCTAGACATCTCCAAAGCGTTTGATAGAGTTTGGCATGCCGGCCTTCTTCACAAGCTCCATGGTTATGGTATCACGGGTCGATTGTTTGACCTAATACAATCATTCCTGTCAAACCTTTATTTGAGTTCGTTCTCAATGGATTTATCTCCAGCTCCTATCCCACTAACGCAAGTATTCCTCAAGGTTCCATCCTAGGCCCTACTCTGTTCC
>OZ038495.1:14775018-14782518 GCA_964036315.1 Acanthosepion esculentum | reverse complement strand
GATTAATAGTGATGTCGTCGTTATGCTTCCATTCATCTTCCCGGAGATCCTAAAATAACACGGAAGCCTACATCAAGTGTCTTGAGGTTGTAGTGCTCTCCTGAGTCAAAAGGTTGGCTGCCTAAAGACCCTATGTCTAGCAACCGGACTCTGAACATTGCCGCGCAAGCAGGAGAACACATTAATTGCTGTCAGACAATTTCTGCGAGAACGTCACCACTTATATCTCACCACCAGATTTGCACACCCTTGATTATTATATGGGGGGTCAGTTGAGTGAGAAACCAATATAGCGCTTGTAAGTACAAAGAGTAACTAAAGGCAAGGATTATGGCAGAATTCACCAACTTAAACAATTAGACCGAGCAGAAGAGCTGCAGGAGTTTAGAAAGTCGCCTGAAGGCCGAGGTTAAAGTAGATGGCGATTTTATTGAATAAATTTACTCTTTAGTATTTCAAGATATTTTTTGTAATTTTGCTATCTGTTATAATGAGAGAATATTCCAGAGCAATATACCCCAAAGTCTGCTTGCCTCAAATGCCTATGTAATAGCAAAGCACTGAAAAACAACACACGTAGTAGTACTTCTCATCATGGCATCGAGAGGTCCCAGTGGTGACTACTCTTCAGTCCAGAAATCATTCACGAAATGGAAGTACAATACCCCTAATATTTTCGGGGTTACTCGAATGTTCGGATTCAAATCTATCAGGCGAATAACGCCAAAACCCTGAAAACGTTTACTTCCAGCACCCTTAATGAAGGGACAATCAACCCAGGGCAGAAAATAAATGCGTGATGATCCGAGTGGGCATGTCGCGTTTGCTCAGAAGTCGCGGCAACAGAAATACTCCTCCGGTTAGAAACATCATACTTGTCCGAGAACTAAAGGCATCGAGACAAGCTCAGTCATGTACGTGAGATCTAAAAGGGAAAAGGAAAGTGTTGCTCAGAGATCCATGGGCATGTCTCGAACACACACACACACACACACACGCATATATATATATATATATATATATATATATATATATATATATATATATATATATATATATATATTCGAACTGGTTTAATTAAATAATTTAGACATATCATGTCGGTTACTATTCGTTGTGATAATAAAAAGTTGAAATGTATTGAATTTACAGAAAGTCACACACACACACACACACACACACACACACACACACACACACACATATATATATATATATATATATATATATATATATATATATATATAAATGTAAAAGTGAACATAGAAGTCAACACTTAGAGGCGACAGTCTGTTTCATGCTAGATGCAATCATCGGGCCACCGGTAATTGGGGCCTATGATTGCATCTAGCATGAAACAGACTGTCGCCTCAAAGTGTTGACTTCTATGTTCACTTTTATATTTACACACGCTCTATCTCTGATATTGAGCACTTTATCCCATAAATATAGCACACTTTAAGACTATATTCCTTCATATATATATATATATATATATATATATATATATATATATATATATATATATATATATATATATATATATATATATATGTATATATATATATATATATATATATACATATATATATATATATGTATGTATATATGTATGTATACCTCCAGACAACTTAACCCCCTGAAGATGGTATGGTCGTAGAGGAGATTGAAAGTAATTGGGCAAATGAAAACTATTTAAAAGAAAATTTTATTATTTTTCTTTAAAAATTTTATTTTTCTTAAGAAATGAATCCTCGAACTCTCAAAAGGATCACAATGCTAAATAATCGACATGATATATTTAATTTATTTAACCAAACCTGTTTGAATAAAAATATGCTGTCTAAATATACACAATATATATATATATATATATATATATATATATATATATATATATAGACAGAGAGAGAGAGAGAGAGAGAGAGAGATAGAGAGAGAGGGGGGGAGTGTGCAACATAACAGTATGCGTGTAAATGCATCGGTAGGTAAAATTACCAAACACTGAGCTGATCGAAATCCCTAGACTTATAACACTTGGTTTTTGGCCCCACTACGTAAGGTGAGATATCCCGAGACATGGGCAGTGGAACGAGAACAATCTACCACCTTATTTTATATAAACGGGTATGTTCGATGTTCCCTGAAGGCTACAACGATCGGAAATCACTTGATGAGGACCGGACTCTAGTTAATCGGCTTACAGGAAAACGGCAATAATTATTGGTGTACAAGAGAAGTATGATACTGGATTTTATTCGATGAAAACATTTACATACAGAAAATTTTAGGTAAAATCTTTCCTCGTTCGAACTCAAACTTCAAGTATATATCGGAATATATCAAGATACACCTTAGTCAAGGTAATGACAGGACACATATCATTTAAGATAGTGATCTGAAGCCACAAGCTGGACCTGTATCCGATAACACAAACAACTCATAACACGTTCACATTCAACGAAGGGTTTACCACATGCCCAGCGGGATATTTCAATCCTCTTTTGTTTCCGTAGTATATAGGGAAAGAAAACATGATAGATGTCCCCCTAAGTACACCTCACATGACACAGAGACTAAACTGAACTCGTTTAACGTGGTCTTTTGGAACCTAACAGCATAGTCCGATGAGACAGTGTTCCAAATATTTTAACGTCTTCTAGTCTTGGCCAAATCGTAACCTACTTTTAACAACCTCATTCAGTAGGCCTCTACTTAAGTGACTCTTGCGCCATATTTTATGGGAACATCATTAAAACTAGCCTTTATTATTTAACTTTAAAAAGGTTATGAAAGGATTCATGTTTGTGCTAGTAATGTGCACCTTATCTCATGAGTGGATTAATTTTAATACGATCCACTCCTTGTATAACATACGGTTTCAGAAATTATAGCCGATGTTCCAACTTTCACATTTTTGCGAGATTTTTTAAAGAATAACTAGTAGTCTATTGGATTTTAAATGTTATAATTACAGGGCTTGCACAAAATTGATAAATATTTTGAGCTTAAGTAGTGATTTTTTTTTTTCGATTTTATAATAATTGCAGTTCATATTGAAAGAGTGAAGAGGCAGAGGGAGACAGCGAGGAACCAAAATAAAATGCGTGAATGACAGAAATGCAGACCAAGTTTTGGCAAAGAGTCACATGTTGTTTATAGCAAGCAGGGATAGAAAGTTTCTAAATCTATGATCACTCACATCCTGAAGGAAACATGCATATAAAAGCCAAAGTTTAGATTTAGAATCATCCCCAAACTGTTATTTTTAGTTACTGTATTTTTTGTCTTCTGAGTCTGACATGAGAGTGACAGTAGAGGACACGCAGTCGCTTTTTTTGTCTTCTGAGTCTGACATGAGAGTTGACAGTAGAGGACACACAGTCGCTTTTTTTGTCTTCTGCGTCTGACATGAGAGTGACAGTAGAGGACACACAGTCGCGTCGTAAAGATCCTTTTTTTGCTGCTTAATTACCGTTCACCAATTTAAACTTTCTTCACTGCAATGATTACAATTATTCATTTTGATGAAGGTTAGGCGAGCAAAAGAAAATAAGGAGTCTATTTGAATCATAATTTATTGAAATATTCTTTAGTTTCTTTTCTCCTATTTTCATGGTGAATATTTGTGAATAAAATCATCCTTCCGAATGCTTTTGGTTTCTTGAAACGTGGGTGCGCAGTTGCCTAAAAAAAATAAATGCACGTTTGTGCCCCTATCTTTACATCTAAATTTCATCGAGGGACAAACATTTCTCCACGTATACTTTCACTCCAAAATATCGCACTATCTGTGTCCTTCTCAGATAAAACTATCAGATTAACTTTTCAGTCATTAGTTCACTAGGGTTTGCTTCATTCGTCCAGTGCAGTTGAAACATCGGTTTTCCTAGATTCTGCAGATCGCTTTATTTACTTTATAATATTGTTAATCCTTTGATCCCTGACCACCAATTTACCGGTGGTAGAGAAAAATAACGTATTGCCCAGCCACCGGTTGAACAGTTGTAAAGAATGATGACTGGTTGAACGGTGGGTAAACAATTGTAACCATTTTTATATCTATCGTGAAATATTACATACTAGTTATTTGCGAATTTTGACTCGGGATCTCAGGCAGAAGGGTTAAAATCTTTCACGAACGCTGGTCTAAAAGGTTAAAAGAGGGCCAGCGATTGGTATCACATGATTTACTATTATATTTAAGTTCCGTTATGTTATGCTTTTTTACACTTACTTGCGCCTACTACACCTACACATTTTATAGGTTGAAAAGGAAACAATAATTTTTAATAAATTCTCTCTTGATATGGGGAGAGAGATCGTAAAATATCCGTATGAGACGTGTTCTGGAGTCGATCAAAAATCCTAATCAAATTATTCACAGTTCTGGTAGATCTGTTTATTTCTACTTATTGGAATCAACCACTTTTAGAGTTTTACGCTTGCAAAATAGATATTAATTTACTAAAGTCAAGACATTTCAATGAATTGGCTGTCTTTTGTTTATCCCAGCAGGTGAACCGGCTTTCATAATAACAGCGATGATAAATGTTGTCACCTTTCAGCAAATACAACTGTAATATTAAATTATTCAAGGATTAAATATTTAGTGTTTCAAACTATGAAAAGATTATTGCCTTATCACGTTGAAATATTGGTTCCCTTTTGATCAGCGAAGTAAATAAATGTCGAGACTTTTCAGTACCTAGATAGGAAACTGTTTGGGAATACCAGGTTTTGCAAGCTTCGATGTGCGGTAATTATAATGGATAATTTGCCGTAATGAGTAATCATGTAGCTGATTTCAGATTCTAGTCGAATTTGTTATATACATTTAAGTACAACTACCCTAAGGAAATGTATGTATACGTCTCTTCTACCCCCAACTATGACTAAAATAGGGGAACAAACTGGGTCGTACAGACTTGGATGCCAAACAGTCTACCGCAGAAAGTAAAAGGATACTACCACGGGGAATCTTCTGCCACGTCACTAATGAATCGAAAACAGTGCATCACTCATGCCGCCTAAGGTAGAACTAATATGAAAAGCAATGCATTAAATTAAACCTAAAGTACATAAAGAAGAATCTGCAATGTTATTGGTACCGACGTGTCATCTTCGCTTCAGTGCTTTTCTCACCGCCGTAACGTAGATTCACTTTGCCTTTTCTATCAGTTTTTTTCTCATGCTAATTGTTCTGATGGTACCTACAATTTATGAATTTAAGCGTATTACTAAATTGTCGACAATGTCCGCTCATATTACACCTGAAAAAGCTAAAAAAGCCTCAAATCTAAGCTAACAGCTTTTTCTCTTACGCTTATCATTTTTGGGACTCTCTTTCGGTTTCTTGCATTGAAGTCAAATATGGTCCTCAAAAATTTAAATGCAATATCAAAGGTAATATTGTTTTTCTGTTCTTTTAGTGTTCTGTCTTGCATTTTCTCTCCTCTGTTAAAAGACCTCCTACATATTTAAATCTTTGTAATTACTTGATAATGGTATCTCCATTTCGTCATGAGCATATTACATACTGCCTTCTGTGGACAACGATAAATTCTGTTTTTTTTTCAGTAAGTCAGTCAGTTCGGTGTCATGCGTGATACACGCTTAGGCGATCATGTGTCTTTCGATATATGACTGGTGAGGGAGAAATTTTCCCGCAGTAGGTTACCATTTCAGTCTACGGTAGATCCCTTGCCATCCGAGGCTCTAGAACTCGATTTGTCCTGCTATTTACCCATAATGGGGAGGAGAAAAGGAGTAATCATAACGTTCCCAATGGTATTAGCACGTAAAAGAAAGTAAATTCGTTTTCTTACATTAATTTAGTTTTAGCCGTTTGAACACTCAAATAAGGGGCAGGAAATAATTTCTATTTTGTTGAATTTTATGATACAACCTATTAAATTTTAACATTTGTAAAATGCCTTGTCCTTTCAACTAACTTTTGTAATATCTCTGAATGGACATAATTTATTTTGAGAAATAGTGTAGAGTATCAACTGTAGTCTTTCATATTTTTAATTCGGATTGCTATTTAAGGCATATAGATTAGAATATTCAATAATCTATACTGGCAGCGAACCGCCTGCATACGGACAGAAAATGAGTCCAGCATATATACTAAAAAAGAAATGTATATAAGAAAATTATGTATATTCTCATCGGATTTATTCAATCTATACAGCAAGGCAATTCTTAGAGAATTAGAAGTCCTACCAGGATTCATTATTAGCGGCAACAATCTTAATAATATAAGATATGAAGATGACACAGTGCTTATAGGAGATACGGGAAGGAAAATACAAAACCTCCTACAGAATATGGCGAAGGAAATCGAGAAGAAAGGGCTAAGTCTAAATTACAAGAAGACAGAATGAAGGTTATCACTTAAAGTTTGAGCCCAAAATGCAAATTACAAATCGGGGATACTAAAGTCAAACAGGTACAGAAATTAAAATATCTGAGAAGTTTTCTAACAGAGGACAGAAATTGCAACTCGTAGATCCGAAGACATAGTAAGATGGCTAAAGAAAAGATTACTGATCTGTTACGTGATATATCTTCTCCTGTTTGCCAGCCTATGCTGGCCAATTTCCTCCAAAAGGAAGAAGTAACAGATTTCTTGTTCTATAGAAAGTACCTGAAGATACCATGGGCCGAAATTATGAGCAACAACGAGATAATAAGTAAAATGAAAACAACAAAAGAAACATACTTAACATAAGGAAGAGGCATTTTGAAATTTCTGGGACAGGTAATGAGGAAGAAATGCATGGAAAATTTGGTCCTCACAATTATAGATTGAGGAAAATAATGACAGAGGAAAGCAACATGTAACATACTGTTGTGGTAGGATCCACCTAATTTGCATAGTGGAGTACCGACGATATAAATATGGTTGGTACAGGGAAGACATGGGAGGCGAATCAAGAGATTCAACTAGAGACTCTGCCCGACTGCGACTTAGTCAACACATTCTCCAGGAACGGTCTTCCCAGGAATATAAAAAAGACTATATGTAAATATTGTGTACACTTTCTTGTTTCAATACATTTTGTTCTAAGTACATTTTGTGTTGCATTATTATTCCATGCATTAGTCAAGTTTCAACACATACTTGATTAGCTTGTGTAAATGGACTGAAGAACAGTGTCTGGGAGAAATAAAAAAGGCAAAACTTATTGAGAGCTACGAGGAACAGGAAGTTGTGAAGGCCATGATTGCATACGTCATGAAGGGAAACAGCACATAAAAAAGAGCCATTATTGCATAAATGCACGCTGTAGGTTTGCTGAGAATTGAACCTGATTCGCTGATTCTATTTTGCGCTAAACTAACCTTTACGCTACTCGCACCTACCTGAATTTAAGATAATGTCTATTAAAACGAGCCATCACTTTTTATCCATCTGTCAATTTAAATTAGTTAACATTTATTCAACTTAATTGTACGTATTCACATAAAACTGACAAGGCCGTGGGTTATAAC
>OZ038495.1:14737518-14770018 GCA_964036315.1 Acanthosepion esculentum | reverse complement strand
TCAATGTAATTTGAGGGTTAACGAATGAGGTTTACTACATTAAGTATTTTTAAAGCTTTTCACCCATGGCAAGGCTGAAAGCCACTAGCACACAAGGGGTTACAGAGGATTTGGAGCAAGAGCAGATAGGAGTGATAGAGGAAAGGATGTGGAGAAGGATAGTAGATAGATCAATGCAACTGGAGATGTCGATTGACGTTACATTTGAATAGTTGGAGATTATAGTTGTCAGTGAAACAGGAATAGGGAAGGGAGTTCCACAGGTGTGAGGTGCGAGATATAAAGCTACTGGAGTAGAAGAGACGTCTAAACTTAACAGTTTCAACAGTGAAAGGGTGGGAACGGGATGCTGGCCTCGTATGACACTTGAATTCATGGAGCCTGGGAACCAGCGATAGCAGCTCATCGGAGCAATTACCATGGAAGTATCTATAAAAGAGACAAAGAGAGGCGGCGGCGCGTCTGTGAGAGAGAGACTGCAGACGAGAAGCCAGATCAGGGCCAATTACATTGCATACCCGTCTCTGGATCTTATCAAGAACCCCGAGGCAAACAGAAGGGGCTCCAGACCATATATGGCAGCAATACTGCATACAATGGCGGATGGTTGATTTGTAAATTTGGAGGATCGATTCCGGGGAGGAAAATTTCCTGGCCCGGCACAGGGGGCCAACTTTCCTTGCGGTGGATGAAGCAATTGACTCAATATACTTGCTCTATCTCAGGTCAGCGGACAGCGTGAGACCGAGCAGCCGCAGAGAGGAGCTCTCGAGAAGTTGGGCTTCAGACATTCTAATTGGAAGCAGGGAAGGATCCCTATGGTGATTAATAGAGAGCAGTTTTGTTTCGGAGGCATTAAAGTTAACCAGCCAATTCCTGCCCCAGTTCACAACCGATTGAAGGTCATTTTCGAGAAGAACAGCCCGGTTAATTTTGTCAGCGACACTAGATTTATTTCTGAGGTAGGAGTAAATTGTGGTGTCATCCGTGTAGATGCCAACTTGGGAATCAGTGGCGTCAGGAAGATCATTTATGAATATAAAGAACAAGGTATGGCCTAGGATGGAGCCTTGCGGAACACCTGCGTTCGTGGGATAGGAGCTGGAGGAGAATCTGTTGAGAACGACCTTCAATTCACGGTTTGACAGGAATGATTGTATTAGGTCAAACAATCGACCTGTAATACCATAGCGCTGGAGCATGCCAAACCCTATCAAACGCCTTGGATATGTCAACGGCTACGGTGCGAGCTACTCCGTTATTATGAAGAGCTTGGTAGACAAATTCAGTGATGGCCGTAAGCACATCGGCTGTAGATCGGGCAAAGCGGAATCCATATTGCTTGTCAGAGAGCAGATCATGTGATGTAAGGTGGTTAACCACTTCAGTGTTGATAAGGGCTTCGAAGACCTTGCAAAAGAGGGGTAGAAGTCTGATAGGACGGTAATTAGAAGGGTCGGAGGAGTCGCCAGAATTCTTAAAGGCAGGAACAATGGATGAGGTCTTCCAGCAATCAGGAAAAGAAGTTTCCTTGAGACAGTAGTTGTATAAGTTAGAGAGGGCGGGCGCCAATTCAGGCGCGCATTTCTTCAAGAAAATGGCTGGTATCCCATCCCCACCACTGCCCAATACCAATGATGGGGATATGTGTAACCCCCTCAAAAGGTCTTCAGTTCTGAGAGGGAAATCGGGTATGGGTACACCGGAAGATTCAAGCGTTGAGTTGAAAGAAAATTTCCGAGCAAAGCATTCAGCCTAGTCGGCAAAGGATGTCAGGACTTCAAACTGGTTGAACAGAGGAGGTATAGAGGGTTTGCAATTGTTCAGAACGCTCTTGCAGAGACGCCAATAATCCTTGGAGCCGAATTTACGAGATGCGATGCGTTCCTTCATCCGAGTAGCAAATAGAGTCTTACACTCGTTACGGGCGGAGGCAAAGAGGCGTCTATTGCACACGGACATATCGCTACGAAATCGGTGGAAGAAGTGGTTCCTATGGGCAATGGCGACTGAGCAAGCAGCGGAGAACCACGGGGAGGAGCGCGATTTGACCTTGACTTTCCTTGAGGTGATGAAAGCGTCAATTCCAGCTTTAACCCAGGATGAGACCTCTGAAGCACATTCTTGAACAGGGAGCTTAAATACAACATCCCAAGGGACATCGCGGAGGAAATCACGGAACGAGTCCCAGTCAGCTCGTTGGTAGTAGAACGAGGTTCGGGAGGTAGCAGGCTCTTTGCAGGGGTTTGAAGGAGATGTTAATAGACACTACCGCATGATCAGAGTTACGAAGTGGGCAGAGCTGCGTTGCACTACAAGACTCGGAGATGGAGGTAAAACACAGATCGAGAAGAGAGTCCTAGTTGTGGTCAGAACGCGCGGGGAAGTTAACTATCTGCGTGAAGGATTTAGAAACTGAAAAGTTATATAATTAAAACATATTTCTATAAATTTCAAGAATTCCCTATTAAATATTATTTTAACAACTTGAATCTTCTCTTCTCATGACGTTTGTTACTATACAGTCGTTCATGTTGTTTTTCCCGAAATACTGTCCTGTTCGGTACTAAGTAAATCATATTTCTTCAGACTACATTCAATCCTCACTCATTATTCCTCAATTTATGATTTCCCGCCAAGTTTTTCACAATATTTCTTTAATGTCTCCTTCATATTTGTTGTTTTCTTCCAGTTTTCTTTGAACTTAAAAGACTTCCAGCTGTAGCAAACCTCATTGGATCACTTGAAAACTGTTTTTGATGATTCCCAGCCTCCTAGTTATCTCCCTTTGAGTCTTTTCCTCCTCCTAACTCACAATCATCGTATTGATTCAGCGGAAATTTTAGCCATCATTTTAGAGTAAAAAAGCAAGACAGTGTTCGATTGCAATGACTTGTCCTGACAAGTTGCATGCATATTACTAAGATGGAACAGTTTTCACCTACGAAAACGTAACATCTTATTTACTAATCCGTAAGGTACACAGTCTAATGATAAAAAGCATACTGATGAAGAATTTTCGATTCTTCATAAAATAAAAAGAAGTATTCTCATTTAATGAAATTTTGGTAACCGAAATTTGCCTGCCAGTATATTAGTTTCACTTCCGCTGGGCTTGAGTCTCAATTAGCGGTAAAATCAATGAATGGTTGTTGTTTCTACTTAGAGAACAACCATTCGTAATGATAGGTAAATGTACACGGTTTACACGGTAGTCAGTGAACATCAGTAGTTTGGATTGGGATGGATTGATAAGCCAGATACACCCGCCCCCATTGATCCACCAGAAGTCATACCTGCCATAGAATCTGCATAGATATTCACTAGATATTTGGGTATCTTCTTAGAGAGAAAGTTAACATAATGTAAAAATTGGGCAAGACTGTGAACAGAGGTGAAGCTAATCATTTCTCCTCACTGTGAATTGCGATGGCCTCTTCAGATAGATAGTGGAGTGGTGGTCACCCGTAGCTTTCTCAAATATTTTATTAACTCCCAATCAACTAATCTTAACTCCCTATCAGTTATTTAATGTCAACATTTAATTTACTTGGGGTATTTGAAGTAATAAAAAATATGAAGTTGTTCTGATTTCACAACAGAATGATAGATGATACTAAGCTTTTGTGCATAACCCTTATTGTGTGGACATAATTAATAGAGGCGGTTATATGCGTGTTTAAGTCAGATCTTTTTAGTACAGTTTCGGTTCCAAATTTCTGGCGGAGGGAATTGGTCATGGTGCTCTTTTCTCACAGACGGTGCCCAATTGACCCTAATATAAGGAGCAGTCGACAAAATCAAAAATAAACCGCATACGCGACATTAAAAATAAAACGGCGACAATTTAACCATCTGTTTATCAAAAATTACACACCCTAAAGAAAACCTAATACCAAACCCCTGTATGTACACCCTAAGTCAAACCACCCCCCATCTATAATTAAGCATATACCCACATCAGTAGAGAAAAGAATAAGCATGAACTCTGCAAATAAGGAAATATTCCAAGCACATAGTAAGTTTTATAACACGGCCTTGAAAAATAGCGGATACAGAAACGCTGACATAAGCTATACAAACAATAGCACTAATAGTAAGAAGAATAGGAAAAGAAAGGTCATATGGTATACACCTCCATTCAACCAAATGGTCAGCACTAAACTCGGCCATAAGTTCCTAGCTTTAATAGGTAAACACTTCCCCAAAATTAGCAAACTAAGCCAAATCTTTAATAAGAATAGCCTATAGTTAAGTTACAGCTGCACTGAAAACCTAGAAAGAATAATAAAAAAGCATAATAGTAAAATCTTAGGAAAACACCAATGCCAAAACAGTGCCAATAAAACTCCTAAACTGAAACTAGACAGAAAAAATGAAAAATCATGTGATTGTAGAAACCCTAATGACTGCTCATTAGAAAACAGATGCCTTACTAAATCCGTGGTATACCAATGTACCATCTCATCTAAGGAGAATCCTAACACTGAAAGGTTATACATAGGGTCAACTAAGAATAATTTTAAAATTAGATGGAGACAGCACAAAAGCTCCTTCAACAACATCCAAAATAGAAGTCAGACATCTCTATCTCAATACTACTGGCATTTAAAGGAAACGAAATAACACCGAAAGTAAAATGGAAAATAATAAATAGAACTAGAACATGTAAAACCTGGGATGACCCATGCCCTCTGTGCCTACACGAAAAACTGCACATAATTAGATTTCTAAATAGTGAAAAGTTACTAAACCATAGACATGAGTTAACGGTGTTCTGTCGTCATCAAATGATTTTCGCATTAAATAATTAATAAATAGATTTAAACAAATTAAGTCCATAATTTAACAGCCTTAAAAAACTCAGCTCAATAATTATTGAGAAAAACCCTTTGATAAAAAAACCATGTAAATAAACAAATAAATAAAGAGATCAAATAGATAATAATGAAACATAACCTTCTCGTCACTCAACGACTCAAGGCAAACCCATAAATAAAAAAGACGCCGTCTGACTAGCATAAGCCAAAACCACTCTGGACATACAATCACCATTGTAACTTGATACACATTTTTGGAAAGGGACTAGCCTGTAGATAAAAATGAATTCTTAATTCTTAGCCCCTTAAACCACCTAACTTCAACGGCCGAAACTAGCCGTTTCCATAGCAACTAATGTTCCAATGATACCGTATTTATAAACACTAGCTAACCAAAAGATAGCTTATTCCCAAATTCTCGCTTGACAAGGAAGCGGGTCCAGACACCTTAACTCTACATAACTTAAAAAATTATGTTAGGGGTCTCGGCTCTCGCTTTTGAAACATGAGAACTCTTATGTAGCGGAGGAATCATATTTTTAAAAACTAAAAATATTATTATAATATATATATATATATATATACACACACACATATGAAGAAATATAGTCTTAAAGTGTGTTATATTTATGGGATAAAGTGCTCAATATCAGAGATAGAGCGTGTGTAAATATAAAAGTTAACATAGAAGTCAGCACTTAGAGGCGACAGTCTGTTTCATGCTAGTGCAGTCGTGCATATATATATATATATATATATATATATATATATATATATGTATATATATATATGTGTATATGTATATATATATATATATATATATATGTATATATATATATATATATATATATATATATATATATATATATATATATATATATATATACATTATTTAATAGTAGCCTTCAATATCAGAATAAAATACTCTATTGTGTTTTCACTTTCCCGCCGCTTTCGATCATCACGCTATTCAATGTTGATTTATATAAGATAAATTTATATATTTATCTATGTTTGTTTGAGTCTATGTCTGTGAGTACGTTTGTTTCCGAATGTGAATGGGGGATGTTCTGGCCGGAAGATCCATATGCCTTAGTAATATCTTTCAGGAAAGAGTTGACGCCATGTCTAGACAGATAGGCTGCCTCCATTATTATACGCTGCTGCTCAGCCAATCAATTATGACATCAACACTAATCTATTAGGAATGACAGTTTTAGCCGTCTGGCATGGTAGGACACTTTCAGATGTCTTGTCTGAAAACATAGAAGAATCTTACAGAAAAATTAAGCTAAGAATGTTGCGCTGAAGGTCGATGCTACTATAAGAACAAAAAGTGATTACACGAAAGAGACTTCATTGATTATGCAAGATTTTGAAGGAATTATCTTTTCCAAATAGTTCCTGTTACTTGGATATATACTTAATCAGATTTCATGGAGTTAAATATTTCCTCGCTATCAACCCCTTCTTCCAAATGTACCAAGAATTAGATAAACCTTTCTAAAGTAGAAATACTTATATGGAATTAGAATGAAAACCTTTATGGAACCTCCACCAAATAAATAAAATGCAGTTTTTTCTATTTATTAAATATTAAAAACTTTAAATATTTTGGTATATGGATCAGTTATACAATCTTTGTTATCGCTTATACTTAAGTATAGGTGAAATTGAAAATAGAACAGGCTCACAACATTGCAAATTGACACAAAATTAAAATATTAATCCAAAACGCGTGTTTTTCTTGAATAGTGTTCTCAGTTTGAGTCTTTCGTACGAATGCCGTAAATCTAAACTGACAAATGTATACGAAGTTTTTCTCATATCAATAGTTAGAACTCTATTCGTGCGAATGAAGCATATAAGGCCGTTCATTTTCGAAATTAGTGGACTGGCACTAAAGTCGAATTTGATGTCTCCGTTGATACTGCATAGAGCAGTGAAATGCTATTTAGTTAGTGAAATGCTATTTTTTTAACTGGTTTCATAGAGAGATTTTTAAAAAATAAAAGAAATTAGTACTGGATACGATTAGCAATGTCTGCCGATTTTTTCCTTATAAGGAAACTGCTAATATTGTCATTGCCATTACACATGAGAACATATACTACACTTTCATGTTATGTATCTGGAGTAAATAAAAAAGTGGGCCGTGCAGTACTAGCAGTTCCGTCAGTGTAGGACGAATATCCCATAAAAAAATCAGCGAAGTTTACCATTACCTTTTATATTTATTTGATACATCTTCATTTATATAGAACATTTGGTACTTTATTTTGACGTCAAATTTTAGGTAACATTTTTTATAAGTTCTCCTTGGTTGAAGTACTCAAAATAACACATATCACTCAATATATGTTAAGTTAAATATTGTGCAAGAATTAAGTCAGTGAAAAAGATTGTTTGAAACCAAGTAATTGAATAAAACACTGAAAACATTGGCATTCAATTAAAATGTTGCAAGACGCTTACATATTTTTGAAACTCGTTATAATATAAAATTTAGATGAAAAGGATGTCAGTGTTTTCTTCAGATGCGTTGGCCATATCAGAATGAAGAGCCAAGATTGGTCTTTTATCTGAAGCATAGCCAGTGGGATATGGATACTTACTATGTCATTGCAGTGCAGTCAATGTAAATACCGTTAGTTTTTGAATTCAGAGTTGTCCTTCTCCTAGACCAGTTGCCATCCAAGGCGATAGAACACAGTCTCTCCTGCTATTTACCCATAGTTGAAGGGAGAATAAAGGTATTAGCACATAAGTGAATATAATGGATTCGACTGGAATTCGAACTCGGCTCTCCGATTCCTCAATCCGAACTGGTATCCTTACTCCAACTCCTCATATATGTGTTCCACGCCGTTGCGATCCTCAGGCAAATGCCTAACGATTGCAAGTGTGTGAAACCCAGGGTCACAAACTCATATCAATGCAACTATATATATATATATATATATATATATATATATATATATATATATATATATATATATATATATATATATATATATATATATATATATATATATATATACGAAATCGTATAAAGTAGTTTGAGTGCCCGTATATATCTGTGACATCAAATAAATTCTGTTCCGGCATATGTGTTTGCCTGCTTGTCTTTTATATCTCGTCCAAGTTAAATTGCTGTATTAGTTATTATATGTAAAATGCATATTGGACATTAAAATTAAAATTTTACATGATTGCGCTTTGATATTCATTTTTAATCTCATCCTTTGTGTCTGTCATCAATAAACAATAATTTAGTGGATGTAATTCATAAAGAAATTCTTCAAGTTATCATTAAAATCCTTTGATCTATTAAGAATAAAACAATCTTAGCATTTAGATCGCAGTCGTGAGGCTAAGTATGTATATACTGAAATATACTTATGTCAGTTGTACGGCTTCAACTGTGAGAAAATTCTCCAAAATAAATTGCCCGCTAGATGACTATATACTACATGACAATTAAATACTCTTTTCCTTGCTTCTAACGTCATTTTACTATCCCTTAATACTTTTCTCAGTTGCTGGAAGACATCGTCAATTATTCGTCATTGACTTCGGATTTCTGTGTCAAATGTTACTAATACGTTTCCTATACATATATTGTAAAATTTGAAGCCTTTTTTTTGTTTTACCCAAGATCTTATTGGAAATACAATATTAATTCTCTGTTTCTGCTCTTCTTTTAAAAGTATTATTTGGATTAGGATATTTTTTTCTTTTAATGTTCTATTTACCGAGAAATTCAGTGGAAGTATACAGAGTTAAATAATAGAATATGCAGATAGCAGAATATGCAGATAAAAAAATATGCAAACAGTCACTACTTGGAGGTCAATACAACGTTGAATTCTGCTTTCAAATAATGAGATCCTCACTGGGTGGCTCATAATAATTGCTTTGTGCCAAAAGCTCAGTAAATACAATCACACACTTTAACACGTCTGGCTAGATATATTCAAAACCGAGTCGTGTACATATTGAAACTGGCAATAATATTGTCATTATATTGCAACATTCAAACACTCGTTGGACATTTGACGTCAACAATAAAATGAACAGACATTATCGGACGCCAAGCATTGTTTACCAGATGTAATCTTCAGAGAGAATACAAGAGAAATCGCATCTCTCGAGGGAGACTTGTCTTAAAAGTGATACACCAAGACGTGAAAGAAATTTAAGATATACAGCTGGTTATATTTATATTTTGAATTTTCAATCCCGTGAGAACGTGTCGGCCGACAATATTGTTTTCCTATGTTTCATTCGATCTTTCTTTCTATAACCGTTCTTATTTATATCACATCTTTGAATATGGTTATCTGTTCACGAATGTCAGATTTTATTAGGCAAATCTATAGTTCCATAGTAAAATCGCAATAAACCAAGCGACGTTGGTAAGATTTCCAGGTAATACTTATACGGGTAACATATGTAAAATTAAGATTAGAGTCGATATTGAGACAGATTGAGTAGCATATGCTTCTTGACAGAAAATACCAAATCTGGAATCAAATATAATGCCCACCAGGAAACTTGAACTAAGAAATATAGAGCTGTGTCGATATCATGGGTTGACTGAAGTGATACCAATGTAAGCTGTATATTCGGTGTTACTTCAAAAAATGACTCTAGGAGCTCGGAAGATTTCCCTATCCAACAAGTACAAATCGGGACTTACAGAATGACAGTGTTTATACCAATATAAACAGAAAATAAATCCAATTTAACTATAGTATATTTAAGAAAAAATGCTGCTAGATTACGTAAAGTTACATACAAGACCGACCGACGTGGAGATAATAAATTCAACAAATTCTTGCGATAATTAAAATCACATAAACTTGGTTCCACCAAGGTAAATTTGATGGTTTCCAAAACTGAATAGACCATATTTTTACATATGGCAAATTTTGTGTTTTATTCATATGAGACTTTACTAGCATTAAACATTTTGGGAAGAAGTATGAGATTTTATGCACAAAAACTAAATGAATTTTTATGTATTTATGAATAAATCCAAAATTTTATTAAAAATTATATATTTTTTTATTGCAATATCCCTATACATGAATGAACTGATATATTCATATTTTACACGTATTAGGGATCCAATGACATTAAAAAAACGTATTATTTCAATCACTGATCTTATTTCTTTTCTATTGATACAACGCTAACGGTAAGTCTAGTGTTGCTTCCAAGAGTTATAATTCCTTGTAAATCGTTTACTTTAATCAAATATATCGCTATGTCGGGCGAACTACTCCAATTAATATCTAGAGAAGGTGGAACGAATTCTTTTAATTTGCTATTATTTAAATATTTTGGAAAGGTGGGCATTATTAAAGAATAAAGAATCATTTTCTTTCATGGGTATACACTTTAGTTTAAAGATTTTAAGTGACGTATACAACACATGCCTACGTGATTAAAGCGCGCGATACCAACTCTATAGATTACTGCACGTGTACCTATGCTTTTCTAAACTATTTTGTTTGACTATTTGCATGAATGGGAAAAACTCCAGTACAGCCATCAGGCACATCTAATAAGCTCTATATTCGTCAGTAAAAACTGAAGTAAAGAAATTAATTTTCCCTTACATTTTGACTTTCCTCTTTGTGGTGTCCACCCACGTGCAAATTAATTGAGAAAAAAAAAGAATAATTCCGTGATTATTTACTTTATTTCATATTTTTCCAATGCTGAATGACCCAATGTAACTGCCAGTACATCATACGTCAATTGCACGAAGTCTTTCCTTGCAGATTGACCACAGACTCTCGATTGGATTTAAATCAGGAGAGTGTCCGGCCCAGTTTATAGTAATTTGACTTGCTCACTATAAGGCTGGCCATTGTGTTCTTGCAGCGTTACAATTTTCGTATGCTTCCTTGGAGTAACGTCCATTGCAGACAATGGCCGTAGCACAACTAATCGACAGTCGAAACGGTAGTGTCTGGGAGTGTTGAAAATCTGATGCAATCACGGATGCAGTAATATTTTTCCAGGCTAAAACAAATCTCATCATACACCCCAAAAATGATTCATATTATTACACACCACTGAAAATGACTTATCTTAGGAAAAATTGAAATCGATTCCACCCGTACGGCGAAAGAAAGGAAACTAAAGCAGTTGTTTAAATTAATTTGCACAAGGGTATATGTTTAAATATCCTTATTCTGTTGAGGTTTCTGACTTTAGTCTATTTTCCTTAATGTCTTGAACGTCCTGGGTATGATGATAAACTACATCCGCGTCCTGAGTAAGACGATAAACCACGTCCAACAGTAAAGGCTCTGATCAGGAGGTTCTGAGGAGGGTGGAATCACCTCTTAATTGCTGCTGTTCCCAGGTCCACCCATGACTCCAGGTGGTAGGAAAGTTAGGGTCCCAGGTATGGGCAACTATTTAACACCCAAACTTGTGTAAAAATAGGTTTTAATACCAGGAATAATTTAAGAAATATTGCAAGCAATAATTTTGGAAGGAAAAATTATTATCAGCAATACTTTAAAAAAAAATACCAGCTATACATTTTTGAAAACAAAAAACAAAAACATTACCAACTATAGATTTCTTGAAGGAAAAATATTCTCAGAAACAGATTTTTGAAGAAAAAGATTACCATCAATAAGAATTCGTCGGAATTAAATAACCTATTGAGGTTGATATGCCGTAAAACACACAAACAATCCAAACCAAAAACTCAATGTCTTGGTTCATATTTTTGAAAGCCTTCAGAGAAACAGCATCATTAGATATTTTTGTACCGGTCAATAAGCATTTGTTTTTGCTTTGTACACTTTTAAATGTTCTCAAATGCGTCATTTCCTTTTATATTTATCATGCCAAGATGTCTTTTGAGCGCCATATGATCATTCCTTAACGTTTTGTATTGTAATAGCTAATGTCGTGTTCCCTGGTTGCATCACAAAGTTTTAAACATTTTTTTTATTCTTGTTTAAATTTATATCTTTCAAATGACACCTGGAAATATTTATTTATTTGCAATCATTTATAAAGCATAATATATTATGCACATCTTTCCATATGAATAATATAGCCTGAGACCAGCAATAAATAATTGTAAATGCTTTAAATAAAAACAAATGAAAATATGAATCTGAAGCGGACATACATATAAGGAAATGATAAAGTGTACGATTAGCACTATTTATAAAATGAAGTATTGTATGAAAAAAATTGGTTTTGTTTGCTTTATATAACGGCATGTCAACTAAAGCAGAGATTTAATTTTCTAGGCTGCTATGGTAATTTTTTAATGTTAAAATCTGGAATATTAATTTTATTATTGAAATCTATTTTTAGAATCTTTTACTATAAAAATTATCTTTATACTTTCATAGTGTTTTGACCACTGTTTGGTGTTCAATATTTGCCCATAGCAGGGATCCTAACAGGTGCTACCAACCCGTGTGATGGGGCCCTGGAAGCATGACCAATTCGGTGGTGGTTCTATGCTCCCCATAACCTCTCGATCAGAGTCCTTACTGGTGGATGTATTACATCGCCATACCCAGGACGTGATAAAATATGAGAATACATTTATGTAAATTAGACGAGAAATTTGTTCATATGTTTGGCATTCAAATATTAAGTGTTATATGTCATGATCTTGTGTTCGAGATCTCTATTTAAATGGTTTTCTAGAACATTATATTCTACACTCATTAACAACAAACGCACGTTGGCACCATTGTCTAATAGCCATTTTTCCTTTCTGTTTACACAGAAAACACTTTATCTAATGAAAAATCTGTCCAGCATTGTCGTTTCCTTTTCAAAAATTAAAACAAGAAATTAATTAATTTCTACATTCCAATCCAGCCATTGTAAATATTTACCAATCATGGCGTAGTCTTGGGTACTCAGTTTGAAACGAACACATTAAACTATGAATAGTTTACTATTTACCAAAGATCATCATAGGAGAGTCGCTACGTGCAGATACACTCGGAAATCAAATAAACTCAGCAATATTGATAATCTATCTATAGATAAGGTATTATAAGAGATGAGGTATTATGTACTCTATTTACATTATTCGGACTATTGTCCTCATCTTTGTCGCCATATTTATCACAACGTTTCAGGCGTTGTACGCTACGGCTTTCTTCAGATGGTGTTAATGTGGAACTGAACCCTTTATTTCGCTCACTGGGATAGACTGTTTTAGTTTCACTTGCCAAAAAAAATTAAAACATCATCGAAGAAATTTATTTCGGCGGATAAGTTTTTAACATCTGTCTCATCAGACCGAAATTGCAAAATGGTTTAAATTTATCCAGAGATTTAAAAAAATATTTTAAAATTAAATAACAACAGAAAAGGATGTAAATATCTAAATTACTCTACCTAGAAAAAATAAAAGCAAGATGTCACCACAATGAGTAGGGATAGGTGTGTGAAGTACAAATGACAGTTAGTGAAATACATTGAAATTAAATCAAAATTTATATCCTCATCATCTAATCTTCGTCAGTATAACAATCATTATATATATATATATATATATATATATATATATATATAACAAGACTGGAAAAAATAATATATTATATAAAAATAAATTCATTATATCTAATCCATCTTCATAATTATAAGTTACATCATATATACGTGTGTGTGTGTGTTCTATATACATATAAAAAATATAAATATACACACCCGTACAAACACTCAAGTAAACACATATATACAATGGACACACATACTCATGCATACCTACTCACATGTATACATACACACACACATATATATATACATACATGTACACATTTGCATGAATATAAACACCTGTATCCACATACATAAACATACAGAACATAAATACCCACATAATATATATTCATACACACACATCTGATTATATATATATAAATATATATATATATATATATATATATATATATATATATATATATATATATATATATATATATATATATATGTATATGTATATATATACAAAATAATACACATATATACATCTATATACAACTCATACATACATATGCATTTATACATGTACATACACACATACAAATCGCACATACACACACCCACATACATACACACACACAGACACGTATATATATGTATGTATGTATATATAAGCATATATATGCATATATATACGCATATAATAAAATAATAGCTGGCCACTCGTATTCCAGGATACCTGTCTACTAGGGCGGCTAGACAATCCTTATTGCAGACACTCGCTCAGTCACATTTGTGTTTTATATTGCAACTATCCTAAGAAGACCGTAGTTCCAGATTCTGGGGAAGAGCGTGTTATCTAGTGTGATCAACATCCTAACAAAGCTGGTACACTCGGTCTCGTGGACTTGTGACTTCGTGCTAGCACAGCTATCGACGGCCCCCATGTGTTCCGTTTAACCAATTTCATTCAATCGCTGGAGTCAATCCGTGGTATGTTTTTCAAGTACTTTCCCAAGTTCCCGCACGCCTGGATCGTTCCCACACCAGACCAATAATAACAGGAGGTCAACTTCCTGAAGATCGAAGTGGTGAGATTTGTACACGGGTTTCATATACATATATACATACACACATACACATGCACACATATACTATCATACATATATACATAAAAACCTATACTAAGAATAAATCCAAACATATAACTTTCAATAAATAATTCAAAATATTTGTATGAAAGCAAAATAAATACAAAATAAAATTATATCTTTTTTTTTTTAAGCTTATCACCCCAAGCAAGGCTGGAAGCCACTAGCACGCAAGGGGTTACAGAAAGTTTGGAGGAAGAGTAGATAGGAGTGGTAAAGGAGAGGATGTGGAGAAAGATAGTGGATCGATCAAGGCAGGGGGGCTACAGAAGATTAGGAGCGAGAGCAGATAGGAATGAAAGGTGAAAGGGTGTGGAGAAGGGAAGTGGATAGATCAAGGCAACTGGAGATGTCGATTGACGTTACACATAAATAGTTGGAGATTGTATTTGTCAGGGAAACAGGAAAAAGGAAGGGAGTTCCACAAGCGAGATGTGCGAGACATGAAGCTATTGGAGTAGAAGAGACGTCTACATCTAACAGTTTCAACGGTGAAGGGGTGGGAACGGGATGCCAGCCTCGTAGGACGTTTAAATTCATGAGGCCTAGGAACTAGCGAAAGCAGCTCATCGGAGCAATTACCGTGAAAGTATTTGTAAAAAAGACAGAGCGAGGCAACGTCGCGTCTGTGAGAGAGCGACTGCAGACGAGATGACAGATCTGGGCCAATTATATTGCATATGCGTCTCTGGATCTTATCAAGAACCCTGAGGCAAACAGCAGGGGCTCCAGACAATATATGGCAGCAATACTCCATGCAAGGGCGAATGGTCGATTTATAGATTTGGAGGATCGATTCCGGGGAGAAAAAATTTCCTGGCTCGGCACAGGGAGCCAACTTTCCTTGCGGTGGATGATGCAATTGACTCGATGTATTTGTTCCATCTCAGATCAGCGGACAGCGTGAGACCGCACAGCCGCAGAGAGGAGCTCTCGAGAAGTTGGTCTTCAGACATTCTAATGTGATGCAGGGATGGATCCTTGTGGTGGTTAATAGAGAGCAGTTTTGTTTTAGAAGCGTTAAAGTTAACTTTTCTATTCGAACTGCCAGGTTAACTTTGTCAGTATCACTAGATTTGTGTTTGAGGCAGGTGTAAATTGTGGCGTCATCCGCATAGATGCCAACTTGGGAATCTATGGCGTCAGGAAGGTCGTTAAATATAATTTAAATCTGTGTATATATATATATATATATATATATATATATATATATATATATATATATATATATATATATATATATATATGTATAAATTACTTAATTGAAATATAATTTCAGTAAGATATAAGTAATATTTAATTTTGTTATACACAGTGCTTAATAACCTGAGAATCGTCACATATAAAATAATTACTTTTTTTGGATCTCATTAATAACTGAGAAACATGTTTCATGCTGATGATCCATGCAATAAATCCGCCCGTACTTCGCGTATAGTTTGAAGACTTAACTATTTGTTGATACAGATGATTGCTAACTTAATAGGACTCATAATTATTCTTCTCAATTTCTTAGAAAGCGATTGTATCTTCAAGTAAACATGTCTAACCAATGAAGGACCAACATTGTATCTGTCTATCATATTTCCGCTTAGCAAACTTGGCATTGCTTCGTATGTCGTTAAGTGTGATATTAATCTGTTCTAATGCCAAATCGTTTCAAGGAGTTCCCCCTGAATTTCCCTTCTCAATTAATCGAATATCCATTGTTATATGCACTCATAATAATAAAAAAGACCTGAATTAGACATTAACTTAAATTTTCCTCACAGGGTGATATCTTTTTTCTTACAAATCCAATAATTCCTTAGAGTTACACGGGCTTCACATGGAAACAGTTATGTGGATGGGGCAAGATAGCCTGACGGAGTAAAACACCTTGCAGACTTGTTTGAACTCAGAGTTTCCTTCTCTCTGACTGTTTATGAAATAAAGCTACAGGGCCGGCTATCCTGTCATTATTTCGTGACTAGGTTATAGAGAAGAGATGTATCCATACCATTCCCAAGAATATCTATGCGCAAATGATTCTAAAGAACTCAACTGGAATTTGAATTCCACATCCCGAGTTCGCATCCCGATCCCTCATCAATTACAACACACATTTATTTTTACATTGGACAATATAAAAATTCACATTTAATTAGCATTGTATACAGGTTCCTAGACTCGATGAATTACTTAATTATATATATATATATATATATATATATATATATATATATATATATATATATATATATATATATATATATATATATATATATATATATATATATGTGTGTGTGTGGGGGGGTGAATAAAATAGGAACTTAAAATTTAAACAGCTAAAAAAAAGTAAGAAGCAGAAGAACAAAAGGAAAAAGAAAGAGAGAAAGAAGGAAAGAAAGGAAGCTGGAGGCAACTGATGAAAATATCGACATAAGTTATCTGGCTCAAAGAGACAGTTAATATGACCTTGGCATATATTTTAAAATATTAACGTCCCAAGACAGGTTGAAAAAAAAATCAGAAAATTAAAGATATGAGTTCAAACAATTTGAAAAATTAAAATAGGAAATATAAATATTAGTTATAAACGAAAAATATATTTTCTCCTTTTTTTTTAATAATACACAGGGTGTAATCATCCCATATTTCTTTGCATCTCCAACGGTGACTGCGAATGCCTATTTACAAATGATGCAAACGATTGCCATTGATAATATACCCCAACAATTCGGACGAGCATCGTATTTCCAACAGGATGGTGCACAGCTTCATTTTGCCCGTACTCTTCGCTCTTGTCTTTATCAATGTTTACCAAATCATTGGATAGTTAGCACTGGACCGTTGGCATGGTCACCACACTCCCCAGGTCTTACACCCTGTGACTTCTTGTTATGGGGTATGATAAACGGTCGCGTGTACAGCAAAAAAAAAAGAAGGTAGAAACATTGAAGATCTTAAGGACAGAATAAAAGATGTCATATCAAACCGTACCCGTGAAATGTGTGAAAGCACTAAATTGTACTGTTGACGGCTGTTTTTGTGCATCAATCGTGCTGGTGGATAGGTGGAGACTGTTAAAATAAATTATTCCTCTCATACTAACAAAAAGTTTTATTATGTTAACAAAATTTTGACTCATCCTCTCGTACTAGTGTTAACATATATATATATATATATATATATATATATATATATATATATATATATACATACACACACACACATATAAAACAATACGCTAGATTTAGTTGTGTAACTGGCTGACACAAAATTATTTGTGTTTCAATCCTGGCTTGAGACATTCGGAAGTCTAGTCGCACTGCGGAGCTGTGATACGGCGAAACAGTACTGTATGTGAATGACATAAATATATATATATATATATATATATATATATATATATATATATATATATATATATATATATATATATATATATATATATGGGGGGATGAAGATGAATGTATGTTTCTGTGTGGTACGTATTCGAATTTCATCAAGGTCGATAATTCAGGGAGGCGACTTATTGACGTTATCGATCTGGGGAGCGATCTTTAGAAACTGTATGAAAACAATAGCACGGAATGTTGACTCCTTTCTCTAGGTTATATAATTATTTTTCCATTCCTGTATATTACCTTGAAACTTACAGAAGCTGAAACCAATCAGCAATGGTTCACGTGAACATTACATTTACTTTTCTGACACGTTTTTCTTACGAAGCTCCAAAATGAACGACGTTTTCCGAATCGAGAATTTTCCATTTGACTTTTATAAAGTCAATATGACATTTCTTGGTTGACTGAAATGTCTCATATCCGTTTCCTTATCGACGAGATATCATTTACGCTTCTATGTTATCAGGGAATCACATTGGCATATTCGGAAAGCTAAGTATTTCATTTGTTCGGTATATTTTCTTTCATCTTCTTTAAGCGAATATGAAATCTAAGGAATCCTTGCTTTATCTTGTGCATTGAAATAGGATTATAAAATCAATTGGTTCGTTCATCAAAGGTGCAGCCGTAACAAAATATGAAAATGCATTTTGCATTAATGCACATTTATCTAATGAAAACTTTTGGCTTCAATAATTCATTATTGCATCTGCAAAAGTAAAACATTAACGGAATCCATACGAGGAAACGGAGTTCTTGGATTAAAATTATGAAAATGAAATGAATAAATAAATATCGATCTAATGAAGATGAGAAAATTTATATTTATTGCTGCATAATACATTCTAGATGCATCCAGGGTGGTCTTCGGTGATGTACTGTCCTCATAGCCGATTTCGGGTTTTTGCATAATATCGGCTTAAACAAAGCCTTGCTGTAGATCTGGATGAGTCAGACCGCCTCCTTGAAAACGTCGTGATAGGCACATCGATATTACATCTCGACCCTTCTTATTTTCATACGCCAGTCAGCGACAGCCAATAGAAAAAGCTTCTCCACGCACCCCGCCACTATACTGGTGTCTTTTTACTTAATCCGGTTTAGGTTCGAGCTACTTCCCCGCATTCCTAACTATATTAATTCATTCTCTCTCTCTCTCTCTCTCTCTCTCTCTCTCTCTATATATATATATATATATATATATATATATATATATATATATATATATATGAAGAAATATATTCTGAAGGTGTGCTATATTTATGGGATAAAAAGTGCTCAATATCAGAGATAGAGCGCGTGTAAATATAAAAGTGAACATTGAAGTCAACACTTAGAGGCGACGATCAGTTTCATGCTAGACGCAATCGTCAGGCCTGACGATTGCGTCTAGCATGAAACAGACTGTCACCTCTAAGTGTTGACTTCAATGTTCACTTTTATATATATATATATATATATATATATATATATATATATATATCCACAGAAAGTCTCTCTCACACACACACATGCACGCACACACATATATATATATACACGCATACATACACATATAAATATATATATACACACATATAATATATATATATATATTTATATATGTATTCGTGTATATATATATATGTATGTATATATATATATATATATATATATATATATATATATATATATACATATATATATATATATATATATATATATATTGCTGCATAATACATTTTAGATTAATCAAGTGTGGTCTTCAGTGATGCACTGTCCTCATTGACGGTTTCGGGTTTTCAACATATCGGCTCAACCACAACTCCGACTTGACTCCGGACGAATCAGGTCGCCTCGTTGAAAGCGTCGTTCTACACGCTTCGACATTGCAAAAAATAATCCGACATGGTTAGGAATCCTACCGTTCTTATTGACATACGTCAGTCAGCGTCAGCCGATGTAACAAAAGCTCCCCTATATTGGTATCTTTTTACTTCATCCCTTTTGCTATTTCTCCCGGATACTTACCTCGGTAAGTTGGTCCTTTCTTACATAGTTTAAAAATAATCCGACATGGTTAGGTATCCTACCGTTACCATGGTAACATTCAATAACACTACCCCAGCATGTCGTAATCAGTAGGCATGTGTATATAGCAATGACGGAAGGATCGAAAGAAATCTAATATAACTTAAGATCAGTATTAACCATCAAAATTAAGATAAACAACACAGCAAGACCATATGCGTTTGTAACCGATATATTATCAACTTTAGACTATTTGGATATCGATAATATTACGTTAATAATAAATGACATCTATAACAGCGGTGAAATTCTGGAAGGACTATATAAATATATGTTCATACAATAGAAATGTAGCGAATGAAAATGAACTCCATCGGACAATCAGCTTAAGGATTCACATAATTAAGCTTATATTTAGGATTTAAAAGAATATAGTTCCTGGTATAATTAGTCCGCAATTATTACAAAAATTAGAACACAAATGCTATCTTAATGGTGTAAATGCTATCACGTTGAACAATAAAGTAATACATAAAAGTCTGTGTGTATAATTCATCGATTAAATATCGGTATTTGATAAGGTAGTGGAAAAAGGCTTAGAAAGATCTTTGCACGGGAAGGATATCAGAATAATTCGCTATCTCTACTGGCAAGAGACAAGCCCTATTCTCTTAGAGAAATGACCCAGGGAATACATAAAAATAGAGAGAATCTTAAGACAACAACTTGTTTTCTCGACGGATTTGTTGAACCTATTCTCGAAGATGATCTAAAAGTGAACAAAAACATGTCCAAAGATTTATTATTGGTTGACATTATCATGAGATACTCGGAAGACATTGTGTTGATATCAAAGTCAGAGAAGAAAAGAAAAGTAGTAAAGGGTAGCTTGAAAAAAATTATAAATTATTAGCTGGATGGAGATAAAATGAATGATTTTCAGCAAAGGTTTTAGTCCAAAGTAATAGATCTGTATTGAAGACGTCAAACTTTAGATTTGGTTTGTTTCAGTTTGTTTTATACCATATCAACCACAATAGTTTATTTAATGCCTTTAAGATTTTAAAGATAAGTTCGTGTGAATAGAATATTTATATTTTGCAAGAAATCAGTTCATAGATCACGTTTAATTGACGTATTTTTGTAAAGAGGGTTTCTTCGAGAACCAAATATATTGCTGTTAATATTTTTTGAAAAACATATTGCCAGTATTTTTACTATAAATATTTATTTTTATACTTTCAATATTTTAGAAAATATTTACAATATTTTATAATATAATATAAAATATTTTTATAATATTCTAAAATATTTATAATAACTATTTTAAAAAAGTATTGCTAGTATACTTTTTTTTTCAAGAAAGAATTGCTGGTATATTTACTATAAAAATATATTTTTGTATTTCTTTATAGTGTCTTGTTTCTATTTTGGTTTTCACTATTTACCCATAGCTGAGACTATAACAAGTGTTACCACCCGGGTCAGGGTGAACCTGGGAACATCAATAATTAAGAGGTGGTTCAAAACCTCCCGTTCAGAGGCCTTCTTGCTGGATGTAGTTTATCGTCATACTCAAGTCGTTAAACTTTAGAAGCTATCAAAATGAAATTTAACTTGATAGCGTAATAATAGACAAGGGAAATATTACACATAAATCGGTAGGTGCGTAGGGAAAACCAGACGAATCCTTCCAGAGGATGACCAAACAATTACGAGATAGAGATATATAATCACTAAGCATAAAAGAGTAAATAATTAGTATGTAATCTTAATTAGTATGTAATATTTAATATCCTATATAGCAGTGGATGTGAAGACACAATAGAATAATGGATAAGGGCACGGATATAGGAAACGGAGAGCTGATTTCGAATTCTTGCCTAGTTCATTACATTCATTTACGTGCTAATATCTCAAGGGAAAATATGAATCCATCGCTTCTTCCCACCCCCGGCAATTGTTAAATCGCAGGACAGACATTGTCCTATATACATTTGCTGCAAGCTCTCTATGAGAACGAGAATTCTGACTTGAAAACCTCCAACTATGGGTTAAATAGCCTCACCGAGCGCAGTGAGTGCCATTACACGTCGGATGGCATGGTCAATCAGGAAGGGTTTCTTCCAACAGGAATGTGAAGGCCATATCTTTGGATTTGTTCTAATGTGTTTCATCTCAACCAAAATATCAGTGCTGCTGGGACGGATTAAATTGATTTAAAACTCAGTAAAGTGATTAGGGTAGTACTGAAGAGATAGTGTAGATGCCTTATAGAAATGAAGCAAATGATAAAGATAAGAAATTGTTGTGAAAAACAAAGCAATGGAAGCTGAACACAGACGAATATCTAATTTCTCTGTACCAGTGAATGCTGGACAGTCTTTGGAAACTACGTGAAATGCTATCAGCAATAGCTAAAATATACACTCTTTACATTATTCAGACTATTGTCCTAATTTTCTTCGCCATATTTATTACAACGTTTCGCCCGTTATACGCTCTGACCTTCTTCAGGAGGTTGGAATGTCAAACTGAACCCTTTATTTCACTTACTGGGGTAGACTGTTTTAGTTCCATGTGTCATGTTTAATGGATGTCAGTTATCAGTTATCTCCTGTTAATTCCCCTCTCCAAGTTTTTCACTGCCTTAACCAGGTAGTGTTAACTCACACTCTTTGCGTCCTGTCACTGGATCTAACCAACGCCTTCATCCAGTGTGCCATGTGTCCTTGAGGACACATGTCACAGTGATAAGATAAGTGGTTAGTGAAATTAAGGTTTCAGTTCGACATTTCAACCACCTGAATAAGGCCGGAGAGTACAGCGGTCGAAACGTGTTCGACATTTAAACAGGATACGGCACTGTTCGCGAATTGCTGTTTTTGTTGTATTGTTAAGGCTACTTTATATGCTGAATCAGTTTTACAATATTCGCTGGTTATGGGATTGCCGGCAGGATACGACAGTTTCGTTTCGAGTTTAAGGCCCGAAGCGGCTAATATTACTTGATTTGTGATGTCAAAGAACACTTGTTGCCACTTTTGTAATGGCAACGAATATTCGTTGTCATTTTTCTAATGCTCGCTGTAGTAGATATTTTGTAATCGTAGATATAACTATATTAACGCCGTTGAACAATACTAGTGACATACGCCTTCGACTAATACTCGCACTAATAGTACTTGTGCGATAATACTCACTCGAAAAGTGATCCGAGTAGTGAACATTATAACAAATAGTATAGTGAATAGTATGGAGAAAAGCTTTCCGTATAGTAATAGAGGATAGTGTAGAAATGCTGATCAATTAGACGCCACGCTAATTCCCATTTCCTTTGCCATTACGTGATATACTTATTCAAATTGGGATTGCCTGTGTTTGGTCTCTGGTGATCTGTGTTCAAACTCCAGTGTCGGCAGTGACATTTTATTCCGATATTACTTGGGATTCGCATCTAGATATACGTGAATACCTGAAATCAGAAGCCGTCTAAAAGTATTTCTAAACGGGTCCGATATCTTAAGTTAGGCATTTCTTATATCAAAACCTGTTAGTATATAGTACATATTTGGCTGTGATGCCTGTGTGTGCTGTGTCCTTATAAACCCGGGTGTCAAGATGGGTATATTGAGCTTCCTATATTTGTTACTCAGCATTGTGTTTTGGTGTGCTGCTCTCTCAATGACTCAATCTAGAAGAAGAAGAAGAAGAAGAAGAAGAAGAAGAGGCTTTTAATGATTCGAGTAGAAATTCTACCACATATTCTATGCTATAAGGTAAAAGGCAAATTAAAAAAATTATATTAAAAAAAAACAGAAGGAATAATAAATTTCGGGTAAATTTTCCGTCAGTTGATTGCATAAGAAAGGCACCGTTTAATATTGAACTTAAATCGCAACGATGATTAATAATAAAGTTAATAATAATAATAATAATAATAATAATAATAATAATAATAATAATAATAATAAACTAAAATACTAAGTCACAATTTTCGTCTTTACGTGGTATCATATTATCGACAGTGAGAAGAGCCAAATGCTGCTATAACGAAACTTAATATGTACCTATTATTATTATTTTTATTATTATTGCTGTTGTTGTTGTTGCTGTTGTTGTTGTTGTTGCTGTTGTTGTTTTAATCTCCATTGATTTCTGTTATATACACATTTCCTTCTGGCTCCCAACCAGAGACCTCAGGTCAGAAATGACTATGATATTTTCTATTGATCTTTTTTTTTGTACAAAAATCCTAAACACACATTTTAAATCGATAAAGCTCGTGGTAATCTGTGAGCTGTAATTGTAAGTTCAATTTGTTGTACTTCTTATTATGTATGGGCTACCAGGAATACCTTCAATATGTCTATCGGAGCTTTTCTAATCAATCCCAGTGCTCCAGCTATAACTGGAATCACTGATATACTCATGTGCCACATTCTCTAGATTTACACTTCAACATTTTTGCATTTTCATAGACTTTTTTGAAAATCTTCAAAGATACATTACAATCTACAGGAACTGCCATGTCAATAAGAAAACTTATTCCTATGTCTGTGTGTTGTTAGCTTTGTTCTGCATATGTATATTGTAAAGTCCATAAAAATGTTACAGATACTATCTCTGTAACCCTGGTCTGGGGGATGTCTATACCAGTTTCTTGCAGCTTATTTCTATCATTATTATTATTATTATTATTATTATAGGATCATGTTTTCCTCGTAAATATTAGATAACCTTGTTGCCACAAGATCCCCGGTGATAATGCTGCTGTGAAAACGTAATGGTTCCACATAATAACTGTAACAGTCAAAAGCCAGCAAGACTTATCAGTTCTTTAATGTTGGGTAGAATTCTTGTCACATCATCTCCAGGGGAGGTCTCTGCTGGTTTACAAACCCATGCATTACCCACACATAATGAGAGATATATAATAACAGTTGAAGGATAAAAATAATAGCAGCGGCAAGCCTTGTCACGAAGTACAAGGAAATCACAAGGACAGGAAAAGAAACCGCCCTATGATTACGACTCCTGTCATCTGATTTATCAGTAATTCTTATCTTTCTCTCAGACTTTATTTATAATGATTCCCTCTTGTTCCATTAGAATCACCACCTACAGACTTGCAGTTGGCTAACCAGTATGAATCACGTTATTATTCTAATTCCACTAGAATAGGAAACGACACTAAGTCTCCTCTCTACTCTTGCAGATTTCTCAACTGGCTTCAGTTGCTGTTATTCATTGTGTTTTATTTTCTTGCTTAAGTTTGTTGTCGCAATTTTAATGGCTTTTTATATTTTTATATTGTTTATTTTGAACTCTTCAAATTTGAACACTTTTAGGATCTTGCTGGAGGACCACATGATAGAAAATTTCATCAATCCTGTAGAATCTACTTCAGTATTCATTCTAATATGAGATATCTTCTAGATAGTTTCCAGTTTTTCCTAGATTTATATTTCTTTGTGAGACACTGTGTATTGAATACTGTTGCCATATCTTGTCTCGTGATCCTGCTGTGCATCACGAGATTCTTGACAAAATCCAAAGAAGGATCCTTGACGTAATCGATCCTCAGCAGACATCTAGACTTCAGTCCCTTTCTCATCACGTGATATGGTTTCCTCTGTCTTTTCTACAAATATGGCAACTGCTAGGATGAGCTTTCTATACTGGTGCCCCAAATACATGAATTTAAGCGTGCTACTAAATTGGCGAATAAATCTCACAGTTTTAATGTTGATATAGCTAAATACAACTGCCATTGCTACTCCAAAATTTTCTTTTCTCGCAATTCCCGATTGTAGAAATCGCATCCGTCTACTTCCTTTCCAGATAATTAAAACCTTCATAAATTTAAATACAACACCAATCCCCAATGTCTTTTGCTCAATTCTCCCTATTCTCATCCTTCGCTTTCACTTTTTTTTCCTGTAAACCCATTTCTTACTAGTGCTTTTAACACTTTGCTTGGATGAAATTATTAAAGATAACTTTTGTATTATCCGAAGCACGTTACAAACTTGTATACCTCATGTATTAATATGTTCAATTTTCTGACCAAGTCCTATTACATTTCAAACTTTTGCACAACAGCTCTACGACATATATTTTTTAAACGACAAGATTATGATTGCTATCAAGGATTGTATGATGCTTTTATCTTCAAGAACACTGAAAATGTTATTTTTGTCTCCGAAATTTCTTGATTTGGGCACATCGGCATTATAATATAATTGGCGTCAAAACTCTATGATTAGAAATAATAATAAAAATCTCCTTTTCAGTATTGGCGCTTCTCAGAAATGATCAATTGGAACCAAGTCTCGTTAATTCTCGAGCATTTTCATGTTGCTCATACATTTGATGAAACAACTTACATTTTTCATATGAATCACAATCATACGTTTTGTTTCCGATAATTTTATTTTACTGCTGTCTTTTACGATTTCTTTTTGTTGCAAAAAGTATGTTTCAAAGTTACTACAGATTAATATTATTAGTAGTAGTAATAGTAGCAGTAATATAATTAGTAGTAGTATTGTTATTATTTTCATTGCTTCTCACAGCATTGAATTATACTGGAGGTCTTATATTACTGATGTTCTCCATCAAGTGACTTTGACTTCAAAAAATGAGTACCTTTCTCAGAATGTTGTGCTTTTTACTCAAGTCTTTATTTTGATTTTCGTAGTTTTCGGTCATACAGTATCTGTTTGCAGGCCAATATACCACCTGCAACAAAACAACCCACTCAGCATCCGGCCATGATGCTCCCAATATAACTCATACATGAACAGTTCGTCCACTCCTTAGAAGACATCTATAACAGATAAACAAGCATATCTGTGATACTAAATGACATATTTGTTGCATCCAATTTTAACGCGTCCTGGTTATGACTATAAACTACATCCGCGTCCAGGGTAAGACGATAAACAACGTCCAACAGCAAGGCCTCTGGTCAGGAGGCTTTGAGGAGCGTGGAACAGCTTCTTAATTGCTGGTGTTCCCAAGTCCACCCTGACCCGGGATGATAGAACCTGTTAGGGACCCAGCTATGGGCAAATAGTTAACCCCGAAACTGAGGTAAAAAGTATTATAAAATTGTAAAAATAGGTTTTAATACCAGAAATACTTTGTGAAAAATTATTATCAGAAATAAATTTTTGAAGAAAAAAAAATATTACCAGCAATAGGTTTTTGAAAAAATAATATTACCAGCAATACATTTTTCAGGAAAAAAATATTAACAGAAATAGATTTTTGACAAAACAAAAATATTACCAGAAAAAAAAGTTGCACTAAATGACCCATTGAGGTTGATATGCCATAAAAAAAAAACCAAACCAAACCAAACCAATTTTAACTGACCAAGACAAAACATTATTTTTAGTAGTATTAATAATTGAGATTTCACTGTGTATCAGGTAAATTTCGCTCAAGATCATCAGATAGCAAATCTACCCAAGATTCTTTTCTGTTCAATTTGCACACGCTTGCTGGTAAGAGTGGGTGCCGTAACTCTTACTGCTTTAAAAAAGTGGAATAGTTAAGCAAAGTTCAAATTCCAGCCTAGTCTACAGCATTCATTTTCACACTAATTCTTTTGAGAAAAGCATAAATCCCGACATATGTATTTAACAGCAGACTAGACTACATTATCTCACCTTGGAATTCAGCTAGTATTGGAGAAGGGCTTTTCGGGATACAGAGCCGTGAAAACAGAAATAGAAAATAACTACATTATCTTTCTTAAAACAATTTATTGCAAACGAAAAAAGACAATCTTTGAAAACCATGATTACCTACGCCCTTAAGGGAAATAGCTGTTACAATTTTTGTGTCCCATTATGTACTAGTGAGCTAACCCAAATGACTTGACTCACTTTATAGTTCCCCACTTGAAGGTTAACCAATCAGGAGATGTGAAATATTCAATCCGTCGTGTATAAAGGCGGCCATTTTGCTTACTCGCTCTGTTACTTTATCGGGATATCCACTGCTAACCTGAAATACGCTTCCCTACTGTCTTCGAAATATTCACTGCCAACCTCTGGATTCTATATTCAAAGATTACCGTCATCATGAACAACAATAGCATTTAACATAAACCTCGAAAAAATCATGCAATAACATTAAAATAACTGATAATTTGTTGTTAACTGGAGGAAGTAATGGCGTGTGTATATTAACGCCTCCAAAATTAAAATGTTGTGTTATAATCATTTGAAAGAACCAAATTGTCTTCAATCTCCATAGCTGATGAGAACTGCAAAGAGACTAGCACATTGCGCTTTCTTAGGCTAATGTTTCCGTTGAGATAAATTGGAAAGATTATATTGAATCAGTTGCTAGGACCGGCGCTAGGTAAATTGATAATGTGTTTTGTGATAGACTGTTTTGGATCAGCAGAATCTATCTTACACATTTATAAGTCTACCATTCGTCTATGTATTGAATATTACTGACACATCTGGTCTGTTACTTCTTCTATGTATTTAGCGATTCTTGATAGATACAAAGAAGCATCTGCAATTTTATTGGTCCTGGCCTGACATCTCGGATTCAGTCATTTACCCGCCACCTAACTTAGCTCCCCTGTGTTTTTCCGTACATATTTTCATGGTAATTGTTCCGATGAACTTTCCTCTCTGGTATCTAGACTTTATGAATTTAAGTTCAAAATTAATTTGGCGGCAAGATTTTATAATTTTCTAGTTGAAATGGCTAGATTTAACCGTAAGTTCTGTGTTTAAAGTTTCTTCTCTAGCTCTTCTACTTTTGGAACGTTCTTCGAATTTGTTTCATTTCAGTTCACTTTGATCTCCCAAAATTTAAATCGTTATTTTCTGCCGCATTAACACCTATACTTTTATTGCCTTCTCTCTATAATAGTTTATTTTCTCATACTATCTCACACTCAGAAATAGCATACGTCTTAATGGCTTTATTGCTTTGTTTGCGGGTGAAATGATAAAAGAATCTTCGTAGAACTATAGCAAAGATGATTGCAAGATATTACTGAAATTTTCCTCATTCAGTAGCATAAAGCAGTTGACATTGGAAATCATTTTGCAGTAATTTCTGCGTCGCAGATATTACCTCAATGTATTTGTTTTATACAGTTCTTAAATATAGTATTAGTTTTAGCTAGGCTATGGTAAAGTGCATCTGAGTTATTCTATGACTGCTAGTTATAATGGATACTGCTGATGCTTTTATTTTTCATTATATTTTCGCATTTGAATGATAGATGTTTCCCCTGTCTCCCCACTGTTTCAATTTCACAATTTATTCGGGGGAAGCGGTAATGTTCGATATCTGATGTTTTGTTTTGACTCTGTAGAATTATTAGATATAATCTCATGAAATGATTGTCATATACAGCTGGGGTTCGCAATTATTCTTTTTTTTTTTTTGGTGACATCACTCACTAACACACGAAAAATATTCCACCGCCCACCTGTAGAGTGAATATTCAAAAGCATACCAAACTTGTTTGGTAAACGTTTGTTACTGGTACTTGAACAGAATTTATGATGTAATAAAAAGGGAAGTAACAAATAAAGCAGACTTACTTGGTTGTAGTTACTATTGATGCTACTAATGCTGCTGCATTAAACACCAAACGAAAGCAAACTTGATATTTGTAAACTATATATATATATATATATATATATATATATATATATATATATATATATATATATATATATATATATATATATATATATATCAGACGATATGAAAAGAACTTACATAAAATATATAGACAACACTTATCTATATTATTTAATGAAACATTATGAATGAAAAAATGCTACCTAAATACACACAATATATATATATATATATATATATATATATATATATATATATATATATATACATTTACATTTACATTTACATTTGCAACGGTAACACTTGCAACGTTCATAAAACATATATATATATGTATGTATATATATATGTGTGTGTGTATGTGTTTTATGAACAAGCCATATATATATATATATATGTATATATATATATATATATGTGTGTGTGTGTGTGTGTGTGTGTGGGTGTGTGTGGGTGTTTTATGAACAAGCTTAGTTTTATGGTAAAGGTTAGCGTTGCAAGTGTTGATAAAAACTGAGACAATCTTATAATTAAAATGAATATACACTGTTATGTTAATGACTCTTCTCAAACTAAAGAAAACAAAAAAAAATTCTTGTTTTCTTAGAGTTTGACATAATTATTTCTATTTATTCTCCTGCTTTATGTTACTTTTATATACAGGCTCTTTTCATATGTTCTTTGAATATTTTCTTCGGATAGCACATTTTGAAATACATTTTCAATACTCATTGTCATATACCGACCACCAAAATTTCCTATCGCTCACCATTTTCTGTTCGGTTGCTTCTCAACCGTTGAAATCACCCACAGGTGGGCGATATCGCCCATTTTGGGAATAACTGCTCTATTCTATTGGTATTTCCATTTTATTAAGATTTATCTATTTAGGCATTGAAGTAGCTTGTTTCGTTCTATTTATTCTCGGATACAATAAATGTAAATTTCGTTTCTCAGCTTTGCGTTCTTCATTTCCGCTTCCGTTATTTTATTTGTCTTTTGGAGTCTTTCTGGATTTGACGTTTTCTTGTTGTTGAATTATACGTCTTCTCCCATTTTAGTTTTGTTGTAGCTGAATTTTACTGCAGTCAATGTTAATGATTAATCACGTATATGCATGCCGCGTGCATTTCGTTAATCTTTTTTAAACAAGTTGCCACATACTTCAGTTGTTGGAAGAGATGTTTCTTCTTTTCTCACAAAATGAAGTCGATAAACGTCCTCTCTTTATCCAAGATCATTAATGTTTATTTCTCTGGCTTAAATCGAATGTTGAATTAATTGTCCATTTTAGGAAAGCATAGCATTAACTTTTGTAGTTATGTTTAATTAATTCTAATTTGGTTTGTTTTAGTTTGTTTTACAGCATATCAACCTCAATGGCTTATTTAATGCCGACAATACTTTTTACACAAAAATGTATCGCTGGTAATATTTTTCTTTTTTTTTTTAAATCTACTGCTGGTAATAATGTCTTGCAGGGAATAATTTTACGTTCAAAAATATTTTTCTGGTAATAATTTTAAAAAAGGTATTGCTGGTATTAAAACATATTTTTAAACTTTCATAGTGTTTTGAGCAAACTTTTTGCCCATAGCTAGAACCCTAACAGGTGGTACCACCCCGGATAAGGGTGGACATGGGAACACCAGCAATTAATAGATAGTTCAACGCTTCTCAAAACCTCCTGATCAAAGGCCCTGCTGTCGGATGTAGTTTATCGTTTCACTGAAAAAATAATCTTTCCGTTTGCATTAATTTTCAACCTATCTAATCGATTTTGCTATGTATAGTTGTTCAGGTTCAAATAACTTCACTGTCTTTAATATGAATTTAATATTTTCCTGTCTTGAATACCAGGGAAGTTACCGCCTGTCAAGTCACAACAAGGATATCGGGCAGGGTGTATATGTCGGAGTATGTTTGCAGTACACAATAAAGCAGATTTGTCTACCGTTAACAACATGTATTTAACGCTAAATTGGTCGAAATATTCTTTAAACCGTAATTGTGATCGTGTCAGGTGTTCCAATCACTACCGGGGTGACTGTAACATTTTTAACGTTATTTCACCACAATGCTTTAATCTCAAACGTCATGTCATATTAGTTGGTGATTTTTAAAATTTACCTTGGTGTTATATTGTAGTCATCAGGTATGGATACATTAATTATTTGGATTTTCTACTCAGTTGTAATGAGCAAGACTAGTCTTCTCAAAAATTTTGAATGTCATAGTCTCAGACTATCTTTGGTTTGAATCACCCTTCCATCACTTTAAAGGACATATGTTCTTCGAATTCGTAGGGTACGTCGTAGCATATTTTTTGTACAAGAGCTAGTGCAGATTAAAAATTGGTGGCCATATTTTCTTTTTTACTCTATATCAGAAATTTACAATCAGTAAATACACGTGTGATATTATTATTAGTAGTATTAGCATTTTTATCAGTAATAGTACTAGCTAATATACATTTTTGTGGTCTAAGTTAGGAAGGCAAGGGCAGTAATTTTCCACTTAGGTTGCAAACACATTTATAGTATGTAAGTAAGAAATTTTCAATGATATGTCCAAAGAGAAAATGCTACCTTACAGAAAATAACTGAAGAGACAGAAAAAAGGATTCGCGGCAAAGAAAAGAGTACGGAATACTTATGAACATTATAATCTCTTATATAACAGTGAATGTGGGATAACTGCCTCAAGGATGAAAAAGAAATCTCAATTGGCAGGGATATCAGAATATAAGAAAGAAGAAAGATTCAGTAGAATGGTAGATATAATGAAATTAATTCTAGCAATCAGAAAAACAAAACAGATGACATTTTCTGGATCTGTCTATATTTTTGGGATGAGGTATTATGTACATTATTTAAATTATTCTGACTATTGTCCTCATTTTTGTTGCCATATTTATCACAACGTTTCGGCCGTTGTACGCTCCGGCCTTCTTCCGTTGGTTGGCATATCGAACTGAAACCTTTATTTCGCTCACTGCGGTAGA
>OZ038495.1:14720018-14732518 GCA_964036315.1 Acanthosepion esculentum | reverse complement strand
CGATTAATCTTGCACTTGTAATTTTTCTTTTTTTACCTTTTGTTATTTCTGACATTATTGAAACGTATCTTCATTACTGAATTCAGTCTTTTAAGAAGCTACGATGTTATTACAAGGTGTTATTAGAATTATATTATTGAAATGCGTGACCAGAATTTTCAATTTTTAAACAAATATGATACAAAACAAGAATGAATGCAACAGGAAGATGAGTGAGATCGGCTAATTTGTGGTTCAAGACAAAAGGGCGCCAAAACATTTACGTTTAAATGTAAAATTATGGGTTCCAGCAAATTTAGCATTTCAGACAAAGAATAATTATGCGAAGCGTTTGCTGTATTCCATAATTTCTCTTATATACATATATATATATATATATATATATATATATATATATATATATATATATATGATTGCAACAATTAAGAAAAATTACTTAGAACGACTAAGTCCTTTTGAAGAATATAATTCGTCGCATAAGCTTGTCTGCAATTCGTCATATTACCTATCATAAATATATACTATTTATACTATACAATACTATATATATATATATATATATATATATATATATATATATATATATATCTATATATATATATATATATATATATATATATATATATATATATATATATATATATATATTTAGTTTATGAAAAACTAGGTAATCCGTATGAGTAGACCCAAGGAGGATAAAATCCAGAGAGCTCAATGTAAATTAGAGCTAATAATTTAAATAAAAACAGACCACTTTACGGTTCCACGTAATAAATTATTTCACCACAGCCCTATTAAAGGAATGCAGATCATCAGGCTTTAATTCCAAAGATTGAAACGAAAAATGAAAAGAAATTTACACACATTTGACGGGCAGTATTAAGCATATGTAAATTAACGAAGTGAGGAAGTGAGGGGGCGAGACATGATTGAGTTAGATGTAATTTAATATTTCTATTCTTTCATACTTGAGGAGGTCCAGACATTGACACATTTAATCGTTTGAGAAATTGGGGTAAAACATTTACGCAGCCCACACAACTGCGAGTAGAGTAAGATTGACGGAAAGAAATACTCCCAAATTTAATTATATAAAAGCAAACTTTTCTTCCCTTTTTTTTCATGTGTTTAGTAGTGTATGCTAACCTTGGTACAAGATCATGTTTATGTAACTTTTTCTCCTGGAGCGATCACCAGATTAGCAATCATATTTCCACATCCTTCTAGCTATTTAAACACAATGTCTATGTGACTTCGCTGTGAATTTCTGCACACTAACCACGGGGCTACACGCAAGTGTGCACCAACGCCTCCATTGTCGAGTATCTCCCGTCCTGTGTAATTAGTCTCTTTCAGGTGTCAAAAATGATGTATGCACATACTCATTGCGTCCTGAATGAGGGAACTTGAGACGAATGAGTGCGTCACATATGTTCTGGTATCCAACCTGAAGATAACAAGTGAATATTAAGATAAGGCTGGCTAAGAAAGATATCATTAGACACAGACTTCGGTATCTTTTACACACTCTTTAGTCTTCAGGGTCATGCGGTTATCGAGGAAAGAATGAATTTATATTTCCTCTGTTTAATCCGTTCTTTGTTTCAAGCCTACTCGCTGGCGGGAAAATTATCTTCCAAGAGGATTATTCAATATTCGTTGTCGCCAACGTTATTTGTCATATGATGGAAAGATTTTAAATAAATTGAAAAAAAAAAAACTAAAAAGTTATACAACGGCATATATAAATGGATTATTTTCTCTAGCTATAAACTTACCGATGAAGAAAATATTTTATATACTCTCCTTTTAAGAGCTATATCCCTTAAAGATGCAGGTGACCATTTTTCTCCACAGTTTCCTTAGTTTGTTATCTGTAAACTTTGTGTCGTTAAGAATGTTATCGGTAAAGAAATTCGTTTTTATAAATTAATGTTCACCCAAAACCCGGTTCAAGAGCCATTCTAGAGAAAGGACTATTGAATGAATTGTGTGGTATCGACACTGGGGGGAAAGAGGTTAAAAGTGAAGTTTATGTATATAAGGCGGAAAAATAATGTAGAGAAAGTGTGAGACAACCATGTGAAGATAGCCTTAAATATCTTAAATTGATTAAATTAAACACTTTATTTAAGCTAATGAATTGAAATCGATATCCTTAAATAACTAGGACGTTTATATTACATTTTCTTTATAGATATTGTCAAATGTAACATTTTCTGATAGTTTCAGGAAAATGAAAAAATACTTATACTTTTATATGAACTTTGTTTTATACGTCGAATTTTTTTGCCGTTTAGCTCTTGTTAAGTCAAGGAGGAGACACAGTGGAAAATTGGACGAAAAAATGCAGATTTTCAATGGCTATTTCCATAGCCATTGAAAAATGATAGGCTTCCGATGTTGTCTCTGGGGAATGTGGCTGTAGGTTAATAAATTAAATCATCCTCTAAAAGGCCATGTAAATTAATTTTTATACTGATAAATCTGCAAAGAGTGAAATAGTTATCTCCAAGACATCGCAGCATTAATACATTGGTGGTTACTATGATAAAGATACAACACGGCAAGAGGAACCAAGTAATTTATGAAATATTACAGGAAGCCGAACCTTTTTCAGCATGCTTAGTGATGTATCATATATATGGGTTTCACTTGATATCTGCGAAAAACTTGAATCCCAATAGATGCTGAAGCTTATTGACAGTTTAACCGTTATTTATGCCTGATTTTTTCATTCACTTTGAATAGGGAGTTATCTTTCTAGTAGACTGGATGCCAAACGCTGCTGACTATCCATACCTTTTACAGTATTGTGATGTGAAGGTAAACTCTCTCAGCCGGGATTTGAACGTGGTTCACAAATTCCATTTTTCTGCTTTTAACTATTTATGCACCAGGACCACCAAACGTAAATCAATAATTTTGTATAAAACATACATTTTAAGCGAGTAGACAGCAACATTTCGTTCTTATCAACGTTAACCTGACTATTTAACTCACACAGTACAGAACAATGGAGAATTGACTGATAAGGACTCTAGGTGTTAGTACATATTTTATATAGATTAGAAAAATGTTTACCAAACTTAGCAATGTCTGTCACATCTCGAAAAATGTAATTCAGTCATGATATATCTTATGGGACTAACATTCTATGGAAAACAATCTAAGAAGACTTGATAAGTTTTTTTTTTTCTCGCCGTTGTACAAAATAAATAGTTAACATTCACACAGATATGATAGCGATTCTACAACGCTGTTCGGTTCTTTGAGGACGTGTTTAATATCTCAAACCTTTTTATATGTTGGTCTTATTATCATTTCTTTTCGGATAAATGATGTCATACATCAAGCTAACTCATCAAATGAAAATGCCAGCTGTAATCACTGCATTAAAAGCATTGAATTCTGATTTAGAGATTGTTCGATTGCTGAAAGTGACACTGTCGTTTGTTGTCAAATTTGGCAAAAAACTCGAATAATATGTCGGGGATTGTACAAAGTAGGCAAACGTAAATTCTTGCTAAGCGTCTTAATGCCAGCGGAACGCCAAAATCTGCACGATATTCGGTAAGAATTATAGATAAGAACCCCAGAAAATCAATCAGCGACATTGCTAAAGAGCTCAAGGGTACAATGTACCCTACCGGACGTATTGTGCATGATCACTTCGATGTAAGTCGTGTATGGTACGTTGTTGAAGAATCAAGAGCCTGGGATGCTTTGGTTTTTCTCTGACAGGAAAAACTTTGATCAGAACCAAAAGTACAACTGGATGAATAACAGGTTATGAAGAGAACCTAAGGACGATCCACTGATCAGGAACACAAAGTTTCCAGCAACTCTTGTTGTTTTGGAAGTCCTGAGCACCAAGGGAAATGCCATGCCTCCTCATTCTTTCCTTGGGATTTAAGGGTCAATGTTGTTTACTATAATTATGTATTGCAAAGAGTTGTCAGCCTTTGCATGGAGAAAGTAAGTAAACGAAGGCCGAACCATTATCCCTAAAACTTTTGCGTCGTCTCATGAGGCCAATACGTATTGAAAAATCAGTGAGTTTCTATCTACACGATCGCGTCACCTCCAACATATAGCCTCCTAGCTCTCCAGACCTGAATGGTGTGTGGCGTAATCGTGTGCGACGCAGCCATAACACATTAAAATATCTGAATTCCGCCATAACACATACAATGTCCAAAATAGATAAAGGTCATCTGAATAGGGATTTTGAGCATTTCAGATCTTGTATTGAAATGTTCGTCGATCTTGACGGCGGATTGATTAAGGAAATACGTGAGGAAGTATTCATCACAATTATTTCTCAAATAAAGCTCTTCCTTTGAGACTTATGCCTCTTTTAAGACATTCATGATTATGTCCACAAATAACCCTGTATATAATGATTTAAATAGGTTTGTAAAGGAAGCTATGGATATATAAAGCCCGAATCCGACGGTGCATTGAAATAAGGAAATATAACTTCCAAAAGATAAACAAAGTATTAAGAAACAATATATTTAATTTTAAACAAAGCGTGCTGAACTGCTATGGGATATCGATCTTCCTATGCTACAGGGAATGAAGTGCAATGTCCTCACAGATTAAAAGGAATCTTAAGTCACCATGTCTGTGTTTCTTCAAAAATATCGTGTGATTTCCAGCCAAATAAGATGTGAATAGAGAGGGATTTTTAAGGAACATCTAAGCCAAAAAAAGGGTATGTGGAATCGGAATGAAACATTTGGTATTTCTGGAACTCATAATGTTCTTTGAAATTTGAAACACATAGGATATACAGAAAACTATACAGGCAGTGTGAAAAGTCGAGTAACCTGCCTAGTCAAGTCTGCTTTAAACTGAAAATAGAAAAGAAAATGAAAGGTATCGTAACGAGAAACAACTGTTTTTAGAGCTACGAATGAGAAGAGAATATGGATGGCCATAAGAATTAAAACAAATATTATCATTTCACTACGGGTCACTAGGTATTAGAGAATGAGAGCAAAACACTATTAAGGACAGAGAACAATAAAAGAACAGGAATTAAGAAGAAAGAATTTAAAGTTTCTTATTTCATATAAATGTTTGATGCTCAAAATGGATTAGGAGACAAGAAGAAATCCACAAACGAAATGAGAGAGAAGAAAATATGAGCATAAAATTTACGATTACATCTAACAGTTAATTAATTGTTACGTTTTAAAATTTCAACTGTAAAATGATTTAGAACCGCCAAACTTGTAGAGAGCTTGAATACATAAAGTTTAGGTAACATAGTGGAAAGTTTATCAGAACTATCACGATGAATGTATTTCTAGAAAAGATAAACGGAAACTACTTAACGGTGGGAAATTATTTCTAGAAAAGATATAGAGAAACTACGTTACGGTGGGAAAGTATTTCGACAAACGATATAGGGAAATTTCCTTACGGTAGGAAAGTATTTTAGAAAGGATTTAGCGGAACTACGTTACGGTGGGAAATTATTTCAAGAAAAGATATATGAAACTACGTTACGGGGGAAAGTATTTCTAGAAAAGATATAGGAAACTACGTCACGGTGGGGAAGTATTTCTAGAAAAGATATAGCGAAACTACGTTACGGTAAGAAAGTATTTCTAGAAAAGATAGAGAGAAACTAAGTTACGGTGGGAAAGTATGTCTAGAAAAGATATAGGGAAACTACGTTACGGCGGGAAAGTATGTCTAGAAAATATATAGGTAAACTACGTTACGGTGGGAAAGTATTTCTAGAAAAGATATAGGAAAACTACGTTACGGTGGAAAAGTATTTCTACAAACGATATATGGAAAATTCGTTACGGTAGGGAAGTATTTTTAAAAAAATATAGAGCGGAACTACGTTAATTTGGGAAATAATTTTTAGAATAGATATTGGGAAACATCGTTACGTTGCGAAAGTATTTTTATAAAAAATATAGCCAAACTACGTTACGGTGGGAAAGTATTTCTAGAAAAGATCTAGGAAAATACATTACGATCTGAAAGTATTTCTAGAAAAGATATAGAGAAACTACGTTACTTTGGGAAAGTATTTCTAGAAAAGATATAGGAAAACTATGTAACGGGGGGAGTATTTCTAGGAAATATATAGTGAAACTATGTTACGGTCGTAAAATCTTTCCAGAAAAGTCATATGGAAAGTAAGTTACGGTGGGAAAGTATTTCTAGTAAAGATATAGCGAAACTACGTTACTGTGGGAAAGTATTTTTTGAAAGATATAGGGAAATTACGTTACGGTGGGAAAGTATTTCTAGAAAAGATATAGAGAAACTAGGTTACGGTGGGAAAGTATATCTAGAAAAGATATAGGTAAACTACGTTAAGGTGGGAAATAATTTTTTCTAAAAATGTATTATTGTTAACATTTTTTTTCAAAAAATATATAATTGGTAATGTTTTTTATTTCCAAGAATGTATTATTAGTAATATTTTTTTCCAAAAATATATTATTAGTAATATTTTTTGTCCAAAAATGTATTATTGGTAATATCTTTTTTCAAAAAATGTATTATTAGTAATATTTCTTTCCAAAAATGTATTATTGTTAATATTTTTTTCCAAAAATGTATTATTGGTAATGTTTTTTTTCAATAATGTATTATTAGTAATGTTTTTTTCCAAAACTTTATTATTGGTAATGTTTTTATTTCTTTACAAGTATGTATTTTTAGTAATATTTTTTTTCCAAAAAATATATTATTGGTAATGTTTTGTTTTTACAAAAATGTATTATTAGTAATATTTTTTCCAAAATTATATTTATTAGTAATATTTTTTGTCCAAAAATGTATTATTGTTAATATTTTTTCCAAAAATGTATTATTGGTAATGTTTATTTTTCCAAAAATGTATTATTATTAATATTTTTTTCCAAAAATGTATTATTAGTAATATTTTTTTTCCAAAAATATATCATTGGTAATGTTTTTGTATCCAAGAATGTATTAATAGTAATGTTTTTTTCCAGAAATGTATTATTGGTAATGTTTTTTTCCAAAAATATATTATTAGTAATATTTTTTTCCAAAATATATTATTAGTAATATATTTTGTCCAAAAATATGTTATTGTTAATATTTTTTTTCAAAAAATGTATTATTGGTAATGTTTTTTTCTTTCCAAGAATGTATTATTAGTAATGTTTTTTTCCAAAAATATATTATTGGTAATGTTTTTTATTTCCAGAAATGTATTATTAATAATATTTTTTCCAAAAATCTATTATTAGTAATATTTTTTGTTCAAAAATGTATTATTGGTAATATGTTTTGTCCAAATATTTATTATTGCTATTTTTTCTTATCCAAAAATGTATTATTGGTAATGTTTTTTTTCTCCCAAGAATGTATTATTAGTAATAATTTTTTTCCAAAAATTTATTATTGGTAATGTTTTTTTTTCCAAGAATGTCTTATTAGTAATGTTTTTTTTTCCAAAAATGTATTATTTTAATATTTTTTTTTCAAAAATGTATTATTAGTAATATTTCATCCAAAAATATATTATTAGTAATATTTTTTCAAAAAATATATTATTAGTAATATTTTTTCAAAAAATATATTATTAGTAATATTTTTTGTCCATAAATGTATTATTGGTAATATTTTTTTCAAAAAATATATTATTGGTAATATTTTTTTCCAAAAACGTATTATTGGTAATGTTTCTTTTACCAAAAATATATTGCTGGTAATATTTTCCTTTTTCAAAAATGTATTGCTGGTAATAATTCTTCTAAAAAGAAGTATTACTGCTATTTAAACCTATTTTATTACATTCATAGTTTTTGGGGAGTTAACAAATTGCCTGTAGCTAGGACCATTACATGTGCTAGCTCATCAAATGAAAATGAAGGCTCTAATCTATGCATTAAAACCATTGAATACTGATTTAGAGATTATTTGCTCGCTGAAAGTTACACGGTCGTTTGTTGTCAAATTTGAAAAAAAATCACCAGCAATTAAGTGGTTCCATGCTCTGCAAAACTTCCTGATCAATGGCCTTGCTGTCAGATGTAGTGTATCGTCTTACCCAGGACGCAAATATAGTTTATCGTCATAGCCAGGACGGTCTGCATTTGGTTAATAATTCCAACCCATGATATCCTATGTTGAAAATTCTGCCCAAGTTATCACAATTTAAAACACTCTAGCTGGATTAATTGTCTTAATATTAGATACGCAGATGACACTGTGTTGATGGCTGATACAGAAAGAAAATTACAAGAAACTCTAGTAAATGTATTCCAAGACGTCAGGATAAAAGGACTAAGCATCAATTTTTAGAATTCAGAATGTATTGTCATCATCAAGTGGGAATTACAAATTGAAGGATGTCAGTATCAAGTAATTACGTAAATTTCAATATCAGGGAAGTGTTTTAAAAGAGGATTCGGTTAGAAAAAGGAACATTCCAAATCTAAGCAAAGTGTAGAATAATTTCGTTAGAATCAAAGAACAGAGTTCTAGATTACTATGTGATCTTCACCCACCTAATGGCAGCAAATACAGGATACTCTCCCTACGGCTGAGGGGGAAAATGGAGTTAAGAAAAATATAGTTCTACAGAAGGACACCGAGAATCCTATGGACGGTGTTACTAAGCAACGAGAACGTTTTGAAGAAAATGGAAACAAAAAGAACTACTTCTATACGGAATCAGGAAGAGACAGCTGAAATTACTTGAGCATATAATGAGGAAAGAAGGTGTGGAAAATTTATATCATAGGCATATTAAGAACAAGAGAAATAGAGAAAGAAGACCAATAACTTCTTGACGACATTTTTTATAAATGGATGACGAGAAATGGTTGCAAAAACTGCGAATAACCACCATGATTGGATGTTATTAAGAGACAGGATCGGTCGTGGGCTGAAGGGATGACACACATAAAATAATAATAATAATAAAAATAATAACAATAATAATAATAATAATAATAATAATAATAATAATAATTCCTTAATATTATTCATTTTACACATTAAATTGAATAAATCACCTTAGAACTAATCAAGTACAAGTTTAATTAACGAAGAAAAGCTATTAATTAAAGTACTAATTTCAATAATAAATAATTTTCAATTATAATCCATCATGTAGACAAATAACTTTACTGGTTGCCGTTTACTTGTTCAGGCAGAGCACTGGAATGATGTCCCATCTGTCTGGAATTTAGAGCCTAAAATAATATCAGTCTAAATTAGTGTTTTAGTTAATATGTCAGTTTTTTTATCTTAGTGACATGATAATAAAACTATAAATCGATTAAAAGATGGAAAACTATAAAAAGACATGGGAATGTAATTAAACACTGAATGACAGTTACAAGTTAAAAAGTAATAAATATTTTACATTGCTTAAATAAATCACTTTATTTAATTTAATGAATTAAAATCGATATCCTTAAATAACAAGGACGGTTATATGACACTGTTTTTTTTTAATAGATGTTATCATGCGTATTATTTTTTGATATTTCCAGGAGGATAAAGGAAATAGCTTATATTTTTATATAAAATTTGTTTTATACATCGAAATCTTTTTGCTGTTTAGCTCTCGTTATGAAGACAAAATTTCGAACGATTCATTTTTCAGCTTTTACAAGGTATATTCCTTGAGGAAAGTGATATAACTTCTTAGAAAATCAAAACGAACAAAAACGAAACGAAATGTCGCTAGAATATTCTCGGGCTGTGACACTTCTGAAGACCTGATCAAATGAAGAATTCTTATCAGAAAACTTACTCGTATAAAAAGTCAATTTGGAAATCTTAATGATTCTTCCATAAGTTTTGAGATAACATTTTTATTTTCACATTTCCTCATCGAAAATGTACTAAAATGAGCCACCCGTTGAAACTGTTAGATGTAGACGTCTCTTCTACTCCAATAGCTTCATGTCTCGCACATCTCGCCTGTGGAACTCCCTTCCTTATTCTTGTTTCCCTGACAAATACAATCTCCAACTATTTAAATGTAACGTCAATCGACATCTCCAGTTGCCTTGATCTATCCACTTTCCTTCTCCACATCCTTTCACCTTTCATTCCTATCTGCTCTCGCTCCAAATCTTCTGTAACCCCCTTGCCTTGATCGATCCACTATCTTTCTCCACATCCTCTCCTGTACCACTCCTATATGCTCTTCCTCCAAACCTTCTGTAACCCCTTCCGTGCTAGTGGCTTCCAGCCCTGCTTGGGGTGATAAGCTTAAAAAAATTGTATATATCCTTTAAATCTCTCCAGCCGTTATTATTATTTACAAGAATTGCGTGTTATTTTTCTACCGTGAATTTATTGTACAATGGTTCACCTATCGTCCAGTTCACAATCCTCCACGGGCTTTTGAAGAAAAGTACAGTTTTATCACCTGTTTCCAGTTTAAGATTCGGTTTCCGATTCCTTCTAAAGTCTTTCTCTTTCACTCGCAGGAAACTTTTGAGTCTTAGTGGCATTATCGTATTGGTTAGGGTGAACAGATTTTTAAACAGTTCCAACTCAAACCCTGTTTTATAAGTCTTCTTATTTTGATTCGAAAATTATTTTCAATATTAACTCCTTGAAAACGTCGTCAGCAGACGCACTGACAAGGTATCAGATTTAAATTGATCTAGTTGTGCTGACGCTGCCCTCAGGCTTCTAATATGAATTTTCTGAATTTATCAAATATCCTTAATAATACAGATACAACTGGAGGGATATTACAGCGTCGGTTAACTTAAGTAATGAACTTACGTCTTAAAGGATCTGGATGAACTTTACCAGCGCTTCCCTCTTCAAGAACACACAAAACGTCATTTAAAAGAATTAATGTGGTTCTACAGAAAGATGCTGAGGATACCATCGGCCAAACATGTGAGCAACAATGAGATTTTAGAGAAAATAGAAACAAAAAAGATACTCATACTTAACGTCAGAAAGCAGCAGCTGAAATTCTTGGAGCATATAATGAGGAAGGAGGGCTTGGAAAATCTGATACTCACAGGACAGGTTGATGAAAAGAAGGACAAAGGAAAGCAGTGCGTAACATACTTGATGAGCTTGAGTAAATGGATGATAGAAGAGTGTTTGCGAGAAACAACAAAAAGACAAAAGATATTAATAGCTACAAGTGACAGGATGATGTGGAGGGTCGTGATCGCCTACGTCCTAAAAGGACGTGACACATAAAAGAAGTAGAAATATGTTGTATATAACTTTCTCACTAAATATTCATACATAGTCTTGACATCTCTATGCAACCTTTGTATCTGATTGTAGCACGTTTGATATTTTTTTTTAATTCTTATTTTTCTGTCTCGTTTATTATTTTTTCATTTATTATTTGATTTCGTTCAAAAGTTTAGATAACATCCTTCATTTTAATTGTATCTATATTTATAACCATTGTACCATGAGTTCTGACTATCATTTTTTATTTTAATCACAACAGAAGAAACGTAAATATATTTTATATACAGAAGAATAAGTGCCTTTAGTACATCAGTCTGGAAGAGGACATTACGTATCTCTCTGGCATAGTGGAATAAAAATATGTATATAAAATATATATCATGTTAAATTTTCTCGTCAGAATCAATAGTACGGATGTATAAATCTACCAGACGTCCCTGCATTGAATGTTACTGCAGAATCTTGTCTGGTTCTCCTACTATTTCTTTCGGGATATTTTACAGACTTGCCAGAGTTGTCTGTGATGTAATCGAACCTCACCTAGTATCTCAATTTCTGCGATTTTCGCACCGACATAACATGGCTTCTCTCTGTCTTTTCTACACATATTTTCATGGCAGTTGTTCTGATGTGCATTTCATCCTTGGTTCCTCGCCTCTGTGAATTTAAGCGTGTTACTAGATCGGAAACAAGATCTCATAGTTTTACTGTTGAACTATCTAGATGCAACCGGATGTTCATTTCTCGTACCTCTCGCCTGTGGAGCTCTCTTCCGATTTCTTGCTTCCCTGTTACCCACTATCTTCAAATATTTTAATGCATTGCCAATCGTCGTCTCCTGCCTTCCTTAACCTTCACTTCGTCTTACTAGTGTCTTCTTACTCTCATTCAAGCCTAGTAACACTTTGCATCCTAGTGGCATTATCGCCTTACATGGGGTGAAAGGATTTTTTAAGAAATGCGAGAAATTACTGATATTTTAATAGAATCGTGGTCCGAAAAGAATGGAATAGAATCCCTTTGTACAAACAATGTTTAGAGAAGATATACAAATACAACAAAAAACAACCCACCTATTACGTGGAAAACAGATTTTCACTTCTACTTCTGTAAAATTTGTAAAATCCTGTTTTTAATTAAAAAAGAAATGTCCTAAAATGTTTGTTAAATGCTCTGTATAATTATACTAGAAGTCAACTTCCCGTCTCTGTTTAATTAAATATATATAGTGAATTTGTGTCTAAATACATGGCTATCGTTTCGCTGATGTCATGTTCAGTGTCTTTATCTGAGCTGAT
>OZ038495.1:14625018-14717518 GCA_964036315.1 Acanthosepion esculentum | reverse complement strand
GTTTTCGTTACCAAGTACACATTTGACAAGATAACTTTTCCAACACAAAGCCATGTATACGAATCAATCGCATTGAAATCTAATACAATATTTCGTTAGTTATTCTACAATGTCTCTGTGACCGTAGAAAAAATTGGGAAAATTTGTTAAAGAAATTATTAAAATTCATTGAAGTACCATGTTACTTCAGCCACACAGACACAATATAAGTTCTTGCTTTAAACCGCTCCCCCAGTTCCTGCTTTGCAATTAATTTAAATAAACTTGTTAGGTAGTTATTCAATTTCTTTTCTACCCGCCTCTTGACGTCATTAAGCCATGTAAGTTTTAAATTCTCCAACCCTCGTTATTGAAAAAAGAAATAATGCCGATGCAATGACATACATTTTATTAATAATAAAATTTAAAGTAATAATTAAACTCCACATATTAATTCGAAGTTGATTTATTGGATAAAAAACAGGAAATTAAATGTACAGTCTAGACGTGCTTGTTCATCATGAATTGGCATAAATGTTCTTGCCGGTGTAATGAATGTTCCCATTCGAGCAGGTAGTGTCCGGAATTAATCGCTACTGCTGCTAATTGGAAAGAAGATGGACACCCATAAGTAACATCAATCATCCCTTGAAATGCTATCAAGGAACCCAAATGATACGTAATCTGATACTATTTGCTCTAATAACACCAAGATATTACGTTAATAATCGTAAAGATAACGATAATTGTGAAATTATCCATTTCCATACAGAAAATAATTGACGGTCAGAGAACTAACAATTTGTGTTGTCGTCGGTTGAAATTTGTAATTTCCTATAACATTTTTTCAGGAAATTAAAATACTCACGTACTAAATGCTAATAGCCGTTTCTATTATTACTGGGAGTTTTCACCCAAACCTTTTGCTTTCTGTAAAGTGGAAAGTAAACAGCTAGATTATATCATTATTTTCACTTCTAGTTAATTATATTTTACCCATTTTGCAGCTCTTGGAATAGTGTTTAAGTGACGTGCTTTCGTTATTTGATATAAGTATTACAGTGTAACCCGGATATAAGAGAGTTGTCGGGACCGGATAAGAAGTATCTTATATCTGGGTTTCTCTTATATCCGGGTTTGGTCTATTATATATACATTAACACAGGCTCTAATTTGGGACCAGAGAAAATCTCTCTTATATCCGGATTGCTCATATATACGAGTCTCTTATATCCGGGTTACACTGTATATTGATTTTCCAAGCGTAGCTTAGATGTGGCACAAAACCGAAATTAGGGGCACCCATTGAGGATCCAACTCACTACTCAGTTCTAATTGTTTTAGCGAGCCAAGCTTGCTAACCATTACACCGCCTCGAGGTGCCCTGATAAAAGTATAATATAAAATTGAGATGCCTGTTCGATACTAGACAGAGAGCAAAATTTCTTTATTAAGATTCCTCGAATGCACAAAGAGATAGACGTATACACACTGCTTAAAGAAAAATAAATAAATGAACGGGATGTCTATTTCAATTACTAGTATCCATTATAATAATGTTTGGATAAAAAATAATTCCAATATTTCTTTAGTAATTGTTTGTTTTCATATTTCAGATAAGAAACTAATCAGATATAGTCTCTCAAGAAAAATAACTTAATGCATTCTTTAAAGAGATCTGTGATACTCTCCGTAGCCGAGTGGTAAAACATGTCGTATGAAACTGTATTGACAACAGGGGGTGGGAGTTCTGATGCCTGCTAATTAGTACAGTTTATTCATGAAGATTTCACCGATAGACGCAATGCACACTTTTTAATTAAAAAAAGTGAGTCTATTTAAAATACGATTATCTACTATAATTACGTTTTAACTAATAAAAATGTCGAATTAAAAATAAATCTTTTGATTGTTTAGATAAAATACTATAGCAAAGGAAATAAATAAATGTTATTCTTCAACTAAATGAGTTATAGTTATTCCAAGTATAAAAAAACAATTTTCTTTGAATTTTTAGGTAGAATACTATAGCCATCTTCCGCCGACCAAAGAAAAAAAGCATTGATACCAGAAAGTTTTGAAATAGGCCTGTATCTCTGACTCTTAGTTGCCACATGAGTAGGCCTCTAGTACAGAACACCATGTTTGAAACTATTTTTAATCGTTAATTCCGTGAAAACTGTTATACACAAATGATAGTTAATGCATTTACGAAGGTATTGGACACTGGTCATGTCATCCATATGAGAGTTCTGATCTGAGAAAAGAGAGAAATGTTAGAAAGCTGAAATTTTAAGAGTTTCCAGACCAGATTCAATTACGGGCAAATACCCTTGAGAAAGGTACGAATCCATCTGTTCTCCCCCGATATAGACAAAATATTGGGGGGGGGGGACAGATGGATTCTCTAGTAATTTAGGAGGACAATTCTGAATTCAAAACCGTAACAACTGCCAATGATCATGGATTCTCAGTAATCAGAATTGGAAAATGTTAATGTTTAGAAGTATACCTCACATATATATGTGCGCGTGTATGAGATCATTTCAAAGCGATGTACTGATTATCTTATCTCTCTAGATCGATTACGAATAAGTAGTAAGTGTTCTCCTCACTGGGTGCTCAGTACCTGCGGACATGTTCCATTTAAATACACATAAATACACACACACACACACACACACACACACACACACACACACACACACACACACACACATGTATATATATATATATATATATATATATATACAAGGTAACCAAATAAGTTCTGTCCGTATTTTGATTAGTCATTGAATGAAGTTGAAATATATAGGAAATGCGTGTAGCAATTGTTTTCAAATTCGGACAGCTGGAAGTAGGAACATCAGACGTTATAAAAAAACACGCGCACCATGCCCAGCCATCAGTTATAAGCCGGACAGCTGTGAGAAGGATGGAAGTGTCTAGAGATTTCGTTCGGGGCTGTTTGCTTTACGGCTTCAAAGTGGGCTTATCAGCAGCTGCATCAAGTCGCTGCATATGTCAAGCGTTTGGGGATAGTACTGTGGATGAACGAACTGCAAGACGTTGGTTTCGAAAATTCAAGTCGGGAGATTTATCTCTCCATGAGGAGCCTCGCAGTGGACGACCACAGGTCTTGAATGACGGAGTCCTGAAGTCGGCCATTGAAGAGGACAGTAGTGTAACTACTGGTGAACTTGCAAGACAGTTCAATGTTTCCGATGAAACAGTTAGACTTCACCTGCACTGCCTAGGTAAGACGCACAAACTGATCAAGTGGGTTCCGCCAACGCTGTTGGAGGTCCACAAGGGACAACGAGTGACAGCCTGCGTATCGCTGCTTTCTCGTCACCGTACGGCATCCTTATTCAATCGAGTGCTTACCAGTGATGAGAAGTGGGTTCTGTACGAAACTCTCAAGCATTCCAGACATTGGTTGTCTCCTCAGAATGCTGTCCCCCACACCGCAAGACCGCCTATGCACCCATGCAAGATTCTGGTGGACAGGTCGTCAAGTGGTTCATTATGAACTGCTACCAACGGGCCAAACGGTCACTGGAAACCTATACTCGCAGCAATTGAAACGTGTGCAACAGGCATTGTGCCAAAATGAGCCAGCACTGGTGAATCGCAAAGGTGTGCTTTTCCTCCACGACAACGCCAGGCCGCATGTTGTGCGAGTGTTCAGGGATACCATACAGCAACTTGGATGGGAGAATTTGTGCCATCCACCTTATTCACCTGAACTTGTGCCATCCGATTACCATCTCTTCGACTCCCTGGATAATGATCTTTGTGGGAAATCCTTCACCAATGAAGCAGACTTGCGCAAAGCCCTCACGGACTTATTTAAGTCACCCTCCCTCGAGTTCTACCGCAAGGGCATTGAACAGCTGGAGACACGTTGGCAGAAGGTGCCGGATGCCGATGGCGATTACTTCCAATACTAAGCGTTTTCTTTTTTTCCTTTAAAACCGGACAGAACTTTTTTGGTTACCTTGTGTGTATATATATATATATATATATATATATATATATATATATATATATATATATATATATATATATATATATATATATATATATATATAAATTTTTTTCTCCGTGTGTATGTGGAACTGAAATCAGAATCTATCAATACACATTTACAGTTTTATAATGAGTGTCCTGATTGATTAAAATGTACAGCTAGGGGAGGAATAAGGATTGTTTTGACGTATGCTATATATATATATATATATATATATATATATATATATATATATATATATATATATATATATATGTATGTATGTATGTATGTATACCAAGTGCAACGGCAAAATTGTCCAAATCGTGTAGCAGCATGAGATAATTGTCCATCCCACAAAATGTTTAATATCTAAAAAGAAAAATCACTAAACTAATTGAGTTCATTTTTACATGTTTTTATGAGACGTTTTGCTATCGTGATACCATTTGTCGTATAAATCACTGCAAATCGTTTTGAGATATTCACCTAGAAAGAGAACAGTTTGAAATCGTTTTGTATCATCTCCATTATGTCTTAACTGAGCAATGGTGAGGGGAAATAGATCATTCACACCTTGGTAACAACATTCATACTCTGCCTTCCATCTTCGAACATCATTCAAGAACCATCAACAGAACGGTGAAACAATTTTAAATTTGGGAACAGTCTAGGGAAAAACTGGATCAGGAAGTTATAACAACAAACGGGTTCATCATTTTAAACTAGAACTAAATAAATTCTTTATGTTCAAAGTCCAATAGTGTTATAAAAACCTCGGACAATTCTAGTAAAATATGTTTAATCATTTCTAAGATAGAACGGCTCAATTCTTAATATAACAATTGGAGAATTTTGCTGTTACACGATTTGGACAATTTCATTGATACACCTGGTATATAGATATATAGATCAGATATAAGGTCAATGTATTATTGTTAAATGGTTTTTGGATTCTTTTTCTTAAAATTTTCCATGGATATTTCTTTTTATCAATAAAGAAATTCATAACATGAGGAACTCCAAATATTTTCTTTGTTTTTCAAATTTTAAATCCTCTGAAATACGGTAAAATATTTGTTTCTTAGTAACATGAAACATGTATAACTTGTCAGACACGTGAGGAAGAAGGAAAAATAGGTCGTGAAAAAGTGCCTTTCTGATGTAGGATGAAAATAAATGATACTACCAGTGAATAATTACATTTACAGAATTGAGAATGTTGAAGCAAAATCATGAGCAAAATTTATGTAGCATCTTAAACAGATGCAGTAGCATTTTTTCAAAGATAATAAAGGAAAGAAAAACAACAGAAAACTAAATGTATTAAAATATACAACTTTTTTCTCATTTATGTAAAGCTGAAAGTAACGCTGATATTGTCCGAAAAGAAACAGCTATCACTAGAAGGAATTTGAGTGCACAGGTGAAAATCCTTATAATACAGAATAAACAAAAACATTATTTGTATACTGAATGTACATTTAATGAAGGAGATGTACATTAACTAACTCGTGGTTATGAGGTACATTTGTAGGATGTAAAAAATAGCAAGTTTATTTGAAAAAGGCACTCTGCTCATGACGTAAAATAAACCTTCGTGTTACAGCACTTTATGTAAATTAATCTTTTAACGATTTTTGCATCTTGCGTCATACTGCTATAGGAAAAATAACTGCGCTATTTAGGTTTGGATGCTGAAAAATTACTGATCATACATAAAGCATTAACATTAATGTCGAGTAAATATGGGGCTAATCAATATTGGGGAAGATGTCGTCTTGATTACCCCAAAAATTACTAACTATATACGATAGCATAAATAGAGAATAATTACACTATTTTTATTTTCCTCACTGTTTTCCTTATCTTTGTTTTCATATTCACGTCGTTTCGCCCGTTGCACCTACCAGCCCTTTTCAGGTGATTGAAATTTCGAACCGAACACTTTATTTCGTCCACCGGGGTAGATTGTCCTAATTCCACGTGCCATGCCTCTTTCGGATGAGTCCGTTTCATTTATTTCCTTTTAGTAACTCAAGTTCTTGTTCACCTCAGCTGTGGCCACGTATCGGACTCACAACTCTTTGGGTCAATCACTGGATTACTTGAACCAATGTTTTTATCTACTGGGAAAATCAGAAATATAGACTGAAATTGAGAGTATTATTGATACCTAAATTTTGCAGCAAAAAGAAAAAAAAACATACAAAATTTCAATAAAGAAATCTAGAATATGGAAAAAAAGAAAAAAAAGAATTCTAGAGACACCGTAGCAGATCTAAAATGGAGCAGGCGGAACTGGTAAACGGTAAATTACAATACGACGTCGTTAGTCGATCATTTTCGTCGAATAATTCAGATAATGAAATACAAGCTGGAATGAAAGAATGTATATAAAGAAAACGTCTGCGAATAGTATTAGTCGTTGTGATTGCAATAACACTAATAGTAGTAGTTACCTTATAGTAAATCTGGCCACTCGCATTCGAGGATACCTGTCTACTAGGGCGGTTAACCACACCTATTGCAGACGCATATTTGTTTATTCAGCATCCACAGAGCCCCCTTGTTGGTTATAATGCAATTATGCTGAGCAAACCGTCGTTACAGTTTCTGGGAAAGAGCATGATATCTAACTTGCACTCGGCCACGATGACTTGTGACTTCGTGATAGCACAGCTAACGACGGCCCCTACTGGTTCCGTTTAGCGAATGTCACTCACAAGGCTTGGGTCAACCCGTGGTATGAATTTCAGGCCTTTTTCAAAGGTGCCGACCGCTGGGATCGACCCCTCTAGTCCGATAACATAAATGTATCAATGATATTGCTATTAATATTCTTTAATCTTGTAAAGTAGAATCGGCGAGTTCAAATTTCGACCTTGCCTGTTCTGTTTCCTTTCCCAATACACTCCCAAATACAAGGATGAGGTCAACAGCTATGGGTTAAATAGCTCAATATACAGGGTTGTCTTTGTCTGGGTGTTAGTATTCATGAAAGAAAAATGAGGTTGTAAAAAAGCCACTCTATACTATTCGTCAAGAGAACATAGAGATTACGTGAAAATACAGAAAAAAAGAAATGATCTGTGCAGAGCCATGATCTCCGACATACCGAAGGGACATGCCATTTAAAAATAGGCATTACCATGGGAAGCTAGATAACCTATAAATTAAATATGTTCCTGCGTTACTCATTTCCTCTCCCCTTCATGGATGTTGCTTTCTATTGCAAACAAAGAGGACTTATAAATAGCTTCTTTAATAATAATAATCTAATGGCAAAATTTGTGTCGGGTTTTCAGATGACATTAATAACAACTAAAAAGATATGCCATTTGAACGAATATATACACTGCATGGGATATGAATAAAGAAAAACAAGAAAAGATTGAGGTGATGGGAATTTATATCATTAGACAAATAAACACAATGAATATATGATTATAGACTATTAATGACAGAGATCAGGAACAAAAAATTGTCTGTCAAAATGGTTTGATTTTTCCTTTGAGAAGTGTTGAATTTTGTATTTTAAAAAAACCTTAAAAACTAATTATTTGTTAATCATTTCTGTCTTTATGTCTAAAATCGCTTCGCACTTTATGCAAATTGATCATTAAAATTTTTACGATTTGTGCATATTGTGTCATACTGGTATAGGAAAAATAAATGTGTTCAGTGTTTATATAACTTTCCTCTTTATAAAAAAAACCGTATGGAAACAATCAAACCCTGTGTCAGAATTGCTAGTAATAGAATGATGGCGTTTCTGTTACATTATTAAACCACTGATAAAGATGATAAAACAAAGTATAAAATAAGCGCACGGCTTACATAATAAATTTCAGCGTCATATGCATCAAGGGAGACAGACTCGGCGTCTAGCTTCCGAGTGATATTCCCTTGTTGACTTGAAGGATGATGCTTGCCATACGATTCTCGGGTAAACAAAAATACAGCAGATATGGTATCAAGTATAGTTCCCATTGCCGCTTCAAAAGAATATCATAGATAAATTAAATATGAATTCATCTTTTTCTGCAACAAGTCAAGGACATGTTTACTAAAGAATACAGATTTCGAGAAACGGTTTGCTTTCAGACATTTAAATAAGTAAAATGTTAAGTAGTAAAGCCAATAGGAATATAAGATATTCCAAAATATACGTGAAAAAACAAAAACTAATATCGAATTTCAGATCAATGCTGGATATCTCATGGAGAAAGAAAAGAATAAAATTTACAGGAAAAAGGAACTTATATGGAAGTATAAAAGTCTTTGGGTAATAAGAATCTTAGAAGAATAAAAAGTTTAACACTAAAAGTTAATAAGGTATAGGAATAAAAAGAAATCACTTCAGTGAACGGTTTAAAATATGTGAACATAAAGGAAAATAAGGTTCTTTTGTAAAAATAAAAAACTAAAAAACTAAAAAAGGACACAATGTATCAAAGGGGTAAAAGCGGGTTGAGATCTGATATTAGAGCAAGAAAGAAAAAAGTCAAGAGAAAATGAAATGAATGAAAACGGAAGGAATAAAGCAAGAAAAAACGTTGTTAAAGGACGAATATTTGAAAAAAATGAATAGAAGAAAAAATAAATCATTTAAAGAATGTAGCTTTACGGGAGGGTAATATGGAAGTCAACAAAAGAGAATAAAGGAACTGTTTTAAAAGAATGAAAATAAATGAAAAAAATATGAATGAGAAAATTTGTGCAACGTTTCTTTAATGAAACGAAATATTACTATGAAAAATTGGGGAGAGTTAAAATGGTACATATGATGACGTTCAGATTGAACAAACCGAATATTTTCCCATTTTCGGAGAGTAGTATCTGTTATAGGAACTTACCCATAATAGTAATGGACTATCCCGTACAACATAAATACTACGCCTCAAGAGGAAGCAGTTGTGAGAGTCAGTCCTTTTTGGACGTCTCAGCTATTCGGTCGAACTCTCTGCCTCTGAGGCAGAGGGGAACTCTCTGCCTTTGGGCAGAGAGGAACTCGGACGAGGCTCCGCCGAAGGGCAGAGCCTCGTTCGGGGAGGTTGACCGGCCCGATCCCGTTTATACGGGATCTACGGGCTATTTTTTGGCCGAGCCTACGGGCTCGGGTACCCCACTTTAAACCCGGCCTTGTGCCACATCTGTCCCTCGTGGGGAGGACACTAAATACAGTGAGAGTCAGTCCTTTTTGGACGTCTCACCTATCAGGTCGAACTCTCTGCCTCTGAGGCAGAGGGGAACTCTCTGCCTTTGGGCAGAGAGGAACTCGGACGAGGTTCCGCCGAAGGGCAGAGCCTCGTTCGGGGTGGTAGACCGCCCCGATCCCGTTTATACGAGTACTAAGGGCAATTTTTGCCCGAGCCTACGGGCTCGGAAAGCCCACATTAAACCAGCCTTGTGCCACATTCGACACACGTGGGCGTGTTGTTAAACATCGTGTGAGTCAGTCCTTTTTGGATGTCTCACCTTTCAGGTCGAACTCTCTGCCTCTGAGGCAGAGGGGAACTCTCTGCCTTTGGGCAGAGAGGAACTCGGACGAGGCTCCGCCGAAGGGCAGTGCCTCGTTCGAGGTGGTTGACCACCCCGATCCCGTTTATACCGGGTCTACGGGCAATTTTTGCCCGAGCCTACGGGCTCGGAAAGCCCACATTAAACCGGCCTTGTGCCACATTCGACACACGTGGGCGTGTTGTTAAACATCGTGTGAGTCAGTCCTTATTGGACGTCTCAGCTATTCGGTCGAACTCTCTACCTCTGGGCAGGGAGGAACTCGGACGAGGCTCTGCCAAAGGGCACAGCCTCGTTCGGGGAGGTTGACCAACCCGATCCAGTTTATACGGGTTCTACGGGCAATTTTTGCCCGAGCCTACGGGCTGGGAAAGCCCACATTAAACAGGCCCTGTGCCACAATTGAGACACGTCGGCGTGTTAATGAACATCGTGGGAGTCAATCCTTTTTGGACGACTCGGCTAGACGGTCGAATTCTCTGCCTCTAGGCAGAGAGGAACCCGGACGAGGCTCCACCGAAGGGCAGAGCCTCGTTCGGGGAAGTTGACCAACCCGATCCCGTTTATACGGGTTCTACGGGCAATTTTTGCCCGAACCTACGGGCTCGGAAAGCCCACATTAAACCGGCCTTGTGCCACATTTGACACACGTCGGCGTGTTAATGAACATCGTGTGAGTTCAGTCTTTTTTGGACGACTACATTTTTGGTACATGAAACTTTATAACATTTTTTACAGATTATTTCTATCGCAAATGCAAATAAAGTTATAAATTATTTAAAGTGCACACGAACTTTAAAGGACACTCTGTATATGTGAAAATATATTTTATATATGAAATATCACTAACATTCATTTATAAAACCGAGGAGACATTGTTGTCTGTCAGATTTCAGTGAAGTTTTACCTTTGAAAACATTACAATGAGGTTTTTGGTCCGTTAATAATAGCGTTACATTCTTAATATATTATTCTGTCTGGTGTTTAAAATAAAAAAAAAACAAATACCTGTCCGGTAAGCAAATAGCAATTGCCTATCAAAGGTGGAATGTATTTGCGGTGTCTGTGATAATTTTCAGTTAAAAGAACATCGAAATCGAATGGTTTTCAATCATTTGGCGTAATGCGGCACCTGCATTATGATTAAAACTGTCACGCGCTGATAGTTATTAGCGTTTATTGCGGTAGGGTAGAGGAATTACACTTCTCGGCATTCAGCGAGCGGGGAAACCATATCCTATATACATTGTATCTCGAACAGTAACGATCCACAAAGAGTGTGGAATTGTTACAATGGCCGCACATGCATCGCATTCTCTCGGGTGTTAAGTAGACATTTATGAAAAATTAGTGCAGTACGTACACACATAGAACAACTTATTTCACATAAGCAAAATATCATTAACATATTTTCATAGATAACACTAAAATGTATGTATAAGACAGGGCAAAGAATGATCAAAAATTCAGGAAGCTTGTGTAATAAAAAAGATGCCAACATTAACTATGATATCTTTTTCTATGGGGTCTGTATAAAGAAACACACACACACACACACGCGCGCAAACACACACACACATATATATATATATATATATATATATATATATATATATATATATATATATATATATATATATATATATATAATTATGTCAGTACTGTTTCGCTGTATCACAGCTCCTCAGTGCGACTAGACTTCCGAATGCCTCAAGCCAGGATTGAAACACAACTAATTTGGTGTCAGCCAGACCTATCTTCACTCGGTTGAGTTACACAAATAAATCAAGCGTATTGTTTATACAAATGTAAACAAATGCCAATCAGCCAAAGGGCTCCATTCATTTTACTGAAGAGCTTTGGATTAGTGCAGGTGGCTGTTGTTTATAGAATTAGCTTATCACTCAACAGTGCTCAATTGAAATGTATTTTCAAGAGCTAAATTATGTCATTCACAGACAGTACTGTTTCGCTGTATCACAGCTCCTCAGCGCGACTAGACTTCCGAATGCTTCAAGCCAGGATTGGAACACAACTAATTTGGTGTCAGCCAGAGCTATCTTCACTCGGTTGAGTTACACAAATAAATCAAGCGTATTGTTTTTACAAATGTAAACAAATGCCAATCAGCCAAAGGGATCCATTCATTTTACTGAAGAGCTTTGGATTAGTGCAGGTGGCTGTTGTTTATAGAATTAGCTTATCACTCAACAGTGCTCAATTGAAATGTATTTTCAAGAGCTAAATTATGTCATTCACAGACAGTACTGTTTCGCTGTATCACAGCTCCTCAGTGCGACTAGACTTCCGAATGCCTCAAGCCAGGATTGAAACACAACTAATTTTATATTTATCAACGATTTAAAAAAAAATTATTATTAAGATAAATTATTGCTCTGTTGTTATATATCAAGAACAATTTTATTAGCACCAACACTCATTGACTTGATAGTGTTGAATGTAGAATAAGTCTTTATTCTACATTCAACACCATCACTTGATGATAGCAGTTCAAACATTACTTATTTCAATTGATGGTATATAATATTTTTTCATAAGACTGCTATTTTCCGTCAATTTATGTTAAATCAGTTCTTTATTGAATACATTATTGAATGATAGAATCTATTTTCAATGTGTTCGGTTATGTGTGGTTAATCTTTATATCATTATATTGTACCTATCTTAACAAAGGGTCACTGGCAAATAAATTATTTTAAGGCGTTCGCCTTTTTAGTCTGCTTTTTGACCTGAAGCTGACTGAAAAATCCTGGAATATTTTAAAGTTGGTTGACAGCAATTCGCTGCAAGTTTGATCTTTTGATTTTTAATCTGGGTGCCATTTAGTTTCTTTAACATAAAAAACTATAATACTGCAAAAGACCAATAGAAGGATGATTTCAAAATATATTTACCGAACAGTAATTCACCCTTGGTCAAATTAATTGAAACAAAACGTATAAATCTGTTATTATTTACTTTTTTCTCGTATTTTTCCAACGTGCACATGTTAGTACTTCGTATGTCCATTCCACGAAATCGTTCCTTCCGAAATGACCATAGATTCTTAATTGGATCTGAATCAGGAGAGTTTCGAGCCAGTCTATAATTTTTGATTTTCTCATTTGTAAGTCTTGCCATTATTTTCGTGCAGCGTTACAATTTTCGTACGAATCCTTGGAGTAACGCCCATCGCAGACGATGGCCGTAGGACAACTAATCGACAGTCAAGACAATAATGTCTGGGCGTGATGAAAGTTTGATGCAATCAGGGATAAGGCAATATTTTTCCAGGCCAAACAGATTTCATCATACACCCAGAAAATACATTCATATTACTGCACACCACTGAAAATGACCTTATCTGAGGAAAAATAGAAATTCATTACCTCCCTGTCACTCAAGTGAGTCTAAATCTAACCGTATGATGAAAGAAAGGAAACTAATGCGGTTCTTTCAATTAATTTGCAGGTTGTAATAATTTTCGCATCAGTGTTGTTTTTTTTTTTGCAATCTTTTATTTATAATGAAACTTTTCAGTAACGTGTTGAAACTTATGCAAATTTTTAATAACTTGTGTATAGTTGAGCGTTCGTTTCTGAGTATGCTTATCTGCTTGGTTGGCTAAGTAATCCCTACTAGAGACGGCTGCACAGTCATATTTCTTACATTATTGGCATTATTCAGACTATTGTCCTAATCTTTGTCGTCATATTTATCAGAACGTTTCGGCCGTTGTAAGCTCCGGCCTTCTTCAGGTGGTTGGGATGTTGAACTAAACCCTTTATTTCGCTCACTGTGGTAGACTGTTCTAGTTCCACGTGCCATGTTTATTGGATTCAGTAGTTAGTTATCTCCTGCTAACTTCTCTCTGAAATTTCTCCACTGCCCTAACCGGGTATTGAACTCACACTCTTTGAGTCCTGTCACTGGATCTAACCAACGTCTTTATCCACTGTGCCATGTGTTCAGTTAAACATTCCAACCACCTGAAGAAGGCCGGAGCGTACACCTGCCGAAATGTAATAAATATGGTGGCAAAGATGAGGACAATAGTCCGAATAATATAAATAATGTACATAATACTTCATCTCAGAAATATAGACAGGTATATTTCAGTTTGTTCATCGGCCGCACAACCAACCTCTTGTTAATAAAGCAATTATGGTAAGTAGATATTAATTATATTTTCAGTAAGAGGCAGTCATTATCAATTTGGAAAGGGCCAGAATGCTCATTCACCGTGTTCTCTTTATTTTTTGTTCTATGTGTCATCGACAGATCCCGAACCATTTCGTTTACCGTTTTGTTTTCAGATACTTCCGCAAAATACCACCCGTTTGAATTGTTTCCTCAGTCAGCTGCTTGAGTACGCGTGTTCTTCAGGTCGGAACGTTAACATTCTAAGCATTCGGCCAATTTGTTATTCCGATTTAAAATTAAATATTTAGTAACCTGAGTAATAATTTGAAACTATGAAAAACCAGTTAGTGTCAAGTACAGCTTTCCATATCGTAAGAATGGCAAGTAGTCTAATATAATTTTCGCATATTATCTTAAACAATAAGGAACACAATAAAACTTATCGTACATCAATATATAAATCTACATCATAGATTCACATCCCTACTTCTCAACTTATTCACCATCTCTTAGAATGGTGTTCCACGAGGAAGGCGGCTATGTATCCCACGTTCGTCTGATGTAGTCAGTTCCATACCACAATATTCACTACTTCATCACCACCTGACTTAGCACCATCAGACTCTCATCACTTTGGTCCAATGAAAGAGGCACTGAGTGGCAAACATTATAGATAGAAAAAAATACGATTTCATTTAAATATTTCAACAGTAAAACGTTGAGATCAGTTAGCTAATCTTGTCCCAAGCTTAAATTCATTAAGTTGAGATACAAAAAAGAAAGCTCATCAGAAAAAAAAATGCCATGATGATATTTATGGAACAAGTAGTCGAAAGCAATGGTACAACGGTGAGAAAGTGATTGGAGTCAAGATACCAGGTTAGGACCGATAACATTGCAGATTCTTCTTTAGATTTTTTCGGAATCTCAAGATAAAGAACAGAAACACTGACCAGACGTAATAATGATATTCAAAGCCAGGATGAATGGTAGAAATTAATAGTGAAAAAAGCGATAGCAGCTGCAAGACTTGAGAAAAAACATTTTCTCTAAAATTGTTTAAAGATAATTTTCAACCGACAGTAGAACTGGTTGCTCGATCAATTAATGACGAATGTTTCCTTATAAGGAAATGGATAGTATTACAATTACAATATGCGTGTGGGTGTATCTGTTTGTCTGTGTCAGTGTGAGTAATGTGCTTTTGTTTCTCTGTGTGTCTATGTAGCGAAATAAATATATATACTTTTATCTGTATGCATCATATATGAATCTGAAGCTTATGGAAAGATGAATATTTTATAAAGGTAAAAGACAATAGGAAAATTGTATTCTGAGCCGAGGTATTTCGTTAAGTGTGGACTTTTTCATTGCAATAATGAAATGAAATTGATTTCGTTTTTGCCTTGAAAAACTCCAACTTGGACGAAACACGTCGGCTAATGAAACAGTTTTCTTATTTTCTTTTACTTTTATGAATATTGTCTTTAAATACAGTTTAACACTGAGAATTTTTTTTTTCACATCATGAATATTTTAGTAACAATATCGGCAATGCCCTTTTTCTTCCTTAATATGTTGTGTGTATTTTAATGTTTTCAGTGATAGCATTATTGTGCTTATTGATTCGGGATCAACTCTCCATTAGAAAGGGGGAAAATCAGACTGATTCAAGCACGCAATGTTGAAAATAGAAAAATAAAGTAATCTAGTATTTTCTTTCTTTATTCCATTGTCTGTCACTCATCTGACAAACGTCGAGCACCTGCATGTGACACCTGGACATTGAAGTCCACATTTAAGGACCAAAGGGCAAGCAGGTGAACTGTGTTAAACAGTAGTAGATGATGGTCATCCCCAAGTGAACTGACCGTCTGTTCAGCTTCGCTGTTGGTTTTAAATATCTTATTCTATTGTGCTAGTATACAATGGATATATTTCACAGCTGTTTTCATTAATTCAATAAAGATTTCGTTCCGTGCCTAAGCATTGAGAATTAAATCTAGGTGATTTTAAATATATATTAATGACAAGATGTATTCACTTTTATCCTCAAGATTTGGAAAACTTGATATAATGAAACTAATATTATATCTAAAGTCTCATTGCGATAATGCTTTTCTGTCCGTGCGGTTGCTTTTGTTCTAACTGTTCTTGACTATATTCTTCATATTTCTTCAAATCTAAATATTTGTAAAGGTGCTTTATAGGCGTCACCGCGGATGAATTGCCTTTATGCCATTATAAATCGTTATAAATTAGTAATTATCTCGTTTTTTTTGTTTTGTTTCGAGAATATATTTCCTATTTATAATACGCATTTTTTTTTGAAAAAATAAAAAAAATCAGGGATGCGTATTATGCACAGCTACAAAACTGTTATTAAAAACATGCTGTAATATAAAATAAGAATTAGCATAAAACTAAATTAGAATATTATTCTATGTTTAAAACAATTTTCTTTTTAATGAGAATTCGAATCGCTGACCGTAATAAAATTGGAGAAGTAAAATATGGTTCGTATTATGCATGAGTAGAAGAATTCTCCCATAATGTCAGCACAATTTTAGGTGTACGTATTATGGATGAAGGCGAGTTATACATGGTGAATTACGGTAACAGGAGATAAATATTATAGACTCCTGTTTTCCCATTTTCAATAGTTCATTGCACATCAAGACTAAACGAATCTTGAAGAATATATAAAGATAAATACGCCATTTCAATGCATTTCCCTGCATAGTCAGCGAGTATTAACAAATTCGATTCCACCTAATTCTTCAATATTCACTGCGGTTTAAAAAGTAACTCGTGCTGCGTAAATATTCGTACAATCATTATTTGGCGTTTCTAACTCAAAGAAAATGGTTGTATGATATTCCTGATTTTATTTCAAAGTAAAATAAAAATAAAATTATAAATTCAAGTAACTTATTGCCTAATCAGATATTTTAAAATGCATTAATTAGATTTTTTAAAATGCATTATTAGAAAACATATGACTTGATATTCACATATTCCGATGAAAATGGTCTCGAAATGAAATCATTGATAATGTTTAAATTTTTTTACAGGGGACACTGAGTATAAGGGAAGTAGAGAACAAAAACACTGTTACGCAGCTGGGACACTAAAAGAGCAGGAATTAAGAAAACTGAAGATGCCAGTAGAATTTAAAAGTTGACTGGAACGCAAAAAGACTGGAGAGCGATCCATAAGCGAGAAGAGCGACAGTGTTAAGTTAGAAATCACCAAGTATTTTTTAGTATCCTAAAATAACCAAGTATTTTTTAGTATCCTAAAATAACCAAGTATTTTTTAGTATCCTAAAATAAATAAATATTTTATTTATATATATATATATATACATTTATTTTATTTTTTCTTACTTCCTGCACCAGGAAGTAAGACAAAATAAAATATATATATATATATATATATATATATATATATATATATATATATATATATATATATATATATATATATATTTATTTATTTATATATATAAATAAAATATTTATTTATTTTAGGATACTAAAAAATGATAAAAATCGTTACACAATTGTAATTATGTTCCATCACTAAAAATGTGTCTCTGCGGGCGATGGTAAACTACTCTCGAGTGAACGATTCATTATAATTTCAAAAGCAGAATACATCCTCCTTTTTTTTTCTCTAGAAAAGAAAACGAATTTAAAATAGGCTTGTAAGCTTTACCGTGATTAACCAATCGAATTTGACGCACGATAAATTCAAACACCTAAAAAAAATGATATATTTCATGACATGAAGTTGTCTGCATATAAATCCTAGACAAATCACAGATACAAATGCTTACATTATTTCGTAAGATGTATAGTCTGGCCTTCAACATTCTTTTGAATTAAAAGCCAAAAAGGTAGGGAGGTAATTTAACATAAGCTAACTAGTCAGGTGCTAGGTCAGCTTCAACATAAAATTCTGTAGTTGATACATAAAATGCCTCTTTAAGAAACTGGTAAATAACTTTATATATCTTCGAAGCAAAAACACGTCTTCAATACCCCCCCCCCCCAAATAATATTCAGATCTACTCTCTATTATATGTAACGGGCAGTGGAATAATACGAGTTTTTCTTATTTTAACTATATATATATATATATATATATATATATATATATATATATATATATATATATATATATATATATATATATATATATATATATATAAACATTTTTTATGTTTGTAAATTCTTTTTACAGATATAAAATAAATATAAAATAAAAATAATATAATATATTTATATAGATATTACATATATATATATATATACGTGATTCTATATATAGAGAGAGATATAGTGATAGGGAGAGAAAAAAGAAACAAAGATAGTGACGGGAGGGAGATAGAACATAGAGAAGGAGTTTTATGAACAGACAGGGCAAGAGAGAATATAGATAAATATAAAAATGGTGTGTGTGCGTGTGTATGTATGTGTGTGTGTGTGTGCGCGCGCTTATCTGTGTGTCTATCGGAAGAGTTGAAGTGAGAGGGTCTGTATTTTTTTGTAATTATTCATTGTTCACCGCCGAAATGAGGGAGAGTGATTAGCAATCTATTCTCGTAGTTCATTAAAACACTAATGATATATATATATATTGATATATATCCTAAATAAATAAGTGTTGGTGTGGCCCTGCAGCAAATTAAGCTAAAAAATACACATAGACACATAACGGACTTGTAGAAAGCGATAATATGTTTGGCGAAATAGTTTCTATGCTTCAGTCAGCGTGCACTATTCTGGATTCATCTTTGGCGCAAAAACAATTATTTTTCAACTTTGAGGGAAACGCAATATGTCAGCCACGAAGTTCATATACTCATATTTAGTTTTAAAATAATTATAAGATATATATATATATATATATATATATATATATATATATATATATAGATAGATAGATAGATAGATAGATAGATATAGATATAGATATATGTAGAGAGAGAGAGAGAGAGAGAGCGAAAGAAAGAGAGTGTGTATGTATGTGAAAGAGATTCTAAAAATATATATTCATTCATGTATTCAACGATTATTATATCAATCATTGTAAAGTACAATGAATTGTTTTTAATTAATTAATGTTCATACATACATACGTGTATATATATATATATATATATATATATATATATATATATATATATATATATATATATATATATATATATATACATTTACATATATATATATATGTTATGTATATATATAGGCACCTCCACGAAATGTAAACAAAAGAGCATAGCATGATGAAAAAGACGCCAAACTTGACGAAAACAAAATTTTATCGTCTAATGTTCATATTATTAGTAAAGAGGACAGATCAAAGTATTTGGGGAGTATTTTTTACATTTTTTAATCGTTCCTAGCACGTCCGAAATTTTAGTTAAAAATCTTGTTTTTTTTTGTCAAAAAAGAAGGACATATAATCCATCATTTTCAATCATTTTTTTCCATTTTTATAAAAAAGATGAAAATCCTACTTTGAAATTCTTTTAGAAATCAATTACCATTTTTTCAAAAGATATTTTAATCAAATCAGGAATTATAATGTTCATTTAAAATATTTTGAACCAAGCTTAACTTAGCTTCTGCGCCGAAAAAATGTAATTTGAAAATAAAAAAGTAGGTCATAAACTTTCGCGTCACTTGACAGATGACGAAAGACATTTTCATGATATTTAGATAACTTACGGGAGGATAATTCTTTCTACGGATGGAATGAAGTGAAATTATTTAGATTTAAGTGAACAAATTATTTACCTGGTTATTTTTAAGGAAAACATTCAGCGTTCTAATTTTTTTTTTTTTTTGTACTTGCTTTCACCTTTACGTTTACGATGCTTTATGGAAAATATATTATAAAGAAAGTAAAATAAGACTGGTACAAATGAGATTAAATTTCATAAGAAAGGTATCTAATTAATTTATAGGTACCTTTCTTATGAAATTTTATCAGAAGTGTACATAAAATACTATAATTTTATGTACATTTATTACATTTTACTGTATTATTTGTATTTCCATTCATTTTATTATTAATTTTAATTTTCATTTATGGAAAAATGTCATAACTGAGATTAATATAAAAATAAGATCATATAAATTTCATAAGATGATACTGATACTTGTAGGTACCCTTCTCAGTTGAAATTTAAAAATCAAATTAACATCTCCATACGTATTTCGCAAAAGTAAAGTCATTTACAGCGGAGAAGAATGCTGAACTCAAATAACGCAAGTTAATTGTATTCTGGATGGTCTTCCGTACTTTATAATTACCGCCCGATTATAAACACAAAATTACATTTCTTAATTACTGCGGATCTTCTGATTGGTCGAAATTAAACAATTTACGATCTGCTAAAAAACGATATTATAAGGACACTTAGAAAACCCGATTTTATAATAATTTAAAGACTTAAATGTAAAAATCTATTATAATTAAAGAAATAACAAATAATTGTATTAAAATTCATTTTTCATCGAAAAAAACTTTTGCTTTCAGAAAATATTGTTCATATTCATAAAAACAACTAAAATCAAATAAAAGCATTTGAAATTAAATAATATCTTTGTTTTTATTGAGTTTGTATGTTAGAATTCAGAGCTGATTTTCAGGTACGTTGGGTCCAATTAAACAAAAAACATGATTTGCATTCCTCAAAGCCTTGTGCTTTTAACTATTGTAATCACTAAACACGATGCGATCGAATTTCTAGCATTTTCATAAAATTAGTTATGGGGGGTAATAAATATAAAAATAAATATTTCGGCCATGACTTTAATAAAAAAAACGTATTTATAATAATTTGCATCATCTAAGAATAGTTTCATTAACTTCCGACAATTATTTTTATTTTTGCAAGATTTTCTAAATTAATGTTTCTCATACAAAAAAATAAAACGTGCTAAAAATTGCATGTTATTTTACTAGTTCCGGTGATACAAAGAGAAACAAGGTTTATTTAATCAAAATTGAGAATGTCCTAAGAAAGAAGTAAAATTTTAAAAAATAATTTTAAAAACTTTGGTCTTTCGTCTTCATAATAACATAAACATTTAGACGCTAAAATTTTGTTTTAGTCAAGTTTGGCGTTTTTTTTATCATGCTATGCCATTTTTTTACCGATTTCGTGAAGTATCCTATATATATATATATATATATATATATATATATATATATATATATATATATATATAAAGGAAGAGGTTATAGTGGTTCCAACGAGAGAAAAGTGTGTATATTAAAAAGAAGAGAGGTACCGCAAAGGTTTTGGGTTTTAATGTGGATTATTAAAAAAAATGTTATGCTTTATTTTTCATAATTTTACTACACGTGTTTCTGGTCTCGCAACCGTCTTCAGGTAAAGGGTGGAGATATCCACATATTATTAAAAATAATTAATTTTTCTTTATGTTTTTCAATGTTAAATATTCTCGATACGAGACATTCTATATTTTTGTGTTAGTAATCGGAATGTCTTTCTTGAAATGGCAGTGAAGAGTTCTGCACGAAGAGTCATAAAACCATTAAGGTTGGTTTGAGAAATGATGAATTAATTGTCGGTATATTATCTTTTAATGCTATAATGAACCTGTGTTCTTAGATCTATTTCCATTTTCGTGTGTTTCTGTCAACATGCTTGTATATATGCGTGTGTATATTCTCCCTCAATACATACACTGTCTCACTACGAGGAATTAGTACACACATTTGTACACATAGACAAATACATAAACATACACACACACACACCAAAAGGAATCTGTACATACATACATACATACACGCATACGTACACACATATATTTCCCATGGAACTAGTATACACATACACATAGATACGTACATACATGCACACGTACTTCCTAAGTTGTGTGTAGCTCCCCTGCTATATATATATATATATATATATATATATATATATATATATATATATATATATATATATATATATATATATATATATTATGAAATAGACAAAGTCCGACAATTATTTGAAGACATTTTTTATGTTTATACCTTCTTTTTATAGACACAAATATTTAAGTAAATACTCTGTTTATAATAAACAGTATTAAATAACATTTGCCGGTCTGAATGTCCGAGAAATTGTCATAGAAAATATGAGTTTTCCGACAGGAATCGAACCTGTATCCTCTACGGAACCGTCATATAGCCTGACGTGACTTAACCGATTGAACCACAGAGGAACGTTCGGTTCGGTTTACTGTTTGTAAAAACAATTCTCCATGATTTTCTCTCATTCATTCATATCTGCTCGATGCGTATCCAAATGTAAACAAATGACGTCATACATTATGAAACGGACAAAGTCTGACAAATATTTTAAGACATTTTTTATGTTCTTTTTACAAATACAAATATTTAAGTAAATGCTCTGTTTATGATTAACTGTATTGACAATATTCACCGGCCTGAATGTCCAATAAATTTTCATAGAAAATGGAGAATTTTGTTTAAAAACAGTAAAATTGATTTTGCTAACCGAACGCTCCTCTGTGGCCCGATCGGTTAAGGTACGCCAGGCTATATACCTGTTCCCTATAGGATACTGGTTCGATTCCTGTCGGAAGACGCATATATTCTATGAACATTTCTCGGACATTCAGTAATTTCCAAGTAAATGTTGTTAATACTGTTTATTATAAACAGAGCATTTACTTAAATATGTTTATCTATAAAAAGAACGTATGAACATAAAAATGTCTTATAGCCATCTTAGCCACCATAAAGAAACCTCCCTGCTTCCTATCAGCCTGGCTGATGCTTAACTTCACGAGAGCGTCTCTGTGCGCCTTCTTGGCCTGACGTTTCCACTGACCTGATGTGGAACAACTACATTGAATCAATAGCTACATCTACTGTGTTGCGCTAGAAGGTTTTTCTCGTCTGAGTTCAGCCTTCAAATCTACACATCAACCATTCGTCCTTGCATTGAATACTGTTGCAATGGTGACCCGCTTTTTTATCTCGAGGTTCTTGAAAATACCCAATGGCGGATATGCAATGCGATAGATTCTGACCTGGCATCTCGACTCCATTAACTTTCTCACAGACGTGATGTGTTCTCTACAAATATTCCCATGGCAACAGCCTTGATCATGATCTCCGTTCTACTGTTTATCTTTACCTCAAACATCCCATTTTATTGTTACTTTCACCCTGTAACCACATGCGTGCTAGTAACGCTCCCGCCTCGCTTGGGATGAAATGCTTAAAAAATAGCTTCGTCATCCTCCCTCACCATGAACTGCCTGGTATCAGGGAATTACTTCGCCAGATTCTGACAGTTTATATTACTGCCATTTGAATTAATAAAAGTTGCCGTCATTTGTAAAGGTTACACCGAGCTACACCTGAGCGGACATGCATACATCAAATATTTACACGTATTTTTATTAATATGTACACAGACATTTTATACACAACTCAATATACCCTTTCCTGTAGGTTAAGTATTTTATTTAAATTTATTTTTTAACTTTTATTTTAATCGCTCTTAGAATTTTGAATTTTTTCTTGTATTGAGTTTTGTAATAATACTTTTGTATTGCTTATAAATATTTGACCTAACCATTGTATTTTTGTTGGTTGTTATAAAATGATCGATATGGGACTGAATTGCCGTGAATTTTGACATGTGGAAATGTTGATCTATGTGAGAGAGTAGTACATATGGGGCCAGTGGAAGAACTTAATAGTGTCTTTATTATTGATTTTAGAGTTGCAATCTGCGAAAGAACTCAAACAAAACATATACGAGGTGCATTTATGAAATCTTAAGACTGTTTCAAAAGAGACATTAATTTCAAAGAACTACGAAATTTTAAACACTTTCAGACTTGGAACCTTTGACTTTAATTCAGCCAATCGCTGAAGAGCCCATTGAAGCCATCCAATGTGACGGTGTCCAAAATCCTTGTCACATCCGCTTTCATCTTCTCAATATCTACAAAACGACCCATCCTGAGGTTCTCCTCCAGTTTGAGAAACAGCCAAAATTCGCCCAGAGAATGGTCTGGAATGTAGTTAGGATGAGGAATGGTTTTGAGGATCGTCAACCATATCCCTACAACTTCCCTTCTGTTCGTCACTGAGCACCCTCGGGAACAAAATCGCACAGATTTCGCGGATGTCCAGTTGCCCCACCAACTCTAAACTGTATGCTTATATTTTTTATAGACCCATGGCATCTTCATTCAGAAAATTGAGAATTTTCTCAACCAGTTCTGATATTCTGACATCCAGTTCCGCAATGTCTCCCTCCCACCCGCTCATCGTTTCACACTGCCTCTCCAACGTTCTTGGCCTCTTGAGTCAAGGATAATCAGATGCTCAATCTGAATCAGGTTTAATTTCGTTAATATATGACAGACGAAATGAAATGACGTCATATTATTTATTAATTTGTGAGTTCTTTTTTTAAAATAATTATGATAAAATAACAATAGCAACATTTTAGGAAATTGTCTTGACTATTCTTATACTATGCAAGTTCAAACAATTGTCGCTTGTACAATTGTCAATCAATCACACACACACACTCACACACACACACAAAACAACTCATGTATATTTGCGCCTATTCGCTACATAGAATTATTATTTATTATTTCTATTGTTTTATCGTTTTCTGTACATTGACAAAATTTATTATTTCCCATTTTTGACGTAATTATTTTACATGCAGTTGTCATGGTTTGCCATTACCAGTCGCACGATATGTTTTCAGGCATAAACTCTATGCAGTCACATCGAATATATTTCGGAAGCAATTTGCTTTATTTGACGCTTCAATTTCGAGAGGATTTTATTTTTTTCTCTAGTTTTTGTCTTGCGTGTTGTTGTTGTTGTTGTTATTATTATTATTATTATTTATTCATTTATTTATTTATTTTCTACAATATGGTGCATGATGTTGATCGAATATAGAGAATGTTTCATTAGTTCCCCAATGTTCTCCGATGAATTCCTGTTACATTTTGTTTCTTTAGATGGCTGTATCCGATAGTTCTCCTTCTGGCATTTATTTCCAACCACATTATAGAAATAATAGGTTTTGGAGTCCGAAAAAAATATGAATGAAAAATTTTACTCGTATTTTTGAACGTTTAGTGAATATAGAGATACTTGAAAAATATTGAAGGAGACTTTGTCCTTTTACAAAACGTCAGATGAAGCAAAATGAAATAACTGATGTTATTTTTAGAGATGCATAAGTTGGAATGAAAGTGCTTTGAATTATAATGCTATACTTTAAAGTGGAGATAAAGGGGACTGTTAAAATCAAAGTTAAGATTTATTTATTATTTTATTGCCGTTTCAGTAATCGAAAATTAATGTCGGAAGTCACACGTTTCGTCCCCAAAAGGAAATTCTTCAACCTTATGATATTTTCTCGATGGAGTCAATCGCAGTGCTGAGTTAGAATTTCTGTCGAGTTTATTGGATTCACCTAAGTGAAATTGTCCTTGGGAAAAGATGGACTCCATATTTAAGGTATGTTGTAAGTAGCAAGGCAGATTGGGCCTTTTAACTATGGTTGGGATTCAATATATAAGAAGGAAAACTCTGAATTCGAAATCTAAATAGAGTAATTTGTCATCCTTATGGCAGATCATGTGCACCAATTATCTATAGTCGATTTTTCAGAAACGTGTGATAGATTTTGTAAAAATATCGATGTCCTTAAATCCAAAATAAGGGGAACGCCCGTTATTGCTGTTATTATTATTATTATTATTATTATTATTATTATTATTATTATTATTATTATTATTATTATTTTGTTTGATTTATCTTTTATACAGATAGATTTGATGGTTCTAATGTCTTTATGATATTTTCCACTAATCATTTAAAAAAATAAGTCCACACACATTTTACATAGATGAAGCACTTCGTAATGTGTGAATTCTAATTTTGAGTACAATATAATATATTCCTTTACGACATGGGCTACCGGAATCCCTTCCACAAGTCTATCGTAACCTTTTCCAATCAATCTGAGGGCTCCAAATACAACTGGAATTATTGATGATCTCATATGCCACATTTGTGAGATTTCCCCTTCTAGGTCCTCTCCACATATCTGTGATGAGGTATTTTTATTACTTAGAGTATTTACATTGTTCGGATGTTGTCCTTATCTTTTTATGCCATACTCACGATGTTTTGGCCTTTGTACGCTCTGGCCTTTTCCAGATGATTGGAATTTCGAAATAAAACCATTATTTCGTTCACCTGGATAGAGTTTTCTAGTTCCACTGTACGTCTCAGTTATCTCCCTTTAACTCTACTCTCCAAGTTTTTGTTCACCACTGCAGTACCCATGCTTTGAACTAACAGCACTTTGGGTCAAGTCAATGGATCCAACCAACGCTTTTATCCACTGGGGCATGTTTCCTTGAGGACGAAGTAAAGGCTTCATTTCAAAATTCCAATCACTTGAGGAAAGTCTGAGATTACAACGGTCGATACGTCGTGAATATAGCAACAAAGATAAGGAGAGCAGTCCGAACAATTTAAATAGTGTAAATAAGATATTTGTATTGTGATAGTTTTTTAAGATCTTCAAATATAGGATAAAATCCTCAGGGACTGCTATGTTAATAAGAAAACACATTCTTTTTTCTTTTCTTTTTCTTTTTGCCTTTGATCACGATGTCTGTGAGATTAACTTTTATTATTCTGTCTGTGTGTATCGGAACTTCCCATTAAACTGTTACAAGCTCTGTGTAACCGGGTCTAGGTGATGTTCGTACTAGTTACCCTTCGTAAAAGTTTATATTTTTCAGTGCAGATATTGGTCACGTCTATCATACCGAGTTTTATATTCAGTTGGGGCTAACACCGAGCAACCTGATCGAAGATGATCAAATGTTTGGATATTCATCACAGAGTCTTCATTTCGTGTCCACACTATTTTTCAGCATGTGTTTGGTAATTTCTAGCATTGGTCCTGTACAGCAAGAAAAAAGCTTCGGTTTCAGCTTTTAACTTTGCACTACTTAACTACGGATGGGTACGGGCTTTTTCTACATCAGCTTATTTTGTACAGCCAGAATATTGACCTTAAAGTGGTTTATTTGGCCATTGTTTCTTCATTTTGTACATTGTATTTGTTTTTAGATTCTTTTTTAGCTTCTTTGACGCTGCACTGGGTGTATTATCAGATTATTTCCTTTGATTTCTGATGTATACTAACTTCTTTCCAGGCCTTGATCAGAGATCTAAGGTCAGAAATGGCATCCTGGCATTTTCTACTGTCTGTTGCAGAGCCCACTCGTGATGGGGAAGTCTTGGTCATCGGCGCCATAATTACGCCTATGTTGCATAACTCCCTCATGCTGGGAGGTCGTGGTCATTGGCAGCAATTAACTCGTATTTATTATCCCTTCCGTCTTCTCCCCGCCGATGTCGCGAAATTTTCTTGGGTCCAAAGACAAAAGAACTCATGTTAAATAATAGTTTAGCAGACTATTTTTTAGAGTAAGTGTATCAGTGTATAAAAGAAGTATATCAGTGTATAAAAGAAGTGTATCAGTGTATAAAAGAAATTCAACACAGGGAATTTTAACTTAAATACTTTATTACACGTTCATGTCGAAGTATAAGTGTTTTTCTGAATTTAAGGCATGTAAACATTGTCGAAATATTCAATATATCCTAGCGCTTTCGTCTATTCTTTTAGCCATTATTAAGGATATTTTTTTTGTGGGAGGAGATTGAATGCTGAATTTTTTCAAAATGTTTTTAGAGTGATGGGAGCATTTTTTATTTTACAAACACGGTCAGTATATTGTGACACTATTCATAGTTGTTATTGTGATTGAACATTTACTTTTTTATTGTTAGTGCTTCCCGTATTTTAGTCGTGTTTTACATATGGTTGAGTCAGATGTGTTCAGAGATAGGTTAAGTTAGTCTACATGATAGACATGTAGTGGTATGTCTAATATAATTATTCATAAATATCTTTGGATGACAACGCAATCCCTTAAGCGACACGTGATTTCATTATTAAAACACGCGAGATATAACAAACTCCATCAATGACATACTTGTAGGAAATATAAAAGAATTATCCGCATTATTTAATTCTGATATTTGACTATTCAGATATGACTAGTAACGACTTTTCTTGAAAATGGACGAAATTTGCATTGCGGTTCTATCAAGTACCTTCAGTAAAATGATTTAGCTCTCAACGACATTAATAATAGTACAAATGTTGGCAGCTGAATTTAGGGGTGCATTGGTAAGGTTTGACCAATGTCTAGACGTCCTGCAACTTCTAACACTGAGGAATACGTTGATGATAACGGATTAACTATTGTTATATACAGATTTTACAATGCGGTTACTTAAATTATAAAATTTAAGAACTCGCTTTCTCAAATGTATATACATAAAATAGATAATACACAAATACAGAGACATACGCGCGCACGCACGCACACACACATACATATATATATATATTTTAACATACGACGTGTGTTAGCACGTGCTATAACCTGTCTTCATCAGCCGCCAACCAGCGGTCATCTCACGGTTTCGGTGGCTATGGCGGGACCGCCACCCCAGGCGCCACCAGCAGCGTTTGCCACCAGGCAGGGTATGAAGAAAAGCTAAGTGATCGTTCCTCTTTGTAAATCCTCGTAATGAAATAAATAAAACGATTGTTCGTCTTTGCCGCTTCTGTCCTTAATGAAAGTTCCTGAACGCGTTTGCCGTTATTGACGCGCTCGTAAAAAATCGTTATAGACGACTACGCAAATATTTCACTTGTGCATGTTAGGTCGTGATGTTGCGCGCATAATATCTCAGTAATCTTTGTTCTAATCGTAACTTTCCTTTCTGGATTTGTCGTCGATTTGGTCGTTTTTCCTCTTTTTTATCTTTCATTTCCATTACTGGTCCAAACCACTCAAAGCAAACGTCGTATATTATTCTACAAAAGGAACTGATCTGTTGCCCTGTGTGACCCTTAAGATTGTTATTAATGATAAAAGAAAGCTCTTTGTCAAGATTTGTCCAAATAGTCTTCTGGTTACCTTTGGGCCACTGGATTCTTGGTTTACTTAGGATTTCTCCAGGGTGCTGTCGCTCAACTATGGAATCCTGAACGCTGTCGGTGTATTCCAGATTCATAATCCCATCACTCGATTTACATTCTCCGATAGGAGAATTACGTTGTTTGAATCAGCGTGCCTTATGGATACGTAAACCGCGTAAACCGTTAAACCTTCTACCGCAATCATACGTTGTAGCCGGGTCCATATCCAGGTCGTTTCAATTAAAATCAGTCTGATGGGTGATATATCTTCTCCCTCCCCGCTACAGTCACCCAGAGGGAATTCTTCGTCTTTCCGAAGAGTCACCTTATTTTCCAGGGAGTCTTGGTAATCAATTTTTAACATACAACGTGTGTTAGCACGTGCGATAACCTGTCTTCATCAGCCGCCGACCAGCGGTGATCTCACAGTTTCGGTGGCTATGGCGGTACCGCCACTCCAGACGCCACCAGCAGCGTTTCCCACCAGGCAGGGTATGAAGAAAAGCTAATTGATCGTTCCTCTTTGTAAATTTTCGTAATATATATATATGAATAAATAAATAAATATAGATAAAAATATACGAAGAAATAAATAAAATGAGCAACCACAATCATCATATTTCGCCTTTGCCTCAACTCTCTTTGCCCAGATCACTACAGTTAGCAATTCTAAAAGGTTCACCATTTCTCTCTACGTGCCCTAATTATTACTTCTTCTTTCTTCTAATTCTATACGTTGATACCTCAGCACGTAGGCGATCATGGCTTTTCACAATTTTCGGTTCCGTCGGAGCTTTTAATAAATTTTGTCCATTTTTATTTCTCCAAAACCTTGTTCCGTCATCCATTTAAATAAATAGGTTATGCGTTGTTTTCCTCTGTCCTTCTTGCCTTCAGTTTGTCTTGTGAGTATCAGATTTCCCAAGCCCTTTTTCTTCATTATATACCCTAGACATTTTAACTGTCTCTTATTGATGTTAACTATAAGTTACCATTTTGTTAAAATTTTCTCTAAAACCTCGTCGTCATTGGGTCCCTCAGCATCCTCCTTTCTGTTGCTTCAAGTCTTGTTCTTCATCTTTGAGGAGACTGCTCAGCATTCACTTCCATACAATTTATGTTTGAGTGTCCCCCTAATCTGCAAAGGATTATTCGGAAATTTGAAAAGACGATCAATAAAGTCAATAAAGTCAATCGACACAAAATGCCTATTATCTTTAATAACATTTGCCTTAAAGAATATTTTCTGCATAAATACACACCGTACACACACACACACACATATATATATATATATATATATATAATTGTGCTTGCGTCCTTGTGCTCATTCCTAGATGTCTATATTTGGGCCGACAAGATGAAAACTGCATTGTGTTAGGTATTTCCCAACTTAAGCTTTTTTCAAAACAATTTGAGGCTTATTCAATGCGTGAAGATATCAGTCGCTGTTCATTGTTGAATTCTCGGTTCAACATAATTAAAACACCAGCACACTATCGCAGTTATGAGATATTTTCCCTTATGAATATAGCAAATTTAAACTGTACAATTTTACATATATATATATATATATATATATATATATATATATATATGTGTGTGTGTGTGTGTGTGTGTGAGTTTATACATATATAGACATATATATATATGTATTTATGTATGTGTGTGTATGTGTGTCAGTGTCTACATTGTTGTAATATTGCCCTTTTATTTTTTGAGGGGTGGGCAGGAAAGGAATAACAGTGTTACCCACCTGGCTTAATATTCAGCGCTGCATAATTTGTTTAAATTTAAATATAAATTCGAAACGAACCGTCATTTTTCTGTTTTCGTATATCTTGTAATTACACATCATCGAAGCTTTATGGATTTATTACTTTTTTGCGTTGTAATTTTCTATTTTTGATCAAATAATCTCTATTTAACCAGTTCCATTAAGCAGAAATTACATTCGGCGGGACGAATACGATTTTCTGGATTCTTTCTTCCTTGGTATCTTGCCTTTAATAACAAATATCTTTTATTTTTTCATTACATTTTTCATTGATTTATAATCGTCTGCATTTTTTATTTTTTCATCACATGTCTCGATTTTATTACAATCTCCCAATTTTACATATGTTAAAATGAACACTTCACCATGTTTTATATTCTTTAGTGAAATTCGACGTCTCTGCCAAACAAAGCGCTACGCCCTCAATACATTATTTGCTGTTGCCATATCTAGGTTTTCACGGGTGAATTTGCCAGTCACATATCCAACCTTGAATTCAATTTAGAGATCTTTTAGGCTAGTTACCAACCGGAACTAAATAGATGTGTCTCCGCTTATATTTAACCCATAACTGACTTGTAGTACTGGTACCAAAGTGAACGTAATGAACTCGGATGTAATTTGAAAGGGGAACGGCGATTCCACATTCCGCTCCGATAATCACTATGCTACGCACACGTCGATTGTCAAGGTTTAATATTTTCCTAGAAAAAAATGTCAGTCTTTGAAGTCTTTAAGTAAGTTCTGTGAATGAATGACTGCTCGTTCATTTCAGTGTCGCCTTCCTTTTTTTTCTAAATTAATTTCGTTTGGACAGTTTTTTGTGATGAAGATACGTTTTCGTACATTTTACAATATATATATATTTTTTTCTTTTTAGGCAAGTCATGCATATTATTTGTTAGATAACAATAAATGTTAGTTAAGCATTTCCTTAATGCACTATATTCTACGATCTTATTAGTGTTGTAATAAATAAAGAGCAATAATATCGATTCATCAATGACGATAGCAGCAGAAATAATCAATGAGCCATTTACCCGACAATGTTCACATAATGTATGAAGGAGCAACTTTCAGAAATTCAAAGACTGCTCGAAACGGTGAGAGTAATTCTGAGGGCGTCAACAAACATGATTACCTGAGTCATTTGTAGATATAGAATATTCAGCGATGTTGTTGCTTGAGTAAAATCCGAGATTTCATTATTCCGGAGAGTATTTTCTGCAATTTTATTGATTTGTATCAACCAAGTTAATTCATCCTGTTTTATGCAGAAGAAACTCTTACATTGAGACACCTAATTAGCAGGGGATATTCATTTGTATAGTAGGTACTGTCTCGGTTCGAAGCGGACGTATTGTATTCATTGAATTGCCATGAAAGTTTGTGAGAAAATAAGCGCAACAGATTCCGTTGGAAATTGAACTTGGTTTGCTGATTTCAATTTTCGCACAGATAACCTTTTTCTTCTCACACATTAGCAAAATTTAGACAGGAATTAAAATTAAGAAAAAACGAAATTTCGATAAATATATCTTATACCAAAATAAAGTCTTTAGCAAAAACTACATGAGAATGGAGACAGACGTCATTTTCTAGAAAGCACGATGATCTATTTGAATTGATAGAAAAATTAATTCTATTTAGAACGGATGTTAGAATAATCCTGAAAATATTCTGGGTGGCAAACAACGGATTGAAAGTGCGTATCTACAGGGGTTGGACAAAATAATTGAAACACTTGTTAAATTCAAAGTAAATTTATTTAATATGGATTTTGTCCTCATTTAGCCTCACATACAGCTTTAATGCGTCTAGGAATGGAATCATAGAGCTTCCTGACTTCATCCAGACGAATTTTCAGTCATTCTTCCATTAATATCTGCTCCAGCTCTTTAAGACACGACGGTGGAGGATAGCGGCTTCTAACTTGTCGCTCAAAAATGAACCACAAATGTTCAATAATATTGATATCTGGAGATTGGGGAGGTCACTACATATATTCTAGCTCATTTTCATGCTCTTCATACCAATTCTTAACCACTCGAGCGGTATGTGTGGGAGCATTATCGTCTTGGAAGATGCAGTCAACATCAGGGAATAAAGTCTGGACCATTGGATGAACACGATCTCCCAAAGTGTTCAGGTAATCTTTGGTGTTGCTTATACCATGCAGGGCAACTATTGGACCGAGACATTTCAATGATATGGCGGTCCAAACTATCACTGATCCACCTCCATGCTTCACTGTTGGAAGAAGGCAGTCAGGGTTGTAAGCTTCTTTGGGCTGCCTCCACACGTAAACTCACCATGAAGTTGGGAAAAGAGAAAAACTGGGTTCGTCTGAGAATATGAGTGGCTTCCATTGGTCTACAGACCAGGCATTGTGATCTCTGCGCCACTTTAACCTCTTTTGAATGTTGCGAATGGAGAGAAGAGTTTCTTTATGACGGCTCTTACATGATATCCAGCCTTATGGAGCTCCCGACGAACAATTTTAGTAGAAACTGGAATATTCAGATGATTATTCAACTCCGCAGTGACATTGGCCGCAGTAGTCTGATGATTTTTTGCCACATTGCGTTTCAAGGCACGTCGGTCCCTGTCAGTAAGTTTGCAAGTCCGGCCCGAATTGCTACGGTTGCTAGAGGTTTTGTTCTGTTTCTCGAATTGCATCATAGTTCTTGATATGGTAGCTCTTGACAACCCAAACAGTTTAGCAACCTTAGTGATCGAGGCTCCTGCCATGCGAGCACCAACAATTTGCCCATTGTCGAACTCAGAGAGGTCACGCATTTAGCTTAAATTTTACTAAATTCTAAAAATAAATAAGACAAAGACAGTAGATTAGATAAATAAACGTATTTACAATCGATATAACCTGCAATTACGAAGTTTTACTTAAAGTTCTTAATATAATAGATCTTTGAAATATAGGAGTGGAATTTGCAGCTGTTCCAATTATTTTGTCCAACCCCTCTACATAAAAATAGAAAGGAGCGCAAGACAAGCATGCGTCTACTTCGGATATGTCTTCAACCTCTACAACAAGACTATCCTAAGAGAAATAGGGACGTTATCAAGATTTATAATCGGTGGGCATAATAATAACAATATAAGATACTCAAATGACGCTGTGTTGGTGGTGGACGCCAGAAGATAAGATACAGAAAATCGTAGACAGTGTAGTAAAATAAAGCATGAACAATGGACTAACTATCAAATGCATGAAAAGAGAAATGATGGTCCTCTGATGAAATGTTAAAGATGTGAGTTTTAAATAGGAATTGTCAAAATCAAGCAAGTATTGAAGTTTAAATATCAGGGAAATGTTTTAAAAGAGGTTGAGAAATGAGATTCCGAAATTTAAAAGAGTACGGAAAGTGATGCGAAACAGAAAAAAAACTGTTATTAGAAACAAATAAAAACTTGCTGTGTTGCTACTTGATAACATTGTCTTATATGACAATGATCTGAACACTCTCCCAACGGATGACAAGCAAACTGGTGGTAACAGAAATGTGGTTCTACAGACGGATATTGAGGATTCCATGGACGGGTGAGTTAGCAACGAGGAAGTCTTAAAAATCTGGCAACAAAAAGAACGCTCATGCTCAGAATGAGGAAGAGACAAATGAAATTCAATGAAAATATAACAAGGAAGGAGGGATTGGAAAACTTAAAAATCAGTCTATATCGCGCACACGAGATTAGAAAAGGCAGCGAGAATCACAACCGACGAGATTATGCGAACAGAAAGCGGAACGATGGGTGACGAGATCATTATCAAACACAGAAAAATGCTAAAGACCACAAGAGGCAAGATTTTTTGGAAATGACGTGTTACATAGCAGAAGCAAAAACAAAACTTAGTGTGTTCAACAATTCGAGATTAACTCGATATTCGTTCACCCAGTATGTACGAAGACTGACAACATGGCCGTTGTTATTTGGATCAGCCATATAACGCGGAATTTATACAATCCCTCGTAAATAATTCAATAGCTTAGTTTGACAAAATATTACAAGTTTCGGTACTTAGCCGCATCGATCTCACTGCTCTAGAGAAATTTTATACGAGAAAATATTTATAACTAGTACTTTACGGTAGGCACCCTGTTATAATAATTGATCTTAGCTTTCACCGTAGTTGAAAAGTTACAGAATGTATAGAAAAACACGTAAGAAAAGTAAATATAGCCTTGCGCACGAATAATCTTAAGTGATAATGAGATTTTCTTCAAGGTGACAATGGACATTTGGGATGAGTCCGCTATATTCAGGAGAGTAAAAAGACAGACTTAAATTTGGAAGTCCTCTCAGGAATAAGAGATGAGATGACGTGCTTCTGTGGCAGTCTGGAATCACTAAAATTACACCATTCAAGAAAGATTACGACAGAAATATACAGTCTGAAACGTATCGGCCGCATTAGGTGTCTGTGCAATCTTTGACTCATTCAACTGGTTGTGAGATCAATCCCCGAGTCTGGTAGTACGAAAATATCATATATTTTCATGCAGTGAACGTGACAAACGACATCACACGGACAAATTAATTTATTCAGAGGGATAACTTACTGTTGAAACTTGACTAATGCATGGAATAATAATGCAAACACAAAATGTAGTTAGAATAAAATGTATTGAAACAAGAAAATGTACACAATATTTACATATAGTCTATTGTATATTTCTGGGAAGACCGTTCCTGGAGAATGTGTTTACTAAGTCGCAGTCGGGCAGAGTCTCTAGTTGGATCTCTTGATTCGCCTCCCTGTCTTCCGGTACCAACCATATTTATATCGTCGGTACTCCGCTATGCAAATTAGGTGGATCCTACCACAACACTAACGAACAATTTAAGATGTTCAGACGGATAACATACGTTAGGTCGACCTTTCGTAACGACATAAACATCCAACATCTAACTTAATTGTAATGTTTGTAACAGTGTATGGTAAGAGATGTATGTAATTACCTCGCTCAGAATGTATGGTTACCAGAGAAAGCCCAAGTATAAATTCAAAGCACGAAAATCAAGCAAGTACAAATATCTAAATATCTAGAAAGTGTTTTATCAGAGGAGGAAAAATAAGGCACCCAAATGCGAAGAAGGCACATGTGCATAGACGAAAAATGCCTTCCAAAATCTTAACAATTTAAGAAATAGGCAAATTCCAATCGAAACATAGGAAAGACTAGGGAACTGTAATGTAATATGGCCGGGAAAGATATACAATCTCATCACAGATGAAGAATGGATTTAAAGCAAGTAAAATGTGATTGTACGGATGGATGTTAATAATATCGTCAACATAATATATAAACAACGGTCAAGATACAAAATAAATAGAAAAAACATATAGACAATAATACAATTACATAGGGACACTTTAAAATTGTAAGGAATATAATGAGGAAAGTGGGCGTGGAAAAATTGACACTAACAGGAAATACAGATTGTAGGTCGGTCAGAAGAAAGAACAGATTTATATTCATGCCATTGCCATGAAAGATCTTACGAAAATAAGCGAAAAAGATTCCGCTGGAAATTGAACCTGGTTTGCTGATTTAAATTTTCGCACAGATAAAATTTGCTTCTCACACAATAGCAATATTTAGACAGGAAATAAAATCCGATAAATAAATGTTACACCAGAAATGAAGTTTTTATAACTAACTACGTGTGAATCGATACAGAAGTAATTTTCTAGAAGGCACAATGATCTTTTTGAATTGCTAGAGAAACTAGATCAATTAGCGAAGGATGTTGGAATAATACTGAATTTATACAGCTGACAAACAACGGAGGGAAAGTGAGTATCTATATGAAAATAGAATGGAGCGGAAGACAAAGATGTCTCTACTGCCAATATGTATTCAACTTCTACAGCAAGACTATCGTAAGAGAAATGGCGACGCTACCAAGATTTATTATTGCTGGGCATAACCATAACAATATAAGATACTCAAATGACACTCCGTAAAAAAACACAGAAATTTCTAGTCAATGTAGTAAAACAAAGCGAGAAGACGGAATAACTATTAACTGCATAAGAGAAAAAGACGGAATAACTATTAACTGCATAAGAGAAAAAGACGGAATTACTATTAACTGCATAAGAGAAAAAGACGGAATTACTATTAACTGCATAAGAGAAAAATGATTGTCCTCCGCATGAGCAAAATATAAGGATGTGAGTTATAAATAGGAGATGTCGAAATTAAGCAAGTATTGAAGTTTAAACATCTGGGAAGTGTTTTAAAAGAGGAGGAATTAAGGTACCTAATCAGCTCGTCTTAATATTTGTCATGTTATGGTTTAGGAAAGATAATAAAAACCAGAACTTATACCTACAAATGACAGGAAATATTGGAGGCCATTATCGCCCTCGTTCTGAAGTGAGACAACACATTGAATAAAAAACATCGTGTTATTAATTATATTTAAAGTAGTCTAATTAAGTACCGTGTTTGTTTTGCTTATAATTGAAATATTGCAATTTCTATGCGAATGTAGAGGTCGCCACATAATTGTTGCTGGGACGTTATGTTTCTGAATTTCCCGTAACGAAGGTAAACAATATATGGGATGGAACGCATGGAGAGCAGTGATCCTTTCAGTTTCAAACGAGGCAGAACTATGTTTTAATCGTTATATTTTTCCAAATTTAGTCACCGAGAGATAAGTGTGCATACGAGGTATATAAATCGAACTCATTGTAATTATTTCTGGCAAATAGAAATTGAAATTAGATTGTGAATTATGATCATAGCAAATAATGTATTTGTAGACTTATCAAATAAATAAATTAATGCCAACAACAGTCACAATTTCTCTGTTCAGAAATTAGTATAGCATCTGATTTTCTAAAGGAAATAAAAAATAGCGTAAGTCCAAACTCGAAGATTGTGGGGTGATTTCAGAAAGAAATGCCGAAAGCACGAATCGCAAGTCCAATGTAAAAAATCCCAATACACCTAAACGGTCAGAAAATCCACTGCACAGAAAAACAGTCACTTGCAAGCCAATGAAGTTACGGGGAACAAATGCACTCACTTTTGTCGATGGAACAGCTTGCTTTCGTTGGTCAACGGTTGGAGAGGACAAACAATATTAGCATATGCTAAATGCATTTATGGCAACAGCGGCATTGACTTGTTTCTATGTTGGGTATTTAGTCTTTGGCATATCGTACAAAACCTTTTTCGCGACAAATGAATTTCTCTTTCGCCACATACTCGGAAAAAGCGATAAAAGTTATTGTTACACTTCAGCCAATCAAGCTTCGACAGACTGAAAAAAATGGGAACATTAAATATTTCTTTTAAATCAAGTTTCTCATTTGGAGTAATTATCCCTATGGAAAAATCACAAAATGATATGGTCAGTTTTCATAGGCTATCAGATCAAATTCTACTATTTTAGTGGGCAGTCTATGGAGACCAATGGAGGATTAGCTAATGGAGAGTAAGGAGGAAACTGTCTGTTCCGATTCTTTTCTTCAAGTATGCTACTTAGGGTTATGTATGAACAGGATCTCTGCCTAGCATATTATATACATTGGAAAAATTAATGAAGAAGTTGTAATTAATTTCCTCTGGCGTGTTTCGTCCTTTAGGAATAAATCGGACAAAAATTGATGTTTCCGTCGATGCAAATACACACGCGCACAAAGGCGGAGTTAACGCTAAAAGTTGAACTAGAATATATGTTTTTCAAATATGTGTTTGGGTATATTGTTTAACGATTAAGAAAATTTTTCTTTTTGTTTACGTTTTTCATCGCTTTTGTTATTAACTATCCAAAATTGTGCTAATAAATCATCAAGCGAGAACTGTGAAATGTTGTGAAAGCAATGGGCCGTGGATCTAAGATGAAAGCATTTTCTATATACGTTCGCTTTAGTGAATCGCTTTCTCTTTTAATTAAATTAGCATTTTTAAAATAAACTTATGCTCAGTCTCATCCTAGTATGGTTCTAGTATATAGAAATTAGTATATTTATCTCCCATATTATTTGTATATTTTTTAAAATTATTTCATTATTATTTTTATTATTATTATTATTATTATTATTATTATTATTATTATTATATTTAAAATAGACGCAATATTTTATCTTTAATTTCAAAGTGTATTACTTCTACCTATCGGTATAGACAAAAAGTTTTCATATAGGTTCATAAATTCTTTAGAAACACACACACACACACACACACACACACACACACACACACACACACACACATATATATATATATATATATATATATATATATATGTTTATCCGAATCTAAAAATAAACACGCTAAAATTCACCTTCATCCCGTACCGTACGCTGACGGCTTAGTGGGAGAAGTTCGGACTGACGTTCGGGTTTCGATCCTTGCTAGAGGCAATCGGACGTCTAGCCACACTGATGAGCTGTGAAACAGCGAAACAGTCTGTCTGTGGATGACAAAAATATTAGCTCCTGAAAAATTAATTTCGGTTGAGCCCTCTGGTTTGAGGTGTGAATTTGTAAACAGTGACTATTTAAGCTAATACTGCACGACTCTTCGACAGAATTGAGTCACTCTCAGTCACTGTGTGTTTATCCGAATCTAAAAATAAACACGGTAAAATTCACTTTCATCCCGTACCGTACGCTGACGGCTTAGTGGGAGAAGTTCGGACTGACGCAAATTCAGTCGGGTTTCCTAGCTAGAGGCAACCGGACGTCTAGCCACACTGATGAGCTGTGAAACAGCGAAACAGTCTGTCTGTGGATGACAAATATATATATATATATATATATATATATATATATATAGCTTCATGTCTCGCACTTCTCGCCTGTAGAACTCCCTCACCTTTTGCTGTCTCCCTGATAGCTATAATCTCCTACTATTCAAATGTAATGTCAATCAACGTCTCCAGATGCCTTGATCTATCCCCTATCTTTCTTTTCATCCTTTCCTCTATCACTTCTTTTTGCTCTCGCTCTAACTCTCTGTAACCCCTTGCGTGCTAGTGGCTTCCCGCCTTGCTTGGGGTGAAGCGCTTAAAATAATATGGATATGAGTTTGTGACACTGGGTTTCAAGCGTTTGTGATCAATGGACATAATTGTTTATTATTTAAAAATTGGATATATTGATCCTTGTTTGACTATGTTTTGCGGTGTGAGGGCGGAATTACTTCTGTGTTTGTTTGGGGTGACACTATGATACGCAGAGACATATATGCATACCGATGTACGAATTTTAGTTCACACAAACACATCCATATAAACAATCCGGAGACACAAATCCATGCGTTCGGGCATACATACATACGCAGTTGTAATTCTCTTTCGGTGGCGAGACCTTAATATAAATAGATCCAATATTAAAGAATAAACCAGCCTGTTTGATGATCGCAAAAAACATGAAACCCTGCGCCACAAACTCATATCCATACAAGTGAATATGTTAATACTATCACTGATATTTTTCACTAAGCATCTATCTATCTCTCTCTCTCTCTCTCTCTCTCTCTCTCTCTCTCTATATATATATATATATATATATATATATATATATATATATATATATATATATATATATGTGTGTGTGTGTGTGTGTGTGTGTGTGTGTTTGATTGTTACCTCTTAATTTATTTTATATATTATACTAATACCTTTTTCTTGTTAGGAATAAATTTTATTTTATATAGGTTATGTGTCCTTGTAATCATTTTTATTGTAGATAGCGTCGTAGGAATTTAACTGTTAATAAAACCTATATAATAATTAAAAAACTATTCAGAACTATGTTGAAGTGCAAGTTGCACTGTTTGCATTGATACAAAAACTTGATGGATACATTAGAGGAAAATTCATTTTCTTACATTCTGAGATATTTAAATTCTGCGTGAAAAATTTTAACTCCTTTAGTGCTATGATCGTATTGATATTATTAATGAAATCTATTTCATATCAGGAATAGTTACGTATTTGTGAGTCGAAAGATATTCAAGTTAAGATATTCTTAAATGATTCATTAAAACTAAGTCGTGGGGAAAGGAATGTCCACTGACCATATATTCCCTCAGCATTTATTGCCACAAATAGTTTTTATTTCTTTAGGATTATGCACATATTTTATTTAAGTTATTACAAGATTATATGTTGTTTATTTATTTTTATTTTCCATTCATCAAGAATTATTTATCTTGGTAATATAGACAACAAAGCGGAGGGATGTTGAAGTGATAGGAAAATCATTGAAAAGCTATCAGGAAATTGGAAATTCTCTCTACGTAAGTAGTTTACATATCTGTGAGTTGGAAATATATTGGATAAAAACACTTTAGATGACATAAAGGACGATTAGTTCAAAATGTTTGATTTGTACTGTGACAATTCTCATTCATATGTTAAAAACTCGTCAAGCATGAAGTTTTCTGTTAACTGACGCTAGCATTGAACCGTAAATCAAACGTGCAACATTTCCATCATTTGTTTTTTTTATATATTAAGAATTATGGATGAAATAGCAGGAAAGATTGGGTCACATAGCCTTGGTAGGCCACAAGTATACTGCTGAAAGTAAAGTCAAACTACTGCAGAAATTCATCCGTCAAGGCAAATATGAAATCTAAAAGTAACGATGGAAAGAAAATATGCGACTCAAACGCCAAAAAAGGTTGTTTAGTATCGACACAGATCAGTGAATTACCTAGAATAGTGGTCGGGTATGCTGGAGATATCTCACTGTAGGTTACTCCATGAATGGTTAAACAACTTGAAGTTGATAACGATACAGTAGTATCATTATTTACCAATAATCAATATATAAATTAGGTGGAGATTTGGAGATAACGAACATGATCAATATTTCACACTCAGTTGTTGAAAATCATTTGCAGAGTTGCAGTCATATTAGTGATTTTCTACAAATCGCCGATTAAAACAAGTGGAAATGTTGATGCCCCATGGAAATAGAAAAAAAACCTAAATCAACATACAATGAATTCTCATAACACAAACATAATCGACTCTCAAAGATCTTAGAAAATTGTTCCATTTAAAGAATCTTACGCTGCGCATACAACGGGATTAGTCTTTGTCGCAATTCAATTAAGGACTGTCAAAGACGAAAATGGACTAGATTAGATGAGAGAAAAGAGTGTAATATTTCATCAGGATAAATTTAGGTTGCATGATTATTTGGTGACTAAGTAATGAAAAAAATGTTACTCATTCGATTGTTTATTTGAACTCACCCACCATATTTTTCAGCCATTCCATCTTCGGATCACACCTTATCCTGCTTTTTATTGAATAATCTATTTGAGGAGAAGAGTTTCAATTCCGTGGAAGAATGTAAAAAAGAACAGGGCCATTTTTGCTGACAAAAACCTCAGCGATAAGATGGAAATCAATCGACTGAAAACTACAGAAGATGAAGAAACACTATAATAAATACGTTCTTTAACACAAATAAAATTTCAAAAGTCTCAATGATGTTTACTTCATAAAGCGAACTATTTCATATTAGTAAATAAAATCATGACCATTGATTAATTTTATCTATTCTACGTTTAGACTTCTCCATGACTTGATATAGATATTTACAAGTTTATCTAAGCGTTATGATATATTTATTTGATAAATCAACCTTTTGATATCAAAGGTTTAATAAATAAATAATGTGATAAATAGGCCGTCTCAGTTGCTGTGACATTCTGATGACAATACAGCGATTATCAATGATAACAGGTCACCAGTTATTATGCCTGTGTTAGCAGATTCTCATGGAAAGTCTTTTGGGGTGTCATTATATCATTTTAAACAACTGTATGAAATAGTACCGAGACATATTTTATTTTTCAATTTTTTTCATCAAACTTTAAATTTCGAAAAAAAACATGGAATATCTAGAATTATAAAGTGTTTATAAAGATTTTCCTTAGCAAAAGAGCAAAACTTCATTAGGATGCATTAAATTAGCTACTGACATTTTATCAACACCATATCCGTTGACGATGGATATGATCATATTTCCCCATAAACATCTTATCCACATTACCTTGGAAAAGGTAGTGATATTTTTCCCGATTCTTTCTCCATAATTGTTAATTCAAATTTGTTTTTCTTCTCGACTGTTTACAAAGAGGAGACTATATTTACCCTTCCATTTAACCGATAAAAAGGGAAAGAAATAATGGATTCAAGATTATTCAAGGGAATAAATTCAAACGAGACAGTGAACATTATAATCAGTCAGTTATGTGCCATGCGTGATACACGCTTAGGCGATCATGTATAATTTGATTCCTGCAGTAGGTTGCCATTCCTTTCGGTGTTAGACCAATTGCCATCAAAGGCTATAGAACACGGTCTTTCCTGCTATTTACCCATAGCTAGGAGGAGGAGAAGAGGATTTACACCTTTCCTAAGAGTATTAGCACATAAGTGAATGTAATGGATTCGACTGGAATTCGACATCGGCTCTCCGATTCCTCAATCCGAGCCACTATAATACCGGTTTAATTCACACCTTGAACCTCATAATACTGGTTTAATTATGCTGCTTTTTTTCAATGATCGTCATTTAGCACGTAAGTTCCTGGCATCTGGACAAAACCTCATCTGCTTTATTCTCTCGTTACCAACTAGAATTATAAAATATAGGTTTAAAAGGTGAAAATTGCGCGGACATATATTGGAAAATATGCAGAGTTTCGTCTGAAATCAAGAAATATAAACTTTAACAAAATTGTCAAATTATAGGGAAAACAGGTTTCAGTTTAAAATGGAATCACAAGGGACTTACAAATAATTTGATGCAACAAAATGGCTTCTTTTAAAAAGTGATGTAATTTTGTCACATATTTTTGAAAGCTCTGAATATTATTTTAATTTTTCCAGCTAAAATTATATTTTCTTTTGTAATTTAAGTCTCAAAAGTTTTCTTTAGAAGCTGTTTCCTTCTATTTAATTATTCATTTCCATTTGCTGTTAGGATTTCTTTTCTTTATTAGGCGGACGTCTGACTATCAGCAGATGATTTCCCCGGCACTTAAGTGCGGCGTTACCTTTTGCGATCTTTTATCTTGAATCTGGAATTTTAAAGGATTCAGTGTGATTTATTCAGTCTTTTTCTCTAAGTCAATTATTCGGTATTCATAAAGTATTAAAGTCGAACATCTGTTGAAGAAAGGATGTGGACATTCACTTTGCGAAATGTATTCAATTCGAATTGCTCGCAGTAAAACGGATACGAAAAAAAAAAGAAAAAAAGAAATATTATATCAACTGAAAATTTTAAGGATTTAATTGCATTCATTCGATTCTTCTTTGGAGTTGAGGATGCAAAAACTCAAATTGTACATCAAAACATTGAAGATCTTTCTAAATTTTCAAGAAAGTATTGGAAAGCGTGAATCGAGCTGGCTATGCACATTGAGTCTTTATTTGGGGGAAATAGAATTCAATGTGAAGCAAATATGCAAAAAAAAATCTTCATGATTACTATTTGTGTCGACAAAATACACGCAATAATGGTAGCAGTAATATGCATTCGAATATCTCGTGAGATAATTATAACACCCAGTTTGGGAAATAAAATCGGTTATTTCCTGGTGATTTTTGTGCGTCCTCTACTGCGCGCATTCCTGGGCGATAATATATGGTGTCCGTGCGCTACACAGTTCAGATTCTTCCCTACAGAGGTCTCGAATTAAGGGATTTCGCTGTCAGGCTCGAGGCTGATTATCAAAACCCAGACGAGGTAGAAAACCTCAAACCTGAGTTTTTGCCCGAGCCTACGAGCACGAAAATCTCCACGTAAAACCTGGCCTTCTGCCACATCTCTGTGGGACGGTTTCATACTTCCCTTCTATGCCATAACAAGTTCCAAAGGACTATATGGCATTATATTTGAGCCGGTTTGGCTGCAGGATTTGTTGGAAAGTTATCAGAGTTGCCAGCTAACTGCCCTCTCTGCTTCACTCCGGATTATTTTTAGAAGATTTTCCGTGTTTTAATATGACGGTGGTTTATCTGAAACAGCCGCTTATGAGGCACAAGTCATGCGTCATTGTCATTTCACTCTCTTTGAGAGACGTTATTTGAGGCGCAGATCTTGCGAGAATTTTAATGACAGTGTTAATTTCTTCCAACTACTACTCCTGTTATGACAACCTTTGAAAGAAATATAATGTGTATATATAAACATTACATGAACTGCTTTCTGAACTCGAGAAGAGATGACACGCTTTGTCGAAGCTCCAATAAAAGCAGTTTAATACAATTCGCAATTATTATTCATTTTATTCCATTTATTATATATAATATTTACTTGAAGTTGTATATGCATTGTTTAGTATTATTCTTTTCAAATGTTTCCACCGTTACCGGATTTTATAGATTTATACATATTTCCTATTACACAATTTTCATGAAAAAAGTTTGTCTCATTTTTACTTTCGGTTTTTGCTTACCTAAAGTTACATTTATCAAATTTCATTTTCTACTCTAGTTGACTTTTTTGTCAATAGTTTAATTGCTATTTTTTCAAAACGCTATTATAGATTATTATTTATTTTACGTTATCTATAATGATTTCATAATATCCGATTATTTTAGGCTTAATTCCTGATGTCTATAATTTCTTTAGCTTTCGGCTACCTTTTTCAACAATCAGCAATCTTTTAATTTTTGTTTATCTACGTACGACTGTTTTGGAATTTCTTTTACTTACAACTTTGTTTTTTTTTGTTGTTTTTTTTTAAAATTTACCTAAATATAATACGTATGCATTACATGAGGCATGATTAGATTGTTTACACGGTTGTCGGTGTTATCACAACTTTTTCGGATTCAAAGATGGTAAGCCGGAAAGAGGTTATTTAATATACATGTAATGATGTTAGCCGGATCAATAAACACCTGAAAAAGACATTAATGTAAAACGGCCGAAACGTTGTGATAACAACAAAGATCGCATGTAAATGATGTAAATAATTATAACACTTCATCGCAGATATTCAGATGGAAGAAGTAATATTAATTTATAAACTGCTATTTGTTGTGCAAGGAAGCGAAACACAAAATGATTATATTAAGCAATGCTATTTTTCCGCCTACAAATATATATATATATATATATATATTATATATATATATATATATATATATATATATATATATATATATATATATATATATATATATATGAGTGAACACTTAAAGGCAACAGTCTGTTTCATGCTAGACGCATTCGTCACGCCACGAGTGCTGTTATTTTTCTCGGCTATTTATATATACCGGTCAGTGGTGCATTGTGGGTAGTCTATTTTGGCGGTTATTTTGCCGAAAGTCGTTTATTTATTTATTTATTTCGGTTAAAATATTTCGCTTGTCATTATTTTATTTTATTTTTTTATTTCTTATCTCATATAATTATTTTAATTTTTTATTTTAATATGGTGTTTTTATTAACGTAGTAAAAATTTGTTTATATCTCTTATTTAATAGATTAGTTTTGGTTTGAAAAGATAATTAAAAAATTTGAAATAATTATAGGTCCTTTCGACCCGGTGGTAGATTGAGGAGCTAAATTTGTTTATTTGTTTTATATATTTATTTCTTCCATTCATTTCGGTACTAAGTTTTGGAATTTGGGATAAAAATTATTAGATGTATGTTATAGACCATCTAGTCATGGTGTTGTTTTAGGTAGCGTGATAGGAATTTGTTTTTTGTGTATGAATTTGTAAATGCGCACATAGTTTTTGTTTATCAGTTAATCTTGTTCTGGAAATATGACTGTCTACTTTCACTTTTAATGCTGCTTTGATGATTTACTTCATGGCGTGTAGGCAGTAAGCATGTATTCAGTGTTGATTCCATTGTCCAAACACTATATATAGTTAACGTTTTTCCTATAAATATAACAAATTATATAGGATCAGTATTTTTTGTAACCCTATGTTCCTGTTGTGGATTCCGGGGATGCAATGACCAATTTTATAAGTGAATTGTTTTCTTTATTTTTTCTTCAAGTTTATCACCTACTTTAATAGTAGATTTGTAAATACAGTGTAACCCGGATATAAGATACCCTGATATAAGAGAAACCCGGATATAAGAGAGGTTTTTATCTGATCCCAAATTAGAGTCTGTGTTAATAAAACAAAATAGACCAAACCTGGATATAAGATAAACCCGGATATAAGAGATTTATTCTCCGGTCCCGACAACTCTCTTATATCCGGGTTACACTGTACCAGATTGAGAAGATGTCTCAATATTAATACCGTCTTGACATAACTGCTCACAATCATTTCCTGATTTGCTGGTTGATAAGTTTAAATGTTATTAATTTAGTTGCTCTTTTGTATCTGCTATACATTTTATTTCATTTTACATTCGGATTGTCCTTCATACGAATAGGTCTCTTAGCGGAAATTGTTGTTATTACTGTTGTTGAAGTTCGCTCCACGATCAGTATTCACCTTTTGGATGGATGAATAGTTTACGAACTTGCAGTCTTTCAAATTGTTTCTCCAACATCCCCTTTGCTTTCTATCCAAAAATAATATAACCGTTTGTCCTCACTACATAACCATCCGACATTTTCTTTGGGGTGTCAAATCTGAAATCAGTGGATCATACTTTCTTCATTTCGCACATTCATTGTAGATGTTCATCACTTGATGCAGAATTGCTCGTAAGACTTGAGTGGATAAAGTTGGGAAATTAAATTCATTCTGCCTTAAACGTGTTACTTCTTTAGAGATTTCCATTATACTTTCTTTGATGGTTGATCCAAGGAACAGATAGCGACCAACATGTGAGTGCTATCCTGCTTTTGCTTTCAAGCGATTATTCTTCTAGTGGAACAGTTCTTTTTTTTATTAAATGAGTATTGAATCCTTATTCGTCTGTATATTCTTGTTTCTTTTAATTGTAGAAATACTTCTGAGGCCTTCAGTTTAAAAACGAATCCTTGGAGATCTTTCAGCAAATAAATCAGCATTGGTCAGAGATGAAACTTATATACACTGAAACAAACATATTTGAATACAAACGCAATAGATTTTCGCATCCGCGTTATCTAAAGGAAAGCCAAACCAATGCCCACCCATATATAGGCCCATGAAATGCCAGTCTTAAATTTCCAGAATGTTTTATAAGGCTCCAGGAAGTTCTAGACGGTTCCAGAAAGTTTTAGAAGACCCAAAAAGTCATAGTATTAGTATAATTATATACGATTTTAGAAATTCTGATACAGGAAATCAATTTATTTTCCCAAAAGACAAAATGTGATATCACTAATATATATATATATATATATATATATATATATATATATATAGATAGATAGATAGATAGATAGATAGATAGATAGATATTGGGGTTATTACACTAAAATAATCCACATGTTAGTGTATATTTACAATCCATATTTGCTATTGCTCAGATAGGCTAATATATATATATATATATATATATATATATATATATATATATATATATATATGTATATACATATATATATATATATATATATATATAGCTAGTGAAAAAAAATAAAAATAAAAATTCAATTAATCACTAGCTATATATATATATATATATATATATATATATATACATATATATATATATATATATATATATATATATATATATATATATATAGCTAGTGATTAATTGAATTTTTATTTTCACTACATAATCACCAGTTACTTACCATCTACTTACAAATTTTGTGTAGCGATTTCAACATTTTTATTATAATCTTTTATAACAAAATAATAATAATTATATATGTGTGTGTGTGTGTGTGTGTGTGTGTGTGTGTGTGTGTGTGTGTGTGTGCGTGCGTGCGCGCGTGCGTGTGCGTGTATGTGTGTTTATATGTGTGTGTGTGTGTGTGTGTGTGTGTGCGCGCGCGCGGACAGAGTATATTTTGAAACCTTAGACGATATGATAGTGGATATCAGATCATTGCCCTGTTGCCTTTATAAAACACCTTCTCTTCCACTAGGAGACATACACACGTGCCAGCATATTCCGATACTTGAGTCCCGATTTTGGCATAATGTTTACCAATGATAGATGCCCTGCTACCTGGAATCCTGCGCGAATGTCATGGTTTTACATAGAGGGGTAAGCATGTTATTTCTTTCTAATAACTGGCTTGATTGTCTTTTCATCAAGGGTGCTCGAGTTAAATGCTTCTCTCAGCTGGAATTATCACCGGAACTGTCACTTTCTCGATCAGACTCCCGAGAGGATGCATAGCCGGCCAATAATATCTCAACTTTTTCAAATTTCATGTCAAACAATATGTATCTTACATACCCTGATGACATTGACTTTCTCCTCAATGCAGCCTTACATATACGTACTACGATGTCATTCTATATCGCTCTCACTTGCATTTCATTTAGGTTTTGTACAAGTTGAACAATAGGAAAATACCCAGTATTAATATGTGTCTGGCGACGATGAAAAGTATATATATATATATATATATATATATATATATATATATATATATATATATATATATGTAAAAGGCTCAAACACTAATATTGCATGGTTATAATTTATTACATTTGAATCGTAATCGCGGTCCAATTCATCAGATATACAAATTTTAAAAAAATCGATGTATATATATGTGTGTGTGTGTGTGTGTGTGTGTGTGTGTGTGTGTGTGTGTGTGTGTGTGTGTGTGTGTGTGTGTAAAAGGCCCAAACACTAACATTGCATGGTTATAATTTATTACATTTGAATCGTAATCGCGGTCCAATTCATCAGATATACAAATTTAAAAAAATCGGTATATATATATATATATATATATATATATATATATATATATATATAAAATAGCCAGCATATATTCATATTACAAAGAGTTAATCATACCTTGAAGCAATTATTGGCGAAATCTCTTCGCTAGTAGATGCAATTATAAGCATTATACTACTAATAATCCACTGAATGATGGGATCCTTATGTATAAAATGGATATGGTGATTTTCTAATTCCGCTAGTACTTTCAAAGACATCGTTCCTACATTCTCAGGCTGTATTTTTTCATTCAGAATCAAAACTGGAAGACGAAATAAATGCGTTTTTCTGACCGAAAGATGTTTTTAAGAATGAGCTATTTTTTAACGGTTATGTAGTGTTGGAGCGTGCAAGTCGCAACGCTAAAGTTCAAATAATTCAAGTGAGAATTTTTTTTTTTTTAATTTTGTAACTTCGTAATTCCACGAACTTTTTTTATTATAAGTGTTTTACAGTTAACATGACATGAATTAAGTAGATAGTTCAATTAACAGAGTGAAATGTCTTAGTTTTTTACACAGGAATTCTTTACTGCAGATAAATTGTTTTTCATGAACATAATAAAATAGGCAGCATATATTTTACATTACAAATCTATATACTTAGTTCATGTCATCTTAACTGAAAAACACTTATAATAAAATATAATCGTGTAATTACCAAGTTACAAAATTAAAAAAAAAATACCCATAACACCACCCTTCCGAAGATTTGTCATAGCAGGGTTTTTTAATATCTTTTTTTCTGGATCTATTACCAAAGGTCCTGTGAACTTCTTTTTTCTGGGCGATTTTCGTGGTCCTGACATTGTTTGCGGCCTTTTTATATAAAATGTATCGAAAATCGTATCCATCACGTCTTCCTGAAGTGGACCGTTAGCATCCTCTAACAGTCTCTTTCTTATTTTGTTTACGTGTCTTTTATGTGAGAATTTGTGTCCCTGTACTATGTAAACCATATTCCCGATTCTTTTTTCAATTGTACCTTGCTCCCAGTAAGATGCATTGTTTGTATATGCTTAAAAAAAAAACTTTTTCTCCTGGGTGGAATTTTCTTTTTGGTACGCACGACTGTTATTTGCTTCGTTTGTTTTGGTAGCAATTTATCAAATACTGATCTGATTTTTCTGGCGAACATCACTTCTGCGGGTGATAATGCCGATGGCGTAGCATTATTTGGCATAATTCGGTATACCTGTAAAAATTGTTGTAACGCTTTTTTCGTAGGCACATCATATGCTTTCCTTAAAGCTCTTTTGAGTGTATCAACAAATCTCTCCGCTTGCCCATTTGATCTTGGGTGATATGGCGGGGATTTTATATGTTTGATTTGAAAAATTTCGCAACACTCTTGGAAGTCCGCTGATGGGAATTGCCTTCCATTATCTGTGACTAGACAATCCACTACTCCGAACCGAGCAAACATCTCGTGGAAGCAATTTAAGGTAGTCTCCGAAGTAGGATTTTTGCAACGAAACACCTCCGGTCATTTACCGTAACTATCCACTATGATCAAATAGTAGAAACCATCAATTGGACCTAAATAATCTGCGTGTATTCTTGACCATGGGCGATCTGTCTCTGGCCATGGCTTATGGATGATTGGCGGTGATTTAGCTGATAAGGAACAACCCTTGCATATTTCCACCATCTGTGTAATGTCCTGGTCCATGTTTTGCCAATATACATAGCTTCGCATCAACGATTTCATTCTATTTTTTCCTGGATGGCCCCTATGGAAATCCTTTAGGATTCGCTTTTGTAGTGTTTTGGGAATTTCTACCCTTTCGTTATAAAGTAGTACATTATCGCATAAAGAAAAGATGTCCGATATTTGTTTTTTTTTTTCTGCTATTTTTGCTTTTGTTTCTTTTATGAATTCATCATTTATTGCTTCATTTTTTATCTCATGTAGTGTGACGGGGAGGTTTCGAACTGTACAACATAGTACTGTCCTGATATCTTCTTCATGTCGTAGGGCTGCGATTATGGAATCTTCCAATGGCTCTGATTTCGTTGGAATAAGTCTCGACAGACCAATCGCATGCCCGATCTTTTTTCGTTGGTAGATACTCCAATTTGAAATTGTAGTTCAGTAGAATTGTAACCCCATCTTAGCAACCTATTGGCAATGTAAACCGGTAGACCTTTGCTGCCATTTTTTTACATCTTCCGAGACCTGCTCTGTTTTAGTTTCTCTTTTAATTTATCTGCCTCGGTCGATAAACTTTTTACATTCTGGCAGTACGTACTTATTGGTAAATCCCTAAGATCGAATTTTTGCATCCAGTCCGTTCCGAATAAGTTTTCTGTATTTCTTAACACATACATTTTTAATTTTTTGGTCATTCTATTAAATGTCACATTTATAATCACTTCAACCTCAAATTTTATTTTTCCCCAGTTACCGATCTAGCAATTTTATCGGTTCTTAACATGGTACGTTTGTTAAGTTTTCTCCATGTTTGTACGTTAATAATAGTTAAGTCCGCGTCGGAATCCAACTGTAGCCTGACTTTTCTGTTCTGCATTTCTACTTGCACGTATTTTCTTATGTTAGTCTCATCCGCTTCGTCAGTCCTCGTGATTCTTATTCTGCTTTTACTTTCTCTTCTAGTCCAACAATGAGAACTTTTATGTCCTACTTTTTTGCATGACAGACAAGTTTTTAAACTGTATAGACAGTATTTATACCAATGCCAAGTCCCACAGCGATAGCATGGACTGGGTGGTACTTATTTCTGATATTGACTTTTTTAAGTAGAAAAAATTGTTTTACCTGTTTTTGAGGAGGGGAAATTGGTTTGGTTAATTTCTGAGGAGGGAGAGTTGGTTTGTCTTCGTACTTTACGTATGTGCGCGATGCCAGCTTCTTCTATATCTTTTGAGTCTTTCTTTACACTTATGTATCTATGACAGTCTTTGGACAGTTTTCGAAGTGTCAAATCTTGTTCACTCTCCAATTTTGTAAGGATTCTGCGTCTAATTTCCGCGTCTTTGGTTAAAACCAGGCCTTGGACGTATATTAAACATTTCAAATTGTCCGAGCTGAGTTCCGATAACTTAAAGTAATCACAATATTTGTTTACAATGGAAGCGAAAGTTATGTAATCTTCGCTGTCTTTTTTTTGTTAGCTTCAGACATTTCCATCTTTTGTGGAATATTGAGGTATTATGGCTTAAAACTTCTGTTAACAGTTTTATGGCTTCTTTAAAGTTAACTCATTTGTTTTACTCGGTAGGATGTAATCTACGAATTTGGTATATTCGCATGTGCCTAATTTTCTTAGTAATAGACGTACTTTTCTTGCGTCTGACCAAACTCTGCAGTCAAATTCATATAGATCTTCGTACCTTCGGAAGTAAGTTGCAAAGGTTTTGTCTTCGTCGTGTGCATACGTGAAATCTTCGATAGTGCTACAAATAGCGTCTTGTGAGAGAACTGTTTCATTCTCGGAATTTTGCCCTTTATTTGACATTACACGTAGCAATAATTATTGTAATTCAAGATGTTTCTGTTCGTTTTTTTTTTTTTGCTGTTCAAATTGGATTTCATGAGTTCCACAATGGTTGACTTAAAATCTTCCATGTTAACGTAATTTTGTATAACTATTTTCCCTTAGTGTAAACTGATATTCTGGAACCTGTGTATGCCAAAGAAAAAAATTTCCCTCGTTGCCACAGTAGAATTGATGTCCAAAACGAAAATTCTTTTTTTTATATGTTGGCGTAGAACTTCTTTTCTTTTTTTAGAAATCTCCACGTAGAACTTGTTTCTTACAGTTTACTCGTCGACACTGTTATGTACGACGGATAGCAAATAGGCTTGTCCTTTCCACAGAGAGTTGTTTTTTTTGGAGTTTGCTCGTCGCCACTTGTTATGGTCCATGTTCCTTGTACCACGTTGATGGTCCAAGGTAGAACCAATGAAGAATAACTCGAACACAGGTATGGAATAACACAGATATATTACAAACAGAAATATAATACAAAGAAGTAGAAGTATTAGTAATGACTATCAGATTTGGTTAGAGTGAACTGTGTTATCTCGACAAGTATCAGTATTCCAATGTTCTTACAAATTATCTCTCCTCCCTCTTGAGATGCGCAGTATTTATAATGTCAGGAATAATCCATTATTATTATTATTATGGGTAAGTTCTATTTTAAACTTTCCGAATGCGCCTTCTTCGGTTTTTATTTTGTCGACTGCAAAGTATAGTAGGGACAGTTAGGCATTGTCTTTGACCACAATGGAGCAATTTATTTTGACGGATAATTGGAGACGGCATGCAGTACTGATTAGCATTTGCACTGGAAGTTTCAATATCAATATTTCAGAGTGTTTGTGTGTCAATCTGATGACAGTGCGGAGAATTCGGAAAGAGTTGGATGAGTCTAATGGTGATCTCTAGTAATGGCAATATTACGCCCCCATTCATCTTTCTAAATGTCGTCATACTCAAAACAGAGGCCGATATTAAGTGCTTCGAGGAAATAGTGCTGCCCTCGGTCAAAAGGATGTCAGCTGGAAGACCCTAGCTCTGGCCACAGGACTTAGCGTCATACCACACAAGCAGGGGAACCCAGTCTTGGATTCTACACCACATCACTCCTTACATCTGGACAACTAACTCCCGAGATTGCGAACCACCATGAATAAATAATTCATAATGTATATACTGAATGATGAAAAGTAAGTTGCATGGCTTGGCATCTGCTGCACTTATTTGTTTAAAAAATAGCTTCCTGGATCAACTTCATAGTATTGAAAATCTATTTCGTTAGGATAATCTTATGCATAGATTTCTTTAAGTCGAGCAATCTACTCCTTTATCATCCTTCCCAAAATCAAATCTCCACCCGCAAATTTATGCTTCAGATATTTTGACAATGCGGGAAAACATTAATCTATTTTTGCCTCTTCAACCTTCCAAATATTGATGTGGGGTACTGAGTTGAATCCAGCAAGTTTTGCAAAATGTTGAATAGCAGAGAGGAAGACAAAAAAGCATATTCTACAAGGTGCTCCACAAAAAAACAGGAAATTTTAGATTCACTATATGATGAAAAAGATTTAACTAACATATAACGAAAATAAATATTTTCTTTTTGAACACCACATCTAACATTTATTTTCGTTCAGTCTTCAGGTATTAAATTTCTATTCTTCAATTTTGTTTCAAATAACTGTAACAAAAATTCCAACAATTAAAAAAACTATACCAACTTTCTTGTTCTGTATTTTATTTGTGGGACACCCTGTACTTCAGGATAATTCAAGATGTTGTACTTCAGAAACCTCCAGACACAAACCAGTGGAATTAGTTCCTCCCCAACCGTTCTCATCACCGAAACTGTTCCCCACCAATTATCAATTTTTAGTGCTTAATGCATTTTTTGAACCTGCGGGAATAAAGCAAAGTAAAACAGATCAAACATGTCTTACGTCGGTTTGACAACTCCCGTGACCACGGTTTTTATCGTCACGGAATAAATTTCCAGTGAACTCTTTAGCAACCATCTATCGATTCGAATGGATGCCCAGATAGTATAACGGGGTTATCCCCACGAAAAGTGTGCTTGGCGTGCTGAATTAAATTAATGCTCTTTTGTATTTCGTTCACTTCACGCTCCTGCTCTGGGAAAGGCATGAATCCATCTTCCACCAGAGTTGGATGAAGATATATTCATGCAAGTAGATTGGGTTCTCTTGTCTTGAGGTGGCAACCAGACACGGAGAAGGAAAACTTTCAATTCAAAAAAGGCATGACAAAGTATGAAGTTCGCCCGGCCAAAGACAAACTGCTGCTGTTATTGCTGCAGTATATATAGAAGTTTATGATCCTAGTGTGGTACAGGATTCGTGGGGGAACTCAATGTGAATTTGAATGGTGTTTATCTTGATTAATAAAACTAAGTTCGATAAGATTTTGTCGTTTTTTTTTCAGCTAATAATCGACTATTTTTTCACGTTGATAGAAAATAAAATGTAAAAATGGTCACTGCAATTACAATTTATATTTATTATGTATATTACCAATGTACAGTCAATGTCTGTAGTTATGAGTATAATCGTAAAAACTTCAGCGAAATTATTGGCAGTAGAATTCTAATATGAATAAGATAATTAATCAGATGATACACCGATCACCTTTAGTCTGTCTGTATGAAAATTTCAATTTTCCAATTGCCGCCTAATTTAATTTAGTAAATAGTATTCAGGTATGGACTACACAGAATTCAAAACCATCGAGAACGAACCTTGAAACCAATTTTCACCCAAGAATATGGTAACTGACAGTTAATATAGCAGAATAAACAAAGGAAAGTCATTTTCGGTTAGGACCTGAAACGACGCATCTTAAAAAAATCAACACATAATATTTTCAAGATATATATATATATATATATATATATATATATATATATATATATATATATATATATATATATGATCTTAAGAATTTCAGCGATATAAGTTATTAAATATTAATTTAAATATTGTAGATAAGAATAATAGAAGGAACAAGATTCAAGAGAAACGTTTCAATTAACGCGGAAACGCCAATATTGCAACGCTTAAATGTCAGTGAATATTTAGGACCTACTGACGTGGATATTATGTATATTCTCCAATATATATATATATATATATATATATATATATATATATATATATATATATATATATATATATATATATATATATATAATTCAGTTGTAACTGTTAGTGTTTGTTTTTCAGTCTTTCAGAGGTTGATCTTTAAGCTTGTAGGAGAGCTTTGCATATTGGAGATGACACGTTAGTGGTTTTTCAGTATTAGCAAGAGCATTTAAATTAAGTTTCTACGTTTACAGACAAGCTTTTTTATGAAGCTACTGTTAAAAAACCGGACAACAACATCATAAAAAATGCGGGCTAAGCTGGATGCATTTTAAAGGTTTCAAAGCCGTAATTGTGCAGAATCATTTATTTGCATCAGGATGACTGTTAGGTTTGCTTCTGTTCAATCTTTCACTAACACATCGGCATCGTCGAGTACTCATCATTGTTATCACGCAAGTTTCACCTATGAGACACACGCAAAAAGAATTATCGCCTTGCTTTTTTTAAGAGAACGTCGCAAATAAACGCATGTGCGGATAACATGTGTCAAATATTAAAGATTGTCAAACAACCATACACAAAATTGGGTGAGTATTGATCCATTCAGAAATTATCAAGCACATATTAATGACTCGCATGGTATGGATGATTGAAGCATTTTTATATCAGTTTCAAACTAGTATTAGCTATTAAAATTATTTACATCATTTGTACTGTTATCGTCAACTTCATTGCTATATTCACATCGTTTCCGCCATTATACGCTACGGCCTTCTTCAGATGATTGGAATTTCGAACCGAAACCTTAATTTCGTCCACCGGTGTAGATTGTTCTAGTTCCATGTGACATACCTCTTCAAGATTTTTCGTGTATTTTCCAAGTTTTTTGTTCACCACTGCTTTAGCCAGGTAATGAACTCACAACTCTTTGGGTTTGTCACTGGATCTAACCAACGTCTTATCAATACAAGGATAAAGCAGTAGGGAAAGAAAAAACTTGGAAAGTTTAGTTAACGAGACATAAGGGAGAAGCATGGCACGTGGAACTTGAGCAATCTTCACCGGTATATATATATATATATATATATATATATATATATATATATATAACGATGGTATATATATATATATATATATATATATATTTATCGTTATATATATATATATATATATATATATATATATATGACGAATAAAAGAAAAGTTGGTGTAAAAATCCACACTTTGTTGTATTTATTTTTTAAAAAGTGCTCAATACAAAATAGAGCAGTATGCTATTGTAATATTTTCATTATAATAAATTAGAGTAAAATCATTTTTTATTTTATCTATCATCGCCTGAAGTGGTACCATCTCTTACAGAAACATGAAAGTTTGTGTAGCGTTGTAAAATGTCTTTATTGTATCACAGCTCATCATTGTGGCTAGAAATCCGGTTCCTTCTATCTAGGACGGAAACTCGGCTGAATTTGCATCAGTTGAAAATCTACCCCTAAGCCGTTGGCGCACGGCAGAGGCGAAGGTGAATTTAAGCGTAGATAAAGACGCCAGTGGTGTGTGTGTGCATATGTATGTTTGTGTGTGTGTGTGTGTATATATATATATATATATATATATATATATATATATATATATATATATATAGGTCTGCTTTATTTTGTATTGAACACTTTTTCCGTTAGTTGTTTACTCGTATCGGGTTTTTTTTCTTTGGGCTTTGGACCTGTATGTTGTACGATTATTTTCGACATACGTTCATGTTCATAGCTCTTTTTAAAAAAAAAACTTTTTCTCCTTCAATATTGATTTGATCATTGCCAAATCAAGAAACCGAAGACGAGTGTAGTTACCTATATATATATATATATATATATATATATATATATATATATATATATATATATATATATATATATACCAGTGTTAAGATAAAACTAGAAATAGAACTGGATGTCTGACAGATTAGGATATCTAAAGCAAACAATCTTTGAAATAAATTGTTTGATATCTGAGATAAAGCATTAATACGATTAATACAAATATTAAAATTGTCACTTAGCTGATTGAAGCTATAATCAACTAAGTGACATATTTTATATTTGTATTAACCCTAAATACACACACACAAAGATATATATATATATATATATATATATATATATATATATATATATGAGTATATTTACATAACTCCCGATCTCATACATTTTTTCCGATCAATGAATTAATTTCCCTTTTGATTTATATTTTTTTCGTTATCTGCTGAATTATCTATTTATCATGTCTTCGATTCTGTCTTGGGAGTCTGATATCTGTCTATTAACTTTAATCTGATTAATTTTTATTACCATATTTCATAAAAACTATCTAGTGTTAAATGCTAAATTATTAAATCGATTGCTGAATACATGAATTTTCAAAATATAAATGTATATATAATAATTTTTTCTGACGCAAAATAATCTATACATATAATGGCAGACGTAATTATTACAAAATACGGAAAGGTAAAACATTTTCCACGAACAACATTAAGAAATTAATGTAGAATTCAGTTGAAATACTTTTGATGCTCATTAGGTAGAGAAATGCTAAAACCCTTACCCAGATGATTTCCAGGTTTGTTTCAAAATTTCTAAACATTTTAAGAAAAAATATTTTATGTTGATAACCTCAAAATCTCAGAGAACGAAGAAAGAAACAATGGTACTTTTCCAAGTAACAAAACATCCGCCTGTGTTCTGTAGAACAATACTACGCTTAATACTTAACAAATATCTCTTTTTACTGGTTTGAATGTATCTGGTATCCAAACATACTTACAGGTTTGTGCCACTGTAGCAATCTTCTTAAAATATTATTTGGTCATATGAAGCTAAAACTGATGTATTTGAGTTGATTTTGTCTGGCAATAAGATTTGTTTTCCCGAAAAATATTATCCGAGAAGCCACATAAAATAACAACAGCATTATGCATTGTTTATATATATTAAAATAGGGAACTGGTAGATTGGATATAAACCTTGCATAATGAAGAAAGAAAATGATTTTTATAATGAGACAAAATAGAAATCTGCCAGAAAAATATGATGCAAAACAAATGTAAATTTGGACAAGAAATGGATGCTGGATAATTTGATCAACGCTTTAGAATGGTGAAGAATCTAGACCTTAAGCCGATTGACGATATGTGGTGAGAGATGAAGACACGAGTAATTTCAAGGGAGACAACCGGTCTTAAGGGTTATGGTGAACGTAGCTAAATAAAACTTGGAAGTATACCTCTAAAACATGCCAGAGTCTGTCAGTGAAATATTAGAGTTGTTTCCACATTGATATAGCTAATAAATTCCTCAAGTGAGATAAGGGTATGATACATTAAGAATATGCTTTTTATGAATTAAAATGGATATAGTGAGGCAACACAATTCTTTTCGACATATTCTACATGTATTATTTTTTAAACTGTTTTTAAATGCAAAATGTTTTTAGAGGGCAGAACCATGCATTAATTAACATAGTCACAAATTTTACCGATAGCATGAATCATTTTATGCTTAGCTCTGTCTAAAGATTACTCAAAGAAATATAGATTATTTTCGTATATATTAATTAGTTATTACTAAAACAGGTATAGAATTAAACATTTTCCAATCATTACCATTTATCCTAATTGATCAAGTATTTTAAAGCAATCAAACATCACCCAAACCTTTTTTGAGATCAATATAACTGTGTATTTTTCATAGATACAAGCTGTAATATTTCACACTATATTAAAAGGCAGAACATAGAATCGCGATTTTCAAGAATGTTATGCCTTCCCTAAAACCCAATTATCCGATTCCATTTCCTTCCATTTCGGGCTAATCCAAGATCTATTTAGTAATCATCTTTTCGCTAGTTTCCGACTGAAATATTCTATAGATATCTAGTTTAGTGAATTTGTTTGAAGGTAAACGTGGGCTGTCAAGATTGTGCTAAAAATAATTTTCATTCCAGAATGTCAGAAATTTGGAAGGTTTTCTTTTCGGCGTTATCCAATAATCCGTTAAATGCATAAATCTTTTACGTTTTGCCAAATATGTAGAAATACTTCTCATTCTAATCAATAAATTAATGCAATTTTTTAAGCATTTCCCAGTTTCTAGCAGTAGCAAACGCATCCATCTTGATGAGAAATAACTATCAAATATGTCAGAGCTAAAAAATGAATAATGCATTTTCTTTGTATCTAAATATTTCTCCCTTTAATACTATTAGTTGCTTCGCTTCTTAAATTAATTTTGTTTATTCTATTTTTTAACGGTATTTATGTATTTGAATTTCATTTTTAATTTTTGTTTCACTCCCTCCCTTGTCATTTCTTGATTCTCTTCTTTTTTAAAATTTTCTGTTGGATTTTCTTTTCTTTTTTTTTATTCCGTTCGCATTGCTTCGTCTTTACGTCCCCAAATTGCTATGAATGTATGTTGCCATTTTAATTTCTTTCGTTTTATTTAGCTTTCCATAATTTAATTTTTGGATTTATAAGATAAGTCTTTCTTTATTTTTTGCTTTCGCCCATTTTCATTTTGCATTTTCATTCGTTCTTTCATTCTTTTTCTTTCATTGTTTCTTTTATTGTTATTTCTTTAATTTTGTATTTCTTTCTTCCTGCTATTTTCCTCTAACTACTTTTTTACGTTTTCATTTTCATGCTCTCTTTCTTGTTTCCAGCTTTGACGTTCATTTGATTTTATATTTCTCTTTTCCATTGGCGTTTCACTCTTCTCTTTATCCGTGCTATTTATTCTTTTTACATATTATTTTATTTTAGGATTTAACGTAATCATAGGCTGTAAACTATATATATATATATATATATATATATATATATATATATATATATATATATATATATATATATATATATGTATGCAGGTGTGCAGTGAAATAGGAAAGAACACGTTAGGTAGATAATCCGGTGTTCCTTAATATTTAGCTTTATTTTCAAAAGGACAGTGCTCCATACAGAAGTAGAGCTTATATTATAATAATATTTTTAGTTTTTAAAAATATGATTCCTTCGCTACATAAGAGTTCTCATGTTTCAAAAGCGAGAGCCGAGACCCCTAATATAATTTTTTAAGTTATGTAGAGTTAAGGTGTCTGGACCCGCTTCCTTGTCAAGCGGATTACCAAATTCTCGCTTGACAAGGAAGCGGGTCCAGACAACTTAACTCTACATAACTTAAAAAATTATGTTAGGGGTCTCGGCTCTCGCTTTTGAAACATGAGAACTCTTATGTAGCGAAGGAATCATATTTTTTAAAACTAAAAATATTATTATAATATATTATATATATATATATATATATATATATTTATATATATATATATATGTATATATACCGACAGATAGATGTCTACTTTATATATTTCAACCGGTCAATCAATGATATTGAATACCATTAGCCATAAATATTATCGTAACTTAAAATCATCTCTCTCTGTATCTATCTCTATTCATCTTTCTATTCACCTCTCTCTCTATCTTTCTATCTCTCTCATAACACACACACAAACACACACATACACACACACACACACGCACAGACACACACACACACACACACACACACACACACACATATATATATATATATATATTATATATATATATATATATATATATATATATATATATATATATATATATATATATATATATATATATATATTTATATTGCCGCTATCTATCTTATCAAAATTTGAATCTGCGCCCCGGTCATTTTCCAATATATCCCTTCCCTAAAGAATTACATAATTCCTAAGCCAGCATACATGACTACAAAATGACTCCTTTACTAAGGCAAGAGTCATATCTATAAAAATGTTACAAAGTTAAAAGAAAGCGGTTAAATACATAACCTTCTTTTATTTGAATTATATAATATATCAGTTAATTCCAAGCTAAAATAATATAAATATCAATTACATTATAAAATAAAAATCAATATCATTTGTTAACTTTTTTTTTATTAGACATTAAATTATATCGCTTATAATCCTCCATACTTTACCTAAACATTTAAGTTAGCCTGCTGAATATTTATGAGCATTTGTTAGATTTAAAAATGATCGTTTCTTTAAGAATTTGGCAAAACGAATATTTTACTTTTGTTTACAAATGCTTGTTGCAAGTCAATTCCTTACAAGTGTCATAATAAATCTATCAGAGGATGAAACGCAATTGCAAAAATAAATGGTACTTTTGTTATATATATATATATATATATATATATATATATATATATATATATATATATATATATATATATATATATATATATATATAACATATATATATATATTTGTTGAAAAATATATACCTACCCATCCCTAAACATAACCCCGCTTTCGAATGTAACTATTAACTTATACAACGAAAATTAAAAAATTGAACCCCCTACCACCCTTTGTCTAGATGAATGGATTTTCGGTATCCTTGGAAACCCCAATTATGAATCTGTACCGTGCTTTTAACAACCGGAAATTTAAAAAAATAAGTTACTCCAAAATTCGCTTGACGAGGAAATGGAACTAATGTCTTTGGTTTAATAACAAAATTAAATTCAAGGGCTTTAGCTTCCATTTTTGAAACATGGTTATCACTGTGTAGCAAAAAAAATATTTTAAATCAATTAATTTATAATATTAATGCTCTGTAAATTTACATTGAGCACTATTGTGTAAAAATAAAAAATATCTATAAGAACACCGGATTTTATATATTACTGTTCTTTCTTTTTATTTATATACATACATACATATGTGTGTGTGTGTGTGTGTCTGTGTGTGTAATGGCGATTCCGAATATTCCTGTCTGTTAGCTGGCTCACCAACCCCTATTTGCTCATCATTTTTGTTTGCTTATACCCATTATCTTTTTTGGGGGGTATTGATGAGGTAGTTCACCAAATTAGACTGCTTCTTTCTTAGGCAGTGATTTTCTAACCACAGCTTAAATGTGGCACAAGGCCTAAAGTATCGTGCACCCAGTGAGGATCGAACTCAATACTCAGTCGTAATTGACCTAGCAAGCCAAGCTTTCTAACCATTACACCACGTCGAGGTGTCCGACTTCTTTCTAAGTTAACCACCAACAATACTGAACATGCAGATAAAAACTATCACATTAACATTTTCTATAAAAGACAAATACACGTTGACTATAAGCAAGAAGAATTTTCTTTACGAGACATTGTGAAGAAATACACCACTTCAATCAACCCGCAGAAGAAAATAATTTAAAACTTATATTCAATAATAACACACCTGCAAGAACGAATTTAGAGTGAATAAAAATTATTTATGAAATCACATGCCTTTTAAGGACCTTCTTTCCTGATCAAAATCGTGAATATTTATATTGGAAATATTACCGATAAGGAAGACACCTGGTGCACCTCTGTAAACAGATATCAATTAGGAATCATTTAAAGAGAAATGGAAACCTGCCAAACTCTATCCGCCACATACTCGTAGAAAAAAGTATAAATTCGTCCACATGTCCATATTAATTGAAATAATGGAAGCAGTAATAACATTAACAATGAAACAAGCCACAATGTACTGTTCGTGTTTGGAAAATAATAAAATGTTCTCAGCAATCTAGAAACAGAAAACGATCTACACATTCAGTTAAAAATAAAAACCATCCTTAATAATAGTCGAAAGCGCTCGAATACACAGAACATTTGGGCATTTTTTACTAGTTTTCTGGCCAGAAAAGAAATCCTTTATACGAACACAAGAAAAAAAAATAAAACGCTTAATCTCCGTAACTTATCCGTTGTATTTAATGAAACATGTATAAAAGAGTGATTGCTACCCAAATACACAAGTATGAAATTACCTCACCCGGTAGATAAGAAAAAAAATATCACTACACCATTGAAAAAACAACAACTTGTTTTACGGCAAATAAACGGAGCTGAAAACCACATCCCTCATTTAAATAAGGCAACCCAAAAACATAATGAGATACTAAACATCACCTCGGCTAAACCTGAATATCATGAACCACAGCACCATATCACCCTACGTATTAATGATGAATAACATAAACACCGAAAAATAATTACAAAAAAGCTTTGTAATTAACCAAGGAAATATTCTACTTCCTAATATCAGTGATAAATACATAAACCTATTCAGTCATATAATGAGAGATGACCAAAAGGAATTCCTAAATCTAGGGCCAAACGACCATCGCTAGCCTAAATTTGACCTACACACAAAGAAAACCGAAACTGAAATTCCCTATTACAACTTGAAGCTGATAATGTCATAAAACTACATCCAATCTTAAGAGATATTCTCAAGGCAGAGTGCCTAAAAGACCGTACTACTCGGAATGTCCATAACAAAATTCTAAAAGCAAATCTCAAAACTGCTGCAAAAGAATTAAAAAGAAATGATCATATCTTCATCAGACGAGCTGATAACGCTAATACATATTGCTGTGGTAGGATCCTCCTAATTTGCATAGTAGAGTACCGACCATATAAATATGGTTGTTACCGGGAAGAGGGGGGAACGAATCAAGAGATTCAACCAGAGACTCTGCCCGACTGCGACGCAGTCAACACATTCTCCAGGAACGGTCTTCCCAGGAACTTGATAAGGTGCATCATGGAACGACACTAAGAAATGGTTTCCTTTTGGCTTTCATCATTTGTTTTTGTACAAACACACACACACTCACACACACACATACACAAACACACACACACACACACACACACATACATATATATATATATATATATATATATATATATATATATACATATATAAGTATTAGTTTTATATTAGAATTTTTACACAGAGACATGCGCGCACACACACATACACACACACACACACACACACACACATATATATATATATATATAAGTATTAGTTTTATATTAGAATTTTTACACAGAGACATGCGCGCACACACACATACACACACACACACACACACACACACATATATATATATATATATATATAAGTATTAGTTTTATATTAGAATTTTTACACAGAGACATACGCGCATAAACACACACACACACACACACAAACACACACACACACACACATATATATATATATATATAAGTATTAGTTTTATATTAGAATTTTTACACAGAGACATGCGCGCACACACACATACACACACACACACACACACACACACACATATATATATATATATATATATATATATATATATATATATATAGTCATTCCTGACAGAAAGTTTCCCTGTATCCCATCTCATCAGTGTGGCTAGACATGAAATTCCTTCGAGCCAGGTTCGAAGTAATTTCTTTCGTTGGTGTGAGTAATTATTGCTAACTTTTCCTGTAGAGAAAGTAGGCATTTCTTTGTTATGCTTTTGTAGGCAGGTGCGTTTCCATTACCCAGGCCTACAAGAAATGCCTACTATCTCTACACGAGAAATTTGCAATAATTTCCCAAACCAACAAAAGAATTACTAATTCTAATATCAGAAATAATTTCTAAATGCAGACACGAAAATTAATATCTCTCATCACAATTCATACGAAACGGATAATACATAAAAAGAAAACAGAAAAAACCCGCTACTTAAACTACAATCACGCATACGGACGCTAGGGGATAATCCAATAATACTTCAACACCATTTGACAATGACTATCTCTAATTTAGTTAACAATATTGTCGCCACTACCATATGTATCTACTGCAAAACAACTACTACCATTATTATCACATCATGCAGCACCCTCACAAGGTTCGTACTGATTTTACCATTCTCTTTCTTTTTATTATTGCCATTATTTATTTATTACCACCATACACCATCTATTGTCATTACTTAGTTATCATGACTTGCATTATTTCCTGTTTTATTCATTTTCTCTTCTATTATTACCATCACTATTATATTATTACCCCTTCCATCATTATTTATTTATTATTCATTGTTTACTACTGCAATTTTTAATTTATCATTAATTTTAATTATTAGTTATTACCATTAATTATTTCAACTACTATCGTAATAATAATTATTATTATAATTTTACCAATATTGATATCATCACTATATGGCCTGTTCAGCAGCTGTTCCGTAATTCTTTAGTCTTCTATATCAAATTCTGGCAGTGCATATTCGGGAAAAACATGTCCGCCTTTATACATGTCTCACTGAATATTTTGAGCCTTCTAATTTGTAAACCTTCTATTGGTGAACTAGAAAATGAGTCACCTCATTTTGGCTGGCTCACTAGGTCACCAAAGTACCCCAAAACTCCAACACTATTATTACCATAATTATTTGTTATTATTCCTATTATTTTCATTATCCTTTACTATCACTATTGTTACCACACCAATGCCATTCACCTCATTGTTATTATTCTAATTCTAATTTATCATTGTCATTGCTCTTAATATTGAAATTATTATTTCATTTTTATTACTTATCTCCCTAATTGTCATTACTCTCTTTATGGTTGACAGTTGTCATTGCTTCCAACATTGTAATTATTATTTCATTCTTACTATTACACCATCACCTTTATGCTTGCTTTATCCATCACCATAATTAACATCGCCGCATTCTTTTGCAATTATACTCTCATTCCTTATCATAATTTGTGCCAGTAAGTATTATAAATTAGAATTTAACTATTTATATAAGTGTATTCGTCTATAACACACAAGTACGCAACGTTAAAAATAAAAATATCTATCATCATCGCAGCTATAATCATATACAAAAACCATTTGAAGTAATGTAAAACACAGGTTGATAAAATTATATGTACACGTACATTTGCGTGTATGTGAGAAAGTATTATTCCGATAACAAAATAGACGAACGATCTGAACACCGAGCACAACCAAAATTACGCATGTAAACTTATTGAAACACATATATACATATCTGCGCCTGGTCCCACACTGTTCCTATATGTATATGTTTGTGTGAACTACAATACTTACACCTGCACGTATGTATATTTGAGTACGTATGAGTGCCATCTTGAGGAGAATTTCCGACCACTAAACATAACCAAACAGAAAACGACATAAATAGATTCGAAATTTTAAAAAAACTAAATCCGTTTGTCTGACGATTTCAAGTGCATGAAAGTCCGACAATCATTGTAAGACATTTTTATGTTTATACATTATTTTTATAGATACAAATATTTAAGTAAATGCTCTGTTTATAATAAACAGTATTAAATAACATTTACCGGCCTGAATGTCCGAGAAATTTTCATAGAAAATATTCGTCCTCCGACAGTAATCGAACCTGTATCCTATACAGAACCGTCATATAGCCTGACGTGCCTTTAACGATTTTGCCACAGAGGAGCATTCGGTTAGCAAGGTCGGTTTTACTGTCTTTAAACTATGATGTCACACATTATGAAATGGACAAAGTCCGACAATTATTTTAAGACAGTTTTATGTTTATACATTCTTTTCATAGATACAAATATTTTAGTAAATGCTCTGTTTATAATAAACAGTATTAAACAGCTTTTACCGGCCTGAATATCTGAGTAAAATATGAAGTGGTTTGTTGCATGTATGTTTAATAAAATGTTTTCATTTTTCAAAACACGGTCAAAATAGTGTGTCCATGTTCATAGATAATATTATTAAGTGTTGTTTATTTTTTTGTTTTTATAAAACGTACATGCAACAAACACTACTACTACGGCCAGAGAAAAGGAAAGGATTCGGAAACTACTTTCTTAAAATGGAAACAAGGGACGAGACCCTACTCCTGTTCAGTAGAACTGGAGGGAATACTGACCGGGCGATACGAAAGCCTATCTACAACTTCTAAAATAATTATAATAATAAAAGATACATTGTGGTATGCAGAATATGTCAAAATACATCTTACTTGCACAAATGAGCACACAAAGTCAGATTTTCTCTTTCTCCCTCTCTTCGTCTCTCTCACTCTCTCTCTCTCTCTCACACACACACACACACACACACACACACACACACACACACATATATATATATATATATATATATATGAATGAAGAAATATAGTCTTAAAGTGTGCTATATTTATGGGATAAAGTGCTCAATATCAGAGATAGAGCGTGTGTAAATATAAAAGTGAACATAGAAGTCAACACTTAGAGGCGACCGTCTGTTTCATGCTAGTGCAATCGTCAGGCAACTCTGACGATTGCACTAGCAGGAAAAAGACGGTCGCCTCTAAGTGTTGACTTATATGTTCACTTTTATATATATATATATATATATATATATATATATATATATATATATATATATATATATATATATATATATATTGTGGAAATAAGAACGGCAATACAAGCTTTACAAAAAAAAATTTTAAAAAATCGCCGCTTTCGCACTCACTCAAATCGAGGGAAGATTACATATTACAATATAATATATAAAACATAAGAAGCATGTGATGAAATTAAGGCAGAACTATCAGATGGGAATAAAGTCAAGCCCCAACAGAATTCTCTCACGACATTTTTTTCAACAGGGCTTGACATTATTTCCATCCGATTCTTATGCCTTTATTTCATCACATGCTTCTTTTGTGTTTTATACTTTATATTGTACCATTTAAAATTCCCTCGATTCCAGCTCAATTGAGTGAGGACGAAACCGGTCGGCTGGTTATTCTTTTATAAGGATTGGTAAATCTCGCCTCACCCTTTTTATTTCCATAATAACATTCTGTACCCCTAATAAAATAGTTATATATATATTAAAGACATTTTTTATATGTTTAACGTTCTTTTTATAGATACAAGTATTTAAGTAAATGCTCTGTTTATAATAAACAGTATTAAATAACATTTACCGGCCTGAATGTCCGAGAAATTTTCATAGAAAATTTTCGTTCTCCGACTATGTCCAATTCAAAATTGTATATATATATATATATATATATATATATATATATATATATATATATATATATATATATATATATATATATGTATTTCTGTGTGTGCGTGCGTGCGTGTCTGACTTTCTCTACACCTGTCTTCTTTTAACCACATTTGCAAAAATTTCCTTGCGTAAATTATTTAATATTACCTGAGAACAAATAATGACTCAACTGTCCTTTATGTTCTTGCCATCTGTTTTAATTTGACATTCCTTTGTTGTAATTCTCGCTTTATAAATGACCAACTATTATGGAAATATTTTCCCAATCGTACACTTTAGCATAAAATATGAGCATAGAGAGCCATCTTCCAGTTAATTGTAAATTTCTGGAGTTGAACGTCTTTTATTAGCAAGCCGCTGGCGCAGCCATATTGAATTTTCAGAGGCTTAGAGGAAGAAACAAGCTGCTTCCAAAGAAGTTTATTCGCGTATTGGGACGAATAACTAAATAGCATATAATATTTAAGCGCCTGTACGAGGTATTTATTGAAATTGTATGGGTTCCTTGCCGTGTGTTCTAATGTTATAGTCATCAGAAGAGAAAATATTCTCCTCTCGAGCGAATTCAAATTCCATCTGAAATTCTTTGATTATTTTTGTCAAATGTTATCGTCTTCCTTCCTACTCTTTTTCTCCCTCAAATATGATAGGCTGACAATATATTAACACTGCCATGTCAAAATGGCTTGATCATTAGTAACTACTGTTTCTGATGCTACCACAGTTTATGGGAACGTCTTCAAATATCTAGTTGATCATAAATTTACGCCCGGTATCAATTCTATTTCTAACAGCCAAATGACGGGGAAAATAACTAGTAATATTAAATACTTCCAAAATCAACGTTGTAACGTTTCATGATGACCGATCGGACCCTGATTTCCACCACTATTTGTGAGCCCTTGCGTTTCAAAGGGATTTCTTTACCGTAACGTCATTTTGGTAATTATTTTTACTTTAGACTAAATTGGAATATATGTAGACGATTTTTCTCAAAAGAAGCTGGAACACAGAGTGGGTAGTAGACTCATCGTGCAGTGATTTATATTTACCAAAGTCAGATCAGACAAAAAAGGCGTATTGTTGGTATATCTGGGTCGCATCTGCCTTACACCCACTTTCCTGCCTTGACAGATTTCAAAAGCATTTGCACGGCCTTTTAATCTTCAATACATTTGACGCTTTTCCATATAAAATAGTATAGTATAAACATCACTAGACTCTCCTTACTCTCACGGTATTTCAATGGCAAATGTTCAGACGAGCTACATCTCTTCAGTACACCAATTCAGACCCAATATATAGAACCAGGTAGGCAATATACACAAAGTAGAACAATTGCCGTTCTCTTCATTTTCTGTTGTTAACAAAAAACCTCAGACAGCTCCCCGATAACCGCTACTTTGTGGAGCAGACTGCCAAAAGGATTCTTACTCGATTGCTACAATCGAAACATCTTCAAGTCGAGAGTAAAGATTTTTTATTCAGTCAGCCTTTTACATCCTAACAAAACCATATTTATTAAGGTTCTAGCATCGGGGAAATTGGATTTTTTTATTCGCTGAACATTTTAAAATGCCATTTTTGTCAGATTAAATTTGTTAAACATCTATGCCTATACATTAGTTTAGTCTTGTTAATTAAAAATGTTGATGCTTGAGAAATATAAGTCAATGGTTCCTTAAAAAATAACTTAGCTTCTCAAGCATCATTTTACATAAAAGTTGGATGCAAAATAATGTTGACAGGTAATCAGAATTTTGTGAATTTAATACAGGGTGTCCATAATGTTTGTGAGCACTTTAAAGTTACATTTTTTTGAAAGTGCAAAGGAACTTTATGGACACCCTCTCTCTCTCTCTCTCTTTCTCTCTCTCTCTCTCTCTCTCTCTCTATATATATATATATATATATATATATATATATATATATATATATATATATGTATTTAGTTTACGAAAAACTAGGTAATCCGCATGGGAAGACCCAATGAGGATAGAATCCAGAGAGCTCAATGTAAACCAGAGCTAATAATTTAAATAAAAACAGATTGCTTTAAGGTTCCATATAATAAATTATTTCATCACAGCCCTTTTAAAGGACAGTGGGTCATCAGATTTCTTTCCAAATGTACACATTTATGACGGGCAATAATAAGGAAACTCACGAAGTGGGGGCAGTGTAGGGGGTAGAGAGACAGCATTGAGTTAGATGTAACATTTCTATTGTTTCAAATTTAAATTTTCGCTGAAATCTAGACATTGACACTTTAAATTAGTTAACGGAAGTTATATTTTGATATAGGAAGTGGGATGGACAAAGAAGTATATAAAGAAAAAAGGAAAGGAGAGAAAAAAAGAGAAAGAAGTTGTAAAAAAGTGTCATTAACTTCTATTGGAATAGGCGTTGTTTTTTTCTTTTTTTGAGATTTCGTAAATTTTTCAGTTTAAACAGTCTAAGCCATTTAATTATATGTTAAAAAACTTTAACATATAATTAAATGGCTTAGACTGTAACTTTAACATATAATTAAAAGCATTAAAACAATTAGAATCATGATAAAAAAGATGTTAAGAATCTATTTTTGCCAAAGAATATATATATATATATATATATATATATATATATATATATATATAGATAGATAGATAGATAGATATTATGAAGAAACATAGTTTTAAGATGTTCTATATTTATGGAATAAAGTGCTCAATATCAGAGATAGATCGTATTTAAATATAAATATAAAAGTGAACATTGAAGTCAACACTCAGAGGCGACAGGCTGTTTCATGCTGGACGTAATCGTCAGGCCGCCTGACGATTGACTCCAGTATGAAACAGCTTGTCGCCTCTGAGTGTTGACTTCAATATATATATATATATATATATATATATATATATATATATATATATATATATGTACATTCACAAAATATTAGTTCAAACAACAGACAGCCTGCCCGATGACCCAAACATAACTTAATAAAAAGAAACACATGCAAAGTATGAAGCAAAACCAAGAAAAACAAACAATATAATAAAAATGTAAAATAAAATATAAACTCCGAAATAAACCTTAACAACAAACACCTACCCAAACATTAACAGTTCTTTTTACCTAGATTACAAGGACAATGTAATTATACTTCTCAGGCTCACAACTCAGAAAGAATAAAATTTCGGGCCGTTACTTAATTTTCACGCTACCTCGATCTTCAGTCGACCAGGACGGTCTTCTGCGATTCGTTTGGTTCCGCCGTGAATTGTTTTAGCGTGCAACTTAGGTGGCAGTTCAAACATATAGAGTCCCCTCCAAAAGTATTGGAACAAAAAGGCCAATTTGTTACCTTGTTCATTTGTGACGTTTTCCAGACTTTCAGTTCTTATTCGTTTCAGCTGTTTTGTTCCTTCAATCTTCTCTCCGTGAGATGAAATGCACACTGTTGGGCTATGTTCCCGTGATGGTATTGGCCAGTCTAAAGCTGTCCACTTTTTTCCTCTGATGAACTCCTTTGCTCTGTTGTCAATATATCAGTATTGGGTCATTTTGCTGCTGCATGATAAACCTATTAGATTAGATGTATTTCTCTGTAATTTAGCTGAAGAAAATATCGATTTCTGTATTCATTCTGTGGATACCATCATCAATGTATATGAATGAGCCTATCCTAGAAGTAGACATAAAGTCCAAGCTAAAAAATTGCCTCCACTATGCATCACAGATGAGATTGTATGTTTTGGATTATAATCAGATCCTTTCTTTCTTCACAGTGTTTCCTTTCCATGACTTTGCTAGAGAATAATCTTGGCCACATCAATGTTGCGGAGATATACGCAATAATTTCTCAGTGGTTCGGATGGACTTTCCTTCTTTCATCGACCGCAAAATGGCTTTCTTTTCCCCCCATAGACAGCACATGCTCACCTTGGATTATTTTCTTTTTTTTAACAAGAAGTGCAATCTTTGCAGGTAAAATTAAAGGCTGTAACAAAGAGTAGTCATTCAGTGCAATGTAATGTTTAAACAATCTCAAAGGAAATACCTGGGCAACAAGAAACATCTGTCACGTATTCCATTAGATTTGGTCACTTGAAAAAATGGGTGGGTTCAAACAAAAGGTGGTATTTTCTAAGTTGTTTAACACATGTAAATGCCATTAAATAGAATGTGAAATTCTGAACTCTTGTATTATATTCATCTTTTGATATTAAACACAAATAACTTCAGTGAAAAACAAAAGCAAATGAATTGGACTTGTTGTTCCCATAATTGTGGAGGGGACTCTCTTTATCTCTCTCCCCCTCCCTCTCTCTCTCTCTCTCTCTATATATATATATATATAGAGAGAGAGAGAGATAGATAGAGAGAGAGAGAGAGAAAACAACTAAAATGTTGCAAATTAAAAATATGAATGTTTTTTGTGAAAATATTTATTTATATATATATATTTGATAATTCACATCGACCCCGATCTTTCATAAGAAATAACTGTGTTTAGAAGTTTGTTTACAAGTAGCGTCCGTCGTGAGACGAGTACGTCACGTGATATGGAATGCAACTGTGTTCGAATATTTTTAACGTAAATCTAACTGTAATAATATCTTAGATGTTGCTTAAAGTTTTTTTTTACTATATCTAAAAAGGAAAAAAATTGTTTAACTATTGAAATATTTATAAAGATCTAAAATACCCAAGTCTTTAATTAACTCTCGTTTATATGTATTTCATTTTAAAATCCAGTATTTTTCTTTTTTCCTGCCTGTGCATGTGGAACTGAAATCAGAATCTATCAATACACATTTACAGTTTTCTAATGAGTGTCCTGATTGATTAAAATGTACAGCTAGGGGGGAATAAGGATTGTTTTGACGTATGCTATATATATATATATATATATATATATATATATATATATATATAGTTGTATATTTGGGCAGCAATCCTTCTTTTATGCAAGTTTCATTAAAATCGACAGACAAGTTACTACGGTTAAGTTTTTTATTTAATTTTTCTTGTGTACGAACAAGAACTTTCTTTGCTAGACAAAGGGTGTGTAAGAACTGTCCAAATGTTTTATTTAGAACGAACATTATTTACGATTTCAAATGCCCCTTAAGGAACTGCGTTCCTAACGAAACCGAACTCATAAGTAATTACATCGGTCACACAACCACATGCTTATCCTGACGTCTTATGTTACACCTATCCGATCACAGCTCCATTAGAACCCATTTAAACACACACAAAAATTTACCAGACTCCATTAGAAATATACTAGTAGAAAACACAAATATATTAATTGCTTCTTCCTGTAAAAAAGGTTAAAAATAATGAAGGCTTTAATAATAAAAGGGAAAAACGCCTACCCATAACAATATTATCTATGAACAAGGCCACAACGTGTTTACCGTATTCGGAAATTAAAACACCACTGCTACAAAGTAAGACATATACATAATGCACACACTCAACTAAGTCTGAAAAATCAAATCATCCTTGATAATGGCTAAAGATATAGCCGAAAGTGCTCGGAAAAATAAACCATTTGGACAGTTCTTCCACACCCTTTGTCCAGCAAACAAAGCTCTTGTTCGTACACAAGAAAAATTAAATAAAAAACTTAACCGTAGTACCTTGTATGTCGTTTTTACTGAAACTTGCATATATATATATATATATATATATATATATATATATATATATATATATATATATATATATATATATATATGTATATATATATATATATATATATATATATATATATATAAACACATATATATATATATATATATATATATATATATATATATATATATATATATATATATATATATATATATATATATATATATATATATATACAGTGTATGTGTGTGTGTTTGTGTGTATTCACATTTAACTTTGAATACTGCTTCAGAATTTAAGTCGTTTGTGGGGAATGTATCTTTGTAGACGATATTTTTATCGAATTATATCTCTCATGTCTAAACATTACATTAATATTTCTTTTCGAAAAATTGCTTTCATTTGTTACGCGAAATTAATTTTCATTTATTTTGGTAAAATTGATTTTCCCCAATTATAATATTGTTTCAATTTTAATATACCTTTTATTTTTACATTTCGATCGGTCCATTCACTTGTCTCTTGCAGTTGAAATATTTGGCTGCGAACAATGTCGAATATTAGTTAATTCATCTCATAACCTGGTTTGTTTTCTCTGTCAAAACTTCCCACTGCCTTCTCCCTGAACTGTCTCGCCATAACGTCTGGCAGGACAACTTTCATTACAGTGTTTTTTCAAAAGATGTTGAATCAATTTAAATGTTCACACTTTCTCTATCAAAGATGTAATTAGAGTTTTACTGAGATGTGTGGATTTAATTTTGAATCAATATCTCTAGTGAAAAACATTTATAAAATTTGAAGTCTTTGCAAATTTTCTATCAGTATATTATTTATCAGAAAATAGGAAGCACCAAATAAATATATTTTGATTAAAATTAAACTGATTAATAATATTAAAACGTATGAGTTACAAGACAAAACAAAAATTCTACTTTTTCTTTAAACTTTGAAGGCCTTTCTGTACAGTGATTCAAATTAGTAGCAATATGAAAAAAAATATTTTCAATTGTTTGATTATTTCTTATATTTTTGGTAACCTGTTATCGTTATATATCTTAATTCGAGAGTGAACATTTGTCAATAGATCTTTTGTGAAAATAGTCGATATCAGAACCTTTAAATTTACTGGAAAACTATTTTTTTAAAGCAAGGAAAACCTACCCTGAGTACCGGCAAATATCTAAATTCTACTTGCATACCGTTTAATTGTATCTAGATAATTAACATTCGAGAAATATATCAAAAATTAAAATTATATATAAGATAATCACTTGCAGCAATGTCTATGTTACAGAAACGTTCCTATTTTTTAACTGGAAGAAAAAGAAGTAACATAAAAGAGGAGGTCAGTGAGTTGAAGATAAGAATATAGAAAGAATTAATCGGTAGTTATATCATGACAGTCATTATTTATATAGGAACGAGAAAACTGTAATTCATATTTTTGATTTCCATTATTCATCTACAAGAATAATTATTAATCTGAGAAGAAACTCTGCCAAATATGTAGATAGGATTTAAGTTGCTCCAAATTTAAAACAGGATAATCAACAATGGAAATCAAAATTAATATATATATATATTTATCTATATATATATATATATATATATATATATATATAATATTGGCATGAACATTGTGTTCTACCCGGATTCTATCCTCTTGGAAATTTAGTTATATATATATATATATATATATATATATATATAGTTTAAGTATCAGACCATCACCAGAGAATTATAATTTTTCTCTCTCACTCTCTCTCTCTCTATCTATCTATCTAACTATCTATCATCTATATATATATATACATATATATATGGTTCAAATCTGAAAGTAAATTTATTTATAGGCATTAAACTTAAAAGCCATAGTCTCGTTCCATTGTCAAGCGATGTTAGGAATAAACTCTCTGTGTGTAAGTGAACATATGTAGATATATATAGATAGAGTAAGAGTGAGTGAGAGAGAAAAGTCTCTCTCTCTCTCTCTCTCTCTCTCTCTATATATATATATATATATATATATATATATATATATATATATATATATATATATTAATAAATATACAATGCCTCACGACAATATATCATGCAATCATCTGTTATAAATTATTATTAATAATATTGGACACCTGTAGTACAAAAACTATTTTCTGTTAATTCCCCCCCACCAAAAAAACACACTCAGTGCTTGTATAAGTAATGACACAGTGTAGGGAGTATTTTAAAATACAAACAACGAAATATTTGGCCATAAATAAATTCCACCTCCAGACAGCTTCTCACGGCATAATGTATCTTACTCCCCCACCAATCGCTAACACAAACCCATTCTCATCAATAAAGCGTCTACCAGAAGAGGACAGGCATTGAAAATAATTTTAAAAAATGCTTCGAGACACACACTTAGGGGCTGATGATGACCGCATACAAAACGCCTTGAAATAGACTATACTCTATGTTGAGGTAAATTTGGGTTTTGCTGTAATATATATATATTTTATTGAAACTTTAAATCGTAGCCGGTCAGTCTTGACGGGGAATTTAATATATATATATATATATATATATATATATATATATATATATATATATATATATATATATATATACATACATATATATATATATATATATATATATATATATATATATATATATATATATATATATATATATATGTATTAAATTCCCAGTCAAAACTGAATTTAATATATATATATATATATATATATTAAATTCCCAGTCGAGACTGACCGGCTACAATTTAAAGTTTCAATAAAAATATATTAATACAAATATACCGATCGCCTGATTTTTGCATGAAAATATATGAAATTGTTAATCGTTTTTGGTCACTGTTTACTGGGACGGTATGCCTCTATAGAAGGGGGTTCTTATTCTCGTGTGTGTGTGTGTGTGTGTGTGTGTGTGTGTGTGTGTGTGTGTGTGTGTGTGTTTGTCTGTGTGTGTGTGTGTGTGTGTGTGTGTGTGTGTGTGTGTGTGTGTGTGTTTGTGTGTGTGTGTGTGTGTGTGTGTGTGTGTGTGTGTGTGTGTGTGTGTGCTTGTCTCTGTGTGTTTATGTGTTTGTCGGGCGTGGCGTGATATATATTTTGGAAAAAATAATTTGTCATCTACATATATTTACATTAATATTCTTAATTTTAATATATAATTGTATTAATAATATTTGTTGTACTTATCATATACATACATTAGTATTCTCGTAGGTGTTTTTAAAGAATCGACGTGAAAATTTGTGTTAATTTCGCCTTTTCTTGTAATATCCCGGTGGCAAATAATTCATTTGATTTCAAGGAGAAACAGTTAAAAAGAACATGAATTTCTGTGAACATGAATTCATGTGAAATGTTCAAGTGAATATCATATAAACTATTGCCATTGGGCAGAAAGTATGGCAGGCGGTAGTTACAGAGTGAAGACGACTAACTTGTTATGATGTATAGAATTTTAGAAGCATTAAAAATATATAAATTCTTACGTTTAGTGTGAATAGTTTTATGGTTAACATTTGAAATTTTTTAAATTATAATCATTTTAATATGAGAACAATTAGGAAATCAACTGAGAATACTATTCTATCAAACATCTTTATTTTTACATTTTAAAATATTTCCTGCAATTAATTCATAAATTTCTGGAGTTTCCAACGAGAATGTGCTAATTCTAAAAGATAATATGCCAAAGAAACATTTCATAGTTAAAAAAAGGGAAATCAAATTTTGAAATTTTAACTTCTGATTTACTTCACTTGACTATAGTAAAATCTAATAATTTAACACAAAAATGATTTATTTTCGTTACATACCTACCAAATTTGGTCGCCTCTACAGCTGAAGGTTCCACATTTTATGTGCTTCAGGTAAAAAAGGGTTGTGTGTAATTATATGCATATCATAATTAATTATCAAAATCATTCCGCGGCAGAGCAATAACAAGTTAAACAAAGATAAAATCTATGAGAAAAAAGTGGCATTTCATTCAAACGATTTGCGTATGTTCTCTTTTATGAGAGCTTCGTACGCGAGAGAGCTTGAGGGAAAAGCGAAAGAAAGAAAAAAGAATTCGCCCTGTCTTTTCTAAGCATCTCCTTATCAAGTTGTTAAAAAAAAACAATCTTCTAAAGAATGGGTAGCTAATTAGGAGGCAAACTTTTCAGCGTTTCTTGACGATCTGATGAAACTGCTATATTCAGACTTCCTCATATGTGCGCTTCTTTTTCTGTGCCTGCCTAACTATGGCTGGACCTATATGGTGCATATGCGGATGGGGATCAATATGGCCGTGGCCAGACACCCATTTTTTAACATACTTTTCATCAGAGAATTTCAGCACATGATATTTTATCTTCTTTTGTTTTGCGCTTCTTCTTCCACAACTTTCGATCCTTTGTAGTTCAAAACACTTTCCGTATCTGAGCAATCATGTATTTACTTGTACAGAAGAATTTCGTTTCATTCTCAGCTAAAATATTTTAGCCGAGAAGAAAACCGAAATTGATAATCTCAAACCTACATTCGAAAATATTCTCAGATTCGATAGAGGGTGAGCACTGCAGATGAGTCCCATAAAGGACGAAACGGCCTTACAGTGCTTCTCTTTTTTTGTGTGTTGAGGATTATAGATAAAGACATGATGAATTATTATGAAAATCATGAATTATTATGAAAATCATACAAATCTTCAAGTTACTAATCAGTTATATAAGTCGATACTAGATCCAGTTTATTTAAAGACATTTATATTATGTTTAAAGTTCTTTTTATAGATACAAGTATTTTAAGCAAATGCTCTGTTTTATAATAAACAGTATTAAATAACATTTACCGTCCTGAATGTCCGAGAAATTATCATAGAAAATTTTCGCTCTCCGACATTCAGGTCGGTAAATGTTATTTAATACTGTTTATTATAAAACAGAGCATTTGCTTAAAATACTTGTATCTATAAAAAGAACGTTAAACATAATATAAATGTCTTTAAATAAATTGTCGGACTATGTCCAATTCTAAAATATAGATCCAGTTTCTAATGTTCTAGATTGATCGGCTCAGTGAATGAAGTCGTTTCTCTCGGTGCCGGTCCTGTGGTTTATGTATACTTGGATGAGTATCACCACCGGAATTAGGATGAGCTGCGGTATATTGCATTTGGTAATTTAGTTACCATTTCGCCCCCGTGACCCAAATGGTATGATGCCTGAGTCGTATCGTCACGGTCTGGGTCGAGTCGGTAGAGGAGGCGCACTGCAAAGAAACAAAATTATACGAACACATGAAAAAATATATAAAATCTTAGCTAACGTATCAGCCGTTTTAAACGAAAATTGCATAAAAGAGGGCTTGCTGCTCAAATACACTATCTATCTATCTATCTATCTATCTATCTATCTATCTATCTATATATATATATATATATATATATATATATATATATATATATATATATATATATATAAGTGAATATTGAAGTCAAAACTTAGAGGCGATAGGCTGTTTAATGCTAGACGCAATCGTATAAATTTCGCACGATTGCGTCTAGCTAAAACAGCCTGTCGCCACTAAGTGTTGATTTCTGTATTCACTTTTATATTTACACACGCTCTATCTCTGATACTGAGCACTTTATCACAAAAATATAGCACATCTTAAGAGTATATTTCTTCATATATATATATATATATATATATATATATATATATATATATATATATATATATATATATATATATATATTAAGAAGAAGATAAACCGCAAACGTTTATTTTTTATCACTCTAATTTCCATAATTCTGCTACACTCGATTCTGGTTTCACGACTCTTATCAACAGTCCAGGAAAGACATTTATTCGCTACCACTCAAAAAGTTCATTTCTATAATATGTGGAAATATCAACTCTTTATTTGAAGAAGGTCTCGAAATTAGAAACTTGTGTCGCAGAAATATGGAAAATTGCGTATAAAATATATTTTAAAATAAAAAAGTCCACATTTCAACCAAAAACGTTTGTGGTTTATCTTCTTTTAAAAATGTCATTAAACTATTAATACAGTAAAAAGAACTGGCAACAGGCATACTTATTGAAAATGGAAACATTGAATTAGAAATCTGTTTAAAACAGTCGAAGAGGCATATTTTACTTATATCTGTCAATATATTCAAAGTTGATCTCTCTCTCTCTCTCTATATATATATATAAAGAGAGAGAGAGAAAGAGAGACATACACACAGAGACAGAGAGAGATACACAGAGAGAAAGAAACAGAGAAAGAATACCAAATAGTGCTCATAAGTACACAATTCCCCATATCTGAATAAATGTGAAATATATTATAATATATTCTAATTATTACTTAATCAAGTAGAAGATTTTCCCGCACCCCAGTCATCGATGTTTTCATTACAATATATTTATATAGAAAGAAATGTATCTGTACATGTGCTAGTGTATGTATATATATGAGAGACAGTATAAATATAATTTATATTGTTTCTCTGTTTCCTTTCACACGCTTCTACAGGAGTAGCATTGGTAGATTTGGGTATTTTTTTTTGTTAGTCATTTTTGTGACCACTAGAAAAATATCCATTTGATATTATGTGTGTTTGTTTGAGTAGAACGCCTAAAACACTTCTGTGAAGAGAAAAAACCTTTCTTCCAGGCATGTAACTGCATTTTCGATATTCTATGTGGACGATTAGATATATATAATCAGAAAGTGAAAATATAAATGCAACAGAAATTCTGGTTACCAATATATGTGCATATATCAATTCGGAAAACTGGATTAACATTTTCTGAAAGGCCTGCTATGCAAATCGTAATCTTGAAGACAAGATATCAGTGCAAGAAATCAAATAAACCTCTACAAACGTGTTCTACCATTTATTTTGCTGTGAGACGGGGACAAGTTTTAGCTTCCATTAAAAATGATTCCATCAGATATTAAAGATATAATGGAGATGAGGAACATACGATACCGTTGTGCTCCAACAAGCAAAAGTGTCGTAAATTAAATCCATTGTTTTTTTACGAAGAATGCATCATGAAGTGGTGGAAGACAAACATCAGCAGATGTAAAGAATTTCTCAAAGACAACATTAAGAAGATCAAATTAGACAACAGCGTTCGAGAAGATATTGCCTCTGAAGAGTCTACCTGGAGGATAGAGATATTGAAGACATTGAGAAAGGCAGGACTGAGAAGACAGGGCTGAATAGGCAGGACAGAAAAGGTAGAACTAAAACAGCCTGCTCGCTAGAAGAAGAATGCAATACCATTCCTAGTAAATGGTATTAAACGTATCTCAAACTCTGCAGAATGTGAACGCGAATGTATTTCAAATCGAGGCTTTGTTAGTCCCACACATCGCCATTACAACAAGACAATGATTTCCAGACTGATTTCGCTTGAAAAATACCTTCAGGTCAGAGCGTGGACATACTCGGGATTAAAAGTCAGGGCACCATGATACCAATGTTTACCCCAAGCAAATCGGGAATGCCACTAGCACCCAAGGGGTCACAGAGAAGTTTGTTTGGGGAAAGGATAGAAGGAAGGATGAGGAACAAGATCAAATATTAGATGATGTCGATTGACATTAGACTTTAATATTAGAGTTATTATGGAAGCAAGTAAGAGGAAGAGAATTCCACAGATTGGGCGTGCGAGAGAAGAAGCTGTTGAAGTAGAACCTACGGTTATATTTAACCTTTTCGACAGTGAAAGGGTGGGATCGAGATGATCCTAGTAGCTCGCTTAAATTCATGCAGTCTGGGAACCAGCGAAAGTAGCTCGTCCGAACAGTTGCCTTGAAAATACTTATAAAATGATAGAGGGAAGGTATGGCACGTCTGTGAGAAAACGACTGAAAAGTAGATGCCAGATCAGGATCTATCACATCGTATATCTGTCTCTGGATTTTGTCGAGGACCTTGAGACTTACAGCGGGGCATCAGGCCATATATGACAGACGGATGGTTGATTTATAGATATGAATGATGAACTCAGACGAGACAAAACTTTCTGGCATGACACAGAGAACCAACATTTCTTGAGGTAGATGAAGCTATTGAGTCTATGGATTTGTTCCACCTCATATAAGCGGACGGATTGAGACCAAGCAGGAGCAATGAGGCGCTCTCGTGGAGTCGGGCGTCAGTCATTCCGATGGGAAGTAGGGTGGTTTCCCTGTGGTGGGTCAATGAGAGCAGTTTCATTTTGAAGGCATTTAAGTTTACCAAACATTTCCTGCCCCAGTTAACCAAAGATTGGAAGTCCTTTTCGTGAACGGATACCAAGTTTGTTTTGTCAATGATACCAGATTTACTATCAAGGCAGGAGTAAATAATAGTCGTCCGTGTAGATGCCTATTTTGGGAACTGATTACATCGAGAAGGTTGTTAATGAAGATCAGGAACAATGTAAGACCCAAGATAGAGCCTTGGGGAACACCGGCGTTCATCATAAAGGAGCTGAAGGATAAGCCGTTTAGGACGAGTTCATTTAATGATTTGGCTGGAATGATTGCATTATGTGAAATAATCGTCCTGTAATGACGTATCCATGAATCTTACGAAGAAGGCCGACATACCAAACACTATGAAATGACTTAGAGATATCTAGAGCCAGGGTTCGAGCTTCTACGTTATTGTGAAGTGTTTGGTATACAAATTCAGTTATGGCCGTGAGCACATAGATCGGGAAACGTGAAAACCATATTGCTTGTCGGAGAGCAGATTATGGGAAATAATGTGCTTAACCACGTCGGCGTTGATTAAAGCCTCGAAGGCATTACTGAAGAGTGGTAAGAGACTGAAAGAACGGTAGTTAGATGGGTTAGAAGGGTCTCCAGAGTTCTTAAGACAGACACAACAGATGATGACATCCAACAGGCTGGAAAGCAAGAATCACTGAGGTATAGTTTGGAGAGGACAGGTGCCAGTTCAGGGGCACAATTCTTCAGGACAGCGGCGAGTATCCCGTCCTCACCAGTAGCCTTATTGGAGTCTAATTTACATAGGATGCCCGATACCATCATTGGGGTTATGTGCATCTGACTCAGTAGAGCCTCGGCTCTGGAGGAATATCGGGTTGGGTACACCAGATGAGACTAGCGTTGAAATGAATGATAATTTTCGAGCAAAGCGTTCATCTTTGTCAGCTGAGGAAGTCAGGACATTAAATTGGTTGAGTAATGGAGATATTGTGTGTTTCCATTTGTTTAGCGCGTTCTTGCATAGCCGCCAATAATTTTTCGAACTAAAAAAGATCCGAAATATAATGTAGATTACATGCAAATCCCGTGGCTGTGATAAGTCGCTGGATTATTGGGTTACCAGTCATCACCGCAAGGATAATAAACAATATAATCTTGGACATGATCTGACTCAAGCCCGATTATTTTCCATTTCTATGTCAGTATGCAGCTATCAATTGCGATAATTAGATCGACGTCTATAGTCTCAAAATTTATTTTCGACTGAGATAATGTTAAAGGTCTACAACACTTGTGTTGTATATTTAATGTTGAATATCTGAAAGAACTGGAAATATATTAAAATCTGGAGTGTTTTCATCAACAGAAGCTCGTTCATATACTGTGCAATATATGTGAGTGAATTTGGTAACTTTGAACGCAGTATGTATACCAGTATATAGTCTATGATATTTCAAAATCAGTTATTATAAAGTAGTTGGGACATAAGGATGAAGGAGAACAGAATTTCAAAACCACTTCGGTTCGGTAAGTTGTCCGATAGAAAAAAATATGTCCGGGCTCAAAACGATATTCAGGTATAGAGACTGCGTCATGAACACATTTGAGAATCCCAACAAATAGGAATAGGAGCCCAAAGAAATCTCGCCATAGACACTTTAACCTTGTAGAAATGCAATATATGGTGTCAAGAGAGAAGTTGAACACAAACATGTCGAAAATAAAAAGATTGTTTATAAGTGTCTTGATGTTTATTGCACTGTGAGTGTTGGCACAGAGTTGGATTTAATGTATAATGAACCTGATTACATCTACATAAGCAGGGCACACCCCGCAAAAAAAGAACCCTCACAGGGAAGTAATTTATTAAATATATATTATAGGGCACTTCTACTTTCAACGAGTTTCGAAATGACTGTGCTAATACTAAAAAAACAACTAGTTAGTGAACAAAAACATCACATGAATATTAACCACAATATTACTGTAACGCATAAAGTGAAAGACACTCAATTTTTTCACATTCCGAAGAAAGTGTAAATCATTAGCAGAAATAAGACGGCACATCCGTGCTGCTATTATTTGAGGAACAGTCAAGCAGTTGAATCACTCGAAATCAATTCACAGCCATCGTCACGTATGTATATTTATATATGATCTTTTCTACATAAACATACAGAAAATGTCTACCGAACAGAATATGTTTCTGTATCAAGGATTTGTTTTTGGGTGAGAAGAAATAAGAGACAGTGTGTGTATCCACAAGAAAAAGTTTATTAGAACGAATCGATGTATTTATGATGGAACAAAATCGTGTGTAAACGTTGGTGGCAAGCTGACGCTTCTGACAGAGGAATGGTGTGAAGCATGGAGACAATACTTCGCCTATCCTGTTTGAACCTTGCATTACAAAGTGGCTTTCAATGGAATTCAAATAACGTGATAAGGTTGTTACATATGATATAAGTTTCTATCTATCTATCTATCTATCTATCTATCTATCTATCTATCTATCTATCTATCTTTCTGAATCTGTTGATATCGATATATCTTTCCATCTATCAATCTATCTATTTAACTATGCATTTATCTGAATCTGGTCATATATAATTCTCTGGTGATATGTATCTCTATATCTCACTGTATATCTATCTACCTGTCTGAGTTTGGTCAAATATCTCTGTCTATCTATCTAAATCTGGTCACATCTATCTATCTATCTCTATCTCTCTTCCCCCCCTCTCTCTCTCTATATATATAGCATAATGAGAAGCCACGGGGCGATCTGAAATATCAAATATATATATATATATATATATATATATATATATATATATATATATATATAAAATATAAATAAATACTTTCACAAAGAAAAAATTCCATTTTTTCTTTTAATTTGCAACATTTCAGTTGTTTTCTCCATATTATATATATATATATATATATATATATATATATATATATATATATATATATATATATATATATATATTTAAAAGGCAGGATGTATTTGTGTGTGTAACGAAGGCACGGCCGCAATTGTTGACTGATTTGCACCAAAATTTACATGCACATGCTCCAATTTAGCGGGAAGGTCATGACCGACTTTGTATTACCCAACACCCATTGATAGTGGAAATAATCGATTTTTTCATGCTTCTACGGCAGTTTTCATGTAGTTTGCGGCCATTTTCTACTGGCCAGAGTGACGCAGGAATATTCTTTTGGCCAGCGTGATAGCCAACAGCTGACTGACGCGAATGTTAACTAGCATGTTGCATGCAAAAAACATCGATACCTGCATTCGTCACAAGTGGGAAAAATTTAAATCTGCATGGCAATTTTCTCCAGTTGGCTCATTCGCTTGCTTAAACTCAACGTTGATTCTGATTCCGCAGAATTGGGTTGGGTGTGAAAAAGCATTTGTTGTTAACATTCTTTTTTCATTCGGTTTTTCCAGTTACAAGATAGTTTTATGATCATTTTGTTTAGTTCTTTTTTCGTAACATATTTAATGTTTAGTATAGAGCTTAGAAAAAATTCGCAGTGTGAGATAGGCAAGAAGTAAGGCATGTAGCAACATCAGCACGGGAAAGTGCACTCCTTTAAAGGCAAGGAAGCGCAAAAATATTTTAAGTCAAGTGATAGCGATTGCTGTATGAGTCGTATGATTTTTGAATCAAGCACGGGCAACGCCGGGCCATGCTGCTAGTATATATGTATATATATATATATATATATGCGCAGTGCGTATTGATGAGCAAAACACATAGCTATATGTATATGTATGTATATATATATATATATATATACATATTCATAATTCGCTTATTCTTATTTGCATATCTGACTTGTTTATTTTCGCGTATTTCATCAATATATACACACACACACACACACACACACACACACACACACACACACACATATACACACACACATATATATATATATATATATATATATATATATATATATATATTTCCTGTTATATAAGTTTGGTACTTTATATCTATCTATCTTAATCTACCTTCAGGTGTGAGCTTTGAATTTATGTTTCTATCGATCTTTGTTTATTCGTATTTGCATATTTGGCATGTATATTTTGGCGTCTTTCCTCAAATAGATATATATATATATATATATATATATATATATATATATATATATATATATATATGTCTGTGTGTGTGTGTTTGTGTGTGTCTGTATGTGTTTGTGTTTCTGTGTACACACACACACGAACACAGCACACATACACACACATATATTCATATATATATATATATATATATATATATATATATATATATATGTATGTATGTATGTATGTATGTATGTTTCTATTTTTATAAATTCGTTCAATCTCCCACGCATACAACCACATATAACTTGGATGCTGCCTATTGTACACTTTCGTCGATTCTATTACGTGAATGAATTAAAGATTAGTGTATGTGCGTCTCTGACAGGATAAAATTTCCGAATCTAATTTAACATGTAAAATTTTTGAATCAATATTTGTCTTCATTAGAAATTGAATTTAACTAATTCAATTCCAGCTGGATAGCTAATCTAAATTTACAAATAACCTCAAAATTATCTGCTGTTGACAGTTTTAAATTCGAAATTCCACTTTTATTTCTTCCATGATGAATTTTTCAAATATTTCTGTATTAACAAATTTCCAACTTCGTATGTTCTATTAAATGAATCATTAAGAAAAATTTGGGCCTAACTTTATTTTCATATTTATTTAAATTAGTTCATTGTTATTATTATTGTTATTCGCATTTCTTTGAGTTTCATTTGTAATGATTTTTATGCGTATCAGTTTTATTATCTTAATTTTCGTTGATAAATCATTACCAACATTTATTCGTTTTGGAAAAGTATTTCTTTAATCTTATATTTTCATCGTTTTACTAGTATTAAAAGTGACGCAACATAAATGTGATTCTACAGATGGATGATTATCGCCTAGACTTAATATGTGAATAATGATAATTTTACAGAGAATGAAAACAAGAATGGTTTCTTATACTGAGAATTATAAAAAAAAAAAACTACCGAAAATTCTAGGAATGAGAGTTTAGTGAATTTGTCATTCACAAGACAATGAATGAAAGAGAAACAGGAATGCGGAGAATTGTCAATCCCAGGAGTGTGTGCAGATCATTGGCAGATGAGGGGTTAGGAGATATACAAAAAAGACAAACCGTAATAAAAGCTAGAAATCACAAAGTTACGAGGCGCCATGAATGAACATGTTATAAAAGGACATGGCACATTAAAGAAACATATTTTGAAGAAAATAAAATCACAAGAACTGAAATAAGAAATATTTACCAGATATTTAAGCGTGATGTCAAACAATCTGTAATCCATTCTTACTTTTTCTTTATGTATTTTGATATAAGCAAAACTCCTGATAGAAAATGAAAGTAAATATATAATCGGCTTATAACTCACTATTTTGTTGAATTATACATACATCGTTCGTACGAACGCATACGCGTGCAGACACGTACGTATAGGTTCTTTTTTTATTTCAACTATTTAAATCGAATTTTATACTATACAAAAATAAATATTCCGCTTATAATTCCTGTCTCTCTGTTATGTGAAATTTAGTATAGGCTCTTACTCAAAAGAAAAAGTAGAATCTGCTAAAGTTGATCTGTATAAAGATTCCTTACATCTTCGTGATTAGATAAGCTTATAGTAGACGGCTTACACGTTGTATTGGCAATATGCCCCCAAGAAGTCGAAGTTCATCCCATATATTGTAGAGAGACAGAAGAAGCAAATCGTATCATATAAAAAGTGTTTACTCAAAACATGTCAATAAAATAAGCCTGCAAATAGTATTTTACAAAAGTTTACGAATGTTTTAGGCATTTTCTTAAGACATTTATTCTCTTAAATTTATGAAATTATTTGGTCATCAAAGTGTATTCTCTCTGTTTGTCCGACCTTACAGCGACTTGCAGGCATTTTCTCTCGTAACTTATCAATTTCACTTTTGATACGATTGATTCTTAGGGAAAATGTTCAATATATTTCATATTACAGCTTCTGAACTGACAATGAGTTTTGTTTGAAGCGAATAATTAATGATATATACTCTCCTCCCCACATCGGTTAAATAAGACAATTTATTTTTTAATGTGGCGCTACTAGTGGCTAATGCAAACATTGCCCAGTCTTGGTGACCACTTCCACACAAGCGTCAATATTCCATCGCCATTCTCTCGTTTACTGCAGCTGGTTTGGAAAATACGAGATTATATATAAGTACATCTATAAGTAAGGAGAAGAAATAACATAGATTTTTATCGACAGGAAGGCAGAAAAGTGATACGGATAAGTTTGCATGTGCCGCATGTAGAAATTTCTAATGCAGAATTTTAATTGAAAATTAATAACAGATATTCTCCAGGAGAAATTTTACTCTTGGACTTCTTTGCCTTAAAAAAAGTAAACTTTTCCTTTTCAATATTATATTTAAATAAAACAATTTCGCACAATAACTTCAAATAATAAGCGTTTAACATGACTTAACAATTCATAATATATAATAGTTTTGAAAATTGTACCAGACAACTATGAGATTACAATGAGATATCATATGGCCATTAGACAGGTTGTGCTATGGAGTTCACATTCACCTGGATTCCTAAGAAGTACTATGAAACTGGATCTCTTTAAGTGTTCCGCTATATAGACACTGTTGTAGATTTATTTTATTATATCTGTAATTCTGCTTTTATTCTGTTCAATCTGGTCAATCAATATAGCTGTATATTGCCGACTGTTCTCTTTCGTCGGAAAAGAGTTCACCGATATATCCGTCACATCTCTGAAGAATTTTATTCTTTTTCAAATATCATCATTCCGTTCTTGGATTTTATGCATCCGGTTAGGGTCATGCTTTTTGTCGTGTTAGTTCTCTTATTTTAGATGCATATCTGCTTTATATATACTAATTCTTGCTATTTCTGTACATTTTTCGTTGTACATATATATATATATATATATATATATATATATATATATATATATATATATATATATATATATATATATATATATATTTTCTGCGACAGCTTTATTCCTTACATCTGACCACCTAACTCCTCAGACTGCAAGCATCTTGATTATTGTGTGTGAGGCGCAGTTTAGCGAGAGACCAACAAAACTCCTTATAACACCAAAAATGAACTGGGAGCATTCACCAACTGAAACAAGGAAACCCTCTGGAAAAAGACGCAGGAGTTTCCGAAGTTGTCTGGAGGCCGTGGTTGAATCCAATGGCAATTTTATTGAATAAATTTACTCTTTATTATTTCAAGAGATATTTGTACATTTTAAAAAAAAAATATTTCTGTTAATATAAAATATTAGACTTATTTTCATTTTTGCGTAATTTAGATGGCAATTTATCTATCGCACCCTATATATTCTTTTTCATGAAAGATATAAGTCATATAAATATGGTAGTTGTAACGGTAATATTGGCTTTGACAAGTTTACAGAAATAATAAATAAATACACCCATGGTCAAAATCTTAAGACTAGATACAAAAGTGTTAAAGAAATTTAAATACAATAATCAAATATATTTGCGAACCATTTACATTTAATTAGAAAATGTAGTTTATCGACAAGAAAGTGAAAATTTTAAGCTTTTAATTCATTAATTTAAACAAATATTGAAAAAAGGATTTTTTAATTTTTTTTTAAATTTTTTTTTTAATCATATCACCTCAAGCAAGGCCGGAGGCCACTATCCCGCAAGGGGTTAAAGAAGGGTTGGAGGAAGAGCAGATAGGAGTGGCAAGGGAGGGGATGTGGAGAAAGAGAAAGACAGTGGGTCGATCAAGGCAAGGGGGCCACAAAAGATCCGCAGCGAGAGCAGATAGGAATGAGAAATGAAAGGATGTGTAGAAGGGAAGTGTATAGATCAAGGATACTGGAGATGTCGATTGACGCTACACTTAAACCGTTGGAGATTGTATTTGTCAGGGAAACAGTAATAGGGAAAGGAGTTCCATAGGCGAGATGTGCGAGACATGAAGCTATTGGAGTAGAAGAGACGTCTACATCTAACAGTTTCCACGGTGTAGGGGTGGGAGCGGGATGCCAGCCTGGTGGGGCGTTTAAATTCACGAGGGCTGGGGACAAGCGAACGCAACTCCTCAGAGCAATTACCGTGGAAGTACTTGTAAAAAAGGCAGAGCGAGGCAACATCGCGTCTGTGAGAGAGCGACTGCAGACGAGATGACAGATCAGGGCCAATCACGTTGCCTATCCGTCTCTGGATCTTATCAAGAACCCCGAGGTAAACAGCAGGGGCCCTAGACCATATATGGCAGCAATACTCCATGCAAGGGCGAATGGTCGATTTATAGACTTGAAGGATCGATTCCGGGAAGAAAGATTTCCTGGCTCGGCACAGAGAACCAACTTTCTTTGCGGTGGCTGATGCAACTGACTCGATGTATTTGTTCCATCTCAGATCAGCGGACAGCGTGAGTTGCTCATAAAGATAAGACCATGTGTGAAAAAAAACCCAAATTTCTGGACAAAGATTTTAGAACTAATCAATGTGCTCATAGCTTCAGGCATGTAGACATCTATGTAGCTCATTTCCAGTACTGAATTTCAGATTTTAAATCTGATAAGGGTGAAATTTTAACAAAGTTCGAAGAGGGCAGGATTGTTAAACTTCAAATACGTGGTCTTTCGCAACGAGTCATTGCTAACTTCATTAAATACCCGGATGCGTATGCTTCTAAAAAGCAAGAGTTCGCCCCAATAAAATCTCACCACAACGTTTCGGGCGTTGTACGCCCCGGTCTTCTTCAGGTGGTTGGAATGTCGAACTGAACCCTTTATTTTGCTCACTGCGGTCGACTGTTCTAGTTCCACGTGTCATGTTTAATGGAAGACAGTTATCAGTTATCTCCTGTTAATTCCCCTCTCCAAGTTCTCCACGGCCTTAAATAGAAATTCATAGAGAGATTTCCTCAAGGACACATGGCACAGTGGAAAAAGGCGTTAGTTAGATCCAGTGACAGGACCCAAAATATTGTGAGTTCAATCCCTGGTTAAGATGGCGGAGAACTTGGAGAGTGGAATTAACAGGAAATAACCGATAAATGAAATCCATTAGAAATGGCACATGGAACTAGATTAGTCTACTCCAGGGAGCGAATTAAAGTTCGACATTCCAGCCACACGAAGAAGGCCGCAGCGTACAGGGGCTGAAATGTGATGAATATGGCGACAAAGATGAGGACAATAGTCTTAATAACGTAAACAGTGTACTTTTGTATCTGGTCATAAGATTTTATATATAACAGTGGTGATATACCAGATATAAGTAGATCTATTTTCATAGTAGAGCTTAAAGTGCTAGATGCAAACGGAATGGGAACTCCATTGGTTAATCACAATAATGAACCATATAATGAACCTTTTCATACGAATTCTGATGAATAGAGCGTGCAGCAGAACCAGACCAGAAATAGGACAACAAAAGTGTGGGATCACTAAAGTTATTGGAACAAGGATTGTGATATTTATGCTTA
>OZ038495.1:14605018-14620018 GCA_964036315.1 Acanthosepion esculentum | reverse complement strand
TTATTTAAAATGTTAACAACATTACAGTGATGAAAATACAGTATAATCTTCACAAGAATTTAAACCTTTCCACACATCCATCCCTTCGTTTCCTTTTTCTCCTTTGCACTTAACTAAAAAGCGTCTATAATATATATTCCTTTTATGGTACGATCCTTACTGGTTGCTCCATAATTTCATCCTTGTGCCACATCAAAGCTACGCGTAGAAATCCATTGGACACTTCGACGTGGTGTAACTATTAACGGGCTTGTCCCGTTAGATCGAGTACGACTGTACAATGAGTTCGGTCCTCAGTCGGTGCCAAAAAATTTATGCCTTGTGACACATCTAAACTATGCTTAGATAATCATCATATATATTTTATGGAAGAACACATTATTATCCCCGGTCGTTAGCATTCGTTACGCACAGAGTGTACCAGAAAAAATTATAAACTGAATACAGAGAATCCGACATCTATAATAATTATATAATGCTAAAGTTTTCCTCGCTAACCTACCCGTTTATCTCTGTCTCTTTCTTCATATATATATATATATATATATATATATATATATATATATATATATATATATATATATATATATATATGGGAGTGTGCAATTGCTTAGTCCGAAAAGTATTCACATATTTAATATAGTATAATAGTTTCTGACTAGTCCTGTATCTATCGTCTCTTCATTTTAACTTAAATTTAATATAAATATGTCTCCAATAACCATGTCCTGAAGATGGTCTATTAGACCGAAACATCTGACGTTGACAGCAAAACAAAAAAACAAAAAAATAAAAAATCATTAAACTCACATATTCGGATTTTGCTTTGTCTTTTCCACATTTTCATCATACCGTCGGATCTACATCCACATATTTGCTTACATAGTATAATAAGTAATTCTGGGACTGACAGAGTCATGGTGTAATATTCAAAATAAAAATGTATTTATTTTTTGGCATACAAAGTGCTTGTTGGGTTACCTCCTCCTAATTTTCGAAACCACTACTAGGGGACGCTTTACTGACTATAAATATTCAACGATATTTTTCTCACTCTCTTATCCGTCAACATGTAACATCTCGCGGAGAACGCGTCCCCTTTTAGGAAATGCATGAACAATACGTATTGGCACACACCCACACACCCACACACCCACACAATCACACGTACGTCTGCATATTTACTCACTTCACATATATTAGACACAAAAGTTTTTATATTTATTTGACGCACACATTATTGTCTTTGTCACTTGAATAACTTTCATGTTCATACATTATCGGTTGTTCGTACATATATATCGGTTCCTGACGTCTCTTTTTTTCGTATCCTTCCCTGGACTCACATCTCAAGTCTGTCATGTTTGTTGAGGGTATTTCAGAAGGCTCGTATTTATTTCTAAACACTACAAACGACGTTACTAACACCCACAATACGTTAGTAAAGGCAAACACCAGTCAGCAACACGTTATTTTCCAAGTATTTTATTTAGAAAAAATAGTTTTCTTATACATTCGAACGTTATTCAAGAAGAAAATATGGAGCAAATAGTTAAACTGTTTCATATTAGAATTATATTTGTTTTAAATCGAATTTCGGTCTGTTTGACTGGTGTGTAAATGATTTTCAACAGTAAAATAATTGAAAGAATTTAAATATATTTAAAATAATTACATTCAATCAAGAGTATGTTAAAAAGGCGAGTGTTATTTAAAGGTATGTGTGCTCTTGGAGTGTGTTTCCTTTTATAAGATCGGAAGGGAAACAGACAGAAACTGTTTTTGGCAAGGGAACAAGGAAAATAAATTAACGATTTTGCACATTTTTTAATAGAATTCTCTCGGATTTGAATAGACTTTGAGATATTTTCAGCTAAGTAATTTAAAAGAAAATGACAGAACGTTGTGTTTAATTGAATTGTTTAATATTGCCCAAAGTAACATTGTTAATTTTTTTTTTTACTTTTTTCATTGATTTCGGCTATCGGTATTTTGGGGTAGGGATGAAAGTAATAAAATAATCTACTGAAACCGAACCTTTCCAGGTTGCGAGCAAATCTCTTCGATCAAAGTTCAGAAGTGTTCGAATGAAGGTAATGGAAAACAGAAGTCTTTTTCTACTACAATTAAATTGTTTTAGTAAACGTAATTTTTTCACGTGATGTTGAGCGACAAAAATCTTCGGATAAATCGAAGACAACCTTTCGGCTCTAAAAGTCCTTGTAATTCGAACATAGGTCGAGTTGGAAACACCACTCAGTATTAAACGCGACTGCAGGGAGTTGTAAACGCGACGCCAGGATTCTGACACGACGCATTCTATAAACATCTGAAAGCCGATTCGAGCGTGGACTCAAAAGAAGCGGCCGCTATACCTCAACGAAAACTTGACAATGGAATCGTCGCCAGAATTAAGTCTCATTTTTTCAACCCGACTATTGAACAGAAACAGTCGTTTCCACAACCGAAGACAAGTATTCTTCTAAAAATAACGGTCTAAGTTGAAGACTCTGAACTCAGGAGTTATGAAAGAATTCTGTTCCGAACTTTCACGGCTCACATCATATCAGAAGAACAATTAAGAACATTCATATTTTATATCTTCAAAGATAAAATTCCCTTTTAATTGGGTTGAACATCACTGAAACCTTTTTTATTATACCTTCTTTGTAGTTTGGATTGTTTTGTATACGCTGGTGTTTTGCTTATGATATTTATTTTATTTAATTGATTTTGATTAGGAACTTTTTCCAACAACTAGTTATATTTTAGAAAAAAATAAATTTTAATCTTCATTTTCTGGGCGCCCAAACTTCCAAATTAGTGCATCTCTAATATTTAGTAAATTTCCTTTTATTTTATTTCAATAAAATGGTTTTGGTTTTATATCTAACTGATTATCTCTCGTCGTTATTATTGTTCACATTGCTGACACTTGATCTACATTATCACCAATCATTTTAACCAAACTCTCAAAAATATACATCAATAGTTTCATTTATCATATTGTAATTCCTAACCGTAGCAATACGCGCTATCTCGACGACCTTCAGATAATCAGTGCCCCTGAAGAAAAAACTCTTTGGGTAGAGACACACAATACTCCCGTTTCCATCGGTGACAGAATTCATACTAGTTCACTTGACCTTGTGGGTGATGGATTAATTTTTGCAACCCCCTTTACCACAGAGTAAATATATATATATTCCACAGCTCCACCAGATTAACAATTTACATTTATGATTGTCCATGCCACACAGGGCAGACAGTCAGGCATATTCTTCGCGAAATCTGATACATTGTGAAAGAATCTCCCTAAAACCACTATATGCCCAACCGCTTCATGTTTAGGTTCAGATCTCTCCTCCATATCCCGATAATATTCATGTACTACCTCTTATATCCATACAACTTCATTCAGTAAAACTCTACCTTGGGTGTCTGCAGGGCGTAATTTACTCCCTGGCAACTTCTACACTCGTGCTGAAGAAAAAGTAGATCTTTTTTTTATATCTGAGGTATCCTGCCTGTTATTTGTTTTAAATTGCGTTAGTATATTCCATCAGTATATTTTGTTGTATTTAGTCTGTCGCAATATTGTATTGGTTTAATCTTCCAATTAAAAAAGAAATTTCAACATTGAAAAAAACTTATTAGTCCTTCTCGTATAACATGTCGGCTCGGATTGACTTCATTGGATTAAATGCAATTAAGGTTTATTTCATCATTTAACCATAAACAAGCCAATAAGGTTACTAAGTAGGTCGCTAAGTGTAATAGAATATTATTAGAGAACATTACTAAGGAAAGAGAAGAATAAGAGAACCAGAATTAAGAAGCCAGATGATAACGACTGACATTGCATTTCAATTTTTGAAGACCAGTGTTGACTGACATGCAAGAAGCTAAAAGATATTGCCCCCAGCAGAGAATGCAAGATTAACACGAGACATATAATCAGTAATATGAGGTTACCTAGCTGCCAATCTAGTACTGAGCATAAGTTCATAAAATGTAGGTACCAAAGTGGAAAGCTCATTAGAATAAACACCATGCATTTTTATTTATAGAATAGTGTCAGGGAAGTGATGTGAAGGCGGTGGACAATTGACTAGAGCCGAGATTCTAGGTCAGGACCGACAATATTACACATTATTCTTCGTACTTTATTAAGAAACCCTCAATAGATAGCCAAAGCACGGAAGTAGATGAAACAGAAATATTCAATGCATGGAAAATTTTAGACATATGGATATGCAAAACAGATTCTGGCGAACTAATTGTCTAGAACGACGCAGTGAACGAAGATTCCTTACAGTAGACAGGGCAAGGGATTCAATATAATATTTCCTCTTCAAACCGAAGGAAGGCGAAAAGAACTTACAATAAAATCGTTCTAATCTGTAATGCCCAGACTGCAATGATATTATATCGCCTGATCTCAAAGTTTCTTGGATTGTGGTGTTCAGAAATAAATAATATAGACATAAGATTACAATGGGAATATTGAACCCGTATAATTCTCAGAGCTACTAATGCTAACATGATAATATTCCTTCGAACACGTTTAACTTTCTCTTACATAACATAGATAACTACACAGTTGTTAATTAAGTTTGGTATGCTTATACAACTGTGTAACCCAGTTAGGATCAAATTTACTCCGCCACAAATAGAATTGCCAATAAGAAAGAAAAGAATGCTAATCACTATTTTACGATCATGAAGCCAAATATTCTCAGCAACCAATGCCTAGAACTACAACTACAGTCTCGTAACAACTCTGCATATCAAGCGCAAAGCTATATAAGAAGGTAAACTGACATTGCATAGTACATTGTAATATGTTGGTTGTTGGAGTATAAATAAGAAAACATTTTTTATGACCAGAACACGTATCTAGATTTAATGATACGTGATGCGAAGTGAATATTTCAGGTCAATTAAAAGTTAATTGTTAATGTGATACAATTTTCCGATGGTTGTCATTAACGAAGACATACGACAGAATGTTGCTTGCCCGATATAACACAACGTATGTATGCCCATGGGACGCCGAACTTAATTTTGTGTCAGTTCAAGAAAGTCTTGTTCGATGAGTCCTTTTTTGGAATACTGTGAATGACAAGTTTATTTTGAGTCGTTCGATCTGATGGTGATATGATAGTGTAAATTCTAAACAATATTCAGGTGTGAAAAATGTGTCCTCCCCTGCGGGGTGTAATTTACTCCGTGGCAAATTCTACATTCGAGCTGAAGAAAAAGTAGAACTTTTTTTTATATCTAAGGTAACTCATTTACATATCAAGTCACAAAGACTGTTATTTGCTACAACTATTATCCATGAGGCAGTTGAGTTCATACTACTTCCCGTGACTCAGTAACACAACATTACAATATCAATACTATTCTACGATGGCAATATAATTTTTGAGCAGAATACAATTTTTCAGCAGAAAGCTGTTTCCTACTACACTTCATGTGTTCATTGTACTATTGTTTCCATAATACAAGGCTAAAATACTCTAGGTAAAATGTTACTAAATGGGTTTGCTGCAAGACTATACCAAAGTTTTATATTATGGCAATATGTAGGATAGGTAAGGGCTAAAACTCGACTTGGAGACGTTAAGATTGGAGTGAAGTTAGTTCCATAATATAACATGTATGATTGTAGTGAAGTTAGTTCCACAATATAACATGTATGATTGTAGTGAAGTTAGTTCCATAATATAACATGTATGATTGTAGAGAAGTTAGTTCCACAATATAACATGTATGATTGTAGTGAAGTTAGTTCCACAATATAACATGTATGATTGTAGTGAAGTTAGTTCAACAATATAACATGTATGATTGTAGTGAAGTTAGTTCCATAATATAACATGTATGATTGTAGAGAAGTTAGTTCCACAATATAACATGTATGATTGTAGTGAAGTTAGTTCAACAATATAACATGTATGATTGTAGTGAAGTTAGTTCAACAATATAACATGTATGATTGTAGTGAAGTTAGTTCCATAATATAACATGTATGATTGTAGAGAAGTTAGTTCCACAATATAACATGTATGATTGTAGTGAAGTTAGTTCCACAACATAACATGTATGATTGCAGTGAAGTTAGTTCCACAATATAACATGTATGATTGTAGTGAAGTTAGTTCAACAATATAACATATATGATTGTAGTGAAGTTAGTTCCACAATATAACATGTATGATTGTAGTGAAGTTAGTTCAACAATATAACATGTATGATTGTAGTAAAGTTAGTTCCACAATATAACATGTATAATTGTAGTGAAGTTAGTTCCATAATATAACATGTATGATTGTAGTGAAGTTAGTTCCATAATATAACATGTATAATTGTAGTGAATTTAGTTCCATAATATAACATGTATGATTGTAGTGAAGTTAGTTCCACAATATAACATGTATGATTTTAGTGAAGTTAGTTCCACAATATAACATATATGATTGTAGTGAAGTTAGTTCCATAATATAACATATATGATTGTAGTGAAGTTAGTTCCATAATATAACATGTATGATTGTAGTGAAGTTAGTTCCATAATATAACATGTATAATTGTAGTGAATTTAGTTCCATAATATAACATGTATGATTGTAGTGAAGTTAGTTCCACAATATAACATGTATGATTTTAGTGAAGTTAGTTCCATAATATAACATATATGATTGTAGTGAAGTTAGTTCAATAATATAACATGTATGATTGTAGTGAAGTTAGTTCCACAATATAACATGTATGATTGTAGTGAAGTTAGTTCCATAATATAAAATGCATGATTGTAGTGAAGTTAGTTCCACAATATAACATATATGATTGTAGTGAAGTTAGTTCCATAATATAACATATATGATTGTAGTGTAGTTAGTTCCATAATATAACATGTATGATTGTAGTGAAGTTAGTTCCACAATATAACATGTATGATTGTAGTGAAGTTAGTTCCACAATATAACATATATGATTGTAGTGAAGTTAGTTCCACAATATAACATGTATGATTGTAGTGAAGTTAGTACCACAATATAACATATATGATTGTATTGAAGTTAGTTCCATAATATAACATATATGATTGTAGTGAAGTTAGTTCCATAATATGACATGTATGATTGTAGTGAAGTTAGTTCCATAATATAACATGTATGATTGTAGTGAAGTTAGTTCCATAATATAACATGTATGATTGTAGTGAAGTTAGTTCCATAATATAACATGTATGATTGTAGTGAAGTTTGTTCCACAATATAACATATATGATTGTAGTGAAGTTAGTTCCATAATATAACATGTATGATTGTAGTGAAGTTTGTTCCACAATTTAACATGTATGATTGTAGTGAAGTTAGTTCCACAATATAACATATGTGATTGTAGTGAAGTTAGTTCCACAATATAACATGTATGATTGTAGTGAATTTAGTTCCATACTATAACATATATGATTGTAGTGAAGTTAGTTCGATAATATAACATGTATGATTGTAGTGAAGTTAGTTCCACAATATAACATATATGATTGTAGTGAAGTTATTTCCATAATATAACATGTATGATTGTAGTGAAGTTAGTTCCATAATATGACATGTATGATTGTAGTGAAGTTAGTTCCATAATATAACATGTATGATTGTAGTGAAGTTAGTTCCATAATATGACATGTATGATTGTAGTGAAGTTAGTTCCATAATATAACATGTATGATTGTAGTGAAGTTAGTTCCATAATATAACATGTATGATTGTAGTGAAGTTAGTTCCATAATATAACATGTATGATTGTAGTGAAGTTTGTTCCACAATATAACATATATGATTGTAGTGAAGTTAGTTCCATAATATAACATGTATGATTGTAGTGAAGTTTGTTCCACAATTTAACATGTATGATTGTAGTGAAGTTAGTTCCACAATATAACATATGTGATTGTAGTGAAGTTAGTTCCACAATATAACATGTATGATTGTAGTGAATTTAGTTCCATACTATAACATATATGATTGTAGTGAAGTTAGTTCGATAATATAACATGTATGATTGTAGTGAAGTTAGTTCCACAATATAACATATATGATTGTAGTGAAGTTATTTCCATAATATAACATGTATGATTGTAGTGAAGTTAGTTCCATAATATGACATGTATGATTGTAGTGAAGTTAGTTCCATAATATAACATGTATGATTGTAGTGAAGTTAGTTCCATAATATAACATGTATGATTGTAGTGAAGTTAGTTCCATAATATAACATGTATGATTGTAGTGAAGTTAGTTCCCCAATATAACATGTATGATTGTAGTGAAATTAGTTCCACAATATAACATATATGATTGTAGTGAAGTTAGTTCCATAATATAACATGTATGATTTTAGTGCAGTTAATCCTTCAATATAACATGTATTATTGTAGTGAAGTTAGTTCCACAATATAACATGTATGATTGTAGTGAAGTTAGTTCCACAATATAACATGTATGATTGTAGTGAAGTTAGTTCCACAATATAACATATATGATTGTAGTGAAGTTAGTTCCATAATATAACATGTATGATTGTAGTGAAGTTAGTTCCACAATATAACATATATGATTATAGTGAAGTTAGTTCCATAATATAACATACATGATTGTAGTGAAGTTAGTTCCATAATATGACATGTATGATTGTAGTGAAGTTAGTTCCATAATATAACATGTATGATTGTAGTGAAGTTAGTTCCATAATATAACATGTATGATTGTAGTGAAGTTAGTTCCATAATATAACATGTATGATTGTAGTGAAGTTTGTTCCACAATATAACATGTATGATTGTAGTGAAGTTAGTTCCACAATATAACATATATGATTTTAGTGAAGTTAGTTCCATAATATAACATATATGATTGTAGTGAAGTTAGTTCCATAATATAACATGTATGATTGTAGTGAAGCTATTTCCATAATATAACATGTATGATTGTAGTGAAGTTAGTTCCCCAATATAACTTGTATGATTGTAGTGAAGTTAGTTCCACAATATAACATATATGATTGTAGTGAAGTTAGTCCCACAATATAACATGTATGATTGTAGTGAAGTTAGTTCCATAATATAACATGTATGATTTTAGTGCAGTTAATTCCTCAATATAACATGTATGATTGTAGTGAAGTTAGTTCCACAATATAACATGTATGATTGTAGTGAAGTTAGTTACACAATATAACATGTATGATTGTAGTGAAGTTAGTTCCACAATATAACATGTATGATTGTAGTGAAATTAGTTCCACATTATAACAGTTCTGTCGTAAAAATGCTTTGAGTGGAAATTCCTCCTTATAAATAGAATATGAAGGCGATGAGGATGAGACGACTCAGTATACGTAGGCTTGTGTGTTCTAGCTATGAAGATCTGAACTAGTGGAAATAAGGAATATAGTTGATTGGAACATCTGTCTGACGAACAACTGCCATGAATATATTTATCGAAATGACAGACTTCATGATAGTGGTAAGGTGGCTGAAGTAGAGATTTCTGGTCAGGACCAGTAGAAATGCAAACACTTTGGATTTTGTCTAAATACTCGAGATATATAGCAGGATAAACAAATCAGATATCGCAGCGATATTTAACGCACTGACGAATAGGAGATTTACAAATGTCTATGATGAATATATAGCAGATACGTGTAGGAAGAATCCATTATTAGACAGCTAATAATCACATATAGGCCTAACAGATTATACTATAAGAACTCGCAAATTAAGATCGAAATCTCCCCAACTATATAAATGGTATGGGACACGCTAACCATCGTACCAATCTAAGTGTGTTTGAATAATTTAATTTAAAATAAAGTTTTTTATGGAATTAAACAAATCATTATAAAAGAAATTCCTTGTGTCTTTAAAAGAATTTAATAAAACATTGCACTAAATTATGATGCTATAAAACATTACATTGATATATAGAATCGAGTTGTGTGGAAGCTACTTAGATTTAATTTGATTTTGAAGAAAGAATATGTCTGATAATAAATCAGAGATTTTATGATCGACGCAGGTTGAAATTACTTTGAGAAATTATTTGAATATTTGAAATATTAATTCCAATAAATAAATTGTCTGTCTTTATACAAAAATCCTCTTAGTCTTTATTCATGTAGCCTGTTTCATGACATTAGTTTATTTGAAGAATATTAATACTTTCCGCTGCTTCTTTCGACTGTCACTTTTTCCATAATGGCCACATACTGCAATGCGTTAATTAGTAAACCAACCAAGTAGCGCTACCCTTACTCAAGGATAAACCAGATTACATATTAACACCACTAGATATCAATATATATTGAGTTTAAATAAGCACTATTCATGATGCTATGAAATATATTTGGGAATTTTACGCCAATCCACCAAATGATAGCAGTCAGATTTGAAAAGCATAATTTTTTTTAAATTCCTTGTTATTAAAGTAAATGCAAAGGGGTTCCTCAATAAATGTATTTTGTTTATCACTTCTAGATAGACTATTTTTAACGTATACCAAATTAATTTGCGCTTAATAAAAATAATAAGACACCTACAGTTGCATAATATATCATTAGTGTCACATAGAATTTCGACAGTATAAAGTGTTTTTTTTTTATTTGTTTGTTTTGTTATGTTTTACGGTATATCAACCTCAATGGGTTATTTCAAGCTGACAAAATTTTTAAGGCTGGTAATATTTTTGTTCAAATATGTATTGCTGGTAATAATTTTTCTTAAAAAAATGTATTGCTGATAATTTTTTTCAGAAATTGTATTACTGGTAATATTTTTTCCAGAATGTATTGCTGGTAATAATGTATGGCTGGTAATAATGTATTGCTGGTAATAATGTATGGCTGGTAATAATGTATGGCTGGTAATAATGTATTGCTGGTAATAATGTATGGCTGGTAATAATGTATTGCTGGTAATAATGTATGGCTGGTAATAATGTATGGCTGGTAATAATGTATTTTTCTTCAACAATTCAATGCAGCTAATAATTTTTTTCATAAATGTATTGTTTTAAAACCTATTTTTACATTTTCATAGCGTTTTGACCAAAGTTTAAGTGTTAACTATTTGCCCATAGTTGGGACTCTAACAGGTGTTACCATCCCGGTGCAGGGTGGGCCTGGGAACACCAGCAATTAAGACATGGTTCGAGGCACCACAGAACCTCCCAATCAGAAACCTTTCTGTCGGATATAGTTTATCGTCTTACCCAGGACGCGGATATAGTTTATCGTCATACCGAGGAGGTTATTGTAGATTATCGTGTTACCCAGCACGCAGTATAAAGTGTTCGGTCGTGACTTTGTGTTAGATATTAGTGCTACAATTAGTAAGTGACGATTGTGAATGGCTTCGCAGGTGAAAAGAGAATTTCAAATATTCTACTGAACATTAGTTATTGAAAGATATCAGATTAATACAAGAAAAATGTGTGATTTTATAGTCATAAGCTGCATGTCTGATTACACATTACTAGATATAAGGTATTAATTAATAATTGAAGACACGGTGGATAGTGTATCTGAATGAGGAATTGAAGAGCTGAGTTCGAATTCCAGTCAAGATCATTACATTCACTTACCTATACCCTTGTCGAATATATGAATCAATCTCTCTTCCCCTATGTTAGGTGCCTCCACGACATCGCTAAAAAAGTGCATAGCATGATGATAAAGACGCCAAACTTGACAAAAACAAACTTTTATCGTCTAAATGTTTATGTTATTATTAAGAGGAAAGATCAAAGTATTTTTGTGGTATTTTTTACATTTTTTAATCGTTCCTAACACGTCCGAGAATTTCGTTTAAAATCTTGTTTTTTTTTTTGAGTCAGCAAAATTGACCATTTTTTTCCATTTTATAGAATCAATGAAAATCACAGTTTGAAATTCTTTTAAATATCAATTATCATTTTTTCAAAACTTATTTTAAGAAAATCAGAAATTATAATGTTTATTTAAAATATTTTGAACCAAGCTTAACTCAGCTTCTGTGCCGAAAAGAGATAATTTGAAAATAAAACAAAGCAGGTCATAAACTTTCGCGTCACTTGACAGGTGTTGAATGACATATTGACGGATTCCGTGAGGATAATTGGTTCTACGGAAGGTGAAAAGTGAAATATTTTACATTTAAATGAACAAATTATTTACCTCGTTATTTTTAAGGAAAACTTTCAGCGCTCTAATTTTGTTTGTTTTTTTGTACTTAGCTTTCACCTTTACATTTATGATGCTTTATGGAAAATATATTATAAAGAAATTAAAACAAGACTGTTACGAATGAGATTAAAGATATCTAATTAGTTTATAGGTACCTTTCTCATGAAATTTTATCAGAAGTGTACATAAAATACTATAATTTTATGTACATTTACTACATTTTACTGTGTTATCTGTATTTCCATTCATTTTATTATTAATTTTGATATTTCATTTCTGGAAAAATGCCATAACTGAGATTAATATAAAAATAAAATCATATAAATTTCATAAGATGATACTAATACTTGTAGGTAACCTTCTCAGTTGAAATTGAAAAATCAAATAAATTTCTCCACACGTGTTTCGCAAAATTAAAGGCCTTAACAGTGAGAACAATGCTTAACTCAAATAACGCAACTTAATATTATTCTGGTTGGTCTTCCGTACTTTATAATTAGAGCCCGATTATAAACACATTACATTTCTTAATTACTGAGGGTCTTCTGATTAGTCAAAACGATACAATTTACAACGCTCTAAACACAGATCTATCTCATCAGGACACTTACAAAACCCGATGCGGTTTCAACAAATTTTATAATATTTTAACAACTTAAATGTAAAAATTTATTATAATTGAAAAATAACAAATAATTGTATTAAAAATTCATTTTTCATCGAAAAATTTTTTTGCTTTCAGAAAATATTGTCCATATTCATAAAACCAACTAAAAGCAAATAAAAGCATTTGAAATTAAATAATATATATGTTTTATTGAGTTTTTTATGTTACAATTCAGAGCTGATTTTCGGGTACGGGCGGTCAATTTAAAAAAAAACAACAACATGATTTGCATTCCTCAAAGCCTTTTGTTTTTAACTATTGTAATCACTAAACCGGATGCGAACGAATTTCTAGCGTTTTCATGAAATTAGTTATAGGGTTGGGTAATAAATATTTAAAAAATATTTCTGCCATGACTTTAATAAAAGAAAACATATTTATATTAATTTCGATCATCCGTGAATAATTTCTGGAAGTTTCATTAACATCCGACAATTATTTTCATTTTTGCAAGATTTTCCAATTTAATGTGCGTCATACAAAAAAAAGTGCTAAAATTGTATATGTTATTTTACTAGTCCCGGTGATACAAAGAGAAACAAGGATTTTTAAATAAAAATTCAGATTGTTCTAAAATGAATGAAAAAATTTTAAAAATAATTAAAATAAACTTTGATCTTTCCCCTTAATAATAACATAAATATTTAGACGTTAGAATTTTATTTTCGTCAAGTTTGGCGTATTTTTCATCATGCTATGCTCTTTTTTAGCGATCTCGTGGAAGTACCTACGTGTAAATAGCAGGACGGGCTGGTTCCTATAGCTTTGGGTGTCAACCGGGCTAGAAATTGGAAAAAATCAAATTCAAAATCAACCATGATGGTTCTTGTCAGGCCCGGGAAACTACAAAGCTACTACGGCGGTATTACACGTTCTACAACGAAAACCCTAATATTGTTACGTCTATCGTGATATTAAGTAATAATAACTTCCTTAATCACAATGATGAACTAATAAAAATATTTCTACGGACCACTTATAGAACTAATAGACATTATGAACCCGATTTATACAACTATAGTAATGATGATAATAATTTATCGAAATAGTGGAGATTATACGGCCAGCGTGAACACGATGGCCATGTGGATGGTGGCATATATGCCACGCAACGGTTACACATGGTTTGGAATTTATAAATTGTCCTTCTCCTAGACTGTTTGAAACATAAAGCTTAAGTCTGCCTTAATATTTAACCCGCTGCTTGGGGAAGAAGGTTATATGGGAGAAATTAAATGAGATAAACTCGACTGGAATTCGAAACCGACAATCCTGTTTCTCATTGCGAGCCACTGCCCATTACTACCGCAAGAATATTGCTATTAACTTGCATTTCTCTAATTTCGCTATAATTACATAAAAAGCGAAACGAAAATAATAAAATATATTTTCCTCGACTATATGAATTCCTCAGAGAGTAAAAGTCGCTTCAGATTCTTCATATGCTATTAACAATTCAATACTCGAAACCTCGTGATGACGAAGAACATTTTAACTCAAAAAAGCACTTTCCAAATGGCTAATGTTGTATGCCATTTGACTTGTCTTTTGGGAGAACTTGTCTCTATCTAATATAATAATGAAAAAATGGACATCAAGTGGAATGAGAGAACATTTCTATCAAGAATAACATCGTCTCTTTGAAAAAAATACCATACATTTCCATTGAATACGAATCTGTTATATTAGAACTGAATGCTGCTAATCCTACTGCCGAAAATGGTAACCGATTCGGGAGAAATTTTGACATCAATTCTGGCAATACACCTTATTTTGTTTCTTCTTGTAACCATCCTGCACCTGATTATCATCTTTTCAGATCACTGCAACTTATTTGAAATGTTCAGAAACGATAATGATTGTGAAGGGGATGGAATTTCTATTGAATTTTATCAACAAATTGACAAACAAATTAGATTAAATAAACAATAATGAGGGGAGATAGTATGCTGATTAACTTACGTGCAACAATCCTGTAATATATATGCTCCTGAAAAATTTGATTCGTTTGCGCTCTCTGGGGAGGAAGTGTGCGTTTGTAAACAGTGACTATTATAGCTAATAATGCAAGACTCTTCGGTAAATCGAATCGATTTCTC
>OZ038495.1:14587518-14602518 GCA_964036315.1 Acanthosepion esculentum | reverse complement strand
TGTGTGTGTGTGTTTATGTACATATATGTATGGGTTTATGTGTACACGTCTATATGTATCTATGTACATGAAAATATAAATATGTTGTTGTGTATGCGTGTATACGTATGTGTTTTTGAACATAGAAATACATGTCCTTGCTGGATTAGATAATCGTTATTTTTATGTTTACATTAAATTTGTCACCTGTAGTCGACATTACCTTTTTCAAATTTTCTTGATTACACGGCGGTTCTTTTATAAATGCCCTTCGGTTTTAGTTATCCCACCGCATCTCTCCCCCACCCCCTTTTCTTTTCCTCTCCATCTCTCATCTTTTGAGCTCTAAGATTATATCGTCTAGTGTGTGTGTATGTCACCAGAAAAGGTATACTCTTTTCCAGTGTATCTTTAATGTATTAGACATTTCGAAAAATATTCATAATCCTCTCACTTAAACCGTTTTTGACTCCCCTCTTTAAAAATTCTCTCTGTTAAAATTTAATCCCCCCTTCATCTTTAGACCTTCCTATCCTTCTGTCGTCTGTTACCCCTCCCTATAGCTTTCATTTATTCTATCATTCGTCCGACGCTCTCATACCTACACCCTCACTTTTTATTTTTGATTCCCAGATTTGTTCATGTTTTTTTTTTAATTTGTAGGTCTGATGAATTTGATCGTATTTATGATTCCAATGGTAAAAATTATAACTATGGAATATTAGTGTTTAAGCCTTTTTATTATATCCTTACTCTGTCTTTGACATTGAGTTCTACCTGGAATATATCCTCTTGGAATGATTTTTTATACATATATATATGTTTGTGTATATATATATATGATTGCATATGTATCTGTATATTTACCATTAATATTTTTTATATATATATATATATATATATATATATATATGGTGGTTCTCTTAGCGTAGCTTACCTATAGAACAAGGCCAAAAGTGTGGAGAAACCAAGGAGGATTGAACTCACATATATATATATATATATATATATATATATATATATATATATATATATATATATATGTATATATATATATGTATGTATGTATGTATATATAGTTTATTATAAGAACAGTGGTAAGTCCCACAAATTGTTTTTAAAAAATGTCAAAGCAAAATGTTACATCCTTCAAGAACGTTAAAGATGGCGGGAACATAAGTTCAAAATTAAAAATACATTTGTGGGTATGTCTTGATTAACCAATTAAATGTCAGATCTCTGCTAAATAGAAAAATACGCTCTGATGTTATGTTTTTCTACCACCTTATATTTCGTAAAGGAGGTAACAATTTGTTTTCAATTTTAAAAAAAATCATTTAATCATCGGTTACTTACCACCGCCTGAAGAAGTACAATTAAAGTATTGAAACATGAAATCTTTTGTGTAGCGATTTCAACATGCTTTTATTATGATCTCTTATAAAAACAAATAATGTTTTTCTACTTTGTATTAAGCACTTCTTTTAAAGTAAATGCTGCGAACATTAGATTTTTACTCCATCTGTTCTTTCCTTTTTTGTATATATATATATATATATATATATATATATATATATATATATATATATATATATATATATATATATCGCTAGCGATCTTCTTATATTATAGAATACCAAAAAGTTGAATATCCTTATGCAATTTTCGTAAATAATCAGATATGTTATTCTAAAAACCGTGATAAACATCTTTCAGAAAATTCTTTACACTTGACGGCGCACAGATACATTCACCTGTGCTGTTTTTCTTTCGAGTGTAACTGGGACGAAAACGAAGTAGCAACATGAAGAGATACACATGCCTCTGCTGGTTTGATGTCTCTTGGAACGCGAGAAAAATAATTAGCAACAGGATCGGGACACTCTCTAAAAAACGAAATTATTAGTACCAAGCTATTCATAATAACGGTGAAGCTCGTGAACGCGGCCCTAGACATCTCCAAAGCATTTGACAGAGTTTGGCATGCTGGCCTTCTTCGCAAGATCCAGGGTTATGGTATCACAGGTCGATTGTTTAACCTAATACAATCATTCCTGTCAAACCGTAAATTGAATGTCGTTCTCAATGGATTCATCTCCAGCTCCTATCCCACTAACGCAGGTGTTCCTCAAGGCTCCATCCTAGGCCCTACTCTGTTCCTCATATTCATAAACGACCTTCCTGACGCCATAGACTCCTAAGTCGGCATCTATGCCGACGACAACACAATTTACTCCTGCCTCAAACACAAATCTAGTGATGCTGACAAAGTTAACCTGGCAGTTCAAATAAAAAAGGACCTCTAATCGGTTGTGAACTGGTGCGAGAAATGGATGGTTAACTTTAACGCCTCTAAAACAAAACCACCACAAGGATCCATCCCTGCATCCCATTAGAGTGTCTGAAGACCAACTTCTCGAGAGCTCCTCTCTGCGGCTGCTCGGTCTCACGCTGTCCGCTGATCTGAGATGGAACAAATACATCGAGTCAATTGCATCATCCACCGCAAGGAAAGTTGGTTCCTTGTGCCGAGACAGGAAATTTTTCTCCCCGGAATCGATCCTCCAAATCTACAAATCGACCATTCGCCCTTGCATGGAGTATTGCTGCCATATATGGTCTGGAGCCCCTGCTGTTTGCCTCAGGGTTCTTGATAAGATCCAGAGACGGATATGCAATGTAATTGGCCCTGATCTGTCATCTCGTCTGCAGTCGCTCTCTCACAGACGCGACGTTGCCTCGCTCTGTCTTTTTTACAAATACTTTCACGGTAATTGCTCCGAGGAGCTGCTTTCGCTGGTCCCTAGGCCGCATGAATTTAAACGTCCTACGAGGCTGGCATCCCGTTCCCACCCCTTCATCGTTGAAACTGTTAGATGTAGACCTATTTTCTACTCCAATACCTTCATGTCTCGCACATCTCGCCTGTGGAACTCCCTTACCTATTCCTGATTCCCTGACAAATACAATCTCCAACTATTTAAGTGTAACGTCAATCGACATCTCCAGTTGCCGTGATCTATCCACTTCCCTTCTCCACATCCTTTCACCGTTCATTCCTATCTGCTCTCGCTCCAAATCTTCTGTAAACCCCTTGCCTTGATCGATCCACTATCTTTCTCCTCATCCTCTCATTTACCCCTCCTATCTGCTCTTCCTCCAAACGTTCTGTAACCCCTTGCGTGATAGTGGCCTCCAGCCTTGCTTGGGGGTGATAAGATTTTAAAAAAAAAAAAGCAGTTCTTGATGACCAAATTCAATGCGTGACATTTAAGCACTTGCTTGCTACTGGAAATTTCAATGATAACATTCCATGATGGAAAGAAATATATTTGGATTTAAAATTTACTGTTGATTCATCAGTTCATTAACCAATGAAAAAGAAACAAAATGATATTAAATAGATTTGCCTACATCCATTCGGTTCTTCCTAACTGTCACATTTATTTTTTGTTTTTCTTTTACTGCTTTACACAGTTCTGTTTCCTATTTGTGGTTTCGTATCAGTCAGTTATGTGCCATGCGTGATACACGCTTTGGCGATCATGTATTTTCCGATACATGACTGAGGAGGCAGATTTTTCTTCCCGCTCTAGGTTGCCATATCTTTCTGCGGTAGACCAGTTGCCATCCAACGCTACAGAACCCCCGGTCTGTCCTCATATTTACCCATAGCTGGCGTGGGGAGAAGAAGAAGATTCATCCATTTCCCAAGGGTATGAGCACATAAATGAATGTAATGGATTCGACTGGAATTCGAACTCGGCTCTCCGATCCGATCAGCTATGCATTGCTCCACCGTGCCTCCTAAAGGAGGTTTCATACAATCTTCCCCTTTCTCTTTTCTCTACGCGCTTACATTTTTATTGGCGCTATTTCAATTAGTTCTAATTCCATCATTATATAATACATTTTGTATCCCTAATTTCCAATTCAGTTGGTTTCTCTTTCTCTTCCCCTCCTTTTATCTCTCTCGAATACACTTACGGCTTAAATGGAAATCTTTGCATTCACTAAACATTGTTTATCACAGTACAAAGCCCACAAGATACTCACTATATTTCTTCTCCTCAGTAGTCTCACAGCTAAGAACTCGTCATAACTTGACGTTACTTATCTCGTGACAAGGCCGGTTCGATGTCAGTAGATATTATCTAGATTGCGTGATATCTTTGTTAAAGTTGGGAAAGATCTTATTTGACCAAAAATAATGCACAGGAAAACAGATATCTTTACCCAGGTTTTTATTTATTATAATACGACATAAGACAAAGAAGGAATTAAATCGGGAAAAGTTATCCCAATCTTCAAAGCGGATACGAACTGCTTGACTTAAAATGTAACAGACAAAGAATGCCTTTTATCTGAGATCGAAAACCGCTCACCAATACGGACCAAAAAACCCAATCTATTTCTTCTAGAACGTACAACGATTGATTTTACATTATTTACATTATTCGGACTATTGTCGTCATCTTTGTCGCCATATTTGTTACAACGTTTCGGCCGTTGTACACTCCGTCCTTCTTCAGGTTGTTGGAATGTCCAACTGAACTCTATTTCGCTCACTTGGGTAGACTGTTCTAGTTCCATGTGCCATGTTTAATGGATGTCAGTTATCAATTATCTCCTGTTAATTTTTCCGTCTGAAATTCTCTACTGCCTTAACCGGGTATTGAACTCACACTCTTTGGGTCCTGTCACTGGATCTAACCAACGCCTTTATCCACTGTGCCATGTGTCCTTGAGAAATCTCTGAGTATTATAAACCTAATGTCTTCAGCAACCATTTTTACCAGTGCTCATATTTGCAATTTTTGCTGTTATCATTGCATTTTTATCAGAGCTCATAATGCAACTATGTTGTTATTATCGCTTTTCTCTGGCAATCCTTATTACTGGTTCCCATATTGTATTCATTTCTATGCTTGGTCGGCGCAGGAGATTTTTGTGGCCTAGCATATATGCTGATTCCTTAAGTTTACGAATTTTCTAATGGTGTTCCTTGTCTATTATCTCAACCTGATCCCACAGAGGGCGGTGATCTCCCTTCTCTCTCTATATGTGGTCAGCTACGCCTGATTTTTTCCAATTCCCCTCGTTTTACAGCTTTCTGGTGTTCTTGAAGCCTCACTTTAAGGGAGCGTCCTGTCTCTCCTTTATATTTCTTTCCGCAGCGTACACTCCTCCTCCTCTTGTACCCGCCTATCCCAGTTTTGGGGGGCTGCTGTCATGTACCCAGGAAAGAAAGAGAAATAAGAATGATAACGAAAAATATATTATGCTAAAGGATGGAAATAAAAAAGAAGAAGAAAATTGAAAGAGAAATAAGATTGATTACAAAGAAGATATTAAGCTACAGGATGGAAATAAAAAAATATAGTGAAGAAGAAAAATGGAAGGGAAATAAGAATGATTACGAAAAAGATATTAAGCCATAGGATGGAAATAAAAAATAAAGAGTGAAGAAGAAAAATGGAAGAGAAATAAGAATGATTACGAAAAAGATATTAATCTACAGGATGGAAATAAAAAATAAAGAGTGAAGAAGAAAAATGGAAGGGAAATAAGAATGATTACGAAAAAGATATTAAGCTTCAGGATGGAAATAAAAAATAATGAGTGAAGAAGAAAAATTGAAGAGAAATAAGAATGATAACGAAAAATATATTAAGCTACATGATGGAAATAAGAAATAAAGAGTGAAGAAGAAAAATGGAAGAGAAATAAGAATGATTACGAAAAAGATATTAATCTACAGGATGGAAATAAAAAATAAAGAGTGAAGAAGAAAAATGGAAGAGAAATAAGAATGATTACGAAAAAGATATTAAGCTTCAGGATGGAAATAAAAAATAATGAGTGAAGAAGAAAAATTGAAGAGAAATAAGAATGATAACGAAAAATATATTAAGCTACATGATGGAAATAAGAAATAAAGAGTGAAGAAGAAAAATGGAAGAGAAATAAGAATAATTACGAAAAAGATATTAATCTACAGGATGGAAATAAAAAATAAAGAGTGAAGAAGAAAAATGGAAGAGAAATAAGAATGATTACGAAAAAGATATTAATCTACAGGATGGAAATAAAAAATAAAGAGTGAAGAAGAAAAATGGAAGAGAAATAAGAATGATTACGAAAAAGATATTAAGCTTCAGGATGGAAATAAAAAATAATGAGTGAAGAAGAAAAATTGAAGAGAAATAAGAATGATAACGAAAAATATATTAAGCTACATGATGGAAATAAGAAATAAAGAGTGAAGAAGAAAAATGGAAGAGAAATAAGAATGATTACGAAAAAGATATTAATCTACAGGATGGAAATAAAAAATAAAGAGTGAAGAAGAAAAATGGAAGAGAAATAAGAATGATTACGAAAAAGATATTAATCTTCAGGATGGAAATAAAAAATAATGAGTGAAGAAGAAAAATTAAAGAGAAATAAGAATGATAACGAAAAATATATTAAGCTACATGATGGAAATAAGAAATAAAGAGTGAAGAAGAAAAATGGAAGAGAAATAAGAATGATTACGAAAAAGATATTAATCTACAGGATGGAAATAAAAAATAAAGAGGGAAGAAGAAAAATGGAAGAGAAATAAGAATGATTACGAAAAAGATATTAATCTACAGGATGGAAATAAAAAATAAAGAGTGAAGAAGAAAAATGGAAGAGAAATAAGAATGATTACGAAAAAGATATTAAGCTTCAGGATGGAAATAAAAAATAATGAGTGAAGAAGAAAAATTGAAGAGAAATAAGAATGATAACGAAAAATATATTAAGCTACATGATGGAAATAAGAAATAAAGAGTGAAGAAGAAAAATGGAAGAGAAATAAGAATGATTACGAAAAAGATATTAATCTACAGGATGGAAATAAAAAATAAAGAGAGAAGAAGAAAAATTGAAGAGAATTAAGAATGATTACGAAAAAGATATTAAGCTTCAGGATGGAAATAAAAAATAATGAGTGAAGAAGAAAAATTGAAGAGAAATAAGAATGATAACGAAAAATATATTAAGCTACATGATGGAAATAAGAAATAAAGAGTGAAGAAGAAAAATGGAAGAGAAATAAGAATGATTACGAAAAAGATATTAATCTACAGGATGGAAATAAAAAATAAAGAGTGAAGAAGAAAAATGGAAGAGAAATAAGAATGATTACGAAAAAGATATTAAGCTTCAGGATGGAAATAAAAAATAATGAGTGAAGAAGAAAAATTGAAGAGAAATAAGAATGATAACGAAAAATATATTAAGCTACATGATGGAAATAAGAAATAAAGAGTGAAGAAGAAAAATGGAAGAGAAATAAGAATGATTACGAAAAAGATATTAATCTACAGGATGGAAATAAAAAATAAAGAGTGAAGAAGAAAAATGGAAGAGAAATAAGAATGATTACGAAAAAGATATTAAGCTTCAGGATGGAAATAAAAAATAATGAGTGAAGAAGAAAAATTGAAGAGAAATAAGAATGATAACGAAAAATATATTAAGCTACATGATGGAAATAAGAAATAAAGAGTGAAGAAGAAAAATGGAAGAGAAATAAGAATGATTACGAAAAAGATATTAATCTACAGGATGGAAATAAAAAATAAAGAGGGAAGAAGAAAAATGGAAGAGAAATAAGAATGATTACGAAAAAGATATTAAGCTTCAGGATGGAAATAAAAAATAATGAGTGAAGAAGAAAAATTGAAGAGAAATAAGAATGATAACGAAAAATATATTAAGCTACATGATGGAAATAAGAAATAAAGAGTGAAGAAGAAAAATGGAAGAGAAATAAGAATGATTACGAAAAAGATATTAATCTACAGGATGGAAATAAAAAATAAAGAGTGAAGAAGAAAAATGGAAGAGAAATAAGAATGATTACGAAAAAGATATTAAGCTTCAGGATGGAAATAAAAAATAATGAGTGAAGAAGAAAAATTGAAGAGAAATAAGAATGATAACGAAAAATATATTAAGCTACATGATGGAAATAAGAAATAAAGAGTGAAGAAGAAAAATGGAAGAGAAATAAGAATGATTACGAAAAAGATATTAATCTACAGGATGGAAATAAAAAATAAAGAGTGAAGAAGAAAAATGGAAGAAAAATAAGAATGATTACGAAAAAGATATTAAGCTTCAGGATGGAAATAAAAAATAATGAGTGAAGAAGAAAAATTGAAGAGAAATAAGAATGATAACGAAAAATATATTAAGCTACATGATGGAAATAAGAAATAAAGAGTGAAGAAGAAAAATGGAAGAGAAATAAGAATGATTACGAAAAAGATATTAAGCTACATGATGGAAATAAGAAATAAAGAGTGAAGAAGAAAAATGGAAGAGAAATAAGAATGATTACGAAAAAGATATTAATCTACAGGATGGAAATAAAAAATAAAGAGTGAAGAAGAAAAATGGAAGAGAAATAAGAATGATTACGAAAAAGATATTAAGCTAGATGATGGAAATAAGAAATAAAGAGTGAAGAAGAAAAAGGGAAGAGAAATAAGAATGATTACGAAAAAGATATTAAGCTTCAGGATGGAAATAAAAAATAATGAGTGAAGAAGAAAAATTGAAGAGAAATAAGAATGATAACGAAAAATATATTAAGCTACATGATGGAAATAAGAAATAAAGAGTGAAGAAGAAAAATGGAAGAGAAATAAGAATGATTACGAAAAAGATATTAATCTACAGGATGGAAATAAAAAATAAAGAGTGAAGAAGAAAAATGGAAGAGAAATAAGAATGATTACGAAAAAGATATTAATCTACAGGATGGAAATAAAAAATAAAGAGTGAAGAAGAAAAATGGAAGAGAAATAAGAATCATTACGAAAAAGATATTAAGCTTCAGGATGGAAATAAAAAATAATGAGTGAAGAAGAAAAATTGAAGAGAAATAAGAATGATAACGAAAAATATATTAAGCTACATGATGGAAATAAGAAATAAAGAGTGAAGAAGAAAAATGGAAGAGAAATAAGAATGATTACGGAAAAGATATTAATCTACAGGATGGAAATAAAAAATAAAGAGTGAAGAAGAAAAATGGAAGAGAAATAAGAATGATTACGAAAAAGATATTAAGCTTCAGGATGGAAATAAAAAATAATGAGTGAAGAAGAAAAATTGAAGAGAAATAAGTATGATAACGAAAAATATATTAAGCTACATGATGGAAATAAGAAATAAAGAGTGAAGAAGAAAAATGGAAGAGAAATAAGAATGATTACGAAAAAGATATTAATCTACAGGATGGAAATAAAAAATAAAGAGTGAAGAAGAAAAATGGAAGAGAAATAAGAATGATTACGAAAAAGATATTAATCTACAGGATGGAAATAAAAAATAAAGAGTGAAGAAGAAAAATGGAAGAGAAATAAGAATCATTACGAAAAAGATATTAAGCTTCAGGATGGAAATAAAAAATAATGAGTGAAGAAGAAAAATTGAAGAGAAATAAGAATGATAACGAAAAATATATTAAGCTACATGATGGAAATAAGAAATAAAGAGTGAAGAAGAAAAATGGAAGAGAAATAAGAATGATTACGAAAAAGATATTAATCTACAGGATGGAAATAAAAAATAAAGAGTGAAGAAGAAAAATGGAAGCGAAATAAGAATGATAACGAAAAAGATATTAAGCTTCAGGATGGAAATAAGAAATAAAGAGTGAGGACAAATGATAGAGATAAGAATGATTACCAACTAGAAATAAGCTAATGCAAAGAAATCAAAAATGAAAGACTGAAGAAGAAAAAAGTAGGAATGTAAAAAGCAAACCAGGTGATGTGAAAGGGAAAATAAAGTGAATAATTAACACGAAAAGAGGGAAAAGAAAATAACAAATAATTGAGAACTCACAGAAGAAAAGGAAGGCAAAATGACAGATAAAGAAGAAATAGGAAAAAAGGCAAAATCTTAGAAAAGAAATTAAAAAGGAAAGGTTAAAAGAAAGTGATTGGAAAAAGATGTATAAAAGAAAACAAAAGGAAAAATGAAAACAAAGAAAGAAAGAAAATGAAAAAAGAAAGAAAAAGAATGAAAAATAGGAAACATGTTAATAAGGATACATAGAGAATAGAAAAAAGAAAGGAAAGGAAAAGGTACGGAAAAGTGGGAAAATAGAGAGAAATGAAAACTAAACAAAATGATTCCCTGTTCGAGATATTAGAACATCCGGGAATGGGACAATAGTCCGAATAATATAAATAATGTACATAATACCTCATCTCAGAAATATAGACAAACGATTGATTTTAGTTAAAAAAAGTTCATGTTTCTAGTTTTAATTCCTTTAACGTTTTATATTCTTTCGATATTTCAATGTATTTTATTGATAGTGGGAAATAGAAAATAAATGTGGAAAATATTAGGAAGATTTTGTTGAAGTTGTTTACCAATGAAAAGACATCAACATCTAGAAATAATACGTTAGGCCATTACATTTTAGATTAAATTTACTAATTATTTTTTAGGTTAGTTGCATTTCTCTCCTCTGATCCTCTAGATTCTAGAATCAGCAATATTATTGTTCCTGATCTGACGAATCGGCTTCAGTCATTTTTCCACCGTCGTAAAGTCGCTTCCCTGTGTCTTTTTTTATAAACATTTTCATGGTAATTGTTCTGATGACCTCTTCGCTGTGTTGCCTAGACCTTTTGAATTTTAGTGCAGTACTAGACTATCGCAAAGGTATCATCAATTTACAATTGAGCTGCCTATATTTAACCATAAATTCTATTACAATAGTTTCTTTTCTCTGTTCCATGCCAACATTAATCTTTAGGAATTTAAATGTCAATCGCTATCTACTGTCCTCCTGATTCTTCATCTTTTATTCTTGCTCCTTAGTAATGTTTCTACATCTAACTCTTCAACACCCAGTATCCCATTGTGTCTCAGTGGCTTTATTGTCTTGCAATAAATCCACTGATTTTACTGGGCAAGATTAAATAAAAGAAAAAAGAAAAAAAATGGAAGCAGTGCCAAAATAAAAATAAATTGTTTTACACAGTGGCAGTATAATATATAGTGAGGGTTAGATTTAAATGTCTAAGTTTACTCCCGAAAGTTGTCCTAGAGGACAGTGGCTTAGTTGGTTTGTGAATTTGGTGACATAGTGGTTGCGAGTTCATTCCCTGGGTCGGCCGTGTTTTCTTGCACTCAGTGGAAACGGGTGACCAATAACTGAACAGTACTAAACAAAAAAATAAGAACTAGACGATTTCCCTAGTCATGTGCAGTGGATAAAGAGAACAATATCCCCGCAGATAAAATAAACGTTTCATTAGATTACACAGATCGATATACACCTATGGAACGCCGGAGGACACTACGCCTGAAACTTGTGATAAATAAAACAAAGATGAGGACACTAAACCGAATATAAATAATATAAATACATTATTTCCTGAAATATAGGCCCCTTCATTATAAAAGCTCTTAACAGGTCCAGCTCTCAATCCTGTTTCTACAGAGATTTCTTTACGCCATGAAAACGAGCCTTTCTTGGACAGAACTATAACAGGCGATCAAAACTGAATCGTTTATGATAAAATTCGGCGCAAACGAAACTGAAAAACATGTAGGTGAATGTGCATAACCCCAGGCTAAAGCGGGCTTGCATCCAATGCAGTTGTTGTAGCCCGTTTATTAGGATTGCAGAGGGGAAATTCAACAAGTATTGGAACGAATTCACCAACCTCAATGCCGCTATTCAAGAAAAACTGGCTGATTGTGACAAATCCAAAAATTAAAATTTTAAACCCCGGCAACGCATGATCACATGTTGCAAAACAAAACATTCTGACCATAAAGTTAAAATGGGAATCCCTCCAGTAGTCATCGTATTTCTACGAAATTTCTACGAAAATAAAATCAACGAGCTTGTAGAACGATGACAGACAGTTATTAAAAACAATAAAATCTATGTACTTGAAAAATAACTGTTTTTGAGATGTAAAATATTGTTTTTGTATTCTAATCAGGCAGGAACATATGCAATAATATAATACTTATAACGAATTTTAAGTGAGCCTTAGATATTTTTTTTCCATTTTAGTTGTGATTGATTTGGTAAATAGTGATATATATCGATTCATTATTTTATATTTAATACTTAATACTTTTATTTTTTTTTTAATTTGATGAGATGACTGTTTTTCGTTGAATATGAAATAATTCGGGTATTGGAGGAAATTAAATGTTTTCAGTGTATTTCCTCTCATCATGTAAAGATTGAGGAACAATAGTTATTCTAGATTTTATTTTGTTAGTACGGTGAGAGCAGACATTTTTGAGAGGATTTATATTACTATATTTACGATAGATACTAAGTTTTAGGTCATTATTCGTATGGTTTCTCATAATATCGAAGAGAGTTAATATTATGTTTCCTCTTTCATAAGGGTATGGTCTTTTACGTTCGAATCTATTTACAAATCAAATAATTTGATTTTGTAATTATATTTTAATAAAGCATCATCAATATATCGGAAATTATTTTAATGCTTTGGGGAAATACTTTGGAAAGACCTGTTTCATGAAACTCTAAGAACGGACCGAGAGACACTAAACTAAGGGACGATCCTCAACGGTAATCAGATTTTTAGTCATAAAAATCATTGATAAATGTGAAATTAGATAACTTTATGATCAGTTGGAAATGATTTAAAATTTCATCTATTCGTACTGAATGGATTGTATTTGATTGTACTAGTGTTTTTTTAATTGACATGTGCTAGGATGAAGATCAGTATAAAGAGATTTGCATCTAAACTAGCCACGGGTTTACATTATTTGCATCATTCGGACTATTTTCCTCATCTTCACTGTCATATTCACAATGTTTCGGTCGTTGTACTCTCGAGCCTTCTTCAGGTGATTGGAATTTCAAACCGAAACATTTATTTCGTCCGTAGGTGTAGATTACTCTAGTTCCACGTGGCATGCCTCTTCCAGATGTCTCAGTTATTTCCCTTTAACTCAACTCATCATTTTTTTTTGTTCATCAAAGCTAAAACCTGATATTGAACTCACAACTATTTGAGTGAAATCACTGGACATAACCAGCGCATTTATCTACTGGGCCATGTATGCTGACAAATCAGTAGGTAAAGGCTGATAAGGCATGACACGTGGAACTAGAGCAGTCTACCCCGGGGGACGAAAAAAAGGGTTCGGTTCGAAATTCCAGTCATCTGAATAAGGCCGGAGCGTACAAAAGCTGAAACGTTTTAATATGACAATGAAGATGAGGATAAGAGTTCGAATAATGTTAATAATATAAGTAAACATATTACCTCCTCTCAAAGATATAGAGGCCGAAACGTTGTGAATATGGAAACGAATATGAGGATAACAGTCCGAATAATATAAATAAAATAAATAATCATAATACCTCATCTCAGAGATATAGAGACCGAAACGTTGTTAATATGGCAATGAAGGTGAGGATAACAGACCGAATAATGTAAATCAAGTAAGTAACCATAATACCTCATCTCAGAGATATAGACGCCGAAACGTTGTAAATATGGCAATGAAGGTGAGGATAACAAACCGAATAATGTGATTATAATACCTCATCTCAGAGATATAGAGGCCGAAACATTGTGAATATGGCAATGAAGATGAGGATAACAGTCCGAATAATGTAATCATGATGCCTCATCTCAGAGATATAGACAGATAGCCACGGGTTTATTTGGCATATTTATTCCCTTTAGTTTTTTCAACCAGAGGGCCTGGAATTTTAATGGGTACAGATTTTTCCAAGGAATGGTGTTAATTTTATTTATTATGTCATTCAGCACGTTTTGGAGAATGCTACCAATTTCTGATATTATGAGTAATTTTATATATCCTGTATGTGTAATATTTTCATTTGCTAAATGATGATGAAAGACGTTGGATTTTAAATTCCCCACTAATTGGCAATCTTTCCGTGTTGCAGGAGTAATTGTGATATCAATAGCAGCTAATTTCTTTGAGATTTTGGCTATTCTATGGAATTCCATCAGAACATATAGCGAAACATCAAGAAATGGAAGCATTGACCTTCTTACTCCTTCAGCCATTTCCAAGATATATATTTTATATCAAAGATTATTTCCCGCAGTGAAACTGTTATCTGAGAGTTCAATCAACTACTGCTAAAAGCTCTAGAGAATTTTAGTGGAGCCAAATTTATCCCTTCTTGTGGACTTGGCATTAAAGTTTTCTATTCATCTTGGTTGGATAGGGGTTAAAGAGAAACCATGCCATGGCGGGGACCAACGGCTGAGCGCGTAATTGATATTTGGTACGGCCAGCAGGGAAATACACTGGAACACAAGCGTACAACTGTTTCTTCTTTATTGGTTATTTCAGTTTCCAATACATGTACGCCATTTGGGATTTAGGGGAAGGAACAATATTGAAATCCAAGTGATTGGTTGGATCATCTTTTACGATGGCGCAAAGTCAAACCTTTTACCTGTAAGCTTATAACGACAACGTTCATTAAGAAACTCATTTGTTGGATGTACATTATCTCCATGTTGACTGATGCGTCAAAGTATTATAAGAATCTACCCCTCATCATTTTGAAGCCATCATGAGAAAGCATTAAAAATTAACTTACTAGTGGGCGAGATTAGTGTGTCTGTGTGTGTGTACGTATATATATATATATATATATATATATATATATATATATATATATATATATATATATATATATATATATATATATTATAAATTAATAGATTTAAAATATGGTTTTACCGCTACACAGTGATAACCATGTTTCAGAAATGGAAGCTAAAGCCCCTGAATTTAATTTTGTTATTAAACCAAATACAATAGTTCCATTTCCTCATCAAGCGAATTTTGGGGTAACTTACTTTTTAAACCGTAAATTTTAAAAAGTAAGTTACTCCAAAATTCGCTTGATGAGGAAATGGAAATAATGTCTTTGGTTTAATAACAAAATTAAATTCAGGGGCT
>OZ038495.1:14492518-14585018 GCA_964036315.1 Acanthosepion esculentum | reverse complement strand
CGGGTTTAATCCATGATATATATACACACACACACACACATATATATATATATATATATATATATATATATATATATATATATATATATATATATATATATATATATATATATATATATATATATCTGTATGTATTTACACAAATGAAGTCGTGTTTCGACATATAATGAAGCCTCTCCTCAGGTAAATTACGCCTGATGTGACAATCCTTATCTGCTGAAATATCACTGCAAATGTGTAGCAATTCTTACATACTTTGTTGTAATATCCTGCAACAAATAATATTGTTATACTATGTATTTAGGTCTCTTTTAAATTAAATAATAACAACGTTGAAAGTGTACTCTATTCTTTCTCATCGTATATATATATATGTATATATATATATATATATATATATATATATATATATAAATATAAAAGTGGACATGGAAGTCAGCACTTAGAGGCGACAGTCTGTTTCATGCTAGGGCAATCGCCTGACGATTGCCCTAGCATGAAACAGACTGTCGCCTCTAAGTGCTGACTTCCATGTCCACTTTTATATTTACACACGCTCTATCTCTGATATTGAGCACTTTACCCCATAAATATAGCACACTTTAAGACTATATTTCTGCATATATATATATATATATATATAATTGAATCTCAAAGGTCGTCGGTCTGATTTGAGTTTCTTTTCTCGATGGTACTGGATAACCTATGGCATTTGATATTCAATAAAATATTTTCCGGATCATATACCCTCATTCATTTGCTTAGGCTCTCTCTCTCTCTTTCTCTCTTTCTCTCACTCACTTTCTCTCTCTCCTCTCTCCCTCTCCCTCTCCCCCTCACACATACATATATGCTTGTGAGTGAGTGTTAGTGTGAATGATTAAAATCTTGAATTCTCAAACATAATTAAAACAATTGGTTTTACCCTACTGTTTTCATACCCAACCGAATAAAACATTACAGACGAATTTTAAAGTGAGCTTTGGCATAAGCAATACTAAAATCTCTATTTATTCAGAGTCTTACGGTCCATTGTTATGCGATGTAGGATGTCAGTACGGTCATGTTGTCGTATGTTTTTTGCTGTAGTTTCCTTCTCTTGGTTAGTTAGATGAGCCGACTGCAGACATACAGGGTGTCCATAAAGTTCGTGTGAACTTTAACAAATGTATAACTTTATTTGTATTTGCGATAGAAATATTTTGTAAAAAGGATTAGAAAGAAGTAAATCTATATTTTTAAATGTTTTATTGAAATGTTATTTAAGTTTCCACATGTCGTCCATCATTAGCAATACAAAGGGTAATACGATATTGCAGTTCACGGAAAACATTTGCCAACTGATTTACAGAAATTCCTGAAATCACATTAGTTATTTTAGCTATACTTAAAACTAGGTACATTAATTTTTATAACATTTTTTACAGATTATTTCTATCGCAAATGCAAATAAAGTTATAAATTATTTAAAGTGCACACGAACTATATGATCACTCTGCATAAGTGAGAAAGATTCGCTGACCTGAGCAGATTGAATCACTCGTCATTTTAGCAGCGTAATATATGTAACTAGCAGCATGGCCCGGTGTTGCCCGTGCTTGCTTCAAAAACAGTACGACTCATACAGCATTCGCTATCACTTGACTTAAAATATTTTTGCCTTTCTTTGCCTTTAAAAGAGTGTCCTTTGCCGTGCTGATGTTGCTACATGCCTTACTTCTTGCCTATCTCACACTGCGAATTTTTTCTAAGCTCTATACTAAACATTAAATCTGTTACGAAAAAAGAACTAAACAAAATGAACACAAAACGATCAGCTTTAAAAAAGAATTCGTAACTGAAAAAAACGAATGAAAAAACAATGTTAACAACAAATACTTTTTCACACACAACCCAGTTTCCTGAAATATTGAGACTGGTCATACTCCTTGGGCGGGGTTGTTGTTGCCCTTGTTTTGTTAACCCGTTACTTTGGAAACCATACATTGATCCGATTTTATGTTAAAATAAAAAGAGCTCAAAAGCGTTTAACAACGTGAAGTCAACTGCACTGAGTCCAAAATGAGGTGAAAAACTTAGATGTACTGGGCCGCGTAGTGCAGGCGAGACATTCAACTTAAAACCCCCAAAATCCCTATCACCTGTGAGTTAATCGGTTTTTTTACAAAGTTTGAGACCCAAATAAAAAATCGGGCTCCGTCATGACACAATGACGTAAATTGAAAAATCGGAGCTGGGATGCGGCCTGGGAGAAAGAACAAAGTTTAAAGAAGTGGGAAATGGACTGCTGAGGGCATGGTCAACACGGAGGTTTGTATCGATTTTTGAGTCACGACGGGGTCACACGCCATTCTATGCAAGGCACCTCTAACTGTGCGTCTGGGTACAGTAGAGTCCTAGCAAACTCGTCCTGTCGACAAAGTTTGAAGAACGCTGTAAGCGTTGTGTCTTTGGTACGCGCAGCCACATCCATTGCTGTATCCGCAGAAAAATAACGAAGTTCGTCGAATTCTAGGTGCACAGCAATCTGGACGATTCCTGGGAGGCGTTTGTGGATGGGGAAGCTGAATATGTACCAAGAGCCCTCTGTGACGCGCCCTGCAATGAGTCCTGGATTTCGTCTACGGAACCTACCTGCCTAATACCAAACATTGCAGCATCAGTCCCTTTCTTGTTGTACTTGCATACATACTTGATGGAGCGAACTGAGTGGCAACATTCGACATTGATGTGCGCATTGAAAGCTTTTGTTAGCAGGGGACAATATGGCACTACTCATCTGTTATCCACTTGGTAGCCCTTTACCACGGCTGTAAATCCTGCGGACATTTTTCTGGCCTGTATCGTTCTCGGGAATAATGACCATGCGGGCATCTGCCTGTTGATTGTAGTCAGCTACGAAGTATATTTGTAGAAAGGCCGAATCAGTGGCAGTTTCCGGCAAAAGAGATCCAATCCGGTGGTAAACTTGACCTTGAACCATGAAGGTGGGATTCCAACCGACTTCGCAGAAGGCATTACCACCAAAAGAGGTCATCGTGAAGACAAAGTTGTACTGTCTGATTTTTGCGAAGAAATGTTTGGAGTCTGGACTGGAACCCTCTAACAGAGCTTTCAAAGAAGCAGGTAGCTCTTGAAAAGGTGGCAACTGTACGTTACCGTCTAAACAACACAAACCTGCAGACTCTCCAGGCCATTTTATGGCATTGCAATACCCACAGACAACTGTCATGGATCCTATTTAGAGGTCTTTGCGAACGGAAAACCTCACAACTGTTTCATAGTTGAACACCAGCTTAAACCAAAACTGTTTTGGTGGGCTACAGAGCCCTCGCTGTGCATGGCGGCGCTAGTTAACAGTCTGCAACCTTTCAAGCCTTTCAGTAGGTCCTTCTACAGCTCTAGCAGCGGAAGTTGAAATTGCATCGCGTTGCCGCCTTTTGCGCGTTTGCGCGGAACTTTCCGTCGCCATTGCAGCAGAAGTTGCAGCGGCGTCGTTTGCATGGCGTGCGGTTTTCTCAGCCATGGATTCCTGGGACCGTCAAAGGGACGTTGCCGCAGCTTTCGCTGCGTTACGTGCGGTTTTCTCAGCCGTGGTCTCCTGGGACCGTCGAATGGAATTTGCAGCGGTGTCGGCTGTATTGCGAGTAGCTTTTCGATGCGGGCTCTGTCGAGACCGCAGAAGCGCTTGTGATCAAGCCGCTTTTTTGTTGTCTTGCAAGCGTTTAGGTAGTTTCCTCTTACTTTCAACGAATATGTGTAAACTGATTTGCAGTTCAAAGGGTAGTTACGCTCACCAAACATTTCATGTGACAAAACATACTGCCTCCGTTGAGATTGACTGGAAAGCCTCAAAGAGGCCTCTACCTCGGTTTCCTTCTCCCGCTTTCTCTTTGTTGCAGAGGCTCTTTTAGAACGCCTGCTAAGGTTGCTTCGCCATGGTGTTTTGGTACGCTTAGCAAAGCTGCCGGGTCGGCCATCGCCACGGCACTCAGAAGAGTACAATGCAGAGGTTGAAGTAGACGCCAGCCGCTTCTCCGCAAGGAGGCGCACTCAATGGAATCCTGCTCCCGTTTCCCCTTAGCCGGTGAGGCCTTTTTAGAACGCCTGCTAAGGTTGCCTCGCCTGGGTGTTTTTGCAGTCTTTGCAGAGCTGTCGGGTTGGTCATCGCCACGACACGCAGAAGAGTGCAAAGCAGAGGTTGAAGAAGACGCTATATGATCATCTGTAACCGGAGTTATTATGTGCTCCTCCGCAATCGCCTGTTCTGCATGTGTAACGTTAACGGTGTTAGGGGTCTTCAGTTGCTGACGTGCGGATGTTCGTCGTGTAGGAGCCATTTGAAGGGTTGTAGAATTGCTGTGTAAGAATGTGAATAGAAGTTGATGCCGAAGCTGAAACGGTGCAACTTCGTTGTATATGAAAACTAAAAATGCAGTGGAGCGTTTGGAAAAAGCTTCTCCTAGCCGTGCTTTCTGGCAGCACGATAATGTCGCTGTAGCAAGAGATTACGCAACCAAAACGTTGAAGCGTTGAAGGTTAAAAAGTAGTGAAACACTGAGGTATACTGGGCCGCGTAGTAAAGGCAGAAGAGAAGTAACTTGCGACAGCAGTTAACTGTCTAATAGCAAAACTGAACTACGAAAAGGTAGAAATATGTATGGAACGCTAAGATGGACTGGGCTGCGCAGTAAAGGCAGCACGCAGAGATAAAATAGGTAATGCAAACATTTAAGCAAATAGGCAGTGATGTACTGGGGTGTACTGGGCCGCGGAGTAAAAGCAGTACACTTCAATTTAAAGTGAAAACTGTAACGTGGAGGTAAAATAGGTTGGGTAAACGATTGAGTAAATAAGTAACTTGCGACAGCAGTTAACAGTCTAATAGCAAAACTAAACTACGAAAAGGTAGAAATAGGTATGCAACGCTAAGATGGACTGGGCTGCGCATTAGAAGAAGCACGCGGAGTTAAAATTGGTAATGCAAACGTTTAAGCAAATAGGTAACTTGCGGTAGCAGGAAGCTGTCAATTAATCCAAGGACAGATGCGTTAATGGCGATCAAATCAAGATGTGAGTGCGGATGCAGCCGCGCTGAAGGTATTTAAAGGGAGCGTGACTTGTCATTGATTGGTGTAGCCTGGATAATGGCCATGACTTAGACCAGTAAATGAGCTCACGCAATATGGAAGATGCTAGCGCTATATTCACGCATGCGCGTATGATTTGGCAAGCGCAAGTCTTGGCCGTAAACGGGGTCAAGCTGCCTTCTGCATATGCAGCCTGGCTCTAACGCATGTGATGCCGGCGATGAGAATGCAAGGAGCTGCAATAAAGCGTTTGCTCTTTTGGTCTGTGCGACAACGAAAAACCGCTAACCGTTTGCCGGTATTAGCTTTGAAATGGATTGGGAGGAAGCCCTCCTCGTCAGGTCTGGGATGCAGCCTGGGCTAGGGGAAAAGGTTTAAAGAATTGGAAAATGGACTGAAGAGGACGGAACCATTTTCACTCAGCACGTATGCGGGTTTTTTTTCAGTAAAGACGCGAATAAAGGAAGTGCTTATTTTGGTAAGATACGACGATTAAAGCAAAAGTGTTGACAAAGTCGAATATGTCATTTGTGGCTCAAAGTCAGACCTGGTAGCAGGGATAAAAAAGCCGAATTTCAATCGTTCTGCACCCATTCCAGAATTTGAGGTCAAATGTTTTCTTCCACTCCACTGCACGCACTGACCTATTTCTTCCTGCGCATAGCGTGACCTTAAATTAATCTGCATTTAGTAAATACCCAACCGGAAAAACATGATTATGGGTTGACTGATTGTCGATTTTAATTCTGTTTGGGAGGGGGGCGCTCAGAGTTAAAACTTCACATGGTGACTCCCAATGGCCTCCTCATAAATCCGGTCGGTTTTCGCTAAAAACCAACACGCGGTTCAGGCGTAATCTGGGCGTATCTGTTTTGGGGTTTTATCGATTTTCAGCGCTGTTTAGGGGTCCGTGGTCATGAAACTTCTGGACAACACTTCTAATGGTAGACTTTAAGAGGGTGTCAAATTTGGTTGAAATGCGATCATTCCTTCTGTAAGGAGATTTTTTCGATTATCGATTTTTTCGATATTCGATTTTTTCGGAACCTGAGTCCGAACTGAAAAATCGGGCTCCGTCATATCCTTACGGCAGCCATTTGCAAACTTGCGGTGAAAACCGCATCGAAATCGGTTGAGAAATGCGGCCTGGGCGAGGTAACAACGCCCACGATAGACACACAGACAGACAACATGAGAAATATAGATAGTAGATTTATTGATATTATGTTTTATTTCTTTTATTATTTATTACTATTAATTTTTAATTTTAAGTAATTTCAAATAGTTATTTTTAAAAATATTCTTACTGCTTTCTTTCCTCTTCTTCAAGTCCATTCGACTGCTGATGTTCGGGATATTCAGAAAAGAATGACTGAAAAATATATTAATAAAAAAGTAAAAGAAAGACAAAATTGAGGACAACAATACGAGAACCATCCTAAACTGAGGCCCACTCGTCCGCAAAGTGCTTGGAACAATGAATATATTTTATATCGGAATTACGTTTACGATAAGTACTCAGTACTCTCTCCAGTGCCAGAGGTTTTACTTTTCCTTAGATTAAATGGCTTTTTTCGTGTTATGAATGAAACGTTATAAATTTCCTTCGGTCGGCACTTGAAACAAAAGCTTCTAAAGGAGTTATTCATTTGTCGTATGGCTGTTTGTCCAATATAAGAAATGTGCTATCACAACTGTCAAAACACAAACCTCTTTCGTGTTGTTTAGTAGTATCTATTCTCCGGATATTTGTGATTTTTCTTCAATCATGAGTGAAAGCAATGCAGCTATTCGTCTATATTAAATGTGATCGTGCTGTCTAGGAATGGGGACTCTTAATGATAGCTGATACTTTGTTTTCTGATTCCGATATTGATGAAAGAACGATACAAATTTCAGTTTAAAAGTGTACTTTACTTTTTTTCCAATATGTACTCTTTTTAAATTCAATCTTTAGTTTTTTTATGTGTCAATTACTTTCGGGACGGGGGAGACTACAGATGTCAACATCCTTCAAGTTTTCGTTACTCTGATTAATTTATGAGAGATTAACATCTTTTATTGCCATCCTTGCACGCCACGAACTGATGTAGCTTACTCGCTGTTTCAAACTATTCCTCTTTCTTAATAATGTTCTCTGAAGGTTTAATTATGTAGGCCAAGATTCTTCATTAAATATTCCAGAAATATCAGCTGCAAATTTATTTATGCAGCTTAAGCGACAATATTATCCTATACTATAAATCCCTGTGAACATTTCAAGATGTCTCTATCTGAATTTTCTGATGAATATTAATTCTTACGTTAATAATTAAATAAGCTGATGGCGAGTTCTACTATGACAAAATATATGTAGAAGTTCTCTTATCGCATCGTTAAATATTTGACATTATCAATCTTTTTAACACATTATTAACATAGTAATCATAAATATGAATATTGGTAGTTATTTTGAGAAGTAAGGGGGTACAAATGCAAAGATTTGAAATTGACAACTTTTACCATTTCACTGTTATAGACATTAAACATTTCGATAGTCCCTCCTTTCTCACTGAAATCAAGTAGCGGCTCTGATGAGCCAATTCGTTTTTTCCATGCGATCGAAATGTTAAATGGAATATGTATAAAGTAGTGGCGAGGCGTAACTAAGAACCTATACGTAACTCACACAGATTAAATGATGGTATCTATCTATCTATCTATACACACACACACACACACACACACACACACACACACACATACACACACACACACACACACACACACACATACATATATATATATATATATATATATATATATATATATATATATATATATATATATATATATATATATATATTTCCAAGAGGATGAAATCACGGTAGAACTCAATGTACAGAACAGAGAAAGAATATAATAAAAAACTCTCAAGCACTAATATCCCATGATTATAATTTATTACATTTGAATCCTAATCACGTTCCAATTCATCAGACCCACAAAATCAAAAGTGTCCTGTTGCTTTAAGAGTTTGGAAATCCACGGCCCTGCAAAACTTCCTTTTCCTTCTAGCTCCTAGCTATGTTCAATTTATTTTAGTATTCCTCCGAATATTCGTTCCCACATCAATTTAAACAAGCTTGTTAGGTAAGTTTATTACTGTTTCCCTCTTGGTTTCAATATTCCCTGCATTTGTGACCTTTTTCAAACCTTCTTACTGATTTTAAGATTTGGTGCCCTTTCTTTATTTCCTCTTAGTTTTTTAATCATTTGCTCTTCTTGTTTCGATGACACATTTTCTATAATCTGTTGAAACACTTCCTAGAAACTTAAAATTTCTTACCTGTTTGATTTTGACATTTTCAGTCGAAGCTTACGTCATGGATTCCTTATCCTGTTTCGAAATATAGATACTTTTTCTCTAAAGTTGATATTCAATAGTTATTCTCCTATTCTTTTCATATATTTTCTAGGAGTTCCTGATGTTGTCTTTCTTTGTCTGTTATCAATACGGTGTTACTTGCATGTTTTGCAGCATTACTATTGCACTCACTGATGGTAAATTTTACTAGGAGTGCTAGTTTACTCTATGTGAAGTATAAGTAAAGCCGGAGAGAAGAGATGACCTTTTATTAAGCCTCTTTCTATTTTTGTCTGTTCTCAATTCAATTCCCACTGTATGCAGACGTTTTGGATTAACAGAGGCATTAGGTCACTTCATTCAAATATATCTACAATGTTTCTCTTCACATTTTTGTATTCACGTTTTTTTAATTTGTTACGGCAATATTTACCCATGATACAGCGAGTTTTGTTTATTAAAATTAACTTTCAATTAATGTTATTTTTTACGTATGTTTACTGTCTACAAGTTTCAACAGTCACATACGTCAGAGGGTTACTGAAGAAAGTTGTGCGTGCAGTCGATTGTGCAGCTTATGCAGATATGAGAGAAAGATGACAGTTAACACTAAATTTGAAGATGCTAAGTTTGTCGAGGTCAAGAAATTATTTTGAACTTTGTTCTTCAAAGCAACAGTCCTTCGGAAGAAGCTACCGAAGTAGATTTGAGGGAAATAAGGAATGTATCTCATTTGACCATTTAGAATGCAATTAGTAGTAAAAAAGTAGCAAGAGTATTGCAACTTGTTCAAGATATTTACGTTGAAATCAATTAACCAGCCACAAATTTATTTAAACGCTTTTGGCCTTCATGAAGACTGGAAAGGGGAGACCAGGACGCCAGCTTAAATATGACAATAGCACTTTAGTCTAATGCCATCTGGTGCAGTTTGATTTGATTGACTGATAAATATTTTGCATTCCGAAAAATAGCCAATAGGAATTCACTATCAGGCATCTGGAGCTTCGTTTCCTCCAGCCTCTGAGAGCCTTTCAGCAGTAATATAAACGATATCGCCAGCAGGATATTTCGGAGCGAAGAGAGCTTAACCATCATGAGAGGTTTTAATTAATTTGGAATCAAAACTACGATTGAAGTTTGCTTGTTGTCTGAGGAGAAAGGGTTATTAGCACTCTATTCTAATCCAATCTGATGCAGTCTGATTTCACACATGTAAACGTAGAGCATAGTAAGTGGAATCAGGTACTACCTGAAGAGTTAAAGAAGGCGGACCATTTTCCCAGCATCTTTTGTGATGGATCATATATAAGATTTTCATTTGAAGCCTGGGGAGAGTAAGTCCCAATAGATGTTAAAGACAAGGTGACTCCTTGAGAGAATACACTTTATATAAGAGAGACGGAAAATAAAGAGCTGCACAGTAATATTAGAACTTTAGATTTTGAGGTATTGAATATGACCTTAGTATATTTCTCATTGGTTTGTTAAAGCTAGTCTAAGTAAAGATCAGATGCCAGGCTATGATTGTCAACAGTTTAGAAAAACAAACATATACCATTACATTAACTACTTAGATGTATACTTTTAGGCAGATCATCAATATAAAACAGAGAGTTTCAATGAGTATACATTTATAGACAGATATACCAACAAAATAATCAACACTATCAACCATGTCTCTTCTTTCTGCTCATATCATACACAATTAATGTCTTATATTCTAAGCTTGACAATATAGCCATAAGTTCTGAATTTCTCAGTTCTTTTATATCCACTTTAGGATGTACATAAGATATCTGACAGCAGATTTTCACCATGTTGTTTTACATTTTTTTTTTTGCAGTGATTACCGCTGAAAATAATTTCAGAAAGATTGTTTGATCTTCTTAACTAGAATATAATTCTAATGTAATTTCCTCAAAGTATTCCATATATAATCTTGTCATTGCTGGTGATAATAACGAGCCCATTGTTAAGCTCTCATCCTGTCGATATATATCTGATCCCATTCCGAAGTATATTGCGTGCGTACAGAAAGTCAGCATCTCTATTGATTTACTGATCCGTTCTCCTAGGGCGGAGTCCGGTGCCAATCTGTCCCTGACTACTCAGAGTGCCTCATCCGTAGGTACTTTTGTGGTCAAACGCACCGTATTCAGTTTCACCATCTTGTTGGATTGGATAGGTGCATCTTTGTGTATTTCCAAGTAGTGAGTAGACTTCTGGGCATATGATGGTGAATTTCCGATTAATGGCTTGATTATATCACTAGGAAGCGACGCGGAGGGTGGCTCTCAGAGCCTTGGCAGCTAACAATCGGCCTGATCGGAATACCGTTTTTGTGAATCTTTGGGAAACAGTATATGTGAGGTAGCTTTGGACACCGCAACGTGGTGTAATGGTTAGAAACCTTGTCTTGCTAGGTCAATTACGACTGATTAATGAGTACGATCCTCACTGGGTGCCCCATACTTTCCGACTTGTGCCACATCTAAGCCGGACTTAGAAAATCATTATGTGATGTAGCTTGCTGTATCTCTCTGACAACTGCCTATATGTCGTAGGTGCGAAGTGGTGCTTGTTCTTGATTAAGATCTGCAGCAGTCTGCGTTGTTTTCTCTTGGCCACATCTGAGCCGGCCAAGCGTAGAAATGAATACAATATGGGATACAGTAATAAGGAGTGCTATAGAAAATCAATGAATAACAACCAAAATTGCAATATGAGCGCTGGTCAAAAAAATGAAATAATAATAACAGAGAAAATTGCATTAAGAGCACTGGTAAAAATTAGTTGCTGATACATTTGGTTTATAAGTCCCAAAAAGGAAAACTCATACGTCATCAAAGACACATGGTCCGGTGGATAGAGACGTGGGTTAGATCCAATGACTCGACCCAAAGAGTTGTGATTTCAATACGAGAAACAAAAACTTGAAGATCTGAGTTAAAGTGAAACAACTGAGACATCCTGAAGAGAAACTAGAACAATCTAGAAATTTCAGTCACCCGAACCAAATATCGTACAACGGCCGAAACCTTGTGAATATGAAGATTACTATAACAGGCGAATAATGTAAATAATGCAAGTAATCGTAATACCTCATCTCAGAGAGATAGACAAATAGATCAGTCGAGGTATTTTTTTACGTTCATATAAATAATGTACTTGATAAATTAAGATGGCGTGCTTTAATTTTTATTTTTTCTCGATTTTGTACAAGAATAACACGATATTTGGGATAAATATTCTGATTATTCGTAATCCAATTTGGTTTTAATCGGTCACCAATTTTGGCAATGGGGAACCATTGTGTTCGCACTTCTATTGGGCAACAAGAGATTTACAAAAGTGTTATTCGCTCAAGTAAATTCGTTCCTATAATTTCTTCATCTTTAAAATTTATGACATGTCAGTGGACGAACTTTATTTTAAAATAAATTTAAATTTAATAATTCGTAATTTTTTCATCGAATGCTGTTCATGCATAGGCACATGTTAACATATTCCGGGCAGTGTAGGGGTTTAATAAGGAGAAAACGCTTCAAAAATCATGCCATAACATTTTATTGTTTCCCTATTCAAATCAAATACTCCAGAACGATCTTGGAAAAATAGAGCTAGTGTTTCGCGGGATAAACAAAAATGTAACTGATTTATAAATTGCGTACTTGACACGCCCAATTAGATTTGATGTCTGCATTGTAATTGCCAATATTATTGTTGAGAAAGGAAAAAAAAAGAAGAAAAATGGTAAGAAAATTATAACAAATTGCCCTTTCTGTGATAAACAACTATGAAAAAAGTCACAAATAACATATATCTTCCCATACTAGAAAATGTAATAAGGAAAATAAAGTGTATCTAATCCAGGCACGGATGTTATTTTGAAGATCCTCATATGCAACGAGTATATTTTTTTAGGATTGACGCCATGTCTATTAACTTAATGTTTTCGAAATAATGATTCCGCGCTTATTTTATTATCGAAAAGAAATGTGTCTCTATAACGCAAGCTACGTTTATTTTCTTGGAGATAGATAAATATTGATAGAATTTACCATGACAGAAACCATGCGATAGCAATTTCCACAAAGAATCCAACATAGGCACGCAGTGAAAGTATTATTTTTTCTGATAGTGAGTGATTTTTCAGTGGATTCAATTATTGTTCGGATTAAGAGGGAGAAACCAATTCTGTCACGTTTTTAGTATTAGAGTTAATGTATATGCATCGTCTGCCTTTTGGGCTAGATATTTGGATATGTTCCGCCGGCGCCAGTGGTCAGTGTGTGAGCCTTAAATAAATAGCAAGAATATGAATGCTGAATAACAGGAGTCAACCACGGAAACATTGATAGCGATGTAGGGGTACAAAAGGCAATTATCTCCCTTTGTTGGTGACGAATTCACGAGGGATAAAGTGACGTTAGTTCATAGAAAGACGGAAGTGATCAATCTTTTGTTAGCCTCTGCATTAAAACTGGGCGTTTATTTTTTAGCATCGGCAACAGTTAAATCGACCTTCCCGTACCAGCCGGTAGCTCTCAAGCACATAGAGCCGTTTTCCTATTAAGAAAAATATCTTCACCAGAGACAGACGAAAGGTTCGTCCCTTTTGAATTATAGTAGGTATCAAAGATGAATATTTCAAACAGGTACTAGGTGTTATCTGATTGCATCTTCTAAATTGGCATGATTAAAAAAACTTGGCAGTTTTTATTTCATCAAAATATCTCAAACCGTTTAATTTTGGCAGTTTTATTTTTACACATGTGCTCGACTTAGTCATGTTTTGTCTATTATGATTTAGGACAAAATAAAATATTTTAAAAAGCAATTAAGAACAACAGATAGAATTATACTAACCTGTTAGGTGCATACCAAAGAAATTAATAATAAAATTACAGAGAGTATGACTGCATATTTCTTAAATAAATTCAGTCTGAATATGCACATTTTATAAATCAAAACTTCTACAACGACGTGCAAACAACTCATAACCTGAGGTTTGAAAATTTCATAAAACTGGAAATAAGACCCACATTCATCCCAAACTTCAAACCTCACATTATGACTATACCAGTAATATGACTAATTTTTTGGGGTGATAGAATGGATATATTCTGGATTATTCCACTTCAAAATTGAAAATGAAATGCTTTTTAACCTTTTGTCACAAGGTATTTGAAAGGCCGATTTTAGACTTGCTTGAATTGTGTCATAAAATGAATACTTCTTACACTAGAAACACCAAATTTCATATCTAGCCATTTCTGGTGATTCTCGTTTTATTTATCATGGTTAAAATGACCTACAATCAACAGATTAAAATGTATATAGAGCAGATGCTGAACAAGTACAGTCCTGATTCAACATGTACAATTTCTGGACTGTAGAGAGAGAGAAGCTTAACACACTCCAAGCAATACCCACTAAAGATTACTAATAATCTGTATGAAATAAATATTACTAAAAAATAATAATAAATTAGGAAAATGAATATTAAATCATAAATCTGTATCTAGATAGCATAAATCGTAACTAAAATCCATGCATTAGATAATTTAAAAGTAAGAAAATTGTTTGAAGGGGTAACTTTAAACAAAATGTTACTTGATAACTGAAATGCTGATAATTATTGTAAGAATATAACAAAAACAAAAAAGACATTCTAGAATTTTTTGTAGAATGTTTTTATCTCATTCTTTGAATATGAACCTTTTTCGATCAATAAGTTCTACTTTTTATTTCGTGATTTGAATCTGAGCGTAAAGTAAACAAATCGATTTTGTTTCATATTTTTATGAAGAAAACGGTTTTTAAATCCCATTTATATTTTACATATCATAGAAAATTAATATTTAAAACAAATTCTTACCAATTTCCTTAAAGATTTCGTCCATAGAAAACATGCTGTTCTATTCTTTTGTGTTCGTGTTGATGCTGTGTATTGAGTCTCGCGTGGAGTTGAAATGATGGCCGAGCTAGTCGCACATAGCTACACATAATCGCACACGCGCCAAATGAAGCTATAGTTTCACATTTGATTTTGATTTACTTTCATAGAGTTATGAATGAGTATTTTACTGTTATATTTTATGTGTTTCTATTTTTACAAGAAGCATTTGAATTTTACGATCTAACTTTTCATTTGAATTGTTTACAAACTTCTTATTAAAAATAAAACATATCTAAGATAGGACAATGAAGCGTAGAATGTTACCTTTCAAACTAACGTATTACCAATATTGTATTAAACTCTGCAGAGTGCGCATGTTACAAAATTTGAGGAAGTCTAAATTGCCGCCAGTGAAAAAAAATGCCCAACATTTTGCGAAATCACCAAAATGTCTGTATTTTCAAACTGTAATGTTCATCGCACACAGAAAAATAAATTAGATAGAAACAAAGTTCATGAAATAAGCTTTTATTTGGTATACATTATGTTTTTATGGAGATATTGAATGAAATAACACGACGAGTTGAATATATGCATTTTTTAGTGTTTAGTTAAGAATTTCACGGGCTGGAAGCTGAGTGATGGGATACCTAATTATAGAAACTATCGTTGGCTCGTTGGGAAATATCTATGATATGTTCTCCTATTGGTAAATATATCCTCACTGGAGACATAGAAGATAAATCCGGCCCGCTCGAATTCCCGTTGGGAAATAAAAAAAATATTGGTTCTCTAGAAACTTCGAAGAAACATTACAAATAATATCTATTTTCTCACTGCTTGTTGTCATATATATATATATATATATATATATATATATATATATATATATATATATATATATATATATATTAGAATGAATCATTCATACAAAAAGTAGATTAGTAAAGTTAATGATATGGCGAAATCCCTTCGCAAGCAAGATTTTAAAGGTGCATTAACCCACTAATCCCTCGTAATCACTTATAAGCTGTATAAGTAACTGTACATTCACTCATCTTCAGGCGTGGAAATTATTTGGGTTTTGGTAAAATTCAGGTAGCATTCGATACATATACATATATTATACAGCTTATAATTAAAAAAAAAGCAAGGATCATAATATCCATCGTGTGATTGTTAGGTTAACCCACCTTTAGAAGGGATTTCGCCATTTTATATCATAAACTTTCCTAATCTACTTTTTGTATGAATGATTCATTGTGTGTGTGTGTGTGTGCGCGCGTGCGTGCGTGCGTGCGTGTGTGTGTGTGTGTGTGTGTGTGTGTGTGTGTGTGTGTGTGTGTGTGTGTGTGAATTTAATGAAACTACATAGTAAAGCGATCCTGGGAAAATTAGAGACACTATCAGGATTGATTATTAGCGGACCCAACCTGAGCAACACAAGATATGCAGATGACAAAATGTTGCTATTAAGCGCAGAGAGGTGCATACACAAATTCGTATCAAATGTAGTAAAGAAAAGCGAGAAGAATTAAAGAGAGAAGAAAGGACTAAGCATCCATTGCAAGAAGACTAAATATATGGCTGCCAGCATATGAAAGAGGCCAAGATTCCAACGACGAATTAGAGACGCCAAAATCAAGCAAATAAAAACATTTAAATAACTGAGGATTGTTTTTGAATGAGGAATGAAAATGCGGCACGGAAAACCAAAAGTAGCATTAGCTGCTTGGACAATGAAATCCGAATATGTCATTATAAGGAAACGTCTAAGAGTGCCATTACCCCTTCAAGTAACTCCCTTCTTTTCAGCATCACAACCCTTCAGTCAAAACAATGAAGAAAGCAATGGAAACAATTTTCTTGGCAATTAAATATTATGGAAATATAACGGAGTTTAGAAGGCCGTGTTTACCTCCTGTCCGAAATGATATGGACTTTCAAAAATATTAAAGTTAAGCAAATTACTGTGAATTTTATATAAACATCGCTTTCATTGCCTTTTCAAAGAAGCAGATGTATGTGTTGATTACATTAATATATATTTTTTATGCGCTGAAACTAAAGATCATTTATCATTCTTCTGTAAATTCCTCATCGCCCAAGTTCTTTGAATCAACTACTACATTTTAATTGTTAGCTGAAAGATTTATTCTGACGATAGGATATATGCGACTATATTGTTGAATGTCGAAAACCATGAAGACTCTAAAGTCGGAAGCGAGTATAAGAAGAAATATCATTTTCTATCAGATCTAATGTTGTCGTCGTCATATAAGCATAATTGTGGCACCTGAATTTCCAAATGATGTGTGACTATGATGGAGAGGTAAAAAGAGATACATCATTTCATGTAATATTCTGTCGATCAGTATATTACTGGAAATTCTCAAAAATGTGTTACAGTCAGATGTGTTTATTTTTTTAATATATTTCTTTATCTTTGTAGAAATACAATTCAAAATACAAAGATTGCAAGATGTCCCTTAAACGTTTAAAAAATGATCAACTCATAATCTTAAAGAACGTAAGCTTAGTAGCGTAAGTATTAAAAATACATTTATTTGAGTTTTCTTTTTCAAGAGAGATGCTTTATTTTTTCTCGAGAGTAGACCCGAAAATATCTGAAGATAAATTTAGGATAAACTCTTTAAAAGTTTCTATTTGGCCAACACTGTTTTTCCCACATCAAGACATGTTTTTTTAAGCTATCACTCCAATCAAAGCGAGAGTTCCACTAGCACGCAATGTGGTTACAGAGACTGAGAGCAAGAGTAAAGAGGGGTGTTTGAGAAAAGGATAAAGAGAAGGACGGGGATCAAGATCAAGGCATTGATTGACATTACATTTTAATATTTGAAGATTATAGCTATCAGTTAAGCAAGTAAGAGGAAGGGAGTTCCACTGTCGGGAAGTGCGAGATAAGAAGCTATTGGAGGAGAGACGGCTACATTTAACCCTTTCAGCAGGGAAACGGCGGGACCGAGATGCCAAACTAGTAGCATGCATAACTTCATATAGTTTGGGAACCGATGAAAATAGCTGGCCAGACTAGTTGCCATGTAAATATTTGTAGAAAAGACAGAGGGAAGCCACAGAACGTCTGAGAAAGTGACTGTAGACGAGATGCCAGAACAGGACCTATCACATTGCATATCAATCTCTGGATTTTGCCGAAGACCTCGAGATGAACAGTAAGAATGTAATGCCGATCTTTTCTCTTGATCATTTATTTCCTTATTATCAGCAAAGTGTCATGACAACTTAGGAAATATTGTGAAGTGATTTTCCTTTTCATTCTCCACATCTTTAAATTCACATCAATCCTTTTTCTAGATTGTCTGTCACCTGGGGCTAACGAGTCCAGTTTGACCTGAGAAGGTTCATTACACGTACGTTTATCAGATATTAAGTTTATTACACGTTATTTCATCAGATATTAGTTTTATTAAACATAATTTCATCAGATATTACGTTCACTGCACGTAGGTTCATCAGCTGTTAGGTTTATTACATTTTATTTTATCAGATATTAGATCATTACACATAATTTTATCAGATATTAGGTTCATTACACGTAATTTTATTAGATATTAGGTTCATTTCACGTAATTTTATCAGATATTAGGTTCATTTCACGTAATTTTATCAGATATTAGGTTCATTACACTTAATTTTATCAGATGTTACGTTCATTACACCTAATTTTATCAGATATTAGGTTCATTACACGTAATTTTATCAGATATTAGGTTCATTACACCTAATTTTATCAGATATTATGTTCATTACACGTAATTTTATCAGATATTAGGTTCATTACACCTAATTTTATCAGATATACAGTCACTGATTCCTAATTTATTGTTCAGTGTACATTCCTATTACAAATCTATCGACAATATTTTGAGAGTAACATAGGCTCTTATACTTTGGTAATATTTTCAGTTTTCAGTTTACGCTTTAAATAAAAAAATTATGCTAGACAATCATCTCTAAAATGAAGAAGAGACTTGAAGCAACAGAAATGTGTTTCTGCAGAAGGATGCTGAGGATAAAATGGACCGAAGATATAAGCAACGATGAGGTTTTAGCGAAAATGGAAAAATAGGAAACTTATACATAGCATCAGGAAGAGAAAATTGAAGAAGGGCTTGGAAAGTCTGATATTCACAGGACAAACTATGAGAATGACAGATGAAAGTAGCGCGTAACATAATGATGAGCTTGATGTAGAGCATGTTTTGGGAGAAATAAAAAAGACAAAACTTATAAAGTGCTATAAGTGACAAGATGATGTGCAGGGCCATAATCGCCTACTTCCTGAAGGCGCACGATTAGAAAAGAGGATCTCTTCATGACACAGACGCTAATGACACTCAACAGATTCGTTTCTTTGTTGTTTAACATCTATCATGATTTACAGTGATTTATTTGTGTGGTTTTCATTGCCTAATCTTCCGTTTTGAATTCAGCTAGCCCAATATAACCTGAGTCTTAAAATAAAGCCGAGTAAGAAGAAAAGGATTAATTCATTTCCCAAGAGATTTTGCAGGAAGTGAACTCAGTACACTATAAAACAAGATTTGACCTCAGCGCGCCTATGCCATCTTCAGCGCGAATAACTGTTGCCTTTTTAGCTTTGGCACATTCGATTGTTATCGAATCGACGTTATATCAGAATCATTTCAGTGTTTATAAATTTTCCCTGCCGTCATAATGGTGTGTTTTTAATTATATTTATGGGATGATTTAAGAAATGTATTCTGGAGAAATAGGGCTATTATAACTAGTGGGCAATATTAAAAGAATGCTATATTAAGATTTAAGATTGAAGGAACAAACCAACGCATCTAGAAAGAACCTTTATATTTAAGACATGAAGCAGACAATACATTTAATTTTACAATAATCTAAGAAGTTTGACTGTAGTAACTATGACTGCGATTTCAATGTTTTTTTACTTAAGTACGCGGTTAAAAATCATGGTGCCCCTTAAGAAGTAATTAAGTATACGGCAATCATTCATTATTCTAATTATTTCCTGCTATTTTCTTTCTTTGTTTATTTTTCATCCATGAATCTAAGCTTATTAAAAAAGGTCTTTCTAAGATTGTTTTGACTACATAGTGGCTGAAAAAGAATTCGATGGTCTTCACAGATAAATTTTACTTGCCTTTCTCTCTTTTCCCGACAACTTCCACTTATTTTCATGACTTGATACACGCTACAATGATGCTGGTGTTGACAGAGAATAACAGGGATTTGCGCCTTTGATGTCCTTCAGAAGTTTTCCATCCATTAACTATACATTTTATTTACCGTTAATGAAATTCAATTACCAAACACATTAGTGTAATTATTTGGTGATAATTTGGTGCGCCTGTGTAGAAAGATGCTATGTACTTCAGTCTAACTGATCACGACTGAAAAGTTATATATTAATTGGGTAACCAAATTAATATTAAGTCTCGTTTCAGTAGAGTCTACACATCTATGAACTTGTTGAATTCGTGAAAATAAGTTTGTCGCAGTCAATGCAACTAGTTCAATACTAATGAGGGTCTCGCTATGGTAGCATTTAGCTAGCATACGTACAACTTCGAAAACCACTCTTACAGCATCTAATATACGAAAGATCTTCTAAAATGTCAATTCACTATTCATATGTTTATATGATTTATTATATATTGATATAATCAAATATTTTATATATTATTCAATAAATCAATAAATGTTCAATGGAATTATCTCACTGACTTTTATCTTTATTTTTATTTTACATTGACATTTATCTTGTTAATGGATCAAGGAAATTAGTGAATTGAATTCCTATTGATTTATTCAATATTGTGCAATTATTGTCTATTGATCGCTTCTTAGTGGATGTTTTGTTGGCTGATAAATATAGAAAATATTCGTAAATTTCATGTATATTTTATTGTTATTATTATTATTATTTTTATTTGCTTTGATATCTGGCGTTTACACATCCGGGTCCCACCCAGGGACCTATGTTAGAAATGGCATCATGACACTTTCCACTGCAAAAAAATAAAAAATAAAAAAATAAAATAAAAAATAATTACATAGATAAATCCCTTCGTAAAGTGTGGGCTGTACTTGTCAGAACAATTTTTTATATCTCTTTGAGGCATGGACTTCCAGGGATCCCTTCAATCAGCCTACTGGAATCTTTTCCAACCAGTCCAAGGGCTCCAACTACAACAGAAATTGTTGATGTTCCCATGTGCCACATTTTTGAGATTTCTATTTCAAGGTCCTTGTATTTTGACAGCTTTTCGAATATCTTCAAAGACACATTGCAGTCTGCAGGGACTGCCATATCAATAAGGAGGCACTTATTTTGTTTGTGGTCTTTAATTTAATTTAATTATTATTATTATCATTATTATTATTATTATGTCTTCCTTGATTTTCTGTTGTACACACATTTCCTTGCGGGTCTCAACAAAAGACCTGATGAATACGGGGTTTGTCCAAATCAGCTTCTTTGATACGGGCAGAGTATTGACTGTGAAGAGGTTTATCTTTCTATTGCTTCTGTATTTGGTACAATTCATTTGCTTTTGATTACTTTGTAGGTACCTTGCCGCTGCAGTAAGTGCATTATGGCTTAGCTGCACATCTTACCCACTTGAAAATCCCTTTTTGATTTTGTTGGTTCGTTTATTAAGGAATAATGTTTCTTTTATGTTCTTTGACACAGATCAAAACCTTCTGTAGTTTCCAGGTATATTTAAAGATCGATTGTTTTGGTTTTGTAAGACAGTTCTTATTTAACTAATCCCCTGCCCTTTTCGAATCTGTACACATACAGACGATCATCATTAGCTTTAGGGTGTTGCATGGGGTGACAATTGAGAAGATTTTGCGTTTTAACATCCATTCGCTCAATATCAAATATGTTCCAATTTAGGATGTTGAAACCGCATTGTAGCACAGAGACAACCAAAGTGTTTATGTCTTTTATTCTGTTTTGTAAATTCAACTCAATATTTAACATGACGCACGCGGCTTTATTATTTTTCTTACTTTGTCATATATTTGGTCATGCTGAATTCGATCTCATTCTCTGATACCTAAGTATTCTTGTTCCAGTTCCTTAACCTTTCTAACCAAATCTACATCTATATGGTGTGTTTCTGTACTTCTTCATTACTTGAATATTACTTTCCCAGATTTATCTAATCCGAAATCCATACCGATGTCATCACTGAAACATTTTACAGTATTGAGGATAACCTTCAACTCGTTGTCTTTTTCTTTTGAAAAGACCTTAATATCATGCATGTGGATAGAATTAAACACATTCCTTTTTACTTTGTATCCATAAAAAATCCTGCTTAGTTTATGCGGAGGAGGGATTAAGGACAGACAGAACGGAGGGGGGCGACAGGGCGCCTCTTTGAAAAATTCCACGTCTGATATTAAAATAATTGGAAGTGGTATTAACTTTGGTGTGATTTAGGTATAATGTTGTTTTTCACAGTTCCATGTAATGTTTAAGGAGATTTTAAAGATACAAGCGCCTGGCTCACTACCAAAGACTTGATGGTAATCTATGCAAGCTATGGTGAGATTTCAACCTTTTTTCCTGCAATTTTCCAGGATCATTTTATTTAGTTGATCTTTGAAACCATATGAACCTCTTCCAGATGTTTTGATCAAGACTGAGAAAGTACAATTCGTCAGTACCAACGTGATCATTTTAAATGTGGTTAACAGACATGTTATTAGCCTATAAAGTTTTGTGTCATCTTTTTCGCCCATTTTTGGTAGAAGATATGTAATAATTTCGGCTATCTATTCTAGAATTTCAATGGGGTTATTACTTAGCATTGATAAAGTTTGTGCAAGTATTTTCTCGACTTATGACAGCTGATAGATCAAATGCTTGGCACATTTTAATTTCCTGGAGATTTCCATTTGGGGGTTTTGTTAGAGCTTGCCTTACATAAGTCGTGGTTGTATTTTCCCATTCTTGTAAAAGTTTATCCTTCATTCTGTCTTCCATTTTGCACCACTCTGCATTGGGATTATATAAGTTCGGGTTGCTTCAAATATTATCCCAGAATATTTGCTCTTCTTCAATAGATTCGACTGGAATTCGAACTCGGCTCTCCGATAATCAATTATACCGTTGTGAAATTATACCAGGCGAATATTTATGTTCACGGGGTGCCTACATATACTTATAAGTTTATATGAAAATATTTCTATATGGTATTGGTAAGAGCAATATTAACAGCCTGTTAAAATGTTGATAGTAGGCATTAATTGATCAAAGAGTTGAGAATTAATAAGAACTTCCTATTAAAATATTTTTTCAGGAAACTATGCTTAGGAAGTGAATTAAATGTTATCGCTCGTTTCAGTATTGACAGAAGATTATTCGGAAACTTTGGGTTCAAGTAAAGTTGAACGTCAACATTTTATATCATTATTTTCTCTTCGAGTTACTTGTAATATTCATTGTAGTTGACCCTTATTTTGAAAGTCTTCAAGTGATGTTTGGAGCAGATCTTTATTTGAGAATTTATAGCATTATGGCGCAAAGTACGAAGTAGTAAGTTACTCGTTAATACGTACAGGCTTCATTCGTTCGATGTCATTTTAATTGTTTTCTCATCTAAGTTAGCTGTTTTATACAGCTGACAGTTTAAATATTTTTAAGCTAGTTGGCAGCAATTCTTGCCATCCGTGTAAAAGTATTGCTTTGACGACTCTATTTAGAAATATGGGTTTTCCTGTTAATATTTTGGTTTTGCAGCAATTAAGCTACAGGTAGCTCAGTTTTTTCTATGCGCACTTTCCTTGTCGTTTATACTAAGATTATCATTACTACTCCATTCGCCGATGTATTTATTGTACTTACTATCTACCAATTACACATGCTGATTTCTTATGAATTCAGAGTAAATGTCCACAACCATCATTAGAAATCCAACTCATATGCTGTCGAGTTAATCAGCTTTTCACTCTAATCTATTATCTAGTAACTTATGCTCGATTTTTACTCTCGGGCCAGGGTTTTCACTTTCTACCAGAAAGTGAAAGTCATTTATTAGCAGAGAATAACATATATAGCGTATTGTTTCTAAGGTTCATTTTCTCTTTCAACAGAATTGTTGTGCTTTTATTGTTGAGTATCCAAGATCGGTAAACGACGAATTAATGACTATTAACTTCTATATATACCTTTCTCTCTCATTGCGCTGCCTAAGAAAGAGAATGTATTGATAGTCAATGAAAATACAACATGAACAGAACCCTCATCTTTAAACAAGACGGCATATGTTGTGCTATTATATATTGGAAAGTGCTTTATCTGTAGAAAGGAGCGCCAACCATTTTCTTTTCGGAGTGTTATGAATGCCACGCGTGATACTGTTTAGAATATAATTTTTTTATGAAATTCTGTTGCGAATATTTAATGGTATAGAAATTCATTCAAGCGGAAATTTCTAGAGAATACGAAGCGAACCATTTATTCAGTCCATGGATATATATCGTCTTCATTCAGCTGTCGAAACGAGGGGATATCTTGTATAATAATGAAAAGGATTCCATAGGACAATTTTTCAAAGGGAATTTCCGCTCTTCGAATAAACCTTACAATTATCAATTCTGTATCAGAATTGCGTAGTAAATAATGCCAGCCATCATTAAGCACTGCGAATTTTCAAGTTATAGTCGAATTATGCTTTGAAAAGTAAAAGAGAAAATACACAAATGATAATTATTTCAAATTTCAAATATTGGTAATAAAACAATTTAGTAAGAAAAATATTCATAAGCTTAAGTTATATGATACTGCGCGCAAATAATAAACAACAGAAGAGAACTTGTTAAATGATGCGACTATTTTTTAAGTTTTCATTTTGGGTCGTGATATTTTATTGGCGCTCTTGATATTCTAGCAACCTGCACATACTTTTTGCAATAGGAATTTCTTGCAAGACCTGTTCTCTTTTAAGAGCATGTAAGAATTTCCATATTGCAGTATGATAGGATGACACTTACAAAAATTTCTTATGCCAGCATTCATCAGTCCCAAAAGTCATTATTAGTCCCCCAAAAAATTGCATTTTGATTTCTCAAAGCAAAAACACATTGTTGTATGATCCCTCTGTCCCATTAAGGTGTCTGTCCAGAACATATGAATTCAGGGGATGTCTGCAGATATTCAGAGTTGGCCAAACCTCTTCGTTTATTACGGTGTCTAATGGGGAATTTTGCTGAGTCTACGGGCTCGAAAGGCCCCACGTAAAAACAAAAACCCCGCCTTGTCGTGAGAACGTGGGTAAATACCGAGCTTGCAAAACCTCTGTTTTGCGGACACTCTACCTGTCAACTCTCTTCCACCAGGTAGAGAGGAACCCAGACGAGACTATGCCGAAGTACAGTGCAGATAGACAGCAATCCAACCCCGTGTATATGAGTTCTACGGGAAATTATGCCCGAGCCTACGGGTTCGTAATAAAATATCCGGTCTTGTACGACATCCTGCTTGTGGGAGCTCTGGTAAATACCGAGTTTGTTGAACTTCATCGGAGTCAGGTAGTTCGAGCTCTGGCGATGGCGGTAGCTTTTGTCAAGACCTCTGTATCCAGGAAGAAAAAGACTTAGTCTCGACTTCGTCTAGTGATTGAAACTTTTCTGAGAAAAACAGAAAATAATTTTATCCAATCCCGTGAAAACGGGAAGGAGGTCAATTTTGACCAGTATTCCGAATCCGTTCGGGCTCCACACAGAAAACTCGAATTTGTGTCACATATCATATCAGTGGGAGGACTAGGTAAATATCGAGTTCGTCAAAGCTCGTCCGAGTCAGGTGGTGCGCTGCCTGGTTTTTGATTGTTAAGCTCTCCCTCTCTCTCTCCCTCTCTCCCTCTCTCTCTCCCTATCTCTCTCTCCCCCCTCTCTCTCCCCCTCTCTCTCTCCCCCTCTCTCTCTCTCCCTCTCCCTCTCTCTCTCTCTCTCTCTCTCTCTCTCTCTCTCTCTCTCTCTCTCTCTCTCTCTCTCTCTCTCTTCGGGCTTGGGAGACTCAGTCGGGGCTCTGTCTACAGACAGAAGCTCGGCTGAGAAAAACAGGCAAGAAAACGTACCCGAATGAGGGGGCTTGGATAATTTTAACAATTGACGCAAGTGGACACACTCACATATCAGTGGGGTGGGGGAAGAATGGGTTATATACCGTTCACAAATCGCGGGCATGACTAGCTTGTGAATATCAAGATTTTTCCCTTCGGGCAGAGAGGGAGACAGTCTACAATTTTAAAAAGTCTAAAGAAGTAGCTGAAAGTTCTTGGGACAATGGCCAATACGGGCAATTTATGAATTCTCTTACTCCCACGAAACGGGAAAATGAAAGAATGTAAGAATTATTAAATAGAAATAATAATATTTTCTTTGTCAATCATATTAAAAAAAAAACATGTATACATACATACATATATATATATATATATATATATATATATATATATATATATATATATATATATATATATATATAATCTGCATTTTGTTGTGATAGTGATTGAAAATTGACTTGCATGAATATATATATTATATTACTATTTCGTTTGACACTTGGGGAGAAAAACTTGTAATCAGTGACTATTACTGCTGTTAATGCAAGACTTTTCGCTAAAAAACGAACTGAGTGCTCCCAGTCACTGGCCTGTTTATCTAAAAATAAATACGCTTAAATTCACCTTCATCCCTGTTATGCGCCAATGGCTTAGGTGTAAATTCTCCGACTGATACCAAATCAATATATTTCGATACCGGCTTGAGGCCATCGGATGTCTAGACTCACTGATGAGCTTCGAAACAGACTTTATTTGGATGATTACACACACACACACACACTCACACACACACACACACACACACACACACACACATATATATATATATATATATATATATATATATATATATATAAGTGAATAAATTACAAACATTATGTCTACTTATTTTTATAATAATCCTTTCATATTCACGAATATTTCAATCAAATGATGCAAGAAATAAACTGAAGCAGACATAATGTTTGTAATTTTTCTATCAGACATGTCTAAAAGAAAAATTTGCTGTTAAACACACACATACGCATATATATATATATATATATATATATATATATATATATATATATATATATATATATATATATATATATATATGTACCCACATCAGAAAATCTAGGAGTATGTTGTTTCAGCACTTTTTTGTTTTGTTTTTTTTTGTTCATTTTAGATTATACCAAAATTAGGACGTTTATGAAAATATATTTTTATGTTAGCTTGGATCAGAACATGAAGTTTACTGACAAAGACGTTTATTTTACTGAACACACTTGTCATTTCGTACAAGTTGATATTGAAATTTTTCGAAATTATCTCGATGGATATTCCTTTAGCATCCCTTGCAATTTGTCTTCTCGTGCGCCCAGAAATGTTAATTCTTGTAGATTCAGTATTCTTCAAAAAATTGCGGATTAACTAATATTTTCGTAAATTCTGTAAAAGACTTGTCCAGGATACGGAGGAATATTCGACCATTACGCCGTTTTTGCTTAAATAATAATGCATTTTTACTGAATTTTGAATCATTTTTCTAGGTATGTCGTCGTTAAAATTATGGACAAAAAGCAGTGTTGATCGTATTTTTGTATTGCTTTGTAACACCGGGAAATTAACTTTGATTCCGAAACTGAACATATTTGGTTATAATAATGAATGTATTCGCTTTCGATGAATATACGTTCTTTTGTAAAATGTAAAATATAATCTAATTCAAAGAGAAATCATTGTCGCAGGTATTTTATATATTTGAATGGCGTGTATACAGGAAACAAAATTAAGTGTTGGCCGTATTGAAAACGCGTAATCCGTAGAAAAACCTTTGAAGCCAGACATGAGTAAACAAAGAGGAATCATAAATCTCGCCAGGAAATATCACTGGATAAGAAATATTTCCCCTTTCATAAAATAGTGTTTAACATATTACGAATTTCGCTTAAACGTAGCTGGAAATTTAAAAACTTGGCGTATATTAATTAAAAGGGGAAACATATTTGTCTTTGTAGCAGACGAAAAATGATTTACAGTACATTAAGAACAATGATACAAATCGATTAACAAAAAGGTTTTCTTGCACCGGCAATTTTTAACATATGCGTATATCATATTTATGTTTTAGTAAATATGTTAAACTATGTACGTTATTCGGACTATTGTCCTAATCTTTGTTACCATATTCTGTCCGCACCGGCATTTAGGTGGTTGGAATGTTGAACTGAACCCTTTATTTCGCTCACTGGGGTAGACTGATCTAGTTCCACGTCTAATGTCTAATGGGTGTGAGTTATCAGTTATCTCCCGTTAATTCCCCACTGCATGTTCTCCACCATCCTGTTACTGGATCTAACTAACGCCTTTATCCACTGTGCCACGTATACTTGAGGACATCTGTGTATGAATTTCTGGGTATTATAAACCTAATGTCTTCAGCAAACATTTTTCCCGTGCTCATATTGCAATTCTTACTGTTATCATTACATGTTTTTACCAGAACTCATATCGCAATTTTCGTTGTTATTATCACTTTTCTCTGGCATTTCTTATTACTGGTTTCCACATTGTATCCATTTGTATGTTTGGTCGACTCAGGAGATTTTTGTGGCCTAGCATGTGTACTGATTTCTTAAGATTACGAATTTTCCAATGATGTTATTTGTCTATGAATTCAACTTGAATACACGTAGGGCGAAGACCTCACTTTTGTCTCTATATGTGGTCAGCCACGCCTGATTGTTCCACTTTCCCTCGTGTTACAGCTTTCTGGTGTTCTTGAAGCCTTACCTTAAGGGGGCGACGTGTCTCCCCTTTATATTTCTTTCCGCAGCTGCACGGGATAGCGTACACACAGTCTTTGGTCATGTTCTACTCTATGAGGTGTCTTACTCGGGAGAGATATCTGCGAAGTGTGGCCAAGCTTTTGAAGGTTGTTCTGACGTTATATGGACCGCAGATCCTTTGTATTTTCTCTGATAACCCATTCACATAAGGCAGGCAGACTGTTTTCTGAGTGTTGTTGTCCTCCTCTTGTACCCGCTTATCCCAATTTATAAGGCTGCTGCCATGTACCCAGGTTAGTTGCTACGTTGTAGGTTTATACTTATACTGACCAATCCTTTATCTAATGTCTATGGCTCGCTACTTATGACTTTGCGCGGTGTTTTAAGCCACGGACGATCCATTTGTGTACGCTGTATGAATGGTTGGAGTTGAAATTCAGGTATTGTCCGGTGAATGTCGGTTTGCGGTATACGGATGTCTTGAACCTATGCTGTGTTCGAGATATTAGAACATCCAGGAAACGTAGTGATAAATATGGCAACAAAGACGAGGACAATAATCCGAATAATGTAAATAGTGTAATTAATTTATAAGTTGTATATTATTATTCATCTGACTTACATTGAGTTCATTCATATTAGCTATACAGAACTTTCTTGTAATCTTGCATTAACAAATAAAGCTCTGATATAGGCATCTCCACTGAATTTTCGATACCTAATGTTTAAAATGGAAAAACATTCTTGAAGCTTTCATTCTAGCTAAATTGAACGCTAAATGATTGCATTTAGTATTTCCAGTAAGCAAAATACTCTGATGTACTTCGATTAGAAATTATATTGATCGGAATCTCAACTTTTTCGTTGCTTTCAATTTTTGAGACATTTGTAAGCAAAAGTTAGTTCTCGGTTTTAACAATCTTCTACAAATGAAATATACTTTCCTGAAACTTTATTTGAGGAATATTTGCTGATTGAAAGTATCTGACTTAAAAAAGTATTTATTTAAGTTTAGAATAACAGAGAGATGGATTTTTAAAAAAGCGCTTATCACAGTCGTCTGCTACTTGTAGATAACAAGGAAAGCGATCATAAAATCTATCCGCACCTTTACTATTGTTCTACGGAGACTTTGTCTGTTAAAGTATAATTTTTTTTTTGTATATAATTTTAAGTACTCAATAATCTTTAAAATGTTGGGAAATATTCTAATTTTAGGAATGTTGAATATAAATTTCTTATAGTCATCATTCTTGTATCTCAGTATCGAACTTACCATCCTTTGTCAAAATGCTTCTCAGATAATTAAACTTCCGCATCTGCTTCATTCTAGTGTTCCCGACCTGCAAATCGCATTTCGGACTCTTCATTTGTTCACCACCGTCACCATTTTATTTTTGCAGATATACTAAGTGCCTTTCGCGCACACACACACAAACACATCTCTCTCTCTCTCTCTCTCTCTCTCTCTCTCTCTCTCTATCTTTCTATCTATCTATCTATCTATCTATATATATATATATATATATATATATATATATATATATATATATTATGTCATTCACAGACAGTACTGTTTCGCTGTATCACAGCTCCTCAGTGCGACTAGACTTCCGAATGCCTCAAGCCCGGATTGAAACACAACTAATTTGGTGTCAGTCAGAGCTTATATATATATATATATATATATATATATATATAATATGGAAGAGCTTTTTCACTTAAATCACGTTTACTTCGGAATTTGTGATTATTTGCGCCTAACCATTCGTCAAGACAGAGTTAATCTGTCGCTGCTTCAAATAAAAGCACCGGAGAACCGTGAAACGGTGGAAGATAAACTCTGCTCCGACAATTGTTTCGACACATATAGCCACGAAGCACCGAAATAAATATTAGTGATGTGAAAAAAATCCATATTAATTCTATTAACGCTTTATCCCGGTTTTTGATACTGAACTCTCTACTACAAAGCTGCTTGTCGATAAAAACCAGTGACCTTGGCTTCAAAAACATTATTTCAAATTAACAATACATATATATATATATATATATATATATATATATATATATATATATATATATATATATATATATGTATGTATATTCGACTCTCCCGTCGAATACGACATATGAGGGTCAAGCAGATAAGTTCTTAGGAAACCGACAGCCCGACAACAGCACATGAGATTTGATTGTAGTTCTGAACATTTCGGGCAAGACCATCCAGACTTTTTGAAGGGCCAATTACAGAGACCAGGTGAACTACGTGCCACAGGCTCCCCAATCCACCCTCCGCATGTTTTGAATTCAGAGTTGTCCTTCTCCAAGACCAGTTGCTATCTAGGGCTGCAGAACCCAGTCTGTTCTGCTATTTACCCATAGCTGGAGGAGAAGAAGAGGATTATACACTTTTCCCAAGGGTATTGCCACGTAATTGAACGTAATGGATACGACTGGAGGAGGCACGGCGGAGTAATGGATAGCGGCTTGGATTGAGGAATCGAAGAGCTGAGTTCGAATATATATATATATATATATATATATATATATATATATATATATATATATATATATATGTATGTAAAAAGCAATAGGAAAACTGTAATAATTGCCGGCGCGTTTCGTCCGACGTGGAATTTTTTAAGGCGAAACGAAATGAATTTATTAAACATAGTAGTAGCTAATAATAAAACAAAATGTCCTCAGCAACTGGAAGAATTTAGAGAACGCTATTTTCATGCTGTTAACTGAAATTACGTCAAATAATGTCACGTGTGGAGATATTGTTTTTATTGCTGTGTTGATGGATTCAACCATTTTCTTTTGATTTCTTGATACTGTTCTGTACGCTTATTTAGGAGAGCAGTAATGCTGTTAAGAAAAGTGAAATAGGGAACAAGCTTGGACGCAGATTAATATTTGGGTAATATTCAATGGCGGCACTCTCGAGGATTTCCCTTCAGAGTGAGCTATTTTTTTATAAGTGTAGCATTTTTAAAATCAAAATTGAGGTTGAATTTATTTCTATGTATGACTAGTGCATTAGCTAAGTTGTTTATTTTGAGGTCTTCTTGGTGCTCATTAATGCGTTTTTTAAAAATTTCTACTTGTTTCTCCAATATATTGGGAGGGACAGTTTTCTACAGGTTAACCCTGAGAAATATTTCATATATATATATATATATATATGTGTGTGTGTGTGTGTGTGTGTGTGTGTGTGTGCATCTATATCTATATCTATATATATATGGTGTACTAAAAATACTTGTACAAAATTTGGAGACGAGTTCCAGACACCAAAACAAGGAAAAATGCCCAAATAAACATATTTCCCAAAGGCCATTGTTGTACCTAAACAAAGTAAATCATAACAATGTTCAAAATATCTTCTTCTTGCTTCTACACACACTTCCACCCGTCGGATCACTGACTGGCTGATACTTTCAAATACTAACACATGATGTACATTTGTTCCGAAGGACCCCGTCACACAGTGTCTGCATATTATTAAAGTCTGCTGAACAAAACAATTGTTTCAGCCGGCCCTAGAGATAAAAACCAAAGGATGCACTTGCAGGCCATGGAACCGATACTCCACTACCTACCATTTTTTGTGGTAGATGTTAACCAATGCATCCCGAAAAATGTGGGTAAAATGTGCTGGAGCTCCGTCATGCATGAACTCACATGCATCTTCCTATTAGCAGGGCTAAATCCTCAAGTATATCTGGAAGTGTTCGTCATGGTCAGGCGTACGAGCGGATCCCTGTCTTCACACAATCCATAGATTGTGGTGCCAGCGACCCGTTTCAGCAAATTTTGAATGACTCGGCTGCCATCGGTCTGGAAACGCAATCTTATACAGCCTTGTAGCCTCGCGTCAATTACCATTCGCGCGGTCGCATGTAAAAATCCTATCTGCCTGCCCACCATATGAATATTCCCCCCATTGTTAAACGGAACATATATGTATATACATATATATATATATATGATTTCATTACACGAGACAGTAAATTAAATTTTACATAAAATAACTGAGATGTGTATGAAATAAGTGTAAAATATTTTATACAATTTCTGGGAAGTCAAGCTTTGTATAACAATTGTACAAATAAGGCTACTAATACATCTCAATTATTTGTTGAACATTTTAATATACTGTCTCGTATATATATATTTTTTTTCTGTGAGTGTGAGCGTCCGTAATACTAACTTATTTCAATATAATATTTACATTTATTTATTATGCGAAAAATTATTTTTAGAAATAAGTGGTCATTTAAACTAATTTTGGCGAAACGTATGTATAGGGTAGACTTGGGTTCGGTACGCGTGCACGTTTAATGAAATATATTCTATTGTTGTGGGATTAGTTTTTAAAACGTATAAAACATTGGATTAAACTATGCAAGAAAGTGACCTGCTTACCGAGTTAGGAATACGATGGAAGTTGCTCGAATTTTAAACTGGATGAAGTAAAACGATACCAGTATGTAGGAGGGGAGTTTGAAAATCATTTTTTTTCATTGGTTGAAGTTGACTGACGTATGTCAATAAGATTGGTCGGAGGCTTAGCCATGTTGGAATAGTTTGTTTTGTTTTTTTTTTTTGTCAATGTCTAGGTGGGTAGCACGACGCTTTCAAGGAGACGGTCTGATTCGTCCGGAGTTAGATCGAGGTTGCTGTTTGAGCCGATATGATGCAAAACCCGAAATCAGCGATGAGGACAGCTCATCACTGAAGACCATCCTTGATGCATCTAAAAGCAAAATAAATCAGTATTTATTTAATGCAATTATTCATATAATAAAGTCAAGTAAAAAATTGACTAAGCGTGTTTAAGCATTAACAAAAATTGTTTCTCACTTGATACAAGGCTCGAGAGTTACTCAATCTACACAGTTACTGAATGGGTTGCGCGATCTGAATGTAAGAGGAAGTGTTAGGAATTAAACATGAAAAGGATAGATAACGATTGACCTTTAAACTGAAGTACTTATGATTGCAATGTTCTGGGAAACATTCACGCAGGAGCCTTTTCTATATCTCAGTAGGTATTGGGGAAAGTTTCTGAGTGAGACTTTCTCCTTATATTAAGTAATAAGGAAGTGTAACTTGAGTGACACTGCCTGCACGGTCAATGAATGCTGAATGATAACTTATAAGCAAATGACAATATGACTAATATTACCCTACAACTTTAACATCTCCAGGCATAAATAATGGCAAATGATCCTTCTTTATATGGACAAGTTACCTGTATATTTTAAAGGGATCTGCTATTTATTTTGGTATGTTAAAATATATATTTAATCTAGGGGGCTGAGTTTATATATTAGAGAAAAAACAGTCGAGTTTACATCATGTTGGCAAGGGAAACAAGAAATAACCACGACGATACGGTTGAATTTAAATCACCTCTGGAAACAAACAGGATAAATGATGTTAATTGTGCAGGTATTAATATTATGCTTTATTGAGTGCGCATTTTCCAATTCAATATTGAAGAGAACAAATCTTTCGCTGTAATGAAAGAAACGATTTGAATGAGACACGGACAACTTATGACACAGGAGAATAGCGAATAAGTTTTGCAGAAAATAAGCAAACCGTTAGGAGATGCGAAATCTTTCAGAGACAAAATGGATGTCCCATCTAATCTCTTATATTATAGATAAGGGATTTCAAATGGAATAGATATGACTCTACTGATGTGTGTTGAGAATAGCATCGACATAATAACAGAGCAATAAATAGATATTGAGAAGAATATAAACTACAACAGAAGCGATATATGTACATGATAAATAGTGAGTATCTTATTTAGCAAATTTGTGTGAATCGATGGCAGAACAATGATAACAAGCGGTTGTAAATGGTCAAGCTTAACAGGAAAACAGGAAGTTGTGGAAATACATGATCGTCGTTTTCCGTCGTTTTCCGATATTTAGAAGAATCGTCTAAGATGTTGCAACTTATTTTCTCATGGCAAATTAAAATGAAACTAGAATAAATATTACTAGAATTATTTTGGCCCACCAAACTTAGAATTGATAAATAATTTGTTTTTCAAGATCTGTCTATATTTCTGTGATAAAGTGTTTAATTATTGATATTATTTACATTGTTCAGACTGTTGTCCTCATCTTTATTTTCATGTTCATGGACCAGCGTTGAGTTGACCCAAAGTGTTTTTCAGAACCAATGCTTTAATGGTAATATTTTATAAAGTTAAAAAAAAGCTGCAACAGCTGTTTGGTTAATGAATGATAAATGTTTCCTTATAAGGAAACAGCTTACATTAATATTATAATTAACTATTCTATCAAAAGGCCCCCAACAAATGAAACACCCGGTGGAGATCTTGCTCACTACAACAATGATTGCCATAACTCTAAAACGTGAAATAATCTGTCGATTTTCTGCCATTCTGTATTTAAAGACAACATTCATAAATATTTGTATGTATAGAGCGTGTATCGTCTTTCTGTGTAAGTCGATCCAGGATTTTCTTCCTCGTTTTAAAATGTCCCAATCCCTTCCTGATCATCCTTTTTGATTAGATAATTTATAAAGTGCCGTGCACTGTGACCTCACACCTCATTATTTAATTATCCATACTCGAAATGGAAAATTAATGATTAAATTAATTAAATACGTCTTCATCGACCTGCATTCTAGATTGTGGTAACAACGAACGAGAAAGGTTTCAGTGCTCAACTTCTTTCTTCTTCTTTTTTTTTTTTGTTGCATTTAATCACATCTTCCTCTAACACTGAAATACGAGATTAGCATGGAAATCTGAAACTGAAGCCGAGAGAACAGCTTCAAATTAAGATTTCCGACAGCAGATAGCATAACGCTATACAGAAATCCATGAAGCAAGAAATATCTATTCGATGTCAGCCTGTCAAATGTCTATCTTTAAAGTAAATGAAACGCTGTGATTTGCATAAATCTATGTCAGTATGAAGTGATAATTCCATTGCAATTCCCGACTCCCAGAGACGAGATCAGCTTGGTCGGGAGCAAAATGACAAAACTTGTGGAATACGCAAAAGAAAAACAAACGTAGTGTCACAAAAATGTACGCACTCATATTATGTACTCAAGTAGTAAAATATATTTGTTATTTTTAAGTTGTATAAGCTTATTTAACGATACAACGATTTGAAAAAGATAAAAAATAATCCGGGCATAATACTGGATATGAGAGGTTAGACCTGAATAGAAAAGACGCTTAAACTTTTGAACCCAAGCGACCGGTTTGCCAGCTGCCGTGTGAAAGTCAATATACTGGGGAGGAGGGGCATACCACTCAGAGTCATGGACAGAAGAGATGGACATCAAAGGCCGAAGGCGAGAGATCCCGACACACCAGGGGGTCAGGGTTCAAAGAAAGACATTTCTTTATGTTCATATTACCTCTCATATATACATCCAAAAGATAGTGCTTGTATCCACTCCATATACTGATATTATTGTTAAGTCTAATCGGTTCAATAAGGTCAAATTGGCAGGGGATCCCAAAGATTCTCAAGCTGCTTTTAACTGAGACAAAGAATGACTTGTTAATTTTAAAACCTCCAAAACGAAGCTTCTCTCTGTTAATCATCTGACAGACGCATTTATGCCTTTCATCAGAATGGCTGATGCTAACCACTAGGAGAGTGATTCGTAGCGCTTTTTTTTTAGCTAACATTCTCTGATGACATTAAGTGGTAAGATTTTATTGAATCACTTATTGTGTCTGCTCCTAAAAAAAATCTGCTTCAATGTGCTGGTATAGACATTTTTTTCTCCCTAGACTTCATCTTACGTATTTATAGTATTATAGTATGTATATTAATCATATATAGTATAGTTATAGTATTTATATTAATAATATATTGTATACTATTTATATTATTCAGAATATTGTCCTCATCTTTGTCGCCATATTTATTACAACGTTTCGGCCGTTGTACGCTCCGGCCTTCTTCAGGTGGTTGAAATGTCGAACTGAACCCTTTATTATGGATTTCGTTAATCGGACTGACTTCCTCATCTTGGTTGCTTTCCTCACAACGTTTCGGCCGTCTGATCCTCCGGCCTTCTTCAGGTGCATCTCGAACTCGGGAACCGTCGGTCTGGAATTTCGAACCCAACCCTTTATTGTTACGGGGGTACCATGTTCTCGTTCCATTAAGGCCATCGCTGCTGCTACTACTGCTTGACGCCATCGTTGCTGCTGCTGTGCTTCTATTATCGTTGTCACCGCTCTTGTTTGTCGCTGCCGCTGCCTTTGCTCGGGATTGAACTCAGAACATCGGGAGAACTTGCAATCACTGTTTCAACGTCCTAGTCGCCTCGGTCATGTGTCGAGATGCACCTGAAGAAGGCCGGAGGATCAGACGGCCGAAACGTTGTGAGGAAAGCAACCAAGATGAGGAAGTCAGTCCGATTAACGAAATCCATAGTGAAAACCTCTCATCCCAAAAATATAGACAATTGAACCCTTTATTTCGCTCACTGTGGTAGACTGTCCTAGTTCCACATGCCATATTTAATGGATGTGAGTTATCTCCTGTTAATTCTCCTCTCCAAGTACTCCATTGCCTTACCCAGGTATTGAACTCTCACTCACTGGATCTAACCAACGATTTTATCCACTGTGCCATGTGTCCATGAGGAGATTTGTGTATGGATTTCTGGGACTTACAAACCTAATACTTATGGCGACAAAGATGAGGACAATAATCCGAATAATGTAAATAATGTACATAATACCTCATCTCAGAAATATAGACAGCTATATAGTATAGTCATAGTATTATATTTATAGTATTATATTTATATTAATCATTCCTCTATACTTTGAATATTGCTGCTACAAATGGCCTGGTGCACCTGCTATATATTTAGGAATTCCGAAGAAGAATCCGCAATTTTATTGATCCTGACCTGGCATCTCGGCTTCAGTCACTTTCCCACATCCGTAAGGCAGCTACCCTGTGCCTCTGTGCCGGTAATTGTTCTGATGGACGAGTCACTATGATATATAGAATTTATGAATTTAAAGGCAGTACTAGACTGGCAATTTGATCTCATCAATTTACAGTTGGATTAGCTAGATGCAACCGTAAATTCTATATTCCAGTATTTTCTTCCATCGCACTCTTCCGGCTTCTAGCATTCCAGCCAACATTGATCTTCAAATATTTAAGTCTAATGTCGATCATTATTTGCTGTCTTCTTGATTCCTCTTCTTTTTTTTTGTTCTATAATAATGTTTATTTATTATTTTTTACACTCAATAACCACATTTGTTTAGTGGCTTTACTACCTTGATTGTGGTGGAAGGATCAACACACGCACGTACACACACGATCATATATTTATATATATATATATATATATATATATATATATATATATATATATATATATATATTTAATGATATTTTTATTAATTTATTAAAATAGTTTAAATTCTACCACATAAATTTATATTTCGAGACTTAAAGATATTATCTCGTCGTCAAGCAATTTTCGGCAACTCTGGTAAAAATTAGTTACGTTTAAAAATAGTAAACACTATATTTGCTTATTAAATAGTTAATATGGAGTGGGGAATCCAGATTTTTAGAAATTATGGTAAGTTAAAAATATACGTTAGGTAATAACGGATGTATTGTATTAATACATATCTTGGGGAACTGTCATATTAATGGCTCGACACCTTACTTATGGCAAAAAAAAGTATACATTTAAATTACGCAGAAATAGTCTTAGAGATATGTATATACCTGACAATGGGTTATTTTTTTAATTATTTTAGCATATATTTTAGAACTATCTTAAACGAAACTCTGGTATATATATATATATATATATATATATATATATATATATATATATATATATATATATATATATATATATATATATATATATATAACAAAGAGAGATTTGCTTTCATTCAGTATTTATTGTATAAACATTTATCGTTAGTATAAAAAAGCTTCAGTAAATTTTTCCTCCTGTGATTGTCATCAGTTCAACATTGTGATCTGAATTATTTTATTTTCCTTCTGATGTTAGTTTATTGCAACAATCTCTGCAACTATTTTCCAATCTCCTTTTATTTTGGGATTGACACAATTCTACTCATATGTGCATTTGTGTTATTTTGCATCGTTTATTGGCGCGGACAATAGAACCAGTATGTTGAGTTGAATTCCAGGCAAGATCCTGCGTTCACGTCGTAATAATGGTCCTGGGAAAGTACCTCTTCTACCACAACACAGGGTGTATATTAAAACAGACGAGGCTATATTGATTTCGTAGCACAACATAATAGTAACAGGAAGACAGTGTCGAGCAGAGAAGAAAGTGACTAGAATGCTATTATCTTTGCCAAGAACTTAAGGATTGTGACATCTGAAAATTCACACACACACACACACACACACACACACACGCACGCACGCACGCACGCACACACACACACACACACACACACACACACACACACACACACACACACACACACACTTGCGAGTGTCTGCATTTTTTGTATTGCTCTCCAGTAGACCCTTTCGTCCTTGGTAAGACGTTAAACTACATCCGCGTCCTGGGTAAGACGATAAACTACGTCCAACAGCAAGGCCTCTGATCAGGGTTTTTGAGGAGCGTCGAACCACCTCTTTTATTCTGGTGTTCCCTGGCCCACCCTTACCAGGGGTGGTAGCACCTGTTAGGGTCTTAGCTTTGGACAAATCGTTAACTATTACCAGCAATACATTTTGAAAAAAATTATTTCCAGCAATACAATTTTGAAGGAAAAATATTACCAACAATAAAAAAATGTGTTGTCATTAAATAACCTATTGAGTAATAAATAAAAATGCTGTAAAACAAAATAAACCAAACCAATCTAAACCAAAGAATACATATTCTGTTCTTACAAATCTATCCTAAAAAAGTTGTCGACATTAAATAATCCATTGAGGTTGATATGCTGAAAAACAAAACAATCCTTGGGACATCATCATATATAGAAAATGACGCGTCTAATTTAAAATAAAAATGAATGAACGGTTTTGTTTATATCGTTTAGTCCGGTAATATCAAATATTTTCTTCTTCTTTTCCAAAACATTGCCAAAAAAATAAAAATAAAATGACATTGTAAGAAGTTGTATATGATGCACACTTGTTGAAATAAATTAATAAATATTGAAGCAATTCAAAACATGCATTTGCTTTTAACATTACATTCTTTATTCCATGTGACCAGAAAGAATAATTTTCTTGATTAATATCGATTAAACAATCTATATCATAATTATTCTGTTTTAATGTAATCAAAGTTAACAGTTTGACTGTCAGAAGTTAATGAAGAAATCTGACTTCAAACGACAAATTTATAATAACCAACATAAGCAATATTTTTGGTCCAATAAGCGTTACATTTTCAATAATTTATTCGAATAAAACGTTTCTTTTCAGTTTCCAATACGACTTCTGACGACAGTTTCCAATACGACTTCTGCCTTGGCCTTAAACGCCAAGTACTAGTTACGTGCTTTAAAATCAAGGAAAATGCGTGGTTGCAATCTTTGTAGCAACACAACAAAAATTGAGATAACTCGTGTCCGGTATCATAACAAAATCTGCCAATCATGAATTATCATGTGGTCAACAGTCAACGCGCTTATAGTATATCTAGTTGGCTAAAGATTCATTTCAAATTCCTCCCTATGCAGAAGCTGAAATTAAATATGCTTATACAATGTGGTTTCTTAATTAAAAAGATAAATATATTCGTTTTCTGAGATGTATTTTCATATATTACGCAATCCAGCTTACGATATTTAGATTTGGTTAAATTTCCAATGAAATGACATAATAAACTGGACCCCTACTAATAAAATTTAGAAAATTATATTCTTTAACCATAATCAATTGTAATACAAAATATAATATTGAAAACATTAATTATTTCTGGTCGTCTTGCCTGCTGTAGAACGACACTTATACGCTTGTTTATTTCTTTATCTAAATAATATGTCTATCTTTAATAACAACCAGACCTATTTTTGTCTAAACATCGACATTCTCGAAAAATAACTTTTCTTTTGTGTTTACACGCTGGCGACATTTCATTATCATAATGACGGCTTCTAAAAACAGAAAATTACATATGTTACGTTGTTTTTAGGTGTATTTTCAATATTTTCTTTCAGAAATATAAAAATAAATGTCAGATGTTTATCTGCAACTGAAATACATCGAGCGAAACTAGTAGGACGAAACTTTGCTGAATATTTTTTTCAAAACAAGAACAAAATGAATTAGACGCATTAAGAATTCGAATGTCTATCATGAAAAACTGTGAAAAAAACAACAAAAAAAAACAAAACGAAAAACGAACCAACCCTTTACACACTTCCTACACTCTTCCTTTTTTATCTTTATTTTTTTTTGTTCGGAGTCGTTATTAGTTTTGCTGGTAACAGACATGTCGCCATCGAAATATATCATTTTTTGGGTTTGGCCAAACATTTGCAATTACGAAATGGCTTAAAAATCGAAAACAGCTTCGTCAACGTCTTAACTTAATTAGCGGGACACAGTTCTGCCTTATCGAAAAAATAATGCCTGGTCAAGAAGTGCTCAAATTTAGTTTATGATTGAATCTTGCTTTAAGTTTGTCTGTCTTTTCTTTTCTGTCACCTTGGAAGAACAAATTATCTTAATTTGTAGATCAAAACCCCTTGAAACTATCAAATGTTATTTTACGCCAGAAACATTATACAGGCAATATAGTGGAAAACTAATTGTATCTTCTACTTTAAATAATTATTATATGGCGGCATTATTTCTCATAATACAGAGAATTTCTGTCTTGAATTCTCACAACTAAATGTCCTCTTTCGCATAATTTTTCCCGATTTACGTCCGCATTTTTGTTATATTTATCGCAATGTTTGTGCTCTTGTGACTTACCGCATATCTCACTTGTACTTGCGTCATACTTTCACTGGGGACTTTTGAATGAGAATCTTCTTTCTTGCTGGTCTGTATGCTATTCACATTTCTTTATTCATTGTCTCATCCGGTGTCCCTTAGAGAAATATAGACACCGTTCCGTGCTTGTAAGTGAGTCTTGAATCGTGAGTCGAGTTATCTGCATAACATTTGAATTTAAGTATTGTATTTTCTGTGCTATATTTAATACTTTGTTGTAATGTTTTCAGATGACAAATACGATAGAATGTTCAATAAATATGTATAAATAACTGGCCAGTATACCCTGACGATCCATTTAGTTGAAACCTAGGTAGGTTTACCTGGCTCTTTAGGTTTACATTACGTTGGCTCTACTTAGTGTATTGTGCACTTTACATAGTTATTTTTACTCGTTTTGGAGGTTTTTTTTCTTTGGACTCTGAGCTTGAATTCTGGACGATTGTTTTCGCCTCAATTTCCTTTTCTTAGCCTTTTCTTTTTTTTACCCCTCATTTTTTCTTGGTCATTGGTTTGTTCAAGCACAAGCCAATATACCTAAGGATTTTCCAAACGAGTACCACTATATATATATATATATATATATATATATATATATATATATATATATATATATATATATATATATATATATATACTTGATTTGTATTTACTAAGGGTGCTAAGCTAATATTTTTGGGTTATATATTGATTGCCGAGATTTATACCAGGTCTCAATACCAGAACTAAATTACCAATATCTACCCAAGTAAACTCCCGTATCTTTAAATAATGCAACAGATGAACATGCACAATGCAATTGTAATCTTTAAGACCCTTAATATTTAATATTCCAGAAATGATATTATGATTTGTAAATATATTTGACGATATATTCTCTTTCTTTTCTTCTGGTATACAGGTTATAAATGCAAAATGTTCAAGAATTCCTGAAGAAAAATCAAACAAAAACTACGTCCATTTATAAAGACAACTCCGGGTGTCTGTACTTTTCATTACATCATTCAATTCATACTTCGCTAATTTGTTACGAATTTTTATTTCTGTTGTTATTCTGTATGTGTGAAATATACACAAATTTTACGCGTATTTGTGCGAGATCTTTTCCACTCTAAAACCTCTTCCCTACATTTCCGCAAGTCTCTCATTATCTATCGCTATTTCGCGGGCAAATATTCAGACGTTCAATTATTTAGTTCCATTAGTTTAGAAATTTCCGGCTCGAAAAGACTGTGCAACATCCATGAATCATCTTCATTCCCTTCTGCTTCCGAACAGATAAAGTTACCAATAACTACCGCTTCAAGTCAAGGTTCATTTTTAATCTTTCACTTTCTACCACTTTCTCTGTTATTCTAATCACATTCCACACATAATTTAAATCATATTACACAGGTGTGGGTTTCGAGTCTTGTATTAGGTAAAAGATTAACAAAAATATGCTTTGGATTTCATTGGAGATCTACTAAGTTTATTGCAGTGTAATATGTCATATATTTCTATATACATACGTAATTGATTTGTAGTCCTTGAGATTGAAGAAGAGGCATAAAATCATTAGCATATTTAGTAACATATAATAAAGCAACGACTGAATCTGTGGATATTTTGATCTTCCTCAAATTTTTGTAATTATCTATTCTCGATTATATTATTTTCGGACGATTCAAATTACGCCATAGACTAAGAGAACTACCATAAATGTCATTTATATCGGACATGTCGTGAGTTCCTGTTAATTTTCTAACTGATGTATATTTTTCTGCAAATGCTGATCTCTTGAGCAGCTATGTCCCATATAAGCCAAATATTAATTTATATATTTACTAATGCGAAAACATTTCTGCATTAAATATTATTATTATTATTATATATCGTTTGATTTCTGGTATGTACACCTTTCCTTCCGGGTCCCGCCCAGAGACCTTAGGTCAGAAATGATAGCATTACATTTTCCACTGACCAATTAAGAAAAGAAAACTGAAAAAAATCACATATTTTTCATAGATAAAGCCCTTCCTAAGGTTTGGTTATACTCGTGAGAACATATTTTTGTATTTCTTTAAGGCATGGTCTTACAGGAATCCTTTCAATTAGTCTACTGGAATCTTTTCCAAACAATCCGAGGGCTCCAAGTACAACGGGGATTGTTGGTGTTCCCATATGCCACATTTCTGAGATTTCGATTTCAAGTTCCTTGTATTTTTAACTTTTTGAAGATATTCAAAGATGCATTGCAATCTCAAGGGACTGCCATATCAATAAGGAGGCATTTTTGCGGTCTCTAAAAACAATGTCTGTGTGGGTGGCTTTGATTGTTCTCTCAGTGTGTATTGTGTAGTCCCATAAAATTGTTACAGATCCTGTCTCCGTAACCGGTTCTGGGGGATGTTTCAGTTTCCTTTCCGTAGAAGTTGAAGATTTTCCAGTGCAGATATTAACCCATTCATGTCAACTGTTTCTAGATATTTATCACAGAATCTGCATTTGTGCCTAACACAATATTTTAGTATGTGTACTTGATAATTTCTAGTTAACAAAAATTGGTCCTGTGCAGCAAGGATAAAACCTTTGGTTTCAGCTTTTAACCCTGCACTACGTATCCACTGAATTCTGCCATGACCTCTTTCACTGATCATTCTTTTGTAAAATTATCTCAGATAACCCAAATTTTAAATAGAAAATGCTCTTCCTAATTTTAGGGCTGTATTTGCGAGTAAAATCTTTTGTATGTCTTTAAGGCATGGGCTCCCATTAACCCATTCCATGAGTTTATCGTAATATTTTCTAATCAATTTGCGGGCTTCAAATACAACTTGAATTTATGATGTCCTCATGTGCCACACTTTGGAGATTTCCACTTGAAGATCATTGTATTTTGATGGTTTTTAAAGATCTTCAAAGATACATTACAATCTTCAGACACTATCATGTCATTAAGAAAGGAGATTTTGTTCTTGTGGTCTTTGATCTTGGTCTTCATTATTATTATTATTATTATTATTATTATTATTATTATTATTGATTTGTTATTGTTAGAGATGTTGTTGTTGTTGTTGTTCTTGTTATTAGTTTTCTTCTACTTCTTTGTCTTTCTTCTTCTTCTTCTTTTTATTATTATTATTATTAGTAGTAGTAGTAGTTATAGTAGTGTTAGTCGTAATAGTAGTAGTATTAGTAGTATATTTTTATTTACTTTGTGTAGTCGGACTTCGCCAAAATCTCAACCAGAGATTTCAAGAGACAACACGTTCTGTAAAAGAAGACTGAAACAGATAGAAATAAAAAACGGGATGAGACTCCCACATGTGAGAAGTGCGGAAGAAGGAAATGTTATCTAGCCATTTAGACATCTGAAGATTTCATTTTTCAAATGTTGACACATAGTTGCCAGTCGAATACCGCGCTAAAACTCGTATCGTCGAGGTAACAAAGAGGAAATCTCATCAGGAAAATTACAATGGCACTATTTATATGAAAGGCACAGCGAAGCAACTTTGCGGCGGGTGAGAATATATGACTGAAACCGGAGATAAAAGATCAGGACTGAGAAATATCTACTTTATATTTACTGTCTTCTATTCTACGCGTTTTACTAAATCTTCCTTGTATTTCTTTTATTGTACAGGGTACGACAGAAATACTTACCGACCACATACTAGTAAGACACTAAGCGTTATTTCATGCGTAGAAGGTATTTCTGCCGTACCCTGTATTTATTAAATAAAGATGCAAAGAAGTATTCATCATTGCAAAAATGTGTGCATTGTCAATTTCTTTTAATTTTATTGACTTACCTGAGTGATCGACAGAGGTGTGACATAAACAATGAGTAAATATTGGCATTCCTTAACTCGGTCGCATTTACTGAACAAATAGAAATACGTTGTTGGGATTGCTATGAATTAGTGTGTAATCAGAAGGGTTTTTAGGTTTGTGGTAATAAACGTGAAAAGCATGTTCTTCATATTAATCACAACAATTTAGCGTAGACATACAAAAGGAATAAATCTCAAAGGCAATATTGAACGAAGAAACAAAGGTAGTCGTGCATTCAATTAGAAACAAACATTGAATATTTATGTACAAATAAATTACAATACAATTTTTGGAAAAAGTTGTGTTTCAGTTGAAATAACTGAATTGTTGAACAAAAGTTGAATGAAGTATTTTATGAACTCAAAGTTCATGAATGTTCCTTTGTTTAGGAAAAGTGTTCACATAAAAAATTTGAGGAAAATTTATCGAGAGATAAATTTTAAAGTATTGTAGTTGCGAGATTTTTTTGCTGAATTTTGTATGTTTTTGTTTTGGCAGAGTTATTCACCTTGGACCGTATTTTTTTTATATATTTGTTTTAGTAATAATTTCTGTTTGGTAGTGTAGAATAACACTTTTTTAGAAACGTACTAAGATTTCAGAGAGAGAGAGAAAGAGGTTGAAGGTTGAGTCAGGTGTTGACGCGCGAAAAGTCCTTTAAGTCAAGATGTAGACACGCGTGGATCTCTGTAGAAATCTCTCTGAGAGTGAATTGCTGACTAGTGAATCGGACTAAGATTCGCCCTTTTATTTACTCTGCGAAAATTAGATCGGCTCCCAGCGCATTCCCGCCAACATTTATCCTGGGGCATCTCAACCAATAATAAGCCGAGTTTCGCAATGTGTGGTGTTGATTGGTCGAAACTAGCTCTTATGGAAAATTCCACCTTTAAACGAGTTGAGTGGAAAAATACGGAGGATTCTACAAATAGCCCCACGAGATTAATGGTCAACGTAGTTTGGACATTAATATGTATAAAAGGTGGTGTACTTTGCTGGCCAATGAACGCGCCTGCCGGACCTGGTCCGTGTAGGTGGGTTAATTTGGGGTTCAGGCGTAGAAGATGGGTGTTTATGTGATGTCTCAGAAACAGGTGTTGGCTGAGTGGTCACAGGTTGGTCGTCACTGTTGATATAAGCTGGTTTTAACCGGTCAATGCTGACCGTAGTTCGCTTGCCGGCAAGATCTAGAACAAAATATTTCGACGCTCGAGAAATGACCTGATGCGGTCCAGTGTAGTTGGGTGTTAAAGGTTTACGGACCACATCTCGGCGTAGAAATACGAACTTGGCTGTATGCAGATCAGCTGGGATGTAATATGGCCTGTGAAAGGCTCTGGTCGGCGTATAAACAGTTTCAGACATTTTCTGCCGAAGGTCGCTGATAAACTGGCTGCTAGGTAGGTTGTCCGATACAGGGCCGAAGATCTGTCCTGGCAAGGTTAGGGGAGTCCCAAAAACCAAGTCAGCACTGGTACAGTTCAAGTCCTGCTTGACAGTATTCCTCAAAGCCAGCATGATCAGGGGAAGTTTATCAACCCAAGTTCGGCCTTTAGTTGAAGCAGTTATAGCATATTTAAGCTGCCGATGGAATCTTTCTACGAGGCCGTTGGAACAAGGGTGATATGCTGTAGTGGAAATATGTTTAATTCCCAATAGATCAGTGAATTCGTTGAAAAGGGCTGATTGAAACTGTGGACCTCTATCGGTAGTGATTACCGAAGGGCATCCGAAGTTTGTAATCCAGTTATTAAAAATAGCACTGGCCACTGTTTCAGCTGTAGTTGATTGCAGTGGGATGGCGACTGGCCACCGAGTAAACCGGTCGATTATGGTCAAAATGTACTCGAATCCATTCACATTTTCAAGTGGGCCCACCAAATCTGCATGCAAGTGAGTAAAACGACCGTCTGGGTCGGCAAAGGTTGATGTAGGTGCCCTTGTGTGTCTGCCAACTTTGGTGGCTTGGCAACGTAAACACGTGCGGGACCACTGCTTAATGTCAGCTGCCATACCGGGCCAGATAAATCTGTCCGATATGGTCCGCAACGTCGCCTTGCCTCCAGGATGTGCTTGTGTATGAAAATGTTCAAAAATCAGACGGCGCATATTTGGCGGAATGTACGGACGCGGGTTACCCGTGCTGATGTCACAATAAACTGACCTGTTTGTAAACGGGAGCGGTCTTTTTTCAATTTTTAAGGAAGTGTCCGAGTGGATAGCTTGCAGGGTTTCGTCCTTGTCTTGCTCGTCAGCTAAGTTATCAAAGTTCAGTGTTGTACTCTGCACTGCGCTGAGAGTTGTACGAGACAAGGTGTCGGCCACGGTATTACTAGCTCCACTAATGTAGCGTATATCCGACGAGAATTGTGATATGTAATCCATGTAGCGGATATCTCGCGGATTGTGTTTATCCGACTTAGCATGTAGAGCGTATGTAAGTGGTTTATGGTCTGTAAAAATTGAAAAGTCACGACCTTCCAGGATGTGCCGGTAGTGTCTGATGGCTAAATAAATTGCCAACAGTTCACGGCTGAAGGTACTATACTTCTGTTGGGCCGTATTTAGCTTAATAGAGAAAAATGACAGTGGTCTTTCCACACCGTCGACTATCTGGTGAAGTACGGCACCAACTGTATCCGACGACGCATCGGTAGTTAGCGTCAGTTTCGCGTCGGGTGAGGACGTAATGTACACAAGTTTGGTACAATCCTGCAAAGCTTGTTTTGCTTTACGAAAAGAGTCCAGCTCGTCTGCAGATAACACAATCTTCGGGTTTTTTCGCTTATGATTAGAAAGAAGATTCGTCAGTGGAAGAAGTACAATGGCACAGTCGCGTATAAATCGGCGATAGTAGTTGATCATGCCAATGAATCGCCGTAGCTGTCTTAATGTTGACGGTGGTGGGAATTCACTGATGGCCTTGACCTTTTCGTCCAGGGGAGCTAAGCCATTCTCATCAATGACGTGACCAAGGAAAGTTAATTCGGGGACAGCGAATAAACATTTATCAATGTTTAACTTTAGTCCGTAATGTTGCAATCGTTCAAAGACCGACTGTAAATGGTTACGATGTTCCTCGGGCGTTTTACTTGCTATCAGTACGTCGTCAATGTACGCATAAGTATAAGGTAATCCGCGAGGACTTCATCTATAAGACGCTGAAAAGATTGCGCAGCATTACGGAGTCCGAACGGCATTCGGGTAAATTCGTACAAACCGAACGGTGTCGTTATTGCTGTTTTATGAATATCAGATGGTTCGATAGGAATCTGATAAAAAGCCTTCCTTAAGTCCAGCTTGGTGAAGATAGTAGCGCCTTCAAGGGACAAAGCAAAATCCTTAATATGAGGGATTGGGTATTTGTCTGGCACAGTCCGAGCGTTTAGGAGTCTGTAATCTCCACACGGTCGCCAGGCATCAGGTTCGTTCTTAGGGACCATGTGTAACGGTGTGGAATACGGACTGGAAGATGGTCTTATTATGCCCAGTTTGAGCATGTTTTCGAATTCTTCCTTAGCCACCCGTAATTTAGTTGGGTGTAGACGACGGGGTGACACGTGGACTGGGGGTCCAGTTGTTTTAATAGTATGTGTTGTGTTGTGTTTTACGGGTTCTGTATGAGTGAACGGTGCTAAAAGAGATTTGTACTGCTTAAGCAAATCTTCGCAACCGTTCGCACTAGGTACCAGAGCAGTCAGTCCAACCGTGGAAAGCTTGGATAAAAATCCGCGTCGTCGCATATCCGTGCGCATATCGGTAAGTGTCCGAGATGACAGCTCCACGGACAAGTCGAAGTGTGCGAGGAAATCCGCTCCTATAATGGGTAATTCTACATCGGCTATAGTGAAGGTCCATGTATATTCTCTCCGTAGGCCGATGCTTAGAGACATAATACGCTCGCCATACGTGCTGATGGATGTGCCGTTTGCAGCCTGTAGCTTGAGTTGAGTTTGTCTGGGCGTTAATGACGATTTCTTACAATAACTCAGCGGTATAACGCTGATCTGAGCGCCAGTGTCAACTAAGAACTTCAATCTGCTGTTGTTGTCGAGAACGTAAAATAGGCGATTTCCGTTATTTAGCCCAGCAGCACACGCCCTTAATGGCTGCCGGGTTCGGAGTTTCCCGCGTTCTTATACGCACATGGTGGCTGACACTTTCTTGCGCGGGCGCCAAACACTTCATGATACCAGCAATAGTTTCTCTGGCGGTGACGAGTATGTCTTGACGTTGATCGTCGCCTACCAGGATTGTGTCTGTTAGCTGAAGTATCGCGACTCCGTCCAGGAATGCTCTGAATTCTGTCTAGGCGTAAAGACAGGTTCCTTAGTTCGGTAGTCAGAAAATGGAGTTGCTGGTTAACATCCGGGGTCGGGTTATCTGTCACGACAGAGGAAATTTGGCGCGCTGGTCTAGTGTCCACGATTTTGTCCGCGATCGATGCCAGCTTGTGGACATCGACCTCCTCAGTTAGGACTGCTAAAATTTGCACTATATCGGGCGGCAATTTCTCCAGCCACATTTGTTTTAATACAGTTTCGGATATACTGTTGTCACCGAGTAGTGTAATCATTTTACGAAGAAGTTGGGAGGGTTTGCTGTTCCCGAGTGTTACATTCGTAAGGAGATCCTTAATCTTTCGTTCCTCGGAGCAACCTGTTCGTTGTAGGATTGCGTGCCGAAGCACCTCATACGGCTTTTCGGGCGGGAGATTAATAAGAATATCCGCTACTTCCGCAGCGATTTCAGCGGGAAGTTTCTCCACAACAAACGCGAATTTCGACTGCTGGGACGTCACGTGTCTGGCTTGGAAAATCGCGTCGAGTTGGATGAACCACGTTTGTGTATTCGTGGTATAGGAAGGGAGTTCCATCCTGAGTGCAGCTTCAATTGGTTGTACAGGATCTGCCATGTCGACTGAGGTTTTGTTGTTTGAAATAATGTGGTTATCAATTTGTTGGTGGTTTTGCCTGTACAAACGTCGGGGTTACCAATTTGTTGGGATTCCTATGAATTAGTGTGTAATTAGAAGGGTTTTTAGGTTTGTGGTAATAAACGTGAAAAGCATGTTCTTCATATTAATCACAACAATTTAGCGTAGACATACAAAAGGAATAAATCTCAAAGGCAATATTGAACGAAGAAACAAAGGTAGTCGTGCATTCAATTAGAAACAAACATTGAATATTTATGTACAAATAAATTACAATACAATTTTTGGAAAAAGTTGTGTTTCAGTTGAAATAACTGAATTGTTGAACAAAAGTTGAATGAAGTATTTTATGAACTCAAAGTTCATGAATGTTCCTTTGTTTAGGAAAAGTGTTCACATAAAAAATTTGAGGAAAATTTATCGAGAGATAAATTTTAAAGTATTGTAGTTGCGAGATTTTTTTGCTGAATTTTGTATGTTTTTGTTTTGGCAGAGTTATTCACCTTGGACCGTATTTTTTTTATATATTTGTTTTAGTAATAATTTCTGTTTGGTAGTGTAGAATAACACTTTTTTAGAAACGTACTAAGATTTCAGAGAGAGAGAGAGAAAGAGGTTGAAGGTTGAGTCAGGTGTTGACGCGCGAAAAGTCCTTTAAGTCAAGATGTAGACATGCGTGGATCTCTGTAGAAATCTCTCTGAAAGTGAATTGCTGACTAGTGAATCGGACTAAGATTCGCCCTTTTATTTACTCTGCGAAAATTAGATCGGCTCCCAGCGCATTCCCGCCAACATTTATCCTGGGGCATCTCAACCAATAATAAGCCGAGTTTCGCAATGTGTGGTGTTGATTGGTCGAAACTAGCTCTTATGGAAAATTCCACCTTTAAACGAGTTGAGTGGAAAAATACGGAGGATTCTACAACGTAATATAAAGTAAGATTCATTTTCTGAGACATATTTGGCCGTGTGGATTTATCAACCGTACATTTTATTTCAAATGTTTTTTTCTTATTTCAGAGATAGAGTTCAGTGACCTTTTTGTAGTCACATTAATTCCTGACACAGAACATTAAAATGTAAATCAAAATGTGGTATCTCAAAGTTTTAACTATCTCTCTCTATCTCTATCTATCTATCTATCTCTCTCACACGCATGGCATTTGTAATGTCTTTTTCATAATTTTACATGTAATAGAATCACACTTTGAAAATGAAATAGTAATGAACTGATACAGTAACATTCTAAAAGGTAACGAAGAAGAAAATATGTGAGTGCCACCTACCGCGATAACTCATTAGTCCTGCAACCTTGGCGAAGATGGCTGAACTTAACAAGATTCTCTCTCTCTCTCTCTCTCTCTCACACACACACACACTCACACTCACACACACACACACACACACACACACACACACACACACACACATGGCAGTTGTAATGATTTTTTATAATTTTACATTTAATAGAATCACACTTTGAAAATGAAATAGTAATGACTTGACACTGTAACATTCTAAAAGGTAACGAACAAGAGAATATGTGAGTGTCACGTACTGCGATAAATTATTAGTCCTGCAACCTTGGTGAAGATGGCAGAACTTAAGATTTTATCTATCTATCTATCTATCTATCTATCTATCTATCTATCTATCTATCTATCTATCTCACACACATGCCAGTTGTAATATCTTTTTCATAATTTGATATTTAATAGAAACACACTTTGAAAATGAAATCTTAATGGCCTGATAGATTAACATTCTAAAAGGTAACGAAGAAGAGAATATGTCATTAGTCCTGCAACCTTGGCGAAGATGGCTGATTCACACAAAACTTTCCTAGCGTTGAAATATTCCTATATCGAGAATGTGTAGCATTAAGAAGTACAAGACTCATTTTGTTGAGAATTATTTAAGAACTAGCAGAAAAATTTAATTTTTGAGAAATTCTAAAGGAAAATTGTTAGTAATACCTAGAATCATCACTTCACGAAGAGTTTCACTAGATTCTTTCATCGAGCTGGACATCGATCTTGTTGCTCAAGGATAACTCACTCACTTGTTTAAGCTTAAAACACTTTAATGCAGATTAGTTTAATGCTAGAAGTCTTCTGGAACACAGGAGTAAATAGTGTAAATCTGTTTTATGGTCAGATGAAATCAAACTAGAATTCACATGTACTCTCGTTATGCATTGGGAAAATCTAATAAACGTCACGAAGCGAAAAGATCCCTCCCTACAATTAAATATTTATGTGGGTGCATTCTCCTTTGGGGATGTTTTGTCGTTTCTCGACCAGGAGAACTAGTGAGAGTACAAGGTATCTTGGATGTAGGGAAAAGGTTGGCTATTCTTAAATGGATATAAAACAAAATAAACGAAAGCTGTCAATGGAGAGTCAATAGACGTGCCAACCTGACAATGAATGAAATATACTTCACCAAATTTTAAATATACTTAGATGACAGCAACATTAACTTATTGGTGAACCCCACTGAAAATTTATGGGCATTTTTAAAAGAAATCGTAAGAGAAATATTTCCTTCGAATTTGGAAGAACTAAAAGCTATTGCTAAAGAAGAACGGATAAAAATACCTATCAGCGTGTGTCGTGATGATATAAGGAAATATCAAGAAGGATTAACGGAAATAATCAAGAATAAATGTTACACAATTTATTATTGAGGTCAGAGGGTCAATAATTGTGTCCAATGTTTAATGTATTTTTCTATTATTGTTTGACATTAAAATAAAGATTTTGTTAGGGACAGCGCTGTAAATTCTTTCAAATCGATTATTTCATCATTTCTGAAAAGAATGGGGAGGAAATTTCCATGAAAACTTGAGTGATAACAGCATTATTTGTAATTATGGGAGTGGGTAATAACTTGATACAAAACTCTGTGTACGTGTATATATATATTTATATATATATGGTTAGTTGAGGAATTTACTTGGTAAACTATATGGATATTTCAAAGGAGGATGTAATCCAGAGACCTCAATGTAAAAACTGTGCAAATATTAATTATTTTAAGAAACAGATAATTTTAAGTTTTCATAGGATTATAATTTATCTCCTTAGGACTGGGATTTTGGTCCTAATTCATGAGAACTCCATTTTCATACAAATGTATGGAAATTGAGATCTGATGAATTAGGAGCCAAATCCCGGTCTTAAGGAAAGAAGTTATAATCCCATGAATCCTTAAAGTTGTCTGTTTCTTAATATAATTAATTTAATAATATATATATATATATATATATATATATATATATATATATATATATATAAATTGTGTATATTTGACAGCGATTTTTCATTGATGCATGTTATAAGATGGCAACATGCAAAAAAACAGACTATCAACATTGTTTCGTCCGTGTATTGGTTGATATATTTAAAGAATTATTTGATAATGGCTTATGTAAGCCGAAAGCTTAGGTTGGATTTAAACATGTATCAATATGGTGATTTCCTTTCGTCTTTCAATGATAATGTTATTAAGCTTAATATGAAAAAAACTTACTTAAAATAAATAGACAAAACTATATTATTTAATGAAACATGCATCAATATCTATATATATATAGACACATACATATATATATATATATATATATATGTGTGTGTGTGTGTGTGTGTGTGTGTGTGTGTGTGTGTGTGTGTATATATACCTTTTAAGGCTCCCTGTAATAATTTATTTCACCATAGCCCTTTTAAAGGACGCTGGATCATCAGACATCACTTCCAAAAGGTGAAACGAAAAATGAAATATATATATATATATATATATATATATATATATATATATATATATATATATATATATATATATATGCGGGTCCGATGGATAAACTGTGATCTAAATTACGCAAGAAGTGAAAGTGTCACTGAATCAAAAATATCAAAAGATTAAATTTATACAATAAAATCGCCATTGACTTTGAACACGGCCTCCAGACGACTTCAGAATCTCAAGCACCTCTTCTGGAGGTTTTCCTGTTTAAGTTGCGGAATGCTGCAATAATGCTAGCCTTCCGTTCGTCTTTGGTGTTACAAGGAGTCTTTCGCCTAACTACCCCTCACACACAAAAATCAAAGATGTTGCACTCTGGGATGATATTTGACAAGATATAAGGATTGATGCGGTCAAAGAAATTGTCTGACTGGCATGTTTGGTTTCTCCTTGTTGTATGGCATGATGCAAGGTCTTCAAGTAGCCAGACTTTTAACCCAGACCTGACCTGCACTACCTCCACGAGGCACTTGATATAGACGTCTGTGTTTGAGTCTGAGGCCCTGTGTGGAAGAGGAATGGAGGCATAACGTCACCATTACTAGTGAGCCCTCCAAAGCCCCTTCCTTATCATCATTAGACTCATCGAACACTTACCAAATCCACTGCAATGTGCTCAGATTGGCACCCAAAGACTCTGAAATGTTCTTATTGGAGCATCCTGTGCGAATGCCAAGAATTACAGCATGTAGTTTCCAAATATCTGTTGGAATGAATTATGACATGGTGCTCTATTATCCACCGACAGGGCCCAACTGACCTTTCTAACCTGGGCAGACGATAAATCAAATACAAACAACGCGCATCTGCGAAATTAAAATATAAAGTGACGATGATTTATGCATCGCACCCTGTTCATCTGTGTGCGCGCGTTTGTGTGTGTGTGTGTGTGTGTGTGTATTGTGTATTTGAGCAGCAATCATTATTTTTTGCAAGTTTCATTAAAAACAAGTGACAATTTTTATTGTTAAGTTTTTATATAATTTTCCATGTATTCACTTAAATCTTTTTTCTTTTCTGGACATAAATTTTTGTAAAAATTGTTCAAATATTTTATATATCTGAGCACTTTCGGCTATTCTTACATATATATATATATATATATATATATATATATATATATATATATGTATGTGTGTGTGTGTGTGTGTGTGTGTGTGTGTGTGTGTGTGTGCGTGTGTGTGTGTGTATATATATATATATATATAAGTGTGTGTGGGTGTGTATTTAGAGAACCAAAGATAAATATATAGTTAATATTAATAAGAGGTAATATATATATATATATATATATATATATATATATATATATATATATATATATATATATATATATATATATATATATATATATTACTTAAATTTGGATGAGAACATGACGGAATTTCACCACATATTTTGAAGTTTTCTTCTAATAATGGTAGTGGATTGGATAGAAAATAATTTGAAAAGATAAAAACAGACAAGAAATTATTTTCCAAAAATGTAAATTAAATAACTTCGATATAACTTCTAGTTTCTCCAATGGTACACGCCAAATATATAGAAAACCTACATGAAACTTATTTTAAGGACATTTTTTTTCCAAACCTCAACGTACAAATATCAAGCAAATCACAGAATCCATTGGCCGCTTACCAATTTGTAGACTACTCTAGAAAGAAAAACAATTTCCACGAATCCAAAAACGATAATAAAACGCCACAAAGTAGCCGAAAACTTCTAAAGACCGAAGCATCACTTTATTTAACCTAATGTACAAAAAGTATAAAAACATGTATAAAAAATATTCAACGAACACATCGAAAATATTACACAGAAATTCTATAAAATGCTTCCTATGAATGTACAGCAAAATTCTTAAAATCAGAAAGTAATAGAATAGAAAAAACAAAATCACAAATCCAACACCGACAGCATTTTGCTGTAACTGCGATACGAATCACATATGTCTACAATAAAAACACACAAGACGAACAACTTCCAATAGCATCTGGAAAATACGTAAATGTATAGAAAGTTACAACGCCTCAAAGCCACGTATTATTTTTAGAGGAGGAACTAGCAACAATCAGTTTTCAAGAATAGTAACTCATGAGCAAAAGATTAAATCACGATTACTGATGCCGACATGAAACCAATGATAACGAGTATCTAAGAAAATGTAATTCAAATATACAACCGAAGATAAGTCTAACAAACGGACTAAATATCAACATTATATAATACATAAATAAAATTACAAATTCAAAATCAGAATTAAATGTAATCTAAGGTATCGTCACGTAAATAAAATGTTTAGAAACCTTGACTTCTTCACTTCCCGCCTTCCCATAATTCCGTAGTAGCTGATATTTTATGTCCAATCGAAGAGTAGTGACAATGGGCTGAAAATAGCTGAAAATGGTGATAATGAGAGACTCTTTGAAACAATAATTTCTAGATTCACAATGTGCATAAACTGTAAACTCGACTGTGGGTATTATTTTTCCTAAGAATACCAGATCTTAAGCAAAACACACACACGCACATATACTTACACATACATATAAAGCGATGTGGTGTATGTGTGGTAGGTAGAATTGCTTTGTCTGCATCTTGGTATTCGTTTGGGAAGCTTGTCGTTTAAACTGGTCATGTCTAACTCCTTGAAGAGGAGTTATAATTCTCAACTCCCTAAGATTCATATATACAGATATACTCGTAGAAAAGTAGAGACGTGAAAATAACAAAACGTGGATGAATTGTTATGAGACGCGAAATACAGTAACAATAAGTAATATTATCAATTTGGAGTCAAATGTAGATCAAATATGGATCAGAATGAGACAGACTGATAGGATAAAGAATTAGTAATGTGGATACAGTCTTTCTGGTATGTCTTTTTTATACATCTATGTAACAGGTGTCTACATAATTCAACTGGAAAATGAAAGAAGTGTCTAGAGTTTCTTTATGTCGATCTTTTTGACTACGAAGAGATTACTGTTATCATTATGGCCTTATAAACTGAAGGAGCCGAAATTTTGGTTCACCCACATATTAACTGCTTGCCCAATAGTGAAGATGCCATGTGTTTGTTTATATTAGAGGAGAAACGTTGATTTTTCTGGGGGGTGGGGGAGACCAGCGATCTATGGTCAGAAATGGTGGCAGGACATTTTCCACTGTTCCTGAAAACATTCACTTCCACTCCTCCACCAGCTAAGATTTTCCTAGCAACAGAATATCAAGAAGGAGATTGGGACTCGTTCCGCGATTTCCCTCCTGACGTACATTGGAATTAAGTTTTTAATCTTCCTTTTCGAAAATGTACGTCGGAGGTCTTCTCCTGGTTGAAAGCCGGAATCGATGTTTTAATTCCAGCAAGGAAATAACAAATTAAACCGCATTCATCTTCTTGGTTTTCACCTGCATGCACGGCTGCTATAGCCCACAAGAATCATTTCTTCCGAATGTACCGGAGCGATACGTCTGGTTGCAACAGATGTCTCTTTGTTTCTGCTCGTAACGAGTGCAAGCCTGTCCACAATGAAGGGAAGTTACTTTTTCCTGATAGAATGAAACAACGTATAGCATCTCGAAAGTTCGGTTCTAGTGAATACTGGTGGGCCTGCAAGAGTGTGCTGAACATTAGCAAATACTCAATCCCTCCTCTATTCAGTCGGTTCGAAGTCCTGACATTTACTGCAGATAAGGCTAATTGGTGTGCTCAGAAATTATCTTCCAAGTCGACACTCGACTCAGCTGTAGTACCACACTTAACTCCTCTTTAGAATTGAGGTTATACTGAGTGATATCCGCATAAACCCGTCAATGGTCTCGGACTTCCATATGACAGGCTGAGGTGACGGGATACCAGGCGTCGTCCTAAAGAAACATGCTCCCGAGCTGCCTCTAGTTCTGTCCAACTTCTATAAATATTGCCGCGTTTTTTCCTGATTCCCAGCTTGTGGGAAATCCTCCGCTATATTTCCTGCTTTTAAGAACACTGGTGAACATTCTGACCCCTTTTACTATAACCCTATTTGTCTCTTACCGTTTTTAGCAAAGTAGTCGAGTCTTTGATCAATGATGAAGTGGTTAAGCATCTTACTCTCACGACCTAGTCTCTGAAAAAAAATGACTTCCGTTTTGTCTGGTCTACCACTGATGCGTTTACGGCCATCACTGAAAATCTTGATAATAACGACGAGGCTCGAACTGTGGCTCTAGATATATCAAAGGCCTTTGGCAGTTTTTGGAATGCTGGTCTTCCACGTAAGCTTCATTGTTACGGCATTACAGGACGATTGTTTGATTTAATCCAGTAATTCCTATTAAATCGTGAAATGAGGGTCGTCTTGAACGGGTTCTCTTCCATATTCTTTCACAGGAACAAGGTTGTCCGCCAAAGCTCTTTCCTGTGCCCTACGCTGTTCCTGATCAATGATCTTCCTGATGTCATCAATGATCTTCCTGATTTCATCAGTTCCTAAGTAGGCATTTATGCAGACGACACTGCCGTTTATTACTGTCTCAATTGCAAAGCCGTCACATCTGACAAAGTTAACCTGGCCGCTGCTCTTGAATGGGACCACAAATCAGTGCTTAAATGGGGCAGGAAATGGCTTGTAATTTTTTTATGCACCAAAACTAAACTGCTCTCATTTAACAAACATAAAAAATCTTCCCTGCCCGCCATGAGCATGGTTGATTCTCTACTCGAGGAGAGAGTTTCACTACGCCTTCTTGGTCTCATGTTTTCAACGAACTTGAAGTGGAACGACTACATAGAATCAAGATGTACAATGTAATCGATCCTGTCTTGTCATCTCGACTTCAGTCACTTTCTCACAGACGTATTGCGGCTTCCCTCTATCTTTTCTACGAATATTTTCATGGCAAATGTTCTGAAGAGCTTTTTCAAGGCTGCCACGACTACATTAATTTAAGCGTGCTACTAGATTGGCATTTGGTCCCAACTTTTTACTGTTGAAATAGTTACATATAACCGCCACTTCTACTCCAACAGTTTCTTTTCTTGCACTTCCCGACAGTGGAACTCCCTTCCGCTTACTTGCTGCGCTGATAACTACAATCTTCAAAGATTTAAATGCAACGTCAATCGCATCTTCTATTGTGTTGAAGCCCGTTCATCATTTATCCTTTCCTCAATCCCCCTATACGCAGTTTTTCTCTGACGTTCACTCTTCGTAACCCTCTGCCTACTAGTCGCAACCCCGCCTTGCTCGGGGTGAAATGATGAAAAAATATATAGATGTCTTCATGTGACACATATAGAGATTTGCCATTCAAGATTCTCTTATATTTTGGCAGTTTTTGAAGTTTGTCAAGTTTTCAGACTGCATGAACTTCCATGTCAATAAGAAAACATTTTTTGGACTTTGATCGCAATATCTGGGCGATTAGCTTTGTTTGTTCTGTAAAGTCCCATAAAATAGTTAAAGGTTCTATGTCTGCAGCCTGTTCTGTGTAGTGCTTTCTTCTTCTTCTTCTTCTTCTTCTTCTTCTTCTTCTTCTTCTTCTTCTTCTTCTTCTTCTTCTTCTTCTCTTATTATTATTATTATTGTCTCATTGTCAATTTTTACTTTTTTTAAATGTCACATGATTATAATGTTAGCATATAGTCACTAAAATGAAAGATATGTAAATATTTTAACATTCGTTATGTAGAAAGATTGTATTAAATAAAAATCACATCATTTACTACTTTTTCTATTGACTGTGTCCTATCAGGGTTTAGGTGATCATGGTTCTCCACAATTTCCCCTCATTTATAGTTCTTTATAAATTTGGTCTTTTTGATATCTCTACTAAACCTTGTTCCGTCATCCATTTACTCAAGCTCGTTAGGTATGTTATATTTTACTTTCATCTTTCCCCGTTACCATCAATACATCCAGCTAGTATCAAATCTTCCAAGCCCTCATTCCTCATCCAGTACCTTTACAATTTCAACTGTCTCTTTCTGATGTTAAGTATAAATTTCTTTTTTTCTTTACATTTTCTCTAAAACTTCAACAATACTCAGACCATCGTATTCTCAGCATTCTTCTGTAGAAACACATTTCTGTTGTTTCAAGTCTCTTCTTCCTTTGCAAGGTGATTGTCCGGCATCCAAAGCCATATAGGACGAGTGATATTGCATAACCCTTCAGTTCGCTTTTCTTTGTTTCTAAACATTTTTTTTCATTTCTTAATAGTTTCGTAGATTTTCAAGAGAATATTTCGGTATCCAAATGATTTTAGTGTCGGGCTTGCCTTCCTCTATTAGAGAAATTGAAAAATTCGTAAACTTAAGGAATCAGTACATATGCGAGGCCACAAAAATCTCCTGGGCCGACCAAGCATAGAAATGAATACAATATGGGAACGAGTAATAAGGAGTGCCAGAGAAAAGCAATAATAAGAACAAAAATTGCAATATGAGCTCTGGTAAAAAATGGATTGATAACAGCAAAAATTGCAATATGAGCACTGGTAAAAAACGTTTGCTGAAGACATTAGATTTATAATACCAAGAAATTCAAACAAAGATGTCCTCAAGGACACATGGCACAGTGACATGACCTAAAGAGTGTGAGTTCAATACCCTGTTAAGGCAGTGGAGAACTTGCAGAGGGGAATAAACAGGAGATAACTGATAACTGACATCCATTTAACATGACACGTGGAACTAGAACAGTCTACCACAGTGAGTGAAATAAAGGGTTCAGTTCGACATTCCAACCTGATTTATTTTTATTACCACTCATCATGATAATAGATAAAAAGTAAACCTGAAAAATGGGCGAGCTAACCGCGTTCGAAGCTCGCTCAACAGAACTAAATCGAGGTTAATAAATTATAATAGAATGATCATTAAAAGAGATGGGCAATGTATATTGCTGGCGGGAGTGGATATTGCTTAGATGGAAATTAGTTTGAGGCCCATTACGAAATCGTTCTGTTTACACAGAGAGGGCCCAAAAATAAAACATAAATAGGCCCCAACACTTTCAAGTGGTAATTCGAGTGGGACTTGCTAAGTACAGTATATAGCTCCACACTTAAGTTAGCGGCACAATTATAGCTATTTGTTAAATGCTCTGCGATGGAAGACCCGTATGTATTGGTCAGAATGTCTGAAGGAGTGTACTTAAGATTGCGGATTTTCGTTGGAACCTGTTGCTTTATTCTGACATCCAGCTTTTGAGTCGTTCTCCCTATGTAGTGTGAGTCACAAGTACATTTAAAAGAATAAATTAAAGAACTATTATGATGTGGATGGAGAACGTCCTTCCGCATAGATGGAATAACAGGCTTGGCCGAAAAGACTACACGAGTGTTAGCAGTAAAGTTACAATATAGAACCGCTAAGGAAACTTGCTTGGCGTATCTATCACTGATATTACACAGCCAAGTTATTTCCTGTTAATTCCCCTCTCCAAGTTCTCCACTGCCTAACCGGGTATTGAACTCACACTCTGTGGGTCTTGTCACTGGATCTAACCAATGTCTTTATCCATATGATACGTGGAACTAGAACAGTCTACCCCAGTGAGCGAAATAAAGTGTTCAGTTCGACATTCCAACCACATGGAGAAGGCTGCACCTGACAACGGCCGAAACGTTGTAATAAATATGGCGACAAAGATGAGGACAATAGTCCGAATAATGTAAATAGTGTACATAATACCACATCTCAGAAATGCAGACAGATAGAAAAAAAAACTTCCTAAATATTTAAATTGTCAAACTTGTTTGATTTTGTATCACCAAATTGTAATTTGCATTAGGGGTTGTTCCTTTTGCTAACAACCGTGCATTCCATCTTTTTTGCAATTGATCTTTAGTCCTTTCTTCTCGCTTTCCTTCACTACATTCGATCTGTAATATTTTAATTTCCTTTCTGTATCTGCTGTCAACACTGTGTTATCTGCATATGTCATGTTGTTAAGATTGTGGCCATCAATAATAATTCCTTTTAGTCCGGTGAGAAAGACACATCCTTGTCTTTTACCGCCACATCCTTGTCTTTTACCGCTTTCTATTTGTTTATATTTACTAAACTAATTTTACTCCGTATGTAGGCGATAGTGGATTATTTCTAAAATCCTTAAAAATATATCAAGGGTCCTTAGCAGTTCGAAAGGTTCTTTATGACTTATTTTATCAAACGCTTTTGTATAATCTATAATTGATATCAGTCTGTACAAAATATTTCATTCTTTGTCCCAGTAGCTTTAACGAACCCGTACTGTTCTTGTCCTATTTCAGGTGTGATTCTGCTGCCCACACTATCCATCAGAATTTGGATGATGAGTTTTGTTATAGACTTCATTAGACTTATTGTCGGATGGAATTCCGTAATATCTCCACAGTTGTAGATTTAATTTATTATACAGGGTGTCCATAAAGTTCGTGTGCACTTTAAACAATTTATAACTTTATTTGTATTTGCGATAGAAATAATCTATAAAAATATCAGTTGGCAAATGTTTTTCGTGAACTGAAAAATCGTATTATCGTTTGTATTGCTAATGATTGAGGACATGTGGAAACTTAAATAAAATTTCAATAAAAAATATAGATTTACTTCTTTCTAATCCTTTCTAAAAATTATCGCAAAAACAAATAAACTTATATTTTTTTAAAGTGCACACGAACTTTATGAACACCCGGTGTAATAATTCTAAAGGTGACAGAATGTCTATTACAATTCCTTCAACTCTGCTGCTTTATATCTGTTCAAATTGGCCAGTTCCGTTTCTGCTTCAGATTTTGATATTTCTCGTCCTTCGGTATTTCTGTATATTGCAGATTTTTCGTCGTGAAAGAGTCTTCCGATGTCTCCGTTCGAACTCTGAGTTATTTTTCTTTCTCTCATGTCAGTGTCTTGTCCTCGGTCCTTATGTATTCTTTTGATGGGCAGGTCTTTTGCCTGTTAGTTCACTTAATTCTTATGCATATCTGCGTTATCTCTCAGACACATTCTTTCTATTTCTGCACATATTCCGTTAAAATTCCTCTACTCTAATTTCTTTCTGCACAGTCCTAGATATTGTTTTTTTATTTCCTTTGGATCTTGTCAAGCATCTGACATGGATTTTTTTCGTTGCTTTGTCTATTCTTCTTTGGGAATTTGGGGGAATCTCTCCTCTTTTTGAACCTGGCCTGCGTGCACACGCTCGGCCTCACAGCATTAAACTGACCTGTCTTACATCTTGGCGGCAAGAAAATACATTCGTTTCTAGGCCTTTGGGCTAGAATATAAGTTTAGCATCTGTTGTTATCATCTTAATCTGGTTCACTTTCTCACTCCACCTCTATCTCTCCTCCTCCCCCTTTCTTTCTTTATGTCTTTCTTTTTTTCTTTCTTTCCTTTTCTCAAGGAAACAAAGTCGGGTATATTCCCTTCTTTACACGCGATCAAAACTGTATAAGCCATTATTTACTAGGTATTAACAGGCCGTAACGGTCGTGCTAACTAGCCGAGAAATGGACAAGCACAGTCATAATAGGATTGCTATTATTACTATTATTATTATTATTATTATTGATATTTATTGCTCAAAGCGACTATAAGATAGACGTTTCTCTGAATCTTGTAGAGGGCTTAATCAATAACGTACCTCAAGAGGATTGAACCACGTATTCTGCAACATTTTTTAGGTGCTACCTAGTTACATGTGTACTTATAGTTCATGTTGCCTACGTTTCCTGTATGCATAAGAGTGATAATGAGGAACAATACAAGTTGTGTGAAGTCTGTATTTCCCAAGGCCAAATACGGTTCTCGCATTCTGGCATACTCAAGAAGTTTACATACTATGTAATCTAATGATCCAACAAATTGCGGGTATAAGCCTATGTTTTAGATGTCAGTATCTGAGAATGATATGCATACAGCTTATGTGTGCCAAGTAAGTAGTCGAACTAATCTTCTGCATTTCTTGCTAGTCACGTTGTGAGGAATTTTATGCAAGACCATTACAATCCAACACATGCCAAATTGAGTACAATTTCCCGATGAAGTCTCCTCACGTTTTCATGCTGTTGGTGTTTCTGAATTCATTTCGATTTCAAATGAAGTGATATTCCGAATATCCGGCGTCCAAACTTCGAAATGACAAACGCCTTGAAAGTAGTAATTATTATTCTTCGATCAAATATTAATAGAAAATGTTCCAATTTGGACAGAATCAAAATCTCCAGGAACTAAAAACATGAATTACAAATGAATATTTCTGCAGATTTTTTGTTTATTATTATTATTATATACTTTTTAAGTAAACGGCTTCAAGATAAGCTTTAAATTAAAAAGAATGAAAATAAGATTTTATTCAAATGCATTTTGCTAAGAAATGTTATTTGTTTTTTTGTATTTTTTTAAAATTTCTCATCTGTCCGTAAGTATATCTTGCTCAACAACAAACAAATTTCAATTATTTAACATTTTAATTGTCAGTGTGAATCCAATTATGTGGGTAAGACTATCCAAATGGATAGCGGTGTGGATTACAAAGCACGTACATTGCTTCATACGTAGACATGCACCAATTAGCATTCGGGCACCCACAGGCACATGAGACTGCTATCAAGGAGTTCAGTCACGTGTCGGCCAAATTATTTAGCAGTATACTTCTTTATGCCGCACAGGGCTTGGAAGAGACACTAATTTAATATCTTGAAGTCGGTTGTTATCAATACGTCTAGTCCAACTCTGTGTAGGTAGAGGGAGCTGAAGCGTTAACCAGCACTCTTCGGCGAGACTTTGTTTTGTTCTGGGCAACTTTTTTCTTTTCTTTTCCATTCCCTACTTGTAAGGTTTAATTCTATTGCAAGAAGGTTTGTGTGCTTCCGGTAGTTTTTCTTAATTCCCACAATTATTCTTCTGACGAGCATCGGACGAATAGTACCTTAAAATTTCTAATTTTAATTAAGACGACATATTTGTGTCTGACTATTTGATAAATTAAAAATGTTCCCTATTTTAAGAATACTATTTAGATTGTGTCGCACTATTTTTTCATATATATATATATATATATATATATATATATATATATATATATATGAGGAAAAATTGAAAAAAACAAAATCCGAATATGCAAATTAAACTCTTTTAATGTTTCAATGTCGACGTCAGACGTTTCTGGCAAGATTAATGCTGGACAAACGTACTTATAAACTTTAGTTTCAAGTAAAAGTCTTTCTTTTATAATAAACTCTATTTTTAGGAATACGTTTTCACAACATCGCCCACGTGACGCCGAGGTGATTGCATTGCAAAGCGGAACGCTGATCTTCAGATTCAGTCATTTTGTTTTGATTATTCTAATGTCTGTCGTCTTTTTATGTTGACTTCAATATCGTTTAATTATGTTTTAATAACTATCCTGAAGAAGGTCTACTAGACCGAAACGTCTGACGTCGACATTGAAACATTAAAACAGTAAACTTGCATATTCGGATTTTGTTTTTTTTTTCATATTTTTCCTCATACTGTCGGATCTATATCCATATATTTGCTTATATATATATATATATATATATATATATATATATATATATATATATATATATATATATATATATATATATATGTGTGTGTGTGTGTGTGTGTGTGTATTTTATCTAATTATAACATGTCCAAATATTAAAAAAAAAACGTTTAGACATTTCATAAATTAGTTGCTTACCCTGTCGTTTGCATCGTGTGAATTAAATCATACAGTACTTAAATTTAATGTTTTCAATACACGGGTAAAAAAAAACTTAACTTTCTGATAAAAGAAATTTGTTAAGAAAAATGATGAAGACAACAGTTTTGTTCTGGAAGGCCTCCATATTTAATTTGGGGAAGGTTGCAATAATCCTTGCATTCAGTTCATCTTTGGTGTTTTGTTGGTTTTCGCCCGACAGCGACCCACACATTATAATCAAAGAGGTTGTCTGGAGAATTAAGTGGCCAGAGGTAAGGTGTGATGTGATCGCAGAAATTATCTTACATCCATGATTGTATTCTCCTGCTTGTGCAGCATGGCACAGGGTCCTGTTGCCAGATATAGGTCCTTCACCAGCAGCTCCACTCTTGACCCAGAGAAGCACTACCTCCAGGCCATTGATGTGGGCCTCCTTGTTATATCTGAGGACTCCCCAATAAATACAGGTTTTCTTTTCTTATCATAACGATCACAATAAGTTTATCGAGCAGTTGTACCTTCGAAAGCACCGTTAGACTCACCAAACACTTTCCGAATCCTCTGCACTGTCCTCGGATGTACACACAAACTGTTTGAAATGTTTGTATTGAAGCATTTGATGTGTACATTTTGGGTGAATTGCGTCATGGTGCTGTTTGTCTCACAGACGGTGCCCAATTGACCATACTAATCTGTGCAGTCGACAAAAACAACGCGCATGTGAAAATGCGCAGGTTTTGCTTAGTGTCTGGAGATCTTTTCTGCACCTGTCATCTTAATGTAGAATTATAGCTGGCCGTGGTCTAAACAGGGAACTTGTATTGCAATGAAGGTATTTCAAACATTCGAAGTCAATGGCAATAAGGGTTTTAAATCCTGATGTGAAAGTGTCTGGGCCCGCAAGTGTCCCAGAATGCTGCATCTTGGACCTGGTCGTCATCATGCTACTGTGCGCAAAGCATTCTATTTTGGGTGCTGGAATATGCGTACTTTATATGATATCAAAATCAAATGTACAGTGTTCTGAGAGAAGATCTGCAATGTGTGCTAAGGAGCTCGAAAGTTATATGAATGTTGCGGCCATTTCAGAAGCTAAATTTCTTGTGGAGGTTGATTTCATGGAGACATCTGGTGGTTATACATTATTCTGGAGCGGAAGAAAGAAGTGAAAGAGAGAATCAGGTTTTGTTTTTGCCATTAGGACATCAATAACTAGTCAGTTGAAAGAGCTTGAAATTTCTTGAAAGAGTAAAATAAACTCCACTCTGCATTACTTCATAGTGATTTACCTGGTGATCGGAAGAAGGAAATTGAGGCCAAGTTAAAGACAGTAAAAGCTGATATCAAGCGAAATCTGCGCACGATGAACAACAAATGGTGGAGAGACAAAGCTGATGAAATACAGCTTGCGTCGGATGTGAAGGAGAGTAAGGCCATTTACAAGCTACTTCGTAAAGTTTACAGGCCTTCTACTTCACCTTTTACTCCTCTAAGAACTAATGATTACAAAAAAACTTCGAGATCCCGATGATATCCTGTTGAGATGGCGTGACCATTTTGCCAAGCTTCTCTAATAGGCACTCAGAGGTTGATAAAGAGTTTACAGGTCTATACATGAAAAGACTGTTAAAGAATTTCTCGCGAACCGCCAAAATATAAGGAGGTTGAAAGTTCTGTCAGAAAGCTTAGTTGTGGAAAGTCACCCTGAAGGGATGGACTGCATGTCGAGATTTTTAAACACGAAGGAGAAAGTCTTTTGCATCGTCTTCAGTCATTGTTGCTAGAGTCCTAAAGTAATAACAGTGTTATGGATGACTGGAAAGTTGCTGTCAGGGTTGTACAAGGGCAAAGAGGACAGGGATGTCTGTAGAAGATATCGTGGCATATCTCTGTTGTCGGTTGGATAGCTTGTTACACGTATTGCTAATGAAGTTCTTCCGGAGTTACAGTTGGGCTTTAGTGCTGGATGTGGCGCTGTAGATATGATCGTCACAGCCAGACAAATGTAAGAAAAGTGTATCTAGCAGAATATGGATTCCTACCAGGTATTTGTTGACAAAGGCATTTGACATCGCAAACAGAAAGGATTTGCGGAGTATTTTAGGGAAGATGGGATATCTGAAAAAGTTTGTTTCCATTCATCGCTTGTTTCCTGATAATATGAAGGTATTGGTTAATGTTGGTGGAAAGCGGTTACAGCTGAAAATGATGTTAAGAAGTGCAATATTTCGCCGCCATCCCTATTTGCTCTTTAATTCCATATCGTTTTTGAACAGGACTTTAAGTACTATATATATATATGTATATATGTTTGTGTATATGTAAGTATACATACACATATATGTAATATATATAATAAAACGTATATTTTAATGTAAGCTATATTTATGGTTTAAAAGGTAGAATACCTCTCAGAGCACTTTGGTAAATCTTTGACTAGACATTGAGTTTATCACCGTATAGCGACAATCTATTTCATTATAGGACACTGTCATACCAATGGTCAGGAAATTGTGTTCAAGCATGTAACAAACTATCGGCGTTTGGTGTTGACCTCAATATATATATATATATATATATATATATATATATATATATATATATATATATATATATATATATATATATTCCTCTGTGTGTGTATAAAGTAATTTCACAAAATAAAATAAAATACATAATAATTCCATTATCAAATACGTTCAGCAACATCAATACCATTAATCTTTTTATATTTATTAAATATTGAATAATTATCACTTTTTCTCCTCGATAATTTACCTTTACTTTCAGTTACACTAAATTATATTCAAACTCGTTCTTGAAAATTTTAAATTCTGAAAAGCTCACTAGATCTTACCTCTGTTTATAAATACTTTTTGCAAAATAAATTCCATACATTTGTCTTGATAAAGTCCATCACAAGACGAAACGGTTCGGCTAAGGCATAATTTTCTTTTGTCTTTACTCATATCTATTTATCTACCTATATATATATCTATATACATATACATATATATATATATATATATATATATATATATATATATATATATATATATATATGTGTGTGTGTGTGTGAGTGTTTGTGTGTGTGTGTGTGTGCATGTGTGTATGTGTGTGTGTTTGTGTGTAAAGCGTCATACATAGTAATATAAAATAATTTTATACTGAGGATGATGTGAGAATATATGAATTCCCTTGATAATTTATTATACGTTTTTCAGAGATAATATTTTAATAAATTTAAGATATTATCTCAGCGAGAAATGTTTTGCCCCCAGGCCCACTAAAATAGGATTAATAAATATCAACGTTGGGTTTTATCATCAGTTTTTTTAATTTTTAATATATTCCCTGGTTACTTACAAGATTGCGATGCAAGTATCAATGTGATAAAATACTTCCTAACCATATTCATATGAAAATAAATCGCTTAATATAATAAAAGTAATGACAAATGCTTCTTGTCTAAGTTATAATCCTTCAGTTATTTCGTGTGCAATATCTCATCTATCTATCTATCTATCTATCTATCTATCTATCTATCTATCTATCTATATATATATATATATATATATATATATATATATATATATATATGTGTGTGTGTGTGTGTATGTGTGTGTGTGTGTGTGTGTGTGTATACAAAAGTCAGCATTGAATCAACACTTCGAAGCGACATGCTGTTTTTTTCTAGACGCAATCGTCAGACCAAGAGCATGAAACAGTCTTTTGACTTCAATTTTCATTTTAATATTTACACACGCTCTATCTCTGATATTGAGCACTTTGTCCCATAAATATAACATACCTTGAGACTATATTTATATATATATATATATATATATATATATATATATATATATATATATATATATATATATATATATATATATATATATATATCCTTAAAAATGAGTTTATTTGATATGGAATCAATAGGAAATTAGAAGATGAAATCGTACCTTTGTCTCTTGAATGATCTGCCACCCTATTTATTTTTTACATTCATTCTCAGGCTAGGCAATGTCTAGTCAGATAGAGTAACTCGATACAAGAAAAATCCCAGTTCATTTTGTTTGGATGAATGTTTTACGAATATTGTTAATATGATAATTATTTCTTTATTTCTGCATTCGTTCTTGTTTTTGATCTTAAAACAAATGCCAACTGACTTGTATAGCCCATCACAAAGAATAATTCAGCTTAGATGAATCTGGCTAATGTGTGACTACTTTGCAATTTATGAAATAGCTAAGCATAAAAGTGCATTGAGAGAGAGTAAAATCATTTAAAATATTATCAATGGTTCGTTTGTAGAAAACCACATATTATAACAAGACATTTGTATTCCACTTATATGTATTCCTATTCTTGCAACAAAAAAGGCTGCACTGTAAAATCACTACTTAATTTCCTCGCGCGGAATTGTTTTCCTTTTCCACTTCATCAATTATTCCAATGAGTTCTAACTTGATTGTTTAAGGAGATGCTATGTCGAGATATTAGCTTGTAACAAATAATTATTCTAGCAACCGCCAAAGCAGATAGCAATTTACGAAGCATATACAAAGCTGAAAGTAGCCAGCACTCAGTGAGGATCGAACTCAAAGTTATTTCGAAGGCATTCCTATTTTATGAACTGTTTTCTTCGTATACGATACTCTCATAAACTTTTAATCATTAATGAATTACTCAAGAATATCAAATACCTAAACACTGTGTCTGTATTTCTGAGAATACAGAATGTAACTATTCACATTTTTCGGACAGTTGTCCTCAATATCATTGACATATGCACGAGGTTTCGAATGTCTATCCTTTGGCTCTTTTAGGATATTTATGTAGAAATTTCGAATTGAACCTTTTTATTGTCCCCGGGGATAGATTGTTCTCGTTTCACGTACCATGATTTTTCTTGTTATTACACTTTCAGTTAATTCCATTTAGTAACTAAACTCTCCAAGTATTTTTTCATCTCTGCCGTGGCCAGGTATTGAACTCACAACGTTTCGTGTCAAGTGACTCGACTACGTCAACCAATACTTTTATCCACTAGGTCATGTGTCTTCCAGAAAAGGCATGACACGTAGAACTAGGACAATCCACCAACGTGGACCAAGTAAATGGTGTCGTTCGAAATTCCAGCGTAAAAAAAACCGAAGAAGGAGGGAGCTTACAATGGCCGAAACGTCGTGAATTTGACAACACTCCGAATAATGTGAATAGTGTAAATATATAAATGTTGATCGATTTTCTGCATGATCATGTGTTAGACTTGAGAGTAAAAATGATTTTCCAAAAATGTCAAGATATTTAGTAAGCACGCATCAGTGTGTGTGTGTGTGTGTGTGTGTGTGTGTGTGTGTGTGTGTATGTGTGTGTGTGTGTGTTTGTGTGCATTCGAGTGTAACACAGGAACTTCGAAGAAATAATAAAACAGATATTTAAATAAAAACTGAAGATTTAAAATCAAGTTCATAGCAGACAAATAATATAGTGTTTTCTCAAGTGAAAATTTGTGGTTTTCATTTCATTTCATATATCTATGCTTAAAACTATAATTTATTGTAACAATACTTTGTCTGAATGTAAATCTTTGGAATCAATACTTATTTAAATGTACATAATTTTCTAAAAGTCGTATCCCAAATTTTCTTGCTTCAACAATATGTATCAGCCTGGAGGTGAGGTTAACTTTGGAAAGATGCCAGATTCTTACCTATAATTGGCAATGTAAAATGATTGATTAATTTTAGAGGTCGATAGTTATATATAAGTTTAAAAAGTAACCCATCATCTTTGTTGGCTTTTCACATAGCCCCAATATGTAAGGTAATTCAAAATGGAAAGGGATGTATACTTTTTGGCAAATGTGTCTTACTGTTTTCTATCACAATGTTTTTTTTTTCATACGATCATCTTTAAAAGAAATTAACCACTAATAATTATCTACAAAATGTAAGAAAAATATATGAAAGAGATTGAATTCATTTATCTCAAAGACAATTAAGAGCAAACGTATGAGCAAAATGAATTGAGATAGGCAGATTAAATAAGCAGAAAAGACGGTTTTATAGCAGACAGAAGATTTTGCACGAATTCATACGGAAAGAATGAATTAAGAAAGAAGAAAGACTACACCTCAAATGCATAAAAACAGAAAAAAAACAAAAAAAAAACAAGTGATACTTAGCAGAAGAACAGTCTAAGTTAGAAACTACAAATTGGAGAAGTATGAATCAAGCAAATAATATCATTTAAGTTCATAGGTAATATTTGAAAAGACGACGGGAAAAGTGACATCGAAATCCGAAACGATTCGGAATAGTGAAAAATGCCTCATAATATTTCAACAAGGTAATAAGAAATGAGAAGTGCTGAACTGTGATGTAACATCAGCCTTGCTATATGACTGTAAATGCTAGACAAAATCTTCACCGGTGGAGAGGAGACTTGTGCTGACATAAATATATTTCTTCAAATGGATGCTACGAATACAATCGAGGTTTAAGAAAACTAATGCAAAAATAATTAGAAAACGTATAAAAGAAATTTCTGGGAATATAATTCTGAAAGAGGACTTGGAATATTTGACACTGACAGGGTATGTTGAAATTAAGAGGGACAGAGAAATGCCCCGAAAAACCTGCCAAACTCAGGTTTATGTAAATGTTGGACGGAACTCTATTTACGTGGGAACGCAAAAAGACATAAGCTACTAATAGCTGCAAACCACAGGAAATTGTGGAGAGCTATGATGGCCGACAACCCAAGAAGAAACAAGACATAGAAGAAGATTCAGTACAAGATATTTTAAAAATTAGAAATCAGATAACGATTATTAGTGATTTTGCAAATATCACTATTTGTTTAATTCTTTGTTAAACATTTTTTATTTTCTTGAAGAGGAAAATTTTACCCAATGGAATTAAACCAAAGTAATTATGTAAGGTGCTTGTTATACGTTTCTCTGTTTAACAAAAGAAAAAAAAAGAAGAAAAGAAACTAAACAGGGATGGCAACTAAAACAATTATTTGAATAATAATAATAATAATAATAATAATAATAATAATAATAATAATAATAATAATAATAATAATAAAAGGTGTACTACAGGCGTGTACGACTGGTACTAAATACCGAGCTAAACTCAAAAAACAGAATATCAGCCATAAACACCTTGGCTGTCCCTGTGGTGCAATACAGCTTTAATGTCCTTAACTGGACCATAGCTGAAATTAAACGTATGGACGCCAAAACGAGAAAGCTCCTCACTTGCTACCGCATGCATCATACCAAAGTTGATGTTGATCGCCTGTATGTGCTCAGATCCGAATGAGGCAGGGGATTAGTTCAACTAGAACTGTCCTACAAAACTACAACAATTGACCTCCAAAGATACATGGAAACTACAGAAGACTGGATGATGATATGTGTCAAGGAACATGAAAGCAGTAAGCGTCTTTACTCCGTAATAAATGAAGCCAACAAATTCAAAATGGAGTTTCAAATGGGCGCAGAAATACAAGTACAACACGGTAAACCGGCTGAAGCTGCAAAATACTTAAAAAAGAAAGCAAAGACAGATGCAACCGATAAGATACAGAAACAATGGCAAGATAAACCACTTCATGGCCAATACTCTGCCCGTACCAAACAAGTTGACGTAGACAAAAACCGTACCCATCAGTGGCTACGTAGTGCACGGTTGAAAGCTGAAACTGAAGGTTTTATCCTTGCTGCACAGGACCAATGCTTGTTAACTAGGAATTATCAAGCACATATACTAAAATGCTCTGTTAGCCCCAAATGCAGATTCTGTGATAAATATCCAGAAACCATTGATCATCTTGTATCAGGGTGCACGTTATTGGCACCCACTGAATATAAAAACCGGCATGATAGAGTGGGCCAATATCTGCACTGGAACATTTGCAACTTCTACGGAAAGGAAACTGAAAGAAACTGGTGCGAACACCACCCAGACCCGGTTACGGAGATAGGACCTGTTACAATTCTATGGGACTACACAATACACACTGACAGAGCAATCAAAGCCAACCACTCAGCCATTGTTATTAAAGATCACAAAGAAAAATAAATGCTTCCTTATTGATATGGTAGTCCCTGCAGACTGCAAAGTATCTTTGAATATATTCGAAAAGCTGTCAATATACAAGGACCTTGAAATAGAAATCTCAAAAATGTGGCACATGGGAACATCAACAATCCCTGTTGTAGTTGGAGCCTTAGGACTGGTTGGAAAAGATTCCAGTAGACTAATTGAAGGGACCGCTGGAAGTCCATGCCTCAAAGAGATACACAAAATTATTCTGACAAGTACAGCCTACACTTTACAAAGGGCTTTACCTATGTAATTTTTTTTTAAAGTGTCATGATACCATTTCTAACCTTAGGTCCCTGAGCGGGACCCGGAAAGAAATGTGTAAACGCCAGATATCAAAGAAAAAAAAATAACAACAATAATATTAATAATAATAATATATGTATGTATCTTCATAAATTACATAAAGATACTAAAACAATTTATCTATCACTATATATATATGTGTGTGTGTGTATCTGTGTAAGAGTCCGTGTGAGCGTCTGTGTGTGTGTCTGTGTGTGTACAGCGAGAAGAAGAGAGAGGAGAGAGGCCAGTATAAAAAATGCAATCTATTAAAAACCGATATTAAATAAAAGTTCACTGATTTCAGCGACTTAAAATTTCATTGCACTCGCTGTTTATTCGACGACATTGGCACAAAAGGACATTGAATTCAACAATGACATGATAGAGACTTCTTTTTTAAAGGTGTGATGATTGAGCGAGCATAGAAAATTCAAAAAACAATACATATAATAAGTAAAATAAGAAAAACAAAAAATAAAATGAATAATAATAATTATTATTATTCGTATTATTATTATTATTATTATTATTATTATTATTATTATTATTATTATTATTTTATTGCTTCATTTTATTTTTGATTTTTGTTCTTATATTATTATATATATTATTTTTATAATATTTTATTTAATTTTTATTTAATTTATGATTTTATTTATATTTAATAAATATTAGTTTATATCTATTATTTATTTTTAATTAATATTAATTTATATTTAATATTTTTAACTAATTTATATTTAAAGTTATGATTTGTGGTGCAAAATTTTATGGCCGCCTTGAAAAGACAAAATTTATTTTTATCACCACTCATGATGATAATAGATAAAAAGTAAACCTGAAAAATGGGCGGGCTAACCGGGTTCGAACCTCGCTCAACAGAGCTAAATCGAGGTTAATAAATTATAATAGAATGATCCTTAAAAGAGATGGGCAATATATTTTGCGGGCGGGAGTGGATATTGCTTAGATGGAAATTAGTTTGAGGCCCATTACGAAATCGTTCTGTTTACACAGAGAGGGCCCAAAAATAAAACATAAATAGGCCCCAACACTTTCAAGTGGTAATTCGAGTGGGACTTGCTAAGTACAGTATATAGCTCCACACTTAAGTTAGCGGCACAATTATAGCTATTTGTTAAATGCTCTGCGATGGAAGACCCGTATGTATTGGTCAGAATGTCTGAAGGAGTGTACTTAAGATTGCGGATTTTCGTTGGAACCTGTTGCTTTATTCTGACATCCAGCTTTTGAGTCGTTCTCCCTATGTAGAGTGAGTCACAAGTACATTTAAAAGAATAAATTAAAGAACTATTATGATGTGGATGGAGAACGTCCTTTCGCATAGATGGAATAACAGGCTTGGCCGAAAAGACTACACGAGTGTTAGCAGTAAAGTTACAATATAGAACCGCTAAGGAAACTTGTTTGGCGTATCTATCACTGATATTACACAGCCAAGTTATTTCCTGTTAATTCCCCTCTCCAAGTTCTCCACTGCCTTAACCGGGTATTGAACTCACACTCTTTGGGTCTTGTCACTGGATCTAACCAATGTCTTTATCCATATGGCATGTGGAACTAGAACAGTCTACCCCAGTGAGCGAAATAAAGTGTTCAGTTCGACATTCCAACCACATGGAGAAGGCCGGACCTGACAACGACCGAAACGTAGTAATAAATATGGCGACAGAGATGAGAACAATATTCCGAATAATATAAATAGTGTACATAATACATCATCTCAGAAATATAAACAGATATATATATATATATATATATATATATATATATATATATATATATATATATATATATATATATATATATATATATATATATATATATATATATATATATATACACAAGGTGTCCATAAAGTTCGTGTGCACTTTAAAAAATTATAACTATTTGTATTTGCGATAGAAATAATTTGTAAAAAGTATCAGAAAGAAGTAAATCTATATTTTTAAAGGTTTTATTGAAATTTATTTTAGTTTATACATGTCCTCCATCATTAGCAATACAAAAGGTAATACGATTTTGCAGTTCACGATAAACATTTGCCAACTGATTTACAGTAATGCCTGAAATCACATTAGTTATTTTAGCTATGGTTAAAATTAGGTGCATTAAACTTTATAACATTTTTTACTGATTATTTCTATCGCAAATACAAATAAAGTTATAATTTTTTTAAAGTGAACACGATCTTTATGGACACCCTATATATATATATATATATATATATATATATATATATATATATATATATATATATATATATATATATATATATATATATATATATATTATACACTTGGTGCAACAGACAGCACAATCGTGTAAAAGTAAAATTAGCCATTTGTCAGAGTAAGCTTTGAAATCGTTAAAAATATCTTACTGGAATGCTCCGAGGTTTTTTTTTTTATAAAACTACTGGACACTATTTGGAATAATGAGAATGTATAATTACTCTCTAAGCTTAAAAGAATAATTGTGATAAGTTTCGATGAAAAACGAAAATGACATGTTCATCATTAATTAATGAGAGCCAACGATCTGAAACTAATAAAGGGTTGAAATGTGTGACGACATTTGTTTAAAACTGATACGCCATGAGCAGAAATGAATGTACGTGAGAGAATCATGGAAGATTGAAGTTTAAAAGCAGTAAATTTAACCTTCTTTACCGATCGTTCCTCTGTGGCAGAATCAATAAGAAGGCACGTCAGACTATATGACGGTTTCGTATAGGATACAGGTTCGAATCCTGTCGGAGGACGAATATTTTCTATGAAGATTTCTCAGACATTCAGGCCGGTAAATGTCATTTGATACTATTTATTATAAACAGAGCATTTACTTAAATATCTGTATCTATAAAAAGAACGTTAAACATAAAAATGTCTTAATATATATATATACACATATTGATAAGATGCATTTTTCGTTTCAATAATTACCTTCTTTATCATTCAGAGGCAATATAAAATGCAATTGAGGAGATGTCATATAGATTAAATCCAATATATTTAACAGGAAACAGTATCATTTTGAAAGAAATATTCTCTACAGAAAGTTAACTATCCCATCCCCACCGATCTTATTTGTGCGTAGAAACTTGATCACACCCTTCTTGAATCATTCATGCATAGACCACTGTTTCATCCAGTTATTGTAAATCAACAAGACAAGAATAACAGGCTAGGGACTTTCTTCAGCACTTCCCAGATCTCAGACTCTGTAACCGGACCCTAGCACCTAGTCACTTCAGCCGTATCAAAGCGTGGAAAATTACCTCAATAGGCAGCAACTGACTAGGGTCAAACTGGGCTACTTGGCTAACAAATACTGAAAGATCATTTTTATTAAGGGGTCTCCCCTTTTTACACAAATGGACTCAACCGAGGCATACATATACTACTACCAGTGAATTCCCGGACAATCTGTAATAGAGGAGGGTAGCACAAGTGTCACAGTTAGCGAGCACGTAGACTCAGTAAGGAGTCATACCGCGATACTTCAATAGCAAGAATATATATATATTATTGCTACTAAACCGCATTCCTGGATCTACTAACCCGTATTACCAGTTTGTATTATTACGTTAATACATTTATTTTCCTTATCCATTCCTGGCGTTTGTTATTCATTGATATCGGATTTCATCCCGGAATCCACAACAATTTTAAAAGAAATATACGCATATTCTCTATAGAAGTTTATTCGGTTCTAACGCTCTCAACTGTGGCTAGACTCGATTCAACATTGGCAATATCGGAATGTTTAGGTCATGTGATCCTTACTCATCTTTGTCAGTAAATCAACGAAAGACTTTCCCAATGTGTCCTTGGTAATGTGGCATGAATATTTAATATTCTTCCGACCGATATCTCGGAAGGATTCATGTCAAATTTTAAATCAATAGATTTACAAATCGTTTGAGATGATCATGAAAATCCAACGCCAGACAATCCTGTCTCATATGGGACATGTCTGATCGTGCCTAGTTTAACGGATATACGTACTTCCAGGCAGCACCATCTAGGGTTTGAGTCCTTTCTTCTAGCGACTCACTGTAGGTTGTGTAATTGATCCTAAGTTGCTCTGAGAAAAGTGCGTATCTATTTTTTCTCAAAACAGATAGGACGATCACAGATTATGGGAAATTACAGTCAATCACTCTGTGTACTTCAGTATTAATCATCCATTTCGAACTAGCTAAATTCAAGAAATTGTCTCTCTTTGAGTCGCTGTCGATAGTGAATAGTGCTATCCGCCTTGCTTGCGTTTATCCTTCTAGTGTAGATATAAAACTGATATGCTAATACTCTTTATATCAGTTAAATGATAACATTCAGTAGATATGGATCTGTTAAATTTTGCGCATGCCGCGTAACGTGAGGTACTCTGTTATTCATGTTTCGCAAAATATTTGATCTCATATACTCGGCGCTCTATGCATACATATATATGTACCTAGATACGCATGTGGCTTCACTCTTTTGCTGATGAACGCTTTTGAAAATGCTTTTTCGTTTCCACCGACTGAACATGTAACATCCTTTTAGAAGATATGTTTGCATTGACGGTCAGCATAACCATTGATTCAATTCTTGCACAGCCAAAAGACTAGCTACTAATATGATTAGGTTCACGTTAACTGGCAATTAACTCCGAATAAGGAAAGCCGAATTCATGCGTTCCCAGATCTTTATACGTAGAAAACGCACGCATTCCCCGCGAGAGGAGGATAAGCGACATGCAGGCACCAGATGATGTATCTGTTCTAAGAAGGCAAAAATGAACCGGATTTCCTTGCACTGAGGATGTTTACATTCACTTAGCATTAATATCTTTGGGGATATTATGAATTTATAGCGGCATATCTTAATACGAACAACTTGTCTCTGCGGATACGCTGATGGTTCATGATAAACAGGTTGTCAGGGAGATTATTTGTTACAATTCAGTCTTCTATATATTTTATTTCTAAATAAATACGCAGTACTTCTTTTATATTTTATTTAAATTATAAGCTTAGAGATGAGGGACTCTGAGTGACCCGTAAATATTATTTTATCATTATGCTCCTTTCCTGAGGAAGTAGAGTTAGCGAGAACTTTCTCAGGTTACTTTTAATTTTTTTTTTTCGCCAAGTAGGTTTAAAATGCACATGTTCACAATTTTACAGTTGGTGATGACCTGATTACTGCGTGAACATGCATGGAACTTTAGGTTTTGGTCAGCCGCCGTTCACCAGCAATTTATTTACAAATAATAAACGTCTGACATTTACTATGGCAGTTATCTCACTTAATCCGTTTGGCCTGTGTAGCATTCTCTCTTAATAGCTGCTTAATTTAGGTTTTATAATATATATATATATATATATATATATATATATATATATATATATATATATATATATATATATATATATATTTGTGTATTTAGGCAGCAATCCTTCTTTCAAGGACATTTCATTAAAAACGACTGACAAGGTGCTTTTATTTAGTTTTTTTATATAATTTCTCGTGTGATCTAATAAAGTTTTTCTTTTCAGAGGATAAATTATATGAAAATTGTCCGAATGTTCTTTTCCGAGCGCTTTCGGCTATACATTTAGCCATTATCAAGGATTATATTTCAACTGTTAGAATTAGAAATAGTTTGTGTGTGTTTTATAAAGTGATTCATTTTTTTGTTTCAAAACACGGTCAAGATATTATGTCCATGTTCAAAGTTAATATTATTAAGGGTTGGTTTGTTTAATTTTATAAGTAAGGCTTCCATTATTTTTAGCCTTTTTTGCAAGTGGATGATGCTATTATATTAGTGTTGTCCACAAGTATATTCCGAATAGTGTCCGGTAGGTCTCCATGAATATTTAAATGAGATCTAATTGAGCTATTGTCAGAAAGGTGTAGGGTTAATCTGCGTGTTAAACGATTTGTAGTGTGGCCTATATAATTATTTACGAAAACTATATATATATACGGCTGCCAGTAACAGCCAACTAGTTAATAGATCTATCGTCTATTGCACAGCATATTATAAATAGCAGGAAATGTGTCTTTGTATTTACTGCGGAGCGTTTTTCTATATAATCAATGTCTCACTCTTCATTTCACCTCAAGGTTCTGGAGTTCTTATATATCAGATCCCGCAAGCCTTCCCTCTGTAAACAGAGGTATTGTTTGTTGGCTCCTAATGTTATTGCCCTTTAGTTTTCCTTGTAATTTTTCACATCAGTCGTCCCCTATTTAATTTACACGTCTCGTATTTTAATTTCAATTCCCAGGAGTAAACTTGATCAGTCTGGGACGAAACCGGTTTTTTTTTAGAGGGTAGAATTTACATTAAAAAATTATTTTTAATTACGCTTGTTCCTTGCTATTATAAAATTTTAGACACTAAAAAAATTGTTCAATTATATATATATATATATATATATATATATATATATATATATATATATATGTATTGTCATCCACAGACAGACTGTTTCGCTGTATCACAGCTCATCAGTGTGGCTAGACGTCCGGTTGCCTCTGGCTAGAATCGAAAACCGGCTGAATTCGCGTCAGTCGGAAATTTTACCCTGAAGCCGTTGGCGCACGGCAGAGAAGAAGGTGAATTTAAGCGTATTTATATTCAGATAAACACACAGTGACTGAGAGAACTCGATTCGGTTTACCGAAGAGTCTTGCATTATTAGCCGTAATAGTCACTGTTTACAAACCCACACATCCTCCCCAGAGAGCTCAACCGAAATAAATTTTCAGGAGCATATATATTGTCATCCACAGACAGACTGTTTCGCTGTATCACAGCTCATCAGTGTGGCTAGACGTCCGGTTGCCTCTGGCTAGAATCGAAAACCGGCTGAATTCGCGTCAGTCGGAAATTTTACCCTGAAGCCGTTGGCGCACGGCAGAGAAGAAGGTGAATTTAAGCGTATTTATATTCAGATAAACACACAGTGACTGAGAGAACTCGATTCGGTTTACCGAAGAGTCTTGCATTATTAGCCGTAATAGTCACTGTTTACAAACCCACACATCCTCCCCAGAGAGCTCAACCGAAATAAATTTTCAGGAGCATATATATTGTCATCCACAGACAGACTGTTTCGCTGTATCACAGCTCATCAGTGTGGCTAGACGTCCGGTTGCCTCTGGCTAGAATCGAAAACCGGCTGAATTCGCGTCAGTCGGAAATTTTACCCTGAAGCCGTTAGCGCACGGCAGAGAAGAAGGTGAATTTAAGCGTATTTATATTCAGATAAACACACAGTGACTGAGAGAACTCGATTCGATTTACCGAAGAGTCTTGCATTATTAGCCGTAATAGTCAGGTGACTATAATCGTGTCGAAAAACCTTCGAATTCTTGATTTAACAATACCCAAATCAATCTCGAAGGGAAAAAAAGGTTTTAAAAAAGAAAGAGCCAGGAACATGAAAGTCTGTCGAAAATAATCGCACAGATACAGGTTCAAGGCGCAAAGAAAAAATCCCGATATGGGTAAACAACTAACTAAAGAGCTCGATACAAACGTAGAGGCAACCTAGTCAAACCTAATGAGCCAGACAAAGCTAAGAGTTTTCACTTAGGCAGGTCGTCAGAGTCAGCCTAAGTGAAACCTTGGTAGGTTTGTCTGGCTCATTAGGTTTGACTATATATACATATATATATATATATATATATATATATATATATATATATATATATATATATATATATATATATGTGTGTGTGTGTGTGTGTGTGTGTGTGAGTGTGTGTGTGTGTGTGTGTGTGTGTGTGTGTGATATAATACAGATTTAGGCGATAGTCTTTTTTGATTCTTTACCGCAATCGTCAAGTCATAATATTTATTTTTGTATAAATGCAAAAAATGTGACACAAGGCCAGCAGTAAGGATGGGGGATGATGATCTTCATCGGTCGTATCTTAAAAACTTAGCTAGCCACAATCACTGACCCAAACAATCTATACAACATTCTTTGCACGAAAACACCACATTCTTACTTAACTTTCTTACTATAACCACAATAATAACTCAAAAATACTATGAAGTCCTAATTAGACCCATATGCCCAATTTGTCTGTAGGAAGTGGGCAATAAAAATAACATCTTTAAAAATGGCAACCTCAATGAATGCATAATAGTCCATACAAAAGAAACAAAAAAAGGTGTTAGTCATTGAAAAAACAAAATGCAAAGAACACAATCCGTAATTGTAGCATAAATATCAGAAGGAGGAAATTTTTGCGGAACTTGGATAGATACAAAACAGTCATTCGACCAACCATGGACACATTTACACATTCATTCAGACACGACAAAAAATACAAAAAAGTGCCCCGCACTCCCCAGGGAAATACATTTCTGGACACCTAATGGGAAATTAAACTAATAAAAATTGTAAACCTTTCAATTCCTTCAGTACAGTGAGCTCAAACCATTACATTGTCTTTCCCAAAATTCAGCTTATTCTCAGAGCCAATTTACCCAAACAGCAAAAATACCTGTACTGCGCAACGCTGACTTCACCAACCAGTTCAAGATTTACTTATAAACCGTGTCAACGCTCTTCAGGTCAAGAACACTAAAACCTCTGCAAACTCAGCATTCAAAAAATTTGAACAAACATGTAGACAGGCAGAAGATGAATAATCGAAGTGAAACCCAAATCCCGACACCGAACTCAATAGGAAATAGAAAAGGTAATCAAGAAACGAACAGATATGAAAAAAAGCTGCACAAAAATAAAAGCAAACCGAACGAGAGAAAACCGATATCTCCATCGAACTGCTCAAGTTGCTCTCAAAGAAACTTATGACTTGGAACAAACAATATTCATGCAAGCCAAATTCGATATTATCGCGAATGCATCTGTAAACAAGCAAGCAGCAACTGCATGGAAAACAGTCAATGAAATCAGTAGCCGAAATAATGTAGCAAAGTCAAACTAAAGGCTATTGATCAAAATAAGAGGATTAGTAAATGGAAAAACACACTTTGAAGAGCTTCTTGGCAAACCTGGCACAATTACAGAGAAACCCACGCAAAGAATACTCGAAGAAGATCATGATAAAAAGAGAAGAATAATCAACATGGACAAACTGACAGCTGCAAATGCGCAAATAAAGCATGGAATGGCTTGAGGGATTGATAACATCCCTGCCGAGTTATGGTGAACAGATGAATTAACAATGGTTTCAGCACATTTTGCAATGAAGTTTATCAATCTGAACCTATTGAGCGTTGACAAGAAGGTTGTATACTCCCCTTTCCAAAGAAAGGAAAACTTAGCCAATCAACAAACTACAGAGGGGTGGCACGCATCAAAATAGCCTTCAGAATTTACAATCTGCTCTTATTGAATCGCATCAAGCTGGACAAAATCCCCTGCAAATACCAAAATAGTTTAAGACAAAACAGATCAAGAGTTCGACAAATTCTATCTATCCGGCGTATAATTGATGGTGTAAAAGCCAAGACCCTCAAAGCTGTAATCTAATGTGGCAAACTCGAAGAGATGATGTTAGCACATGTGATCCCACAAGAGACAGTATCACCATCAAGATGCTAGATAAAAACCTTCATTCAATGGTCCGATCTCCCGATGTCGCGAGAGTCTTGCCGGGAGATACGCTTGCCCCTTTTATCCTCTGCCTAGATGATGCGATGGGAACATCTGCCGATCTGAATATAGATCTTTGGTTCACCCCTGAAAAACATGAACTTAACGTCTCCCAGAAATAGCAATAACTGACTTAGATTACGCAGATAAGATTGCCTTGTTGTCAGAGACGATTGAAAGGGTCACCATATTTCTCCATCTCATCGAAAAAGCGGCCGGTGAGATTGGTCTTTACATTAATGCTGGCAAAATATAATTTATCAGTTACAACCAAGAAGGATAAATTAAGTTGAAAAACGACAAAACATCAAGTCCGCCAAAAATTTGGTTACCTCGGCAGCAACATCCAATCAACGGAGAGAGACAACAGAATCCGCAAAGGCAAGGCCTGGGGGTGTCCTCTATGGTCTGAGCAGTATCCGGAAGTCCCCACATTCTGACAATATTAAGAGGGACTTCTTTAATTCCACGGTAGAATCTGTCTTGCTCTACGATTCAACAACGTGGACACTAACGAAATACCAAGAAGCATCACTTGACGGAACATACACAAGGATGTTACGAGTTGCATTGGACATCAGCTGGAAGAAACACCCCAAAAAGAAACGCCTGTATGGATATTTTCCTCCTATCTCAGTTTCGCTAAGAGAGAGGAGGCTTTGGCAAGCTGGTCACTACTGGAGAAAGAGTTCAAAGTTCCGGATGTTACATACGATGTAGATAGACAATTATAGTTGTGTAGCATTTATGAGGTTTTTATTAGTCGGCAGCAATATACAGTTAACGGAGAGAGACAACAAAACCCGCATATGCAAGTCATCGCATTTCCGTCCTGATTTTGGAGAACACCATCAATTGGGGAAGAGGTAAACTTCTTGTCTCCAAAGAGTTCATTCTGTCGCGTCGTTCATATCATGACTACCATAACACCTAGCAAGCACAAGAACACATAACACTCAGTTTTATTTAACGGCGGTGTCACACTGCAACAAATAGAACTGGCCTCAAGGATAAAGATCTTTCCGCGTAGATGGCATGATGGCTTCCATATACTTGAACAAGGGAACTAAGACTCCACCGACACACTGCAGCGGATGCAGTTGGGAGAATTAAACTAAACCGCTGAAGGAAGTTTTCTGCCGACCCAGAGGGCCATTTGCATTATCAGACAGATGAGTGATTTCTTACTATTGGTGAGGAATTTCAACCCAGGCACCCAACGCCATATGTTTCGAGCCTCCTGCTTCGTTAAACAGACCTCGCAAACTTGAAAACAGCCCCTCAGTAATATCTGATATAATGCCCTACGGGAAAACGCCTGTATGTCGAAGAGGCCATCCGTCACTCGTAAGAAGAATCTGATGGCTAACAGTCATTCACGGTATAAGGAGGATAGAAGGAGCATTCGCCTCTGGGTAAACGGTGAGCCTTCTCCTTGCACGACTGAACATTTCTGAGGAACAGGAAGTTCAAACTGGTGTCTTCCTTCCAGAATTCGCCATTTTAATCCGCTTGCGAACTCATTCAATCTAGGAAGGCGATGTGATGAGTATTTTGACGAATCTCAACGCTAGACTTACCCATACCGCTTTCAAAATGTTGGAGGTAACAGATCTCCCGGCATACCTTAGGAGACTTGCCTCCCCACAAGAAGGAAAACAAGACATTAATTGCACTAGCGTGGCGTACGGGAGTGGGAGTACAGAGAGTCGGTAAAGAGAACTGTGTAGATGTGCAAAACACATATTTCCTCCTTCCCCTTTAATTAAAGTTTCCTCTGAGACTAGAGACCAACTACACCCCCGGAGACAGCAAGACAGGCATAACAGGCGACCGTCTCAAGTATACTTCGTAGGGATGTACTTCAACACTTCCCAGATAAGACTCTCTAACCCAAGCACCCAGTCGCTTCAGCCACCTCAAGGTGTGTAGAATTACCTGAGTAGGGTCAAACCGGGCTCCTTGGTGAACAAATCCTGAAAGTAGTGAAGAAAAGCCTCACATGTACCCGCGGTTGTAGTCTTGCTTATCCGGCAATGTGACGCACACGATATGCTTTTTGATGCATTTCTGACATCATCTGCACGCAGTACAGCGGCCATATTCGTTGCGTCAGAAGATATTCTTTTAAAACTAGCTCTAACTATAAGGACTTGATCTTTCTTGATAAACAAGAAGGATACTTCTCCACTATGACAGGATCTAATCGCCCGATGACCTTTTGTTTCACATGCCGTTCGTGCTGCTGATTTACTTCGATTGAGTCGGCTACAATAATCAGCAGCACACGAACTGAATTTAGATTACAATAAAAGCCACAACTCATTCCCTATCACAGCTCACGTCAACTCCCGCAGTAACATTAGTAACAGCTGGTCCTGGAAATCTCTCTTACCAAATAATGATGCGTTCAATTACCAGTAGCCAACCATCCTCGGATTATCGAAGTTTACACGCAACCCGGAAGAGCGTATGATTAGAGGAAAGTATAGAATGGAAACCTGGACAACCCAAGACACTGTATCGACTCTCTTAACTCGGTCGAGGTAAAAAAAAAGACACCGCCGAAGCCAAGCCTCCCTTATTAATCCAATTCCACACTATTTCCCGAGAGTGCTCATTACTATACTTATCGCCACTGACCTGTATATAAATGGTCGAGCAAAATAACACACATGGCCTGAGGATTGCGTTCACGCCTGAATCAGACTGTCACCGTGCGGTATTGACCTCAGTGAGCAACTTTACATTTATGCATGGTATGTATTTAAGACATTTTTATAAGTTTTTATCTATTAACTAGATGTGTCAAAAATATTTTCAACATTAACAAAATTGGCACTAACGTGAAAAATCATTAAAGAAAAACAATATATATATATATATATATATATATATATATATATATATATATATATATATATATATATATATATATATATATAACTTAATCTTAATCGCAAATTTATTATATAACCCCAAAAATCAGGACCTACCCACATTTCTCACCCACACAAGACAGACGTGCTTACGGCGGTGCTGAGACCTCACACATACACACACACGCACACGAATATACACACTTACACACATCATACTCACTCACTACGTATGGAGCCAAATGATAACACACACCCATAGTAATATACACGTTTACACTCATCATACTCACTCACTCCCTAAGAACCAAATAACACACACACTTAACAGAGACACATCCCCTTTCCAGGAACCCATAAGTCTGTCAAAATGACCAAGGGAATTCAAAGCAGCATGAATCCATCCAGCTCTTATCTCAAATAACAACTTAAAAGAGACTGTTTGACCACCACAAGGACTGAATAAAATTAATGTAAAAAAACAAAACAAAAAACAAATGAAAACTACAGACAAAAGTTCATTTTCTCCATCAAGACATTCATTTCTACAGCTCGCTGCTACCAGTAAGCAGAAAATTATTTTTTCTCCTGATGATGGCCAAGTTGGCCGAAACTAGTTGAGGAATCTAAATGCAATAATAAGTAACACGAAGGAATATTAATATGCAACCCAGAGTGCCTGAAGATTTTTATTTTTTAATATTTTTTTATTTGTTTTATTGTTCAATAAATATATATATATATATATATATATATATATATATATATATATATATATATATATATATATATATATATATATATAAAAACTTATCTTAGTCGAAACGAAACGAGAATTTCTCCTTTATTTTTTATTCGTATATCACTTCGGGGAGAAAAATGAATTTGTAAACAGTAACTATTACCGCGGCTGATGTAAGACACTTCTTTAAGAGTTCTCCGGTCACAGGCATGTATGTGTAAAAATAAATACGTCTAAACGCACCTTCATCCCTGCCGTGCGCCAATGATTAGGGGTAAAATCTCTGACTGATACAAAATCTAGTCACACTGATGAGCTGTGAAACAGCAAAACAGTGTGTGTGTGTGTGGATGTGAATATATATATATATATATATATATATATATATATATATATATATATATATATATATATATATGTTTCATTTTAGCGCGATGAAAATAGCTGATTGCAACGTTAGAATTAGGCACCACAACATCACATATATTCCAAGCAAAGTAAATCATGTCTACAACGTTGTAAGAACGACGGTCCGTGTTAGCTGTGAGTTCATCCAGGAGTATATATTTATCTTGTTCAAGAAGAGTCTTTATCCGTGCGTTGATTAAACCATCTTCGAGATTTTGGAAACCATTTGTAAACAGTAACTATTCCTGCTAATAATGCAAAACTGTTCGGTAAAGCGAATCGATTTCTCTCAGTTACAGCGTGTATCTAAAAATAGATACGCTTATATTCGCATTCATATTTGCCATCAACGTGTTAGTGGTAGAATATCAGACTGACGCTAATTCAGACGGGGTTCGATCCTAGGTAGAGGTAAACAGACATCTACCCACACTGCTTAGTTCTGATACAGCGAAATAGTCTGTCTATGGATGACAATATATATATATATATATATATATATATATATATATATATATATATATATATATATATATATATATATACTCACTTTCCTAATAAATAACTGATAACAAATAAATAAATCCTGATAACACACACCCATAGCAATATACAAGCTAACACATATCATACTCACTCATTCCCTTAAAAACTAAATAACGCACACACACACTTACCAGAGACTAAACAACTAAATAACACACACACTAAACTAAATAACACAAACACACACACACACACACACACACACACACACACACACACACACACACACAAACACACTTACCATCCCCTCCCCAAACACAAATAAACTGCTGAATTGACCGGAGAAAAAAAGGGAATATAGCTCTTATCTCAAATGACAACTTAAAAGAGACTGTTTGACCAACACAAGGAATGTTAAAAAGATAAATAAATAAATAATAAAAAAACAAATGAAAACTACAGACAAACGTTCGTTTTCTTCATCAAGACATTCATTTCTGTAGTTTACTGCTACAGCAAGCAGAGACATTTTTTCTCTCCCGATGATGGCCATGTTGGTCGAAACTAGTCGAGGAATATAAATGAAATAATAATAAAAAACACATAAGAATATTAATCTACAACCCAGTATGTCTGAAGATTTTAATTGATTTTTTTAATAAATTTTATCGTTCAATATATATATATATATATATATATATATATATATATATATATATATATATATATATATATATATATAAAATTAAATGAGAATAAATCAAATATAAATCCAAACGTTGGCGACGTCAATTTAAATTGTATATTCTTTACAGCTGCCTGATGAGATGCGATGTTATTCATGGAAACATGAATGCATTTATGTAGCGGTTTACATATGTTCGAATGTAATATACTATAATAAAGTATATATATATATATGTGTATATGTTTGTGTGTGGGGGGGGAAGTAAAAATGATATGATAAAAAGGAATACAATGTGTAAACATCGTATTTGGGTGCTCGTAGAGTGAAAGATATCTGAAAAAAATTGGTATTGAATAGGAAGATATGTCAGATATTAAAAATACCTTTTATTAAACTATATCATTTTTCATTAAATTAGGTCAATTGCGCGTATATCATACGCAAAATAACGAATTTTCTGTCCGGCTCTTTAACACATGACAAAATCGTGATGTTTGCTCATTACTTCTGATAAATTGGAAAGAGTCTTCGGCCGGGAATTTGTCAGCACACGCACTCGCGTGGACACACGCACACGCGTGGTCACTCGCACAACATTTACCTGCCTCTCTCTACCTTATACCCACACACATAGATTAAACCAACATATTCATTCTGTTTTTGTGATAATATGCCGTTTTCCTTTTAAATCTTTCAAAATATCGTTTTTAATAGGATTCTGACAGCTGTCACAGCGTGAATTTGTTTTAATTTCACTAAATTGGCTGTTTTCTTTTTCCATTTGATTTTAACATTCAAAATAAGAGCATCGTTCTCTTTATATTATATTTTCTCTTCGAGAAAGATTGCAGCCTTGATGTGATGGTTGGCCTACATACCCCAATGGTCGAAGAAAAACTATATCGGCGAGAGAGTTGGAAAAGGAAATGCTAATATTAGCCATCTCCATACAGGACAAAATTCATCATTAATTGATCGAAGATTTGCTGTCATACTCGGTTGGCCTTTATAAAATATTTTTAAAATTATTTCAGCAAATTAGACATATTAAATCAATCGCTATATCACTTTAATATTGATGGGAGACTCTTAGCAATCATTACAGTGGAACTTGCTTTATTGACATTATTCGGAATGTTATCCTTATCTTCATTGCCATATTAACAAAGTTTCGGCCGTTGTACACCCCGGACTTCTTCACGTGATTGGAATTTCAAACCGAAACCTTTCTTTAGTTCACCATGATATATTGTTCTATTTCCCCTTGCCATGATTCTCCAGGATGTCTCAGTTATCTCCCTTTATTTCACGTCTTCAAATTTTGGTTCACCACTGGAATTGCCTGATTTGAACTCACAACACTCTGGGTCTAGTCACTCGATCCAACCAAATTGATTTATCCACTGAGCAATGTATCCTTACGGAACTAGGACAATCTACTCCGGTGAACAAAATAAAGGGCTCCCTTCGAAATTCCAGTCAACTACAGAAAGCCGGAGCGTACAACGGCCGAAAATTCGTGAATATGGCCAAGAAGATGAGCATAACACTCCGAATAATTTAAATAATGTAAACAATCATAATACTTCATCTCAGAGATATAGACAGATCCTGAAGAAGGCCAGAACGTACAACGGCTGAAACGTGAATATGGCAATGAATATGAGGATAACAGTCCAAAAAATATAAATACTGAAATTAATCATAATACCTCATCTCAGACATATAGACATGTACTATACAGAAAAGCTAACAATTTGATTATATCCTTAATTCCTTTTCTTATATTAGTAAAGGGGTTCGCCTACCGTCCCGTTCACTGCTCTCTGTGGTCTTTTGGACAGGAGTATAGGTTTATTCCTTTTTTACTGATTCTGGATCCTTCTAAAATCTTAGTGGTATTATTGCTTTGGATGGGGTGCATTGATTAAAAAAGCTAACATATATTACACATTTTTCTAATGCTGTTACATGAGTACTAGGATGTCTTTTGTTATTTCTTAATTATATTCCTTATGTAACACTTGTCTCTAGGCTTTGTTGAATGGTTGTCCTCTTTAAGAAATCAGTTTAACCTTAGATCTTAGAAAGATGTTACATACATATTATAGTATAGACATTTCTGAATATGTTGGCCGCCAATAATAAATCCTGGTAGGACATGTAGTTCTATCACGATCGTCTTGTTTTAAAGTTTTATTAAGCCTGGCGACAAGAGACGATGCATTACCTAGTTTCATCAGTTTTGACATTAGGAATTATAACTCGATACACCACGTTTAGTGTGTGGGGAGTTAGAATTGTCCCCATTTCCTTCGTATTCCATTAGTTAGTAAGGGTGTTTCATTCGAACACATTCTCCCTAAGAACCGCTCTTTCGTAGAACACACTTTTGAGAGTACAATCTTAGGTTTAATGTTAGCGTCTTTCCAACAAATCCACATCACCTGCACATATCCCATCTGCTTACGTTCATACAGGAAACACATTTAGTAACCCTCTACCATGAGTGATCATCGGGCTTTGCATTGGGTGAACAATTAGTAAAAATACATTTGTTTGTATTTCAAAAGTTTTATCCATTCCAGCTCTACAAGAAGTAACCTATCAAAATGATTGGAACAATTCAGAAGTATTTAGTTATTGTTTGAAAATTTGAGGGACATTTAAGAATATCCAAAATAAAGAAATCCCAATTGAATATCAAAGATTGTCAGAAGAGACTGTTGACACATATTCCTCTGTGTAATGGCAATTAACTATTTCCTTATAGGGAAACTTTTGACATTTATTGAGTAAACTGTCAGTGGTACATTAGGCTGAGTTTTATAAAAGTACTTCTCTGAAACCAATATTCCAGGAAAAGAGGTTATTCAAATCCGTTTCTGTTCTTGCTCTTTCCAGTTTTGATATGAAGTTCCTTCCTAAAATTTTGTTTGAAATAATGTAGAACCTCAAGTAATTGATTATGTTTGTATTTTCTTCTCGACTAACGTGAGATGTCCATTCTAGCTGTTGAAAGTCCTTAAGTGACGGGGTTTCATTTATTTCGTACCGTTCTTTGCTTGCGATTGCGTAACGCCAGTCAACAAGGATCAAATGGTGGTTCTCACTTAGAGCTACAGACGACATTTGCTCGAAGACATTTTAAACTATTTCTCTGAGAACGCAGTTGTATATGGCCCACAACTTAGATATTTTCAACGAATTTGGCACTCTGTATGATGCCCATATGAAAGACTCGATTTGCCGAGGCAGATAAAAAAGTGGGAAGTTTTCTGACAGAGAAAGTTTAGTGCATTGCTGAGATCCGAAGACGTATTGGGATGGAGTAGAGTAATATGAGACGGGAGGGATTCGCCGGTAACAAAGAAAAGAGTACTAAACAGCTACGCGATATCTGTCCTCCTTTCCGGCAGCCAATGTTCGACGATCTCCTCGATGATGAAGAATAGACTCTCGAGGCAACAGAGGTATGGTTCAACAGAAGTATGTTAGGGATACCATGGATCGAACATGTAAGCAACGATGAGGTTTTGGAGAGGATGCAAGCAAAGAGGTAACATATTTAACATCGGGAAGAGATAGCTGAAACGTCTGGGACGCGTAATGAAAAAAGAGGGTTTAGAAAAACTGATACTCATAGGGCAGATAGAGGGAAGGAGGGACGAGGGAAAGCAACGCGTGACATTGCAAATGGATGGCAGAACAGGGTC
>OZ038495.1:14452518-14487518 GCA_964036315.1 Acanthosepion esculentum | reverse complement strand
TAATAACAAGATCAGTAAAAGACGAAAGAAAAGTCACCATACTTAGATTCTATCTAAGCCATTGTGAAAGATGACAATTACATTACAATATATTAAACAATATAATACAACACTTATCTATGTTATTTAATGAAACATGCATTAATATATATATATATATATATATATATATATATATATATATATATATATATATATATATATATATATATATATATATATACATAAATCGCACTGAAGAGCTGTGATACAGCGAAACAATATTGTCTGTGAATGACAAAATTTAGTTCTTGAAAATACATTTCAATTGAGCACTGTTGCATGATAAGCTAATTCTATAAACAACAGCCACCTGCACTAATGCAAAGCTCTTCAGTAAAATGAATGGAACACTTTGGCTGGTTGGCATTTGTTTACATTTGTAAAAACATTACGCTAGATCTAGTTGTGTAACTCTACCGAGTGAAGATAGCTCTGTCTGACACCAAATTAGTTGTGTTTCAATCCTGGCTTGAGGCATTCGGAAGTCGAGTCGCACTGAGGAGCTGTGATACAGCAAAACAGTACTGTCTGTGAATGACATATATATATATATATATATATATATATATATATATATATATATATATATATATATATATATATATAGACTATGAGTAAATAGCAGGACAGACTGCGTTCTATAGCCTTGGATGGCAACTGGTCTAGGAGAAGGAAATATCTGGATTCAAAACCTGCGGAAGGTCGTTTGCGGACCTTGTGGCACTCGGTGTACCAGGTCTCTGTATTCGTCCCTCCAAAAAGTGTGGATGGTCCTGCACGAAACCTTCCCCACTATAATCAAATCTCATGTGTCGGTGTCGGACTCTCAGTTTCTAGGCACCGATCTGCTTGACCCTCATACGTCGATTTCGACGGGAGAGTCGATTGTATATATATATATATATATATATATATATATATATATATATATATATATATATATATATATATATATTACTGGTTCATTCTGACCCAGATGTCAGATGCCGTTGCAAGGGCAGGCTTTTTGAATATGAGTTTTACATTGAGCAACATGTAAGCCTTTGTCACCTATAAGAATCACATCCGTTTTTCGCCAACTGTCTCCAGATAATTTTGAATTAATATTAATTGTTTCGGTTTCTACGGCTTATTGACTCTTTGTCTGTTACGGGAACCCAGAAAATATTTTTTGATTGAAAGTACTTTTGAGATTTGGGGGGAATACTAATGATTTAGTGATACAAGTCTTATTAATTAACAACTTCTTGGGATGAGAAGAAGAATGGGTGGATTCATACCTATCCCAATAATATTTTTCTCGTCAGTGAATATAACGAACCCGATGGGAATTGGAACTCGTCTATCCGATTACCAATTCCTACCCATTATCAATTATACTACCCGCACATTGAGACACCTAGTATTCCCAAGCGGTCACTCATCTAGTTACTGACCAGGCACGACATTGCTTATGTTTGGTGATAGTACGGAAACCGGTAGTTCAACGTGATATGTCCATAACACTTTGTATGAATTAAAAGTTTTTCTTCTTCTAGGTAAGTTGCCGACCACGGCTATAAGACTCAGGCTGACTTGACATTTACCGATAGCGCAGAGCAGAAGAGACGGATTCTTACTTTTCCCAAAGTTATGTACGTAACAAACTCTACTGGAATTCAAATTCAATTCCGAGCTGGTATGCATTATACCATCTGCACATGCAAGCTTACAAGACATGCTTACGGCCAGTGTCATAAAGACCACTGGAAAGGTATTGTGTGTAAGCATTTTATTCAATGATTCATGTATTCTTACAAGTGTTTCTAGGTATAAATGTGTCAAAAATCTCCACATGTTCTAACTATCCGAGTCTTGACGGAAATTCCATTAGCCATTAGAAAGAATGAGTTTTATATGAATATGTACATTTTTATGTAAGTATATCTATAGAGATGGGAATGTTTGTCTTTTGTTAAACACGGTCAGAAGGTTTTGGCCGTTTTCATAGCTGATATTATTGAGTGTTTGCCTTATTTTATTTTTTTATTATTAATGCTTCCATTATTTTTAACCGGTTTTTACATATGGACGAGACTTTTATGGTCATAATTATTACAGATAAGTTGCGGATGGAGGTTTTCATAACTATATCTTTTTATATATTTTATTTTTATTATATGTGTTTTTATTATTATTATTATTATTTTTATTATTATTTTATTATTATTATTATTATTATTATTATTATTATTATTATTTTTATTATTATTATGGGATTTTCATAACTATAGATAAACTTATTTAAAACTACATATTCAGTTTAAAATAAAAATAAATCATTCTTGATAATGGCTAATCAAAGATATATATATATATATATATATATATAACATTTGGACAGAAAACTCTTGCACGAATGTAAGAAAAAAATGATAAAATGCCTAATTGCAGTACCTTGTCAGTTGCCTTTAATTAAGCATGTATACACGAGTAATACGAGCACAATAAATTGTATAAATAATATCTATAAAGTTAGCGGTTTCTGTGTTTAGATGAATCTTTTGCCAAGTTGTTTCAGGTTATAGAAAGCTTGCTAGCTTTCTCTGTATTTACTCTATGTATTTTTTCCATTAGGATCACTCTTCCTCTTTTTCTAATATCCATTCAAACTAATCATGCTAATCATTTCATCTATTCTCTTCATAATATCATTCAAGATTTAACTTCTTTAAACCGCCATTCTTCCATAAGTTTTAACAGATATTCAACAGATATTTCAACTGGATTTTTATGATAGTAAGTGTCAATGTCATTGTTATTATTACTAGATGTAAGATTTCTTTTATCTCAATGGTTCTACACCTGTTACTTTTAAGAAATTACTATAGGACCACATATCTCTTACTTCAATCTTCTTTATATTCGAACAAATTCCGACACAGACTGATATATAGCAGATTAGGCTTTCTTGAAATTCATCCATTCGAATATAAATGTGTAATCTAATAGTTTGTACCGTCATATATCTAGCCAACATTATTTGGTATATCAATCATCGAAACGGATTTAAAAAAAAGTTATTTAATATACATATCACTATCTTATATCTAGTGAATCCTAATTTCACTAGCAATCAGCCAATCCGGATTTAAAGTACCTTATTTAATATCATGCACCATCCTACATCTGGACAAGATTCTATTCTGCAATGGCCACCTCATCCACATAAAAATATATGTAATTTAATATCCCGTGCCATCCTACATCTGGCCCAAACTATTTTCAGTAGTGGCCAACTCATCAAGATAAAAATATACGTAACTGAATAACCAGCGACATCCTTCCTCTGGCCAAGAATATTTTCTGTAGTGGCTAACTCATCCAGATAGAAATATACGTAATTTAATATCACGCGCCTTCCCACATATGCCCAAGACTATTTTCTGTAGGGGCCACCTCATCCAGACAGAAATATACGTAATTTAATAACGCAAGCCATCATACAAATGGCCAAAACTATTACCTGCATTGGCCACCTCATTCAGATAGAAATATACGTAACTTAATATCACGCACCATCATACATCTGTCCAAGATTATTCTCTGTAGTGGCTACCTCATCCAGATAGAATTATACGTAATTTAATATCACGCGACTTCCCACATGTGCTCAAGTCTATTTTCTGTAGTTGCCACTAATCCAGATAGAAATATACGTAATTTAATATCTCGCAACGTCATACATCTTGCCAAGACTATTTTCTGTAGTGGCGACCAGATCCACATAGAAATATACAGAATTTAATATCACGCGCCATCATACATCTTGCGAAGACTATTTCCTCCAGTGGCCATCAGATCCACATAGATATATGCATAATTTAATATCACGCACCATCATACATCTTGCGAAGACTATTTTCTGTAATGGTTACCAGATCCAGATAGAAATATACGTAATTTAATATCACGCACCATCATATATCTGGACATCGCAATTTCCTCTTTCAATCACCCCATCCAGATAAAAAAGGTCCTAAATTTAATATATCGCACTATCATATATCTTGTTAAACCTGTTATAATAAGAAAGTGAATTAAAGAATTGCCTTGACGAAGACTTTAAGAAACAGAGTTGCCTAAGATGTAAGAGAAACTAAGACTAAAAAGAATGCAATTAAAATAGGATGTGTATAGCTAGTAAAACAAAATTGTAAATAATTCTGGAAGAGACCAAAATCGCGGGAAGTTAATGCTTTTGAGTCCTATTTTATCCAGTAGAGTTGACAAAGTAAAAATTATGTATGTTTCTCATTGAGCAAATATCCTTCTTTTCACGCATGCATTTATTTCAATGACATCATAAACAGATTATAAAATATCACAGGTGAGAATGCTTATTTTATTAATATTTGATTTTAATCTCTACTTGAAGAGAGACCACTGGCACCGCATATTTTAGCGTTATAATTTCAGATAATGTGACGATCCGATAGGAGATTGGGTAATTGTAGCTGCCGAGGAATCAGAAATTGAAGATCCAACTATGAATTACAAACAAGATCGTTTTTTACAGTGAGTTTAACTGAGTACAAAAATTGAGAGCCATTCCAGGGTTAGAGAGTAACGGGTACATTCAATTCGGGTAGGTGGCGAACATAACGGTTAATCCTTGACTTGAACAGGTTAAGATTGTAGTGATCAGGACAAATCCTTTGGGAATCGGATCTACAGTAGTTCGTGGAAAAAGCTGTCCGAGTAAAACTTGCTTCTCTCCAATGCAATACGGACAAAATGAGGGCGGTTCCTTGCAATGTACGTAGCATGGTGGGGCCTAGTCCTGATGGTTTGAAACCGGTGGAAATAAGGAATGTCGTTCGTCTGAGCATTTTCTATGGAAGTAGCGACAGAAGAACAAGAGCCTTGCTACATCACCTAAATGTGAGAGAGTTTGCAGGGTGGGAAAAATTTGTAACCCACCAGGACACAGAGACTCTCTTGTAAAGATAAAGGATAGCGGACTTGCCTGGTATTACTCCAGCAGTAGAAAGAACCGGCCATTTTCCTAACATTTTTAGCAATATATGGTATGTAAGACTCTCAAGGAAAAGAGCCTCTCCGAGGGTAAATCAAGTCTTCGCACTTAATGATAGTTTAGGGTCCGATTGGCATGTTAGAATGGAACTAGTGTAGATTTTCGTGGCACTGAATGTAACAACTTTTTCCATTCATATATTCGCAAATAACATTGCTAAAGATATGAATCCATCAATTCTGCGCCCCTAACTATGGGTAAGTAGAACACACTTTACCTTATAGCTCTCTTTGAAAACCAGTCTAGGATAAAGGGAAAACTCTGAATTCAAACCAGCTTTGATTGGATTAGTCTCCGTCAATCTATCTTACACAAGACAACACACTAACTCTACGATCTTAATGGATTTCGCCGTCCTGGGTATGACGATAAACTACATCCTCGTCCTGGGTAAGACGATAAACTACATCCAAAAGCAACGTTTTGAGGAGCATGGAACCACATCTTGATTGCTGGTGTTCCCAGGTCCACCCTGACCCTGGGTGGTAGCACCTGTTGGGGTCCCAGCTATAAGCAAATAGTTAACACCCAAACTTGGGTCAAATTACTATGAAAGTTTAAAAATAGGCTTTAATAACAGACTTTATAAAATATATTACCAGCAATACATTTTTGAAAAATGATGAAAGATATTACCAGCAATATATTTTTGAAAAAAAATAATTCCAGCAAAAATTTTGTCGGCATTACATAACCCATTGAGGTTGATATGCAGTAAAACAAACCAAACCAGACCAAACCTAATAGATTTCTGGACTCGAGTTTGTGATCTCGTTAGATAGGCATGCAGAAGGTAGGTAGACAAATAGATAGATAGATACATAAATAAATAGATATATAGGTAGATACATACATGCATGCTTGCATACATACATACATACATAAATACATACATAGATACATACATACATACATACATACATACATACATACATACATACATACATAAGTAATTAGGTTGGTAAGTATAAATGAAATGGCCGTTTTCTGAATTTCTGTGAAGAAATATTTTTACCTAGTTAATAATGTTATTATTTTCTTCAGTTTTTTTTAAGGTCGTTTCCAATCTGTACATTTTTGGTTTATCCCTAACGTGTTGTGTGATCTGTAATGTGTAATTTGAAAGTATCAATGGCGCGCGTCAGCTATTTTCATAATGTGTAGGTACCATACATATAAAAAAACAAACAAAAGCAAGTAAAAGTAAATATGTTCTTTTAAAACAGGTAAAATTAGAAAAACAGATTCTTTTTTTATTATTTTAGATTCCTTTCTAAATAATGAGGCAAGAAGGCTTGGAAAATCTGATGCATACAGGGCAGATTGAAAGCCGGATAGACAGAAAAAAACCAACACATAACCTACCTGGCGAGATTGATGTCATGGATAGCGGAGTAGAGTTTGGGAGAGATGGCAAAACACAAAGTTTATTACGATTTACGGGAAAGGAAACTGAGGAGAGCCATGATCGCTCCCTTCCATACTAGATACGCCATATAGAAGAACAGTCTGAAATACTTTTAAAAAGCGGAAAAAGGAATGATCGCTTCGCAAGAAAAGTAGTGGTGAACACAGTTTAAAACTTAATATGCTTATTGAATTGAGTTTAACATTAACATAGTTATGGCATCTTCAGGGGATTCCTATATGCCCCAGAATAAGCTGAGATTATTAAATAATGCTTTAGCGTTATTTAATAACCTTAAGAATCTAACTGGCATATGACTGCTATAAGCATACATGAACTTAGTGTGAATCTCTTGACTCATACTAAACAGCGCATTTCCAAAAATATTTAATTTCCCGTAGTAACGGGCTTTATTTTCACAAAGGCTGACTTCTTAGTAATATAGGCATGTGGAAACAATCACAACGTACTCACTATGGCGCAATCTTCCCTAATATTTTTGAGTGAAATTGGAAAAAAAAGAAATAGCTCGTCAGCGGTCAATGGTTGTGCTAGCACCAAGTTACAGGTCATCGGGGCAAATTTCTTTTGTGTATTTGCCTTTTTCAAACTGGAGATCACTGTAGAGTAAGCACACTCTACTGGAAATTTTATCTAAATTCCCGCTCAGCATAGATATTATATACCAACCTCAGGTGGGTTCTGTGTGCGTGTTGAAAAAATATAGCAATGTCTGAAAAGACGTCTGAAACAGGATTAGTTGTCATGCTAAAAAATAAGCATACACGGAAACGAGCCACCAACCATATTAACATTTAGTTTCTGTTTCAAAATTAAGACTCTGTATCAAGAGATTATTACATATTATTGCAACATACTTTGAAAACAGTGATGAAAGGTTTGACTATATACTGTTATGTATTTCAGTTTACATATGCATACACGTTTATGCAGGACTATAATAACATGTCTCCTTACATTTGTGTAGATATATAGAGATTTAAGTCACAGATAGGTATTTGATTTTATTCACAAAACATGCTACAGAAGGTCCTCGGATTACGTCGAATCCGAAGTACGGCGTTTCGTATTTACGGCGGCATCTCCCATTATATGATATGTCGTCACGAGACGCTATATGGGGAAGACGGCGTTGTTTCTTCACGGGATGTACGCCCTATTGGATTATGCTATGTTCGCTATCTCTCGTTAGTGTCGTTTTTTTTTTTTTTAGGAACTTTTTGCTCTTCATTATTGTTTCTAAAGCTAAGGCAAATTTGTTGGTGCTTATGTAGGTGACTTCCGACAAGTCGAGGACCCCCTGTATTCTGTATTTTCTCGCTCAATTTCTGTGGTGAAGAGTTATTATTTTGAAGATTCACATGATTATAATGACCATAATTTTAATTGCTGTTATCATAGCGTATATATGATTATGCTAGGCCAACTAGGGACGGTCCTCATAGCCTATCGTATGCGCTGATTCTTTCAAACGTCTAAATCACCTGTGTTCTTCCTTGTCCAGTATATTAACTTTATTCCACAGCAGGTGATATTTCCCTATCATAAACACGATATGAGAACGGCTAATAAACGAAACAAGTCTTCAAAAACAGCAACTGTAACAAAGGAGAAAATATTCAGAGTGTCAGGTCAAACAGAAAAGCAGCAGCCCAATGGGACCCATCAGCAGGCAGTTTAGGTATAATGATTCTGCACAGAGAATTGTCATACAGTAAAATAGCCTAGTGGATTAAAGCGATTGTTCGTGAATTTGGTGACACAGTAATTGTGAGTTCAATCCATGGGCTAGACAGTGTGTACTCAGTGAAAACCGGGTAAGCAATAATGGACAAGAAGACAAGCGGAGAATAGAATAGCTGAAATATTGCATTTCTATGAGTATGAGGAGACCATCTCGAAGAAATAATCAAATAGAATGTTAATGGAATAATGAACTGAATTTCTTTCGGATGACTTTGCTGTTCCTGTATAGGTTAGTATTTGTTTGTAAATATTCATGGGAAAAGTAATTTTGATCATTTCTTTTTGGTATGTGTCTGTCCATAGTAGGCCTCGCACTGAAATAAATACGATATGGTAGCCGCTAACACTAATATAGCAGCAGCTGTATCATAAAGTGAAAACCTTCAGTGAGTTAGGTCAAGCATGACCACACGAGAGTGAAAATGAGAAGTATGGAAAACCGTTGGTATAAAACAATGGCTTCTGTTACCATTTCTAGACATTTAAGTATATTTGTGGAGATTTCATAGTTTATTTTGTTCCTGTGTTTATTTTGTTCCTGCGGTGCGATTTTCGCTTCCAGCGTCTTATATGCACGTGTTTGTCGTTGCTTGGAAATCTTCCATGTAAAAAGAAATAGACCATCATCACCGTTTTGTCCGTGTATTGCTTAATATATTGTAATGTAAATGTCAACTTTGATAATTGCTTGTGTAAGCCGAAAGCTTAGATAGGATTAAAAATTATGTATCAATATTGTGATTTTCTTTCTTCGCTTAATGATAATTTTATTCAGCTTATCAAGACGATATGAAAAGAATTTACTTAAAATAAATAGACAACACCTGTCTATATTATTTAATGAAACATGCATCAATGAAAAAATGCTGCCTAAATATACAAAATTTTATATATATATATATATATATATATATATATATATATATATATATATATATATATATATATAAACAAATGTCGTAGAACGAAAAGAATATAAAATCACACGTTCATAATATTAATTAAAAAACGGCTCAGTACAAGAATACAGCAATAGATATTTATTAAAAACTGTTGAAACATGCAAGTTACCCCGTCAAAAATGCATCTAATCAGCTGGTGAACCATGTTCACTACGTGATGAGATGTATTTAGATGTCGAAACAAATATGCATTTTTGTCGTGGTAACTTTCATACTCCAATGTAAGTTTTTACATATATATATATATATATATATATATATATATGTATATATATATATATATATATATATGTGTGTGTGTGTGTGTGTGTGTGTGTGTGTTTTAGTGGGTTATTATTATATTATCATATATCAGGTCTTTTCGGAAGCTGCAGTTTTGAAGAACCTCAAGAACCAATTGCGCGATCATAATTTAAAGTAGGGTACAATATTTCACTTAGATGAACGCCCACACTTCTCTAGTTTTACTCAGTCGGTATTTTAACTTGGGCCATTTTGTTTGTGCATTACTTGACTGCTTAAGATCGCTCGTGTAGATATTTCCCCTCCCCTAATTAAAAAAAAAATCCTTAAAGTTTTGGTAAAATGTTAATTCATAAATATTTGTCATACTTCTCATTTTGTTTAAAACATAGCCCGGCTATTTCGAGCTATCCCAAATCAACACTCAATTCTAAAACAAACTTTCACGACATTTACATCGCAACAAAAATGCTGAAAGAGGATTTACAGACTGATTTTTAAATTGGAATCGACGCTAACACAAATTGGTAAGGCTGCCAAAGACTAAACTTTTATTGCTCTAGGTAGGCCGTTTTTTTACCCAATGTCAAATGGTTAGTTATTTTCCAGCAGACCCCATATATATGCGCGCAAAATTTCGCTTCATTCGTGCTTATATGTATGATTGAATATATTTTATCTATGATTATTTTCTGTTGTTTTTATAACATTCCGGGCATGAGAATAATGTTGGCCCTTTGGAACTGAAAAAGGGAGTAATGGCGCCATTTACAGCGTTTCATTCAACATGGCTTTCGTTTCTTCCAGAAAGACGACAATATGGATAACGATTCATTGAATATATATCCTCACACAATTAGATTATTTCATGCTACAACTTCAGCTTTCCAGGGATTCCTATTTTGGGAAGCTGTGAAAATGCCATTTTAATCCAAATCTTTTTTTTTTCTTTTCTTTAGAATAAAAAGGAAACATTCATGTTTATGTGTGTAAGCGAGAAAAAGGTAGTGAATGAAAAACAAAATAAATGCAATCCTTTGTTATATGATTTTTTCGCTTTGTAGGATGCATCCATTTCCTTCTCATTTCGTCACGAACCATGCAAAAATGGAAAATAATTCTCTTATTATAAGCATTATAACTTGCGGCCGTTGCGTATTTACAGCATTTGCTGTCGTTGTAAATGTGTACGAAGTTGGGTAGATAAAGCTATGTCTTTTTTTATGAATGCTGGTGTAGTTTAGAATTGGTTGCGGAAGAATAAATCTGATTTGAAGATTGAGAGGAAAAAAAAACACTTTCTTTAGAAGCTAGTCAAGAAATCCCAATTATTGATATCCACAAGGCAGAAATATAATCAATATTTACATTCCCGTTTTACTTTATAAATTTAACCGAAACTATTCTTACAAGAATATAAGCGATACATTTAACAATATGGAATTATGTTAGATTCATGAGAAAACACTGAAGCACTACGACTGAAATGATATATATATATCTAAGAAAAATATTGTTTGAACGCAATATTACGAATTGCTCGTTATTTTTACAGTAACTATCGACCTAATTCTTAGCTAATTTTGGTGATCGTTTGTTTTAAATTGTGAAAGGATTCAAATAAGTATAAATACTGTCAATTATTGGCCGAAATCAATAAAGATTTTATTAAACATAACGCATTGCAAATAGAAGCAAACTACTACATATTATAGTGTATAAACTACTCTCTACTCTCTCAAGTAGTTTGTAACACCTGATTTATCCTCTCTTAGTTGCGTTTCTGTCTTTAGGCAGAGTGCACTCAAGGGCGACTCCGTCAAAGGACAGAGTCGAAACCGAGGTAAATTATTGTTGTGGTGGGATTCACCTAATCTGCATAGGTGACTACCAACTATATAAATAATGGTTGGTACCGGAAGACGGGGAGGAGGAATCACGCGATCCAACTAGAGACTCTGATCGACTGCGACTAGTCAACACATTCTCCAGGAACGTCTTCCCAGAAATATACAGAAATACTATATGTACTTATTGTGTACACTTTCTTGTTATAATACATTCTTGTTCTAAGTACATTGTGTGTTGCATTATTATTCCATGCAATAGGCGAGATTCAACAATGAGTCAAGACTCAACAATTATACTGAGAGGAGCCCTAGGGAACGGCTGTCTGTCGCGACGCTCTCATTGCACCAGGGAGAGGAATCAGTGCTCGCAACAGGGCCAGCGCAAGCAACGGTTGCGGGGGCTGCTGGCAATTTTTGTTTCTAGCCCGGGTGTACGCGCTCGGGCTCTCCACATTAAACCAAACTTGTGTCACAACCTGTCCTGGGAGAGGGGGGTGAGTAAATAGAAACTAATACATATTATCCTGAGATAAAAAGTATAATATTTAATTTCATGTATTTATATATGTAGATGATGAATTGCTCAGAAATACAATACTTAAGTATGACCAACCTTTTATGAATTTGCATAATGCATGTTGATATATCTCTGTGACCAAGTAAATGGTTAAAGAAATAGCAAAAGAAGTGTTACAGATATATCATATATTAAACAGTAAATACAACAGAAGAGTATTACACAACTATTCAGTGTGTGTCGGATGTCCCAGCCTTCAGTCTATTCGATCGTTCCCCCATTCCTTCTCTCCTACTAATCTTATAGTAGGCGGAAGAGTCCAACATAGACTCTTTAGATGGAGGACACCACAATATATATCACTGAGATCAAATGAAATATAATTAAATTATATCGTTTTCGTATTAGTAGTAATCCATCGTACATTTTCACTCTACTTTATACAGAGTTTTTGCTTTCGTATACAGAGCGACTACATCCAACAAATTGCTTTGTCTACGGCAATGAAAGTTGGTTTACTCTGTTTCGCCAGACAACCTTTCTCGTCTGAATCCATCTTGCACAGTTATACATCTACCATTCGACCGTGCATTGAATACTGTTGTCATATCTGGTTTGGTGCTCCTGTTGTACATCACGAGATTCTTGACAAAATACAAAAGAACGGTCTGTAACGTAAATAATACTGATGAGGCATCTTGACTTCAGTCACTTTCTCAACGACGCGGAATGGTTTACCTCTGTCTTTTATACAAATATTTTCATGGCAAATGTTATGAGCTTTTTTCCCTGCTGCCTAGACTAGATGACTTTAAGCGTGCTCTTAGATTATCAACAAGGTCTCACCGTTTTACTGTTGAATAAGCTAGATGCGACCAGCCTTTCTATTTTAATAGTTTCTTTTCTTGTACTTCCCTCTTCGAAATTTATTCCGATTTATTCCAAAAATCAAAGTGCAACGTTTATCGCTATATTCTACCTTCTTAAAACCTTTCCTTTTTTGTCCTTTTCTCAATCCTTCAAATTCGCAGTATTCTCATTATCTTTCGCTTTCATTCTTTGAAATCCCCTGAGTCTTGGCATTATCGCCTTCATTGAGAATGAAACGATTAATAAAACTGGTTACGGATAAGTGACATATTTTACTTGCCATATATTGTGTTTGAGGCTGATTCATCAACGTTCCTTTCGCATTAAATTTATAAAAAAGAAAATACCTCTCAGCTTCTTCTCAAGAGGCCTACTTTGTGCAATATAATCCCGAGGGGATGCTCTTTCGATGATTAGAATCTTAACCACTTTGTGTCCCTGGTCAACAGTTATACAATATAATCCACGTTTATTTACTCATTTTGCAAAAACCTTATTCCGTATCACTTTACCTTGCGTTAAACTCGGCCCCGCGTCTAGTTATTTGGTCGAACCCTCGAAGGGCAGAGTCTCGTTCGGGGAGGTAGAGTATCTCTGAACCTGTTCAAACGAGTTCTAATAGGGAATATTTTTGGCCGCGCCTAGGGGCTCGGATAACCCACATTAAACCCGGCCTTGTGCCACATGTAACGCTTGTGGGGGTGGCTAAATATTACTTTACTTTGCGTTGCTCTTGGCCCTAGTATTTGGCGAAGATTTATAAAAGAAAATAAGTGGATTGTTTAAGACGAAGACTTGATCTGGTTGAGTGCTATCAGACTAAAGAGAAATACTTGATCCTATTTAAAAGGCATGAACTGTATTTTTTCTTCAACCTGCTTCAATCGCTTCTACCATTAAACATCCCCGGAAGGTCGCTCGATGTTCCTACTATTTCATTCGCGGGAATTTTTCGTCAGCGATCGCCTTGTGGGTCTTTTCGTAGCGACTACCCGGATATTTGCGATATTTCTTTCTTCGTAACACGATAAGTCAGCAAATACTAATTAATTCATCTGGCAAAAAGTATATAACAATGTCATACTAATGTCCCCACAATACAAAACTAGATTGCCACTCAAGATAAATGAATATTATTAAAATTGTTATGATGAATAAGACATGTTATATAAATTAAAGAGAACGTTCAGGAAGTGACAGTTCCGAAGATAAAACGTATAGATAATGGTTACTCTTGAAGAGGTTAAGATTCTAGATTTCAGAGAATCTACGGGGAAATGCGTTGCACAAACAAGCTGTTTACAGAAAAAAAGTTTCTGAGAGGAGTTTTTTTCCTTAGATTTAGAATATGTAGGAAATGAAGAATCTCAAAGGAAATTCACGATCCTAGAGTAGCTGTAAGAAATAATGGCTATCAGAATGGTGCTGTTACTCTATATACTCGTGTATAAGTCGGCATAAATTTTAACCTCTTTATAGGAGAACCAGTAATCGAAAATGCATCATTATTAATCTCTTCAAAGCAATTACCTGTGTATAGTGCAAAACCCCATAATAATAATAAAAATTCGCACTTTTTACAGTAATTAAATAAAGATAATAACTAATCAAATAACGAAACAGCAGTTTAATAATTATAATTTTCTTTTCTTCGCCAAACAATCACACCTCATTTCAGAAAATTTGAAAGGGTCCTTTTTTATTATATTAGAATTACCTTTTACTAGCATTGCGTTTCAGGAACCTATCCAATAAAGTCCAGCTTGGTAAGAGTACACGTTGCGTCAAGGTTTTTGCTCAAGAAATTCGTTGCAAATACGTAATACATTCAATGTAAAAAAATGACCATTTTTTAAACATTCGCTTTTGCCGTGGTAATAGATTTACGGCAATCAAAACACCTCATCTCAATTTAAATTCACCTTTTACATTTATCACATGGCCTTTGTATCATGAAAACATTTCCCTTTTCTTAACTACAAGAGTTTGACGGCTTTCAATAACATAACAACTCAGTTTGAATGTTTTCTTTAGAAGACTTATTGTTGCCTTAAATTCTGTTTTTGCAGATTTGACTTGTTTCAATTTTATCTCTGTTGGAATGAGATAAGGAGGAAGCTATTTATTATGCATAAGCTGTCATTTTCTACTCTGGAAAATGGTGAAATTTGTTTTTCCCATAACGACTGATTATTAACTGTTTTTTGTATATACACCAAATGATTATTTATGTTTTATTTGAGTTTTCACGCGTTTGTAGTGATTATCCGTTAGATGTTAAATGTAACGCACAGATACAATGCGTGTATATTTTTAACTTCCTGTTTAGCATCAATGAATATCAAATGCACATTCACAACTTTTACTTATTTCTTTATAATCTAAGTGAAAATACAATCGCAGTTAGGTAGCTTGTCACGTTTGTGTCGCGAATGGTTTACAAAATCTCAAACCTAGATTAATCACCGTACGGATAAAGACTGTTCTTGAACAAGATAAAATATACTAATGGATTAACTCGCAGCTTACACGGACCGTCGTTCTTACAACGTTGCAGACGGTTGGGATATATGTGATATTGTGGCTCCTAACTTTAACGTTTCAATCAGAAACTGGTTACGGATAAGTGATATTTTTATATGCCATACATTGTGTTTGAGGGCTGGCTCATCTGCGTTCTTTTCGTATTAAATTTTTAAAAAGTAAGTTCCACCCAGCTTCTTCTCAAGAGCCCTACTTTGTGCAATATAATCCCGAGGAAAGCTCTTTCGATGGCTACAATGTTAACCACTTCTGGTCAACTGTTATCTTACATATCCTCACAATCTGTATGTGTGTATTAATTTTACAACAACCATATTCCGTACCAGTCTATCTTGCATTGGTCTTGGGCCTAGTATTTGGCGAAGATTTATAAAAAGAAAGTAAGTGGTTTGTTTAAAAAGATGTTTTGTTCTGGTTGAGTGCTATCAGACTAAATAGAAATACGGACTAGAACAGACCTCCTTCAAAATTGTATGAAATTTATTTTATTTTCTTCAACCTGGTTGAAACGCTTCTTCCATTAAAGGGAAGTTCGCTGTTTATTCGCGAGAATTTTTGGTCAGCGATCGTCTTGCGCGTCTTTTGGTAATGCACAGATACAATGCTTTTATATTTCTTAACTTCGTATTTAGAATCACTGGATACCAAATGCACTTTTTACTCTTTTATTATATCTAAGTAAGCACCCGATAGCATTTAGGGAGTTTGCACGTTTGTGTCGCGAATGGTTTCCAAAATCTCGAAGATGGTTTAATCAACGCACGGATAAAGACTGTTCTTGAACAAGATAAATATATACTCATGGATGAACTCACAGCTAACACGGACCGTCGTTCTTACAACATATATATATATATATATATATATATATACATATATATATATATATATATATATATATATATATATATATATATATATATATATATATGTATTACGTGTTTTTAACTGAAAATAAATAATTTAGACGATCAACGGAGGTTCTAATATCTTTCTGGAATATGTTTTCCATTTTCCGATAATTTGACTTTACCAGACAACTTGTTTTCAACGTTACAAGGCAAGGCTGTGGTGAGTCTACAAAAATGTTTTGCGATCTTTGTGTAACGTTGCAAAAACATTTTAATAGCGTAATTGTAGCAGGCGCGACGATTGAATGATGATACAAGATATAAAAACTCAATTATTGTAGAATAAATAGACATTTTTTCCTGAGAAATAAGGCCGACTGGTCTTTTTACTATACGACTCTGGTGAAGGCAAACATAGTTGTCTCCCCTCAGAACTACTCTACTTTAAAAGAAAAAGTCAAACTTCACTTATGGCAGTAGTCAAATTACATTGAATAAAGTTTTACTGCAATCTTGAAAGTTCATCTGTTTTTCTTTACAACGACAAACACATAACTTTTGATGTACAGACGACACAGTAACTCCTCACAGAGCTGGATAAGGATGTTCTTCTAATGTTTTCCGCTGAAATGAAGTTGATAGATTGTAGTGAATCAGTCCCTAGATTTGTTGCTAGAAAAGTTGGATAACTGTATCATTTTAGACAATGTTTTCTTGCCCAAATTTATCTTACATATTTATGATTATACTCTTCGTCCATGCTTTGAATATTGCTGCCACCTATGGTCTGATTCTCTTTGTATATATTTAGACATACTTGATAAAATCCAAAGTAGAATCTGCAATGTTATTGGTCCTGACCAGACATCTTGTTTCAGTCACTGCCCCTGTCGTAAAGTAGCTTCTTTGGACATTTTCTATAAACAATTCCATGTTAACTGTTCTGACAAACTTAATTTAATTGGTACCTAGACTTTTTTAATATAAGCGTAATACTAGATTGGCAATAAATTCTCAAATATTTACAGTTGATATGTCTTGATGTAAGCGAAAGTTCTATGCTGACAGTTTCGCTTGTCGGATTCTCTTCCGACTTCATGCTTTCCAGTCAAGTGTGATATTCAAATATTTAAATGCAATGTCAATCGTTATATTCTGCCTTTTTAATTTCTGTACTTTTAATTTTATCGATTCTTGATATTTTTTCTTTTTCTTATATTCTTTCATCGTCGTCCTTTATCTTAGTGGCTTTAATGCCTTGCCTGGAGAGATTATATATAAAAAGAAACAATATTGTATATTATATTACTGATCACTGTAAGATCACCATTACCTGGAATATCTTTAATAAAATATCCACAAACATTAATCAACTCACATAACAAGAGTTACGTCTTTTTCCTTCGAGGCGAGCGTTGTTCCCACCATAGAAAGCAGTCGAACAAACATTGTGTATCCGCCGCCTAATACTATAGATTTTTTATTTTTATTGAAATCTTACATTTATCTGAACTTTTCTTTTTATATTTTTTTCTTTTAATATCGCTCTTATCGAATTTAATAACTCTCATAATTATTTTATATCGGATTTTATTCTTTACATTCTCCATCCAATTTATTTTGAAATAATCTTTTTTTATATATATTTTAATTCTATTACGATTAAATAATTGCTTTCTTTGAGATGATATTTTCTTTAAGATCGAAATTATTTGTAATATTTATTGATTTCTTTTTAAATCACAGAGATTGAAATTTTTTGCAGTAAGTACAAACATGAAATGTCCTAGAAAACTTCTCGGCCTGAACAATAATCCCTTCCTCATATTCGTTCAAACTTGGTAAATTTGGTCAAGCAGTGGATATTTCAAAACACACTGGTTTGGTTTGATTAACGGCATATCAACACTTTATGGGTATTTAAAAATTTTTGCTGGTAATTTGTCACTTGTTTTCCAGTAATGGAATGCTAGCAATTTGTTTTTACTATGAAAAAGTATTGCTAGAATTCTTAGTACAAAAATATATTTTTATACTTTCATCATAATTTCACCCCAGTTTCAAGGTTCAGTATTTACTCATAGCTGGGACCTTAACAGGAGCTACCCTCCCGAAAACACACTAGTAGACTTATAATTAGAGTCACTTATGAACATAAAATATACACAATAGGAATATAAGCAAATACAAATATATAAAATACACTTTGAAATACGTATTTTATTTATTATTTCATTTATTTATAATTATGTATTTTGTTACGAAGTTTCCCATTATTTTGAGTTATTCTGGTTAATTACTTTTACATTTTTATAATATTTTTCGACTTTGTTGGATTTCATAATATCAGTTCTTGATTCACAGCAATGTTTTTAATTTCTTTTTCGATTTTCATATAATTTTTAAATGAGTTGTCACAGACTATATTTCGTGTTTATTCAAAGCGAATATTTTAAATTTGCAAATATGTCTTTTCGTCTTCAAGAGTTTGTTTTGCTTATAAATCTAATTTCTTTTCCGGATTAATATTGCAAATTTTATTATTTTCTCGTGAATATATTTTCCTTAATCAATATTCTTATTTTGTTTATGAAAGACATTCTATCAATTTCTTGAGATTTCATATAAATGTAATTCATGGAATCTAATTTCAATTAAAACAAAACATAATCAATTCTATGTTGATGATAACGATAATGGTAAGATTAGCCGTTTCTACACAGAAAACATTCGTCATTCACTGACCGAAAATAAATATCGTTACTCTCGGTTGAAATTAATAGAAATTGTCTATTAAAACAGTCATGACTCTCCTTTATCTTAGTGGCTTTAATGCCTTGCCTGGAGAGAAATTATTAAAAAACAAAACAGTATGGTATATTATATTACTGATCACTGTAAGATCACCATTACCCGGAATATCTTTAATAAAATATCTACAAACATAAATCAAATCACATAAGAAGAGTTATGTCTTTTTCCTTCGAGGCGAGCGTTGCTCCAACCATAGAAAGCAGTCGGACAAATATTGTGTGCACAGACTATATTTCGTCTCTTGTTTATTCAAAGCGAATATTTTAAATTTGCAAAGACGACTTTGCGTCTTCAAGAGTTTGTTTTGCTTATAAATCTAATTTCCTTTCCTGATTAATATTGCAAATTACCCTCTGTTGAAATTAATACAAATTCTCTCTTAAAAGAGGTTTTCAGAATAGGATACTTCTAAAATCTGTCAAACGTTATCAGTGTTTCGAATACCGATGTGAGTTTCCTTCCTAACCTTTTGTTGATCATCGCGTGGAAATTCAACATTTTGATCATATCATTATTTTTCTTAATGTTACACGGACTTCACATTTCCAGTTGTTGCTGTTCGTAATTTCCCCCTCCTTTTAATTAATGCCGAGTCTCCTGTTTCGAATACGGCCACAACTTCCATACACTATTTCTATTCGAGTATCAAATAGCTTATCACGAGATGCACTACAGCCAACCGGGTTAGATTCAATGTTTTCTTTCACCTAAGATGGTTAATAACAAAGGCAGGAGTGCTCAGTATGCTCTACGTGTTTACACGTACCTAGAGAGAGAGAGAGAGAGAGAGAAGCAATGCATTTGTATCTTTCCCAATGTTATAAATGAACGTAGTAATATCGGCTTCAATTTGAACTCTGCACAACCAATTCCGTATTTCCAAGCCGACGTCCGCTACGTTTCGTACATATTCACCCCATTACTAGGACTAACCCAGAATTTGACATCAGGACCTCACCCAGAAATGTGCAAAGATATCAATTGGAGAAAAGATCGGAAGTCATGTTTATTGACTATCACTTCGTTTGTCACATTAGTTCGATCAAAAGCTTGTTCTCACCAATCCTGTTTAAACTGAAAGAGTTTCAGAATAAACATTAAAGAGTGTAACCATTAATGTGGGGAAATAACTTGAAAGTTCTGAATGGTTAAGTGTCGCGTTCATATGCTTTCATGGAGACCTATCAATGTGCAGCCTACCACAAGAAATTAATGTTTCCAAATTAGGTTTTCCTGACTTACTATTCAAATATATATTTTTCTCGACTACATTTATTTCATCATATGCTTGTTACATTTTTATCGCATCACTTGTCCTTGATACACTCGACGGCCATTAAGCAAGTAACATGGACCTGTAAATAAATAATAACATTCGAATGAAAGTTTTATAACAAATCTTTATCTTTAGGAATTAAAGTTTCTGAGAGATAGAGAATACCCCAAAGAAACTGTTTCTTATGACAAATAACAATTGTTATCCAAAAACAGCTACTGCGACCATAGGAAAGTAAGTTCTCTTAGATTTTTAAGCATTTCAGCCCAAACAAGTTGGGGGGGATACTAGTACACAAAGGGCTCCAGAGAGTGTAACTAAGGGAAAAGACTTGGTATAAGGGGGGTTGAGGAAAGGATGAAAGAAGAATGGGCATCAATGCATCAGAAGATGTCGATTGACATTACATTTAGATTTTTGAAGATTATAGTTTTCAGGAAAGCAGATAAGAGGAAGGGAGTCCCACTGTCGGGAAGTTCGAGAGAAGAATCTGTTGGAGTAGATTACATCTACATTTTTTGACAGTAAATGAGTGGGACCGAGATGCCCACATAGTAGCACGTTTAACTTCATGCAGTAGCGGCACCAGTGAGAATAGCTCGTCAGAAGAAATTCCATGAAGATATTAATAGAAAAGTCAGAGGGAAGCCAAAATAAGTCGGTGAGAAAGTGACTGGAATCGAGATGCCAATTCAGGACCAATCAAGCTGCATATCCGTCTTTGGATTTTGTCGAGATCCTTGAGATGAACAGCGGGGTCACCAAACTATATACGGCAACAGTATTCAATGCATGGACGAATGGTAGATTTGTAGATGTGATTGATGGACTCAGACGAGAAAAACTTTCTTGCACGATACAAAGATACACCTCAAGTCAGGAGAAAACGTGAGACCTAGAAGGCGAAGTGAGGCACACTCGTTGTTTTGAGCATCAACCATGCTGATAAGAGGCAGGGAAGATTCTCTATGGCGAGTAAATGACAGCAGTTTCGTTTTTTATGCATTAAAATTCACAAGCCATTTCTGTCGTTTGGAGGTCGTTTTCGAGACCAATGTCCGGGTTAAATTTGTCAGCAATGACGGATTTATTCTAAAGACAGAAATAAATGGTAGTGGGTTCTGCGTAGATTATACTTGAGAACTGATGACGTCAAGAAATCATTGATGAAGATCAGAAAGTGTGTACAGCTCAGGATAGTGCTTTGATGAATACCAGCGTTCGTATGGAAAGGACTGAAAGAAAACCAATTCAAAGCAACCTTCATTTGACGGTCATACATGAATGATTGGATTAAATCCAATAATCCTCCTGTAGTGCCGTATTCCTGAAGCTTATATAGAAGGCCAACATGCCAAACACTGTCAAACGCATTTGATATATTTAGAGTCGCAGTTCGAACTTTACGTTATAAAATCCATATAATCAACAATTTTTCTCTTGTTTACATAACTAGGTATATTTTGTTAAGAAAATCGGATTAAAAGAATATCTAATTAAACAGATAATTTGTCTCATTCATGCAATACTGAATTTTCCAGGTCTGATCGACTAATTCGTGGAAATATGAAATGTCAGACGAAATCAATGGTTACTGCGAATACTAAAATTACAGAATGCTACAAAAGAAGTTTATTATATTTTTTTAATTTTTAAAAATTTAAAATATAGTTTTGGAAGTCAAGATTACCTATAGTTTACGCTACATTTGTATATGGACCCACAGATCTTTTCCTCTAATTAACGATAGAATGTTAGCAGATACAGATGCATTCTATACGAATACAATCAATCAAAAGTAACTTTATAGACTAAAACATAGCATTTATAAGATAATTTTGAGAATTCGAATTGAAAAATAACACAGCAGAAATATATATTAAAATATGGTTTTAAAAATTGTCTTGCAAATAAAATATGGCTGGGCATTTTATGGTAAAGGCTATTTGTTAATATATATATATATATATATATATATATATATATATATATATATATATATATATATAGTCATGCACAGACAGGCTGTCTCGCAGCTCATCCGACTTGGCATTAGTTAGACTTTCTACCCGCAGGCTATCGTCGCACAGCCGAGCGGAAGAGAAATTTTAACGTTTTTACTATCCGAAAGACGTCAGTAGCTAGAAGAGCTCGATTCGAATTGAAGAGCATTGCATTAGCAGCAGCAGACACTGTTTATAAAATCACCCTCTACGAGAGCTCAATCGAATTATCTTGAGAGCATAAATAGTTATCCACTTACAGGATGTTTTGCCGTATCACAGCTCTTCAGTGTGGAAAGACATCCGTTTGCTTGAATCCGGGATCGAAATATAATAGGAAAAAGAACAAATAGGAAACTTTTATAAATCTAATATATTTCTCTTTTATTAAACATTAATCAGAGAATGAGATATGTAGAAATAGAAAAAATCTGGTATTTTTAATTTGTTGGTTGATTTTCATCGGTTAAGTAGACTTAAGATGTATTTCACTTGACAAGCAGATTATTAATATATTTTAGCGTATCATAATTCTGCTTTGTCTATACGGAATTTGGATGATGATGCATCTTCGTGAGTGTGCGTGTGTGCGTGTGTGAGCGACGTTGATATATATTAACATCCTATTTCCTATTTGTTCTGTATCCTTTCATTCTGCATTCAATCGGATTCCGATTAATATTTTTAAGGCATGCTATATTATATATTAAATGCTCAAATGTCAAGAATAGAGCGTCTGTAAACATACACGTGGACACTGGAGTCAACATCCTAAGACGACAGTATGCTTCATGCTATACGCAACCGTCAGGCCTGATACAAAGAATAATAATCCCACTATAAGTTCGGTGTAAAGGTAGGGATGTTCTGTTTTATTTGTTTTAATGAATTTTTAAAAGGTAATTGAATCGTTCACGTTCTAATTAATTATTTACCTGGTATCGATTATTTTTGCTTTGTAATCGTTTGTACGGGGTGCAAGAATAGTGTCATTAAATCAAAATCGTATGCAGGTATGAGGGATGCAGGTACTTGACTAAATTTGAATATCACCTGTGTGTTCATCACCACCACCACCAACACCACCACCATCATCATTATCATCATCATCATCATCACCAACACCACCACCACCACCACCATCATCATCATCATCATCATCATCATCATCATCATCATCATTGTCGTCATCATCATCGTCGTCGTCATCATCATCACCATAATCATCATCATCACCATCCTCATCACCATCCCCATCATCATCATCATCACCATCATCACAGTGTGTCGATTGTGCAGATCATTCTTCAACTGCAGACTTTAGGATTATCCATCACACTACGTAGGTCTTCAGGCGAGGCAGCTTGCGTATTCACATATATCCTGGTTTATTATGATTTTAAATACGCAACTAATGCTGGTCGGTCCATAGTTTAGTGTCCACAACAGAACCTCAATTATAAGCCTGTTCTTAATTCTCCAGAATGTCCTGCAAAACTTATACTTCTCTCCCGAGTGGCCTGAGGTATAAATAGATCTTATGACGTTGGTATAATGATAGTATTAGGTCATCCCATAAGTTATGTCTGAATTTTAACTTTTTCTTAAAATGAACGAAAATTTAAAGAGTATTTTAAAATGTCTAATGGAGCTGAACATTATTTTTATGTTTAGATGCATTTAAACTGATCAAATTTTATTTCAGAGAACAATAAAATTAAATTTGGTTTGATTAAAACCCTGCTAACATGGAAGTTCCCAAGAATCGTTTGAAGCACATAATGATTTATGAGTTCAAGAAAGGAAACTCAGCAGCTGAAGTGGCTAGAAACATTCACTCAGTTTATGTAAGAGAAATGTGTGAATGAAAGAACTTGCAGAAGATGGTTTGCAAAATTCAGAGGTGGAGATTTCACACTTGAAGATGAAGATCGAACCGGACGTCCAGTTGAGTTTGATGAAAAGATTCTTGAAGCAGCCCTTGAAGAAAATTCTGCTTTATCATTTGCGGAATTGGCAATGGTTCTCAGTTCAAACCATACAACTGTCCATCGTCATCTTCAACAACGTGGAAAAGTTCCTAAACTTGGAAAATGCGTGCCTCATGAATTGTCTGAAAACAACCTCAAATCCCGAGTTGACATCTGCTCTTCTCTCCATTCTCACCAACTTGTTTCACCTTTTTTGGATGGACTTGTGAGTGGCGACGAAAAATGGATCTTTTATCGAAATGTTAAGTGTCGTAAACAGTGGCTTGGTAATGGGGAAGGACCCCAGCCACAGCCGAGAAGGGAATTTCATGGACAAAAGGTTCCTCTTTCAATCTGGTGGGATTACCAAGGAATAATCCACTTTGAATTCTTACCACCTAATGCAAAATTAATGCTCAAATATACTGTCAGCAATTATAGCGTTTGAACCAAGCTTTGAGGAAAAAAAGACCTGCTCTAGTGAATCGAAAACGGGTGATGTTTCACCAGTACAATGCGCGACCACAGGCAGCAAGAATCGCGTCACAAAAGATCGAATAACTTGGTTGGGAGAAAATTCCTCATCCGCCTTATTCTCCCGACCTTGCTGCTTCAGAATACCATTTGTTTCGTAGCTTACACAATCATTTGGAAGAAACAGATTTTGTAACACAGTAAGAGGTTAAAACTGACATTTGTGAGTTCTTCGAATCAAAGTCAAAAGAATTTTACAGTAATGGAATTAGTAAGCTTGATAATAGATGGAAGGATATCATAGATAATCAGGGAAAATACATTGTTGATTGAATCTGTAATTAAATGTACCATTTGGTCACTTGTTTTTTTATTCAAAATTCGGACAGAACTTATGGGATGACCTGACAGTTCTGCTTAGCAATGCCGTCAGAATCATTTGAAGAAAACGTTGAATGAAGAACAGTTTAATCTTAAGAGTCACATGGATTAATAATATAGTAATAAAGAATAGGATAGTTGCGGTAATGCGTCCTACAGAAAAACCACGCATTGCGACACACTCTGCGACGACCTTTCCGGGGTGCAGACGTTATACTGATAGCACGTGGACTATTCCATGTTCAAAATTTAGTGTAGAGCAGGTTGGTTGTCACAACAATAGATAAACATAAATATACAACACAAAGAAAAAAAAGAGATTCGTTTCTAGTCGCACATTTTTCAGGATATTGGAAAGTAATCCAACCATTGAATGAGCAACCTATTAGAAATGGGAACTTTTTCCGCTTATTATGAATTCGCTTATGGTGTAACGGAAATCAGCGCGGAAATTTGATGCAACAAGCTGAGTTCAAAATCCGAGCGAGTCTTCTGTGTCTACCTTCGCATTATTGTTCTTGGATAAAGCAAGATGTTCTCCGTATATATGGATTAAATAACTGGAAAAAATCTGAGCAGTCTACGCTTGGGTGACAACTAGTTTAAGCGTGTGAAAACTCTGAATTCGAAGCTATGGAGAAACATCGAGAACTATTCTATATTTCTTGTGAATTCTTGACTGTTAGCTGATTGTAAAGAGAACAAAACATCTGTGAATAATCATAATTCCGGACTTTGTGAAAGAGCTGGGCATAAAACAGTATCTGCATTGGAAATCTCAAATCATTATTCTAGCGTCTTTTCAACTACAACATGATAATTCTTGATCGTTATCGACTACCTCTTAATGTTCTCCTTCATGTCATTCACAGACTGAAATCCATTCTCGTCAAAGACGATTATAATGTTTTCAAATTAAAAAAAAAAACACGATCTTAATTGCATTGGACTGAGAGTCCTGGGTGTGACAAATATGACAATAATTGTCTCTTATTAGCATCAGCATATATATATATATATATATATATATATATATATATATATATATATATATATATATATATATATATATATATATATGTGTGTGTGTGTGTGTGTGTGTGTTTGTGTGTGTATGTGTGTGTGTGTATGTATGTATACACAGTGATTGAACAGTAATTCCCTGTTTTATGTATGATGAACTCTTCCGTTTTGTACAAATTATAGTTGGACGGGAAAATTCATCATGGCTAAAATCTGGTTTTAATTTTCAGTCACCTGATATATATATATATATATATATATATATATATATATATATATATATATATATATATATATATATATGTGTGTGTGTGTGTGTGTGTGTGTGTGTGTGTGTGTGTGTGTGTGTGTGTCTGTGTGTCTGTGTCTGTATGTGTGCGTGTGTACGTGTACATATGTAAGTAAAAAGAGACAGAGAGAGACAGATAGATAGATACGTTTGAACAATCTTAGGTACATAGGTATGATAAAGGAATCTTACTTATCTTGTATCTCATCATTCGATATGATCAGTTAACAATTTGGTACGAGGTACCGGATAAATTGTGGCAGGATGTACTCAAAGACTTTTCAGACCCGAAATGAGCTCAATCGTCTGCTACCTCATAATATATACATATGTACGTGTCTCTCTCTTTCTTTCTTTCTTTCTTTCTTTCTTTCTTTCTTTCTTTCTTTCTTTCTCTCTCTCTCTCTCTCGCTCTCTCTCTCTCTCTCTATGTGTGTGTGTGTGTGTGTGCGCGCGGGCGCGCGCGCAGGCGCGCGCGCAGGGTCAATTTGCAAGGATTTCTTTTGCTTCTGGTACAAAACTGAAGCTATCAGATACGGATTTCTAGAAATTCCAACGACAAAAAATAGTCATAAAGAGGCAATTCTAACTTTGTCCAGCCGGTCTTACTCCGTGGCCGAATTGTAGAGCCAAATGTTGACTTAAGATGTGTTTTTCCCTAGGTAAAATGGGGTTGCCGATTAGATTAATCTCAGAGACATAATTCTACTGACAATATTTTGAAAATAAAACATTCCTATAACTCTAGATACATACGCAAAAGCATTCATAAAATCAATTATAATTTTTTAAAAATACAACATTTTTGATAATGGCTGAAATTATAGCCGAAAAATAACTAGGATATCCAGAACATTCGGACAATTCCAACACAATTTATGTCCGAAAAATGAAAAATAATTAAAAAAGACTTAACCGCAGTTACTTGTCACTCGTTTTAAACGAAACTTGTTTAAAAGAGGTATTGCTTCCCAGATGCACCATTATATATATATATATATATATATATATATATATATATATATATATATATATATATATATATATATATATATATATTTGTGTGTGTTTTTGTGTGTGTGTGTGTGTTAGCAGATGACATTTACAATAATATGTCTTGAAATATTTCGTTTAAAAGACATTTTTTAAAACATATATTTTAAATTTATTTTACTTGAACAGAATGCATATATATCGGTCACAGATCAGGCGTTAGCTAAATTGTATAAGTGTGTTTATATTAGCATAAAACGTAAAATAAATGTAATCGTGTCTTCTGAAACTTTATTTGTAAAAAATAAAGTATTTTTATAAATAATATACTTTTATAGAATTCCATAATTTTAGCATTCGTAGTAACCATGTTTTTCGGTTGACATTTCACATTTTGTCTGTTGGTTCCAATCCTTTAGGAACGAATGCGAAAACATGCCAAATCTTTAGCAGATGAATGCTGGGATATCTTCCTAACCAATAAGATAGGACACTTCTCATTTTCATTCACCATAATTATTTTCTTCTTTTCTTGAAGTCAGAACGCTTCGATCAATTGCCTGTATCCGTTTTGAGTTTTAAAACCATTTCTCTTCTCTGTAAAGTTTTACCTTAATACGACTGTTTTGTCTGCTGTTGTCTTGTATATATTTTTATTATCGTTCTTTGCAAACCTTGTTAATTCTGTTTGTTGGATCTTTCTGCCAATTAATTTTAATCGTGACCAATTATTCTACATCTTCAAGTCAGTAAACCGAGGTGAAAAAGATACGGATGAGGTGGGGTCGTGCGTAATAATCGCCGAATTGTACAACTAGGCACATGCTACGTGGTACTGTTTAGATTCATTCTTGACAGCCCCGCAAGATAATACATGCTCACACACACGCGTATATATGCGCATGTATTTAATGAAGAGGATCCCATTAGAAAGGCCGTTTTAATAGCCACAAATCCCTGCAGAAAGACATATCGAGATATCCATCGGAAATAGATTTTACGAAGACAAGTATGATTTAAAATATTAAAAAAGATAACATGATTTTGAAACCTACTTACCGCTTTTGGGCAGACTGATCGACTTGGATGAAAACAAATCACATGATGATAAAAAGAAAACTATATGTACACATGAATTAATTCCAAATATTATCTTTTCGTGCAATCGAAGCAGTAGAATACTAAGATCAGGGATTTTGGGGTTCCAACTAATTGTAATGATTGAATTATCTGTATTAACTACTTGTTTTTTCTGCTTGAATGATGACATTCATCTGTCACTTCAAATGGACGTCACAAATCCAAATGAATAATGAGTCAAATTATCAACAGATTTTTAAAAGATTGAAACTAATAACCAACCTTCATTCTTCGGACTTGTATAATTTTTATGATAACTTCAAAAGTTTTTAGGCAGATGCACGAAGAAGACATTAACAAGTAGGAACTTAATTATTTCGGTTTCTTCTTAGCTTCTGGTAGCAGTTCACAATTTCGCGACTTACTTTATTAGTCAACGATACAAAATTCTTTCTAACATACGCAACAAAGTTCATTTAATCAAGAGTATTAGCTAAATACCCAGTGAGGATCGACTGTATCAACAAAAATTAATCACACTACAATAGGCGCCCAACAACTTCCCCTCTTTGCAAACTTTTTTTTTTTTTTTTGGAGCACGCCACGTGATACTGTTGTCAATTGTCAGTGAACATGGCCGGGTTGCTAATTCGACAACCAGCATGGGCTGTCTTCTTACTATTATTTAACCAGAGTGGGGGAGGGAAATGAATTCATACCTTTCTCCAGTCTATCAGTTCGAAGGAAACAATTTAATCTCAGCCGAAATTTGAACACGGTTCGCTGAGTTCGTTCTTCACTCACACAATTTTCTAAGCATAGCTTATTCTATAAACAAGGCCACAATAGTGGAGACATACGATGACATTCGTAAATGACCAGCAAGACTTGCTTTAGGTGTCCAATATTCCGAATAATGAGAGTTCTAATTTTAATAATCATATATAAGATTCAAATTTCTGTGTGTGCAGTATGGACTTAAAACTATATTCTGCTTAATACTTTATTGTATCCATGGCATATGTTTTCAAAGTTTGAATTTGATTCATGTTTCGCTAGAGGTACACACGTTTAAAAATAAAAGAAAATATCAAAATGAATTATTGCAATCGTTTTGCTGTCCGTAATTAATAATAATAGCAGTTCACAATTTCGCGACATACTTTATTAGTCAACGACACAAAATTATTTCGAACATACACAACAAAGTCATTTTAATCAAGACTATTAGCTAAATACCCAGTGAGGATCGACTGTATCAACGATGTGAAAAAATGAATCACGCTACAATGGGCACCCATCAACTTCCCCTCTTTGCAAAATTTTTTTGGAGCACGCCACGTGATACCGTTGTCAATTGTCAGTGAACATGGCCGGGTTGCTAATTCGACAAAACAGCATGGACTGTCTTCTTACTACTATTTAACTATAGTGAGGGAGGGAAATGTGTTCATAACTTTCTCCAGTTTTATATTCTTTGGAAATATTCCGTTAAGTGTTGGTGAGTGAAATATTGATGTCATAGAGAATAACAGTTTGTTAGAATAACAAACAAAGAGCCAAGAATTGACTATGGATTTATTCTCAGTTCTAGAATGAAAGTAATGTTATTGCCGGACGCTGGATTTCTGACCGGAAAATTGAAATGAAATTTATGTATTCGTTCACTTGGTTCTTTCTGCTTTTTAGGTAAATATTTGACTAAAGCGCCATCAAATACTTGACAAAAGTAATAGTTATTGTCTAAGTATTTTTTAAATGTAGAAGAGAAATACAATCTTAGAAGAAACTTTAAATCCACCCATCATATTTTTAACAAAAGCGAACAAAATTATATTTAATATAAAATAATAATAATGATAAGATATCTTAAATGTAAGTGAAAATTAAAGACAGTACTCAGGAAATATAGTTTACCAAAATCGCTCAGTCGTTACTTAGAACTATACTATTCTGTACATTATGAACGGTTCAAGTGACTAATCTACCTAAGAGATTTGTAAGGATACAAAAGGCGATTACCTCACGTTGGTCGAGATAAGTCACATGGGTCACAGGAAGTCCGCTTAGTGATGTCAATTTATTCAGTACGAGAGTGGACAGTTATTCACTTTTGGTTACAGCAGCCAAACCGAGTGATTGTTTTCTTTTTAGACTGGGAAAAGAGGCCCAGGCTAAATCTGCCCCACCAGCAAATGCTACAGTTTACACGTCTTTGGCGCCGTTTCCCTATGGGATTATATCTTCCCCAGTTATAGGAATCTTCGGTTAGTAATTCTCAATTTGAGAAAACCCAAAACTCGCCCTTTCCCGTTCGTTGTGTATGTCCTCACCTGGGACAAAGTAGATGAATCCAGAATCCAAAACATGGCTTCTCCAGAAACACAAAATAAACTTCATATTATAGAAAAGACCCTTCTTTTTTGTTTCTCCCCATACTCTGCTTGCTGAGAACATATATGATATGTATGTACACCCCTGGCCAAAATCTTAAGACCAGATACAAAAGGGTTAAAAAAAAATTAAAATAATGTCACTTTAATCAAAATAAATTTATATAAATTTTAAATTTATAAATTTTAAATGTAGTTTATCAACAAACAAGTGAACATCTTAAGCTTTTAATTTATTATTTTAAAGAGATTATGAAAAATAGATTTTTGGGGGTGGTCATTTTGATAAGACCGTGTAAATAAAAATAGCAAATACAGAACAAATATGTCACAATGACAATTTAATTCTCAGTATATCCTCCATTTTTGCGAATTACTTCGAAAATTCGCATTGGCATACTCATTGTTAACTTCTGCATGAGGGTGATTGCGATGGTCACCCAGGATAAATAAACTGCAGCACGAAGAGCATCAACAGTTTCAAATTGCGATCCATGTTTATAAACATCCTTGGCCATCCATCCCCAAACATTCTCGATTGGGTTGTGTCCTGGAGAACGCTGTGTATTGCAGCATCCTTCCCCTGGAAAATCTAGTTTTCTCCACATAGGTAATTACCGATGCCTTTCTTAACATGCCAATGCAACTGGCAGCTTCTTGACGACATTTGACCTCCTGTAACTCAATAGTTCCATTGTACGAAATTGAACCACAGACGATAATTGATCCTCCTCCACTGTGTCCTGTTGAGAAAATTTATTTGGGATATCTTTTGCATGCCAGTAACGCTAAAAACTGACTGGGCCATCAAGATTGAATATTGTCTCATATGAAAACAACATTTTTTCCATTCATCCCCATGCCAAGTTTGATAATGGGAAGCAAAATGTAAGCGGGAGGTGTTATGGCGAAGAAGAAGGCGAGACATCTGCAGTCGTTTCAAGGTCTTAAACACTTTCTTATTTAAATGCCGTCGAATTGTTCGAGAACTGCATCTAACATCTGTATTCGCTTTTATGTGATTTGATGTTTGGCTTGAATCTCTCTTAACCTCTCGCTTAATGCGTCTGTCTAGAGATGGTGAGATTTTATTGGGGCGACAGCTTGATTTTTTTAGAATCATGCGTATCCGGATTTTTAATGAAGTTAACAATGACAGTTCTACTACGGCTAATTTCATTTGCTCATTGCGAAAGACTGCGTCTTTGAAGTTCAACAATCGTACCCTGTTTGAACTTTGTTAAAATCTTACCTTTAGGCATTTTAAAATCCGAAATGTAATACTGGAAATGAGCAACGTAGAGGTCTACACGCCTGATGGTATGAGCACACTGAATAGCTCTAAAATCTTTGTCTAGTAATTTGCTTTTTCACACATGGTCTTATCATTATGACCAACCCCCAAAAAATCCATTTTTCGATGTTGGTTTAAATTATTCAATTAAAATTTTAACATTTTCTATTGTTTGTTGATAAATTATATTTTCTAATTAAATGTAAACGTTTCGCAAATATATTTTGATTAAAGTAACACTAACCCTTTTGTATCTGGTCTTAAAATTTTTACCATGGATGTGTGTATATATATATATATATATATATATATATATATATATATATATATATATATATATATATATATATATATATATATATATGTTAGGGAAATGGATTCTTCCTTTCCGCGGAATAGCGCGGGCGTGGAGGAAAAATGTGTCAATCACTTGAAATATTTATGTTTCTTCAGTTCCTTTTCTTTCGAATAACCGAAAATCTAGCGAGATGTTCCGCTCTTTAGTATATTTTCCGTAGTTTTTGTCGAATATGGACGACATGAAAAGGTGAGGAGAAGCAGCAGCAAAATGATGTATAATGTACAGAATTCAAAGTTCAACATGAAAAGACGATGCGATCGTGAGAATGTCTATTAACTATGAAAGAAAGAAAGGAATAATTTTATTTGGAGCATATATATATATATATATATATATATATATATATATATATATATATATATATATATATATTATCATGTTACTTCGCTCGAGGTCGAGTTGTTGGCTCAAGAAATCTTTTGCAGTGTATGTTCACCAGAGAACAGATTTCTAAGTTGATCTTCAGCACCCTTTTGTGTGTATGTGTTAAGTGGATAACGATTCGCCCTTGCCTTGAAGAGGTTAAGATTGTAGCGATCGAGAAAACATCCTGTTGAGAGTCGCTTCCACAGGGCAGTGGTTCGCGGGAATAAGCTGCTCAAGTGGAACTTACATCACAACGATGGAATATGGAGGGAATGTGGGTGGTTTGCTACTTTGTGAGTCACCGATGATGGTTCCTAAATAGGAAGAAACGGCCGTCCATTGCTTTCTGTATTCTGTTGATGATTCTTCTAAACTCGTTGAATTACTATAATAATTATTCTAACCACCCCACATTCTATCATTTGTATAGCCTTGCATGACCCAGCTAATACACTGAAATTGAACGGCTAAGGGGAAGGAATATGTTGCTCTTGGGGCATAATCCATTAGGTTATGAATACTTGGATGAGTATCACCACGGTATTTGTGAGTATCGGCGCTATATCGAGTCTAGTCAGTTTCTTCTTCGTCACAGAGGCCCGTAAGTCTAGTCCTTATGACGCTTGCTTTGTGTCGTAAGTGCGCGGGTCGATTCTCGGTAGTGGATGCGCACGGCTGATGAGTCCCTAATAGGACGAAACAACCGTCCATTGCATTCTCTTGAAGATTCTTGTAGACTCGATGAATTACAATAATGATTGTTCTAATCACCTAAAATTCTAACACACGCATGTGATTTTTTTATGTTGGATATTGAGCATTATTTTGATACACGAGAGTTTAGTTCATAGCAAACATATATTGTTTGTTTATTTAATATTGATATAGCTAACAGAATGTGCTTTGGGTATAGTTAAAACAAGTCCTACATCTTTTGAACACTCTCCATTTTCCTGACAACTTTCTTGTGAGTTGATAGGACCGTGCCATTTGGTATGCATATGTGCTTTTTGTGTCCCTTCTTCATGCGTCTATATTTTTTTTATTAAGTATCGTGGCTTGCCTGATTAAATATATGATGTCTCTTTGCCTATACATATGGGATTAAGGAAAAGGTTTCCCTGTGTTGGTGTGGGGGCATGTGTGTGCGAGCGAGCTTTGTATATGAACACTATTACTGCAGATGGCTTGTGATGCGAAGCAGAGTTGAGGTTATTTCCATGTCCACACTGTCTCTATCCAAAAATACCTACGCTATTGTACAGGCTTCTCTATAAATATAGAACATTTTAAACAACATCAAGTCGATGAGATCATAATTAACTTCGCTTTTATTCTATTATTTTTTACTCTCAATGCATCTGAAAATGTTCAAATCTGCTTTCCTTATGATTAGCCACTATTAGTTATTGTACTCTGCGAAACGTCCTCATTCTTCATATGCTATTCTCAATATCGGGCGCCACAAAATCATCACTGTCTCTTGAAATAATCTGCAATAGTAAAAAAGAATTCGTTCAGCGATCACACTCAAAGATTGCAATTATAACATACTGCAAAAGTATATTTTTCATTTCTGATGTTATCTATTCAGTCATTCAAAACTTATCTTATTTCTAAAATGTACGTTTCACTGTTCCAATATATCTTCAATTCAGTTCTCCCCTATCGATACCTGTTACTTTCTTCATGTAATAGCCTTCGCTACTGGAAGAATTTAAAGAACGCTATTTTCATACTGAAAAATACGTCAAGTACTGTTAAATACTGTTATTCAGTTAACAGTATGAAAATAGCGTTCTCTAAATTCTTCCAGTTCCTAAGGACATTTTATTTATTTTTTATTATTAGTCACTTTATTTAATAAATTCATTTCTTTTTTTGCCTTGAAAATGTCCACATTGGCTACTAGTACAGCTTTCCTATTGTCTTTTACATTTATCAATATTGTCTTTTCGAGAGGTTAACTCTGAGAAAGTTTACATATATATGTATATATATATAATGCATAATATACACATATTTTATATATCATATATCTATCGATCTATCTATCTATATATATATATATATATATTATATATATGATATATTATATATACATAAATTATATTTATGTAGACACACATTAAATATATACATTATATATATA
>OZ038495.1:14362518-14447518 GCA_964036315.1 Acanthosepion esculentum | reverse complement strand
CTTAACATAGCACGAGGAAAAAAAAATCTGGCACAATACGCAGGTCTTGATAAATTAATAACTGTTAGTGAAATTATATGTCTGGATGAGTGTGGCGTCAAACACACAAATGTTAATATATATCCTGTCTCCTAACTAGATTGTATGGGTATCACATTTACAGCTGCCGTAAAAGCATTAGATGCGTCCTTAGCAAGATTTATGGACCCCATTTCTCTTCAGCCTGGCAGTTAATGTAGAATTTATATTCTCCAAAACATGCTGCCTTACTAAGGAGAAAGAGTCATGTTTAAGATCCTACAGCTTGACTGGTTGTCTTCCTAAACCAAATGAACCAGCCTATCCTATAATTGATGATGGTTTTAATTTAGAGATATACTTCGCCTTGATTGGTTGCTTATAAAGAATATAAATACTTGCTATATAATCAATAGCTACTGGGAGACAGATTTATGCCCTTCCCCAAGATATTTGTAAGAAATAAAAAATGACGATATGTTGTAATTAATATAGGCACACCAGTTAGATTTTCCACGCCGATAGCCGCTACACTGACTGTATCTGTACAAATCGACAAAGAATTCGATTTAGTACATGTTAAAATGTGAAATAAGTATCAACTATTATTTGCGTTCGAGCTTATCTATTTCGTTGGAGACCAAAATTATAAATGAGATACATAGACAAATTTGTATGAATATTTACTTCATTTTGTCAGATTATTTTCCTAAGTATACAACAATCGCCATCTTATATTAATTATTTATACTTATTAGATAATAAATATAATCTGCAAAAGAAATTAAATCCACGTGAAAAAGAAGTAAAACAAAATAAAAAATAAAAAAGAGTAAGGTTCTATCTGTATTAGAAGTCCTTTTACCGAAAAATTCAACTTATTTATTGAATGACCCTCGTATATATATATATATATATATATATATATATATATATATATATATATATATATATATATAGTTGGATTAATGTGAGTTGGATTTATTTATGGTTGCGTATATCGGTGTTTTATGGTACTACCGTAAAGCACTGATATACACAACCATAAATAAATCCAAAATTTCAGTTTGTCTGACGATCACAAAGAGCGTGAAACCCAGGGTGACAAACTCACATCAATCCAATTAAATATATAACTCTATCACTGATATTGTACGCTTTCCAATAAGTATATATATATATATATGTATATGTGTATATATATATATATATATGTGTGTGTGTGTGTGTGTGTGGGAATACACATTATATATATATTTATATATATATATATATATATATATATATATATATATATATATATAGATAGATAGATAGATAGATAGACAGATAGATATTTTTACCTGTTTCACTCAAACAAGGTGAGAATTGAACGAAGACACAAGGTGTAACTGAGAGCGAAAGAAAATGAGTAAAAGTTATTGAGGACAAAAAAGAGAGGAATCAGGAACTGTGATGGCGTTTGACGTTGTATTAAGAGTTTTTTTTTTAGATCGGTAGAGAAGAAAGGAACCGAAATAGAGTTCGACAGATGAGAAGTAAGGGAGAATAACCTATTAGAATCAACCTTACGGTTACATCTAGTTATTTGAAAAGTAAAAACATCAGAAATACGTGCCTTGTATTACGCTTATATTCAAGGTTCCTGCGTGCAAGGGGTGAAGGGTCATAGGAGAAATTTTCAAGAAAATACTTATTGGAAAAACTGAGGACAGGCATGTCACATTGATGGAAAAGTGATTGAATTCGAGATGCCAGGCTATGATCGATAATATTACAGACCTTTCTTTGCATTTTATTAGGATCTCCCAGATATATAGTCGGGGCCCCAGATTAAATATAGCAGCAATGCACAATGCACAGACAGATTAAAAATGTACAAGAATGTTTGTATCCAGAAAGTGTGTTTGGCGCAACACAATGAACCAACTTACCTTGCAGCTGATAGATATAAATTGTTGGTGGAATGGAAAGTTAGAGATAATTGATTATGATCAAACATTTTTATGCATCATCATTGTATAAGCAAATTGTGTTAAGAAATAATATAAAAACAGTTAAAGAATGTTCAACGGAGATGAAAAATATGGAGGGAAATTCTCTCTATTAACGCTGATGGAGCCGAATTGGTTGAATAAGTTCGATAAATACCAGCAGTAAAATATGAATTATCTCGGGTTATACATTAATAGTAAAATGCGTAATTCAAGAAATTCGAATAAATGTAAAAGAAAATTACTTAAAATGTCGTAAGTTCATCCTGATTATAGATATGATAGATAGATATGAACAGACACACACATATATATATACACACACACACACACACACACACACACACACACACACACATATATATATATATATATATATATGTTGCATGAATCATTCATACAAAATTTTTTCAGTCGATATGACATGAACTAAATTGTTCAATAAAAACTGAAAAAACTACTACAACAAAAGAATTCTCCAATTACCATATTAGTAAAAAAAATCGCACTCACTTTTAAACTTAAAAAAAAAAACTTATTACTATTTCCCAAATATCTTCTTTTTTGACATTATTACCACAATTTTCTATGGTGCTTTCAACTGTTTTCATTTTCCTTTTTGTCCTGTGAACTCTGTTCAATTTTTTTCGCAATCGATATATATATAAAATGGCCAAGGTGTCGTTTTCGACACCTTATGATTGTTTTTTAATATTTGGCATGCAAAATAATCATATATGGTTAATGAAATTACTCATATGTTTTCAATACATAGTTTATTCAAGAATATTGCTATTACACAACATTAGACATCATTTTGAAGTAGGCTATAACATTATTTCTACAATCCTGTAGGACCAACTATTTAGCAATATCTTAGACAATCTTTACATGTTACTAACAGTACCCTAGTTTCATCCTTTGCACATTTGCCGTGTTATGATATTATTTCAATGCATTTACCCTATAAATAGCCTAGGTGTCAAAAACGACACCTCGGCCATTCAAGGTAAAACCTCAAATATCAGCTATTCCACTGAATATTTTTTAAAGAATTAAGTCTGTTAAGCATCTTTGCTAAAATTCAATAATTGTCCATAAGCCTCAGCATCGAACCAAAACTAGTTATTCCATAGAGGTGACAGGCAGAAATGGTTACTGTCGTATCGAACAGGCTACATTTGTTGTGGTCAGTAGAATGATTGAGAGATTCTGGGAATTGTTTGCAAGAAAAGAAATGAAAAATTTACAACCTTTTATTACAGACTGTCATACACCAAATTAGAAACGGTGAAACTAAACCCATTTTCTTCTTTTCTGTCAAGTTGAATACAGTATAAAAGAAATACAGTAAACTCTTCAAGAGAACTTCTGGCAATTTATCTGTCCCTGAAACAGTTTTGGCATATCTTAGAACGTCGATATTTTGCCATATAGACTGACCACAAGCCACTCACATACGCCTTGTGTAGTAACTCAAATAGTCACCATGTGAAATGTATCCCCTTCATTATATTTCACAATTCACCTCAGACATTCGTTAAATCACAGGTAATGAAAACATTGTAGCTGACACGCTTCTTTCTAGAGCAGTAATTCCAACAGTTGATTCAAATGTACTAAGTTTATAAGGGAATTGCCAAAGAACGGATGAAAAATTCTACTCTATGAAATGTTCAGAATGATACATCACTTAAGTTACTTACGTAGACAAATCTTGCATCACTTTCACGGTTTATCAAACCCAGAAAGACAAGCTACAGCCAAACTCATCGGTGATCGATTTGTTTGGCCGAACATGTGCAGGGATATTCAACAACAAAGTTGAAATAAATGTCAGAAATACAACAATAAATAGATATACAAAATCACTGCCAGGACATTTCAGCAAACACATGGAAGAATTAATAACTTACATATTGAGATTGTTGTACCATTTCCAATACTAATGGATTCAGCTACTTGCTAACAATAGCGGATCATTTTAGTAGGTGGCCTGCCATATTCCCAATCAAGGACATTTCAGCAGAAACCATTGCCATTCTGGATCAATGGAGCACAACATATTGTGTACCTTTTAGTCATTACAAGTAACGGGCACAGTTTCAATCTGTTGCTCTGAGAATTTGCTAAAGTTCTTGGGTCTTAACACTAGGATGGCCAGCTTCTTTGATATATATATATATATATAAAATGGCCAAGGTGTCATTTTCGACACCTTATGATTGTTTATTATTTTGCATAAAAAATAATCATATATGGTTAATGAAATTACTCGTATGTTTGCAATACATAGTTTATTAAAGAATATTACTATTACACAACATTAGACATCATTTTGAAGTAGGCTATAACATTCTTTCTACAATCCTGTAGAACCAACTATTTAGCAATATCTTAGATTCCACAGTCTTTACATGTTACTAACAGTAATCTAGTTTCATCCTTTGCACATTTGCCGTGTTATGATATTATTTCAATGCATTACCCTATAAATAGCCTACGTGTCAAAAACAACACCTCGGCCATTCAAGGTAAACCCTCAAATATCAGCTATTCCACTGAATATTTTTTAAAGAATTAAGTCTGTTAAGCATCTTTAATTGACCGTAAGCCTCAGCATCGAACCAAAACTAGTTATTCCATATTAATTTGTTAAAAATTTGAAGGTGTCGAAAACGACACCTCGGCTATCCTAGTGTTAAAAATAAGATAAATTTAAAAATTAAAAATAATATTAATGTGATTTATATTAAATTTAATTAAGTATATATTTTTTAAAAATAATATTAAAGAACATAAATATACTAAAAAATAAATTTATACATTTTTAACTTTAAGGATCAGTTAAATCAAGTTATATTAAAAAACATCTATACAAATTTATATAAAAAAATACTAAAAAAACATAAATAAATGTATTGATGAAGAGGTGTAAGTGATATAAGAAAGAGTGTTCATAAAACAGGCGACAATTATTAGATATAATGAATATGGTGACAAAAATGGAAATATAGAAATTAGAAATAGTTATATATTCGACATTTGAAAATTTTTTAGTGTTCTATTTCAATTTAGTAATATTTTATTTGGGATCTAATTCCATTGGTTAAAAATATTCCAATACATTTCCTACGTAACAGTATTGGGATAGACAAAATTTGTAAAAAAATGTGGATCACAGAGCCTTGATATTTATCTGACTCCTGATTGGTCAATTAATGCCAATATCATGTTTTTTACTACGTACGCACGACTAAAATTAATTAATTTACCGCCAAAAATCTGTCTATGTGTTTCGAGCCTATCACGTGACATACAACATTATAAATAGTTAGCGACATCTTCGACTTTTTCTTTTAACTCTGTTTTTCTCAGAACCACAACAATGTAGTCCGTGAAGAGCCGGCGTCTGTCACTTACAGAAGACGCAATGACACACGCGCATACGCGTACGTACGAATATTGAACATGTCGGAACTCATCTCATTCACACATTACACATAAATCTATTCAATTTCTAACAGTGAGATTTACTTCAGCAATTGACATGCCGTCCGAGAGAATACAACTTTCGTCTCTCACAAATGAGACCCTTTGAAGTTCAACGATATACGTTGCCGCCACGTCAAGTATAAATTTAACTTTTTCAAATCTTACCAAATTTTCACCAGTGAGAAATATTACTTTAAAATCTTCTGGAGCTATAAGTTACGATTCACTATATTCTCAGCTTTCCAGAATTCTCTCAATCATATTCCATAATTCAACGTTTCGATATTCAAGTGAAGATTACATTTTCTCTTAATAAACAAGTTTCTCTGTACTCATCTTACCCCGACTTACAGCCTACAACATCTTCTTATCGGAGAACATGATTTCCATTGATAGTTACTATTATTTTCTGAACTGAAATCTTCTCTTTGTGAGTTCAGATACAATTATTTTCTTTTAAAAGGATTTAAGAATTTCAATTAAAACGAAAATAACTCCTGCTATTAATTACAACACTTACTCTATAAAAATCAGTCACTTGATTGTTTTGTATGTCATACAGTAAAATGAAGATTGTTTGTTACTATAAAAACAGTTTTTGTGTGGTTTAATTGTCTTTGCTTTTTGCTTGCTGGCACATTTGTAAAGTAAAAAAAATGTACGGATTAAGCTGTGGACGTTCAAACAACTGCAAGTTAATATTCTATGGTAATAGGTTCTAATTTGGTTATATACAAACTGATTTATTAATTATACTATATATATATATATATATATATATATATATATATATATATATATATATATATATATATATAACCATAAAGATAGATATGAACTGACTGTGATATATATATATATATATATATATATATATATATATATATATATATATATATATATGCATAAAGAGAGATTGGAACTGAGTGGGATATATATATATATATGCATAAAGAGAGATTTGAACTGAGTGTGATATATATATATATATATATATATATATATATATATGTATGCAAAAGGTAGATATGAACTGAGTGTGATATATATATATATATATATATATATATATATATATATATATATATATATATATATATATATATATATATATGTAAACGTGTGAAAAAATAAAAGTAAAATAACATGTAGATAGCGTAATTTAGAAACCAAAGTAGCGAATTCAACTAACCTCCTGATTTTTAAGTATATATACATATATATATATATATATATATATATATATTAACGTTTATTTAAATTTATTTTCTCTTGAAAACTCATTTCTTCAGTGGAATATTTTCTCCATTTGCACAAAGAGTTCAACCCTGATTTTTGTTGCATTGCTATGATATCAAATAATATATAAACTTTCTTTTTTCTGAGCTACGAATTATTATTCATACCAGCTTCACGAATAACCGAGGGTCAATGCGACTAATATTATAAACCTCTACACATCGGCTACCGCCCTGTTTATGCTACATGGACAGCAAGCAAGTACAAATGCTAATATGTACTCTAGCACTTGATTTAAAAGCGTCATTGTTTATCAAACACATGTAATAGACGACTGGTTTTATCTTCAGGCTAGCGCCTATAAATTACTTTTCGCAACAATACACTACATTATCAATGAATAAATAAACGCTAATCATGTTTTAATCGTATACAGATGCATTATATTATATTGCTGGTGAGAACGTGGAGACGTTAGAAAATCTTGAACATAAGATAATAGAAGGCATTAAGCATATAAAGGACTTTGGCTTTCAGTCTTCATTATGAGAAAGCGATTCAAATGGTAATCGAGAAATTTACCTCATCAGATTAATGGGCACATTCTTCGAAAAACATGAAATATTCATATCTGAAAGTAGATTTTGTTGCCGCAAACGCACATAATCGCGCACACGCATACAGGACATTTAAAAAAAAACGTTCATACAATATACGTAATCGGTAATTCCTAATAAGGAGTGATTCTAAGATATAATGCAAGTATAATGACATATTTTGAGTATAGATCATATTTAATTTTAAATTACCCATTATTTCTTTTTAAATTAAAATTTAATGTATATATACATTATTGAATCAATATTTGAAATTATTTAAAAATCACAAACTATATTCGAAAGTTGTTGTAAACTGCAAATTAGATTTTATAAAACTTTTATATAATGTCTTTAGGATTTTACACATATTATTTCGAGGTAATCATGGATGTCCGATTACTGCATGTATTTGAGTCATTGACTTTCTCTCATCGTTTCAAATAACAATGATATCTGTATGAATTGAAATGCAACTCCAGTTCCCCATGTATCGCTCACAAACGAATTGCGCTAATCGAACCTGTTTTCAAATATTACAACCTCGGATATTTGAACCAAAATTTAATCTAAGAATTATTGTAGACGATGACTTCCTGTTAGTACAAAGTTACCGACAAACCATCTGTTGTGGATTCCGGGATGAAATCCTATATCAATAAATAACAAACGCCAGGAATAAATAAGAAAAATAAATGTATTAACCTAATAATACAAACTGGTAATACGGGTTAGTAGATCCAGGAATGCGGGTTAGTAGCAATAATATATATGCAGTCTTGGTATTGAAGTATCGCGGTATAACGCCTTACTGAGTCTAGGTGTTCGTGGCGGTGACAATGTGCTACCCTTCACTAATACTACTCTCATACAGACTCCGGTAGTAGTATATGTATACCTCGGGCGAGTCCAACTGTGTGAAAAGGGGAGACCCCTTATCAACATCCGTCATATATATATATATATATATATATATATATATATATATAGTTAAATTCCCAGATCAACCATTTGGACAAGACATATTGGTATAAAATGACAACTGGAAAAATCTTAGATTGTGCCGACGCGTTTCATTTTTGCCTTGAAAAAGTCGGAAGACGAAACGCGTCGGCAAAATCTAAGATTTTTCCAATTGTCATTTTATACATGAGTAACTGATTTGGGGATTTAAGCTAATTTTATAGTAATTCGACGAGCTTAGAATCCTCGACAGAATGCAGCAAGCAGTGGACGGCCATTTCGTCCTATCTGGAACTCATCAGCAATGCGCATGCACTACCGAGAATCCAACCCGGATAGCTTCGATACAACGCGGACGTCATACCAACTGTACCACGGGACTCGCTGAAGAAAGCATACACTAGTCTCGATATAGCGCCGCTACTCACTAAAAAAAAAAGAACATATTAAATACCTTTTAAAATGTTTTTTTTTTTTTAAATTTCCCCCCTCATATTACATCTTGGTAATCTATTGTTTTCAACATCAGTTGTTGATAATAATTTTTCTTATCAACTTCTTTGTTTTATACCGCGGAGGATTATTTTTCTGAAGTGTCGGACAAAAGGCGCCTTAAATCCCCCTTTTTTCTTAAACGAGATACATTTGTATCTATTTTAACAATAAAATGGGAAATATGATCCTTATATATAAATCAATATTGGTGTGGTAGTAAAAATAACCTGTTTATATATATATATATACATATATATATATATATATATATATATATATATATATATATATATATTAAAAATTAATGAAAGTAGGAAAACATTATTAATTGCTGACGAAACGTCCAATGTGGACTTTCTCAAAGCAAAAAACGAAATGAATTTAATTAAACAAGGAAACTAATAAAAACAAAAGACAGTGTTCTTAGCAACTGGAATGCAGGAAACGCTAATTTTCATATTGTTAACTGAAAATAACGTCAATTAATGTCACGTGTGGTGAATTATCTGTGTTGGCGGATTTAACCATTTTCTTTTGATTTTACGATATTGTTGTGTATGTTTTTTTGTGAGAGCAGTAATTTTGTTAAGAAAGGTGAAATAGGGAAAAAGCCTGGGCGTAGATTAATATTTGGGTAATGTTCTATGGCGGCACTCTCTAGAATTTTCCTTCTGAGTGAGTTATTTTTTTCTTTATAAGTATAGCATTTCCAAAATCAAAATTATGGTTGAATTTATTCCTGTGTATTACTAGTGCATTAGCTAAGTTGTTTAATGTAAGGTCTCTTTTGTGTTGATAGATAGGTTTTGTTTAAAATTTCTACTTGTTTCTCCAATATATTGGTAGCGACAGTTTTGGCAATTTATTTTATAAATGCGTGCTTCATAAATGTTATTGCTATTGTTGTTTGGAGGTCTTAGTATATCCATAATTGTTTTGGAAGTGTTTGTGATTGGGTGTGACATGACTTCCAGATCTTGTGTCACATTCAAGACTCTCCCTTCAAGTCGTACGTTCACCTGTCATCTTTTGACTATGGATAAAGCTGGAGCGTCATCCCCTTACGGAGAAAACATGTCAACATGAATCTCCTTGTGGGTTAAACCGCTTTTCTGCAGGTACTTGAAAAAAAAACCGATGCCTTATCTTATCCATTTTCAAGAGAACTCGCTATAAGTTACTATTGAAGACTTCTTTGAACAGTCAGATGTCAGTTTACCTGGAAATAAACAATTTACTTATTAATAAAAGTTGAAAGTAATGCATGAAAGATTTCACAGCTCTAGCATGACTCCATCATAATCAGCCAATTAGTTTTTCTGCTCGTCCTCGTACCTAAATAACTAGTGTAAATAATTGCCGGAATAAGTATTAGGAGTGATAAAAGATAAATGTTTAGTAAAAAAAAAGAAAAGAAAAGGAAAGAATATTGTAGATAGTCATGATCGCCGACATCCTCAAGGAACACGATGCATAGAGGATATCACTCCATTTCCCACTGCTACAATTATTTCATTTATTTTATTCAGATATTCATTAAATTCCTTTACCGAAAAACATTCATCAATTGGCTTCTTGAATCATGACTCCACGTGTGTTTTAGAAGTTAATGCATGTCCACAGAGATGAAGAATTAACTTGAGGTTTAAGAAAAGTCGTTCCACAGAGAAAATGTAGAAAAATACACGCTTTCACTTATCATAAGTAAGAGACACTTTAAATATCTAGGACATATAATGACGACATTTGGCTTAGAAAATTCGATACTCACATGACATACTGAAGGCAAGCTGGACAGAAGAAAACCTCGCATAACATAACTTACGAGCTTGTGTAAATTTATGGCAGGACGGAGATTAGGAGAAATGACAAAAGAACAAAATTTATTAAGGACGGGATATTGCGGGGATCCATGACCGCCAACGTCCTCAAGGCACAAAGCACGTAGAAGATGCTAGTTCTCCTTACTGTCATATATATTTTAGACCGATGTGAAGCAAATCTAAGTTTGGCCAATAAATACAATCTATATAAAATATCTTTCCGTGTTATTTTGCATCGTTTTGCATACAAAATGTGATGTGGGAGCGTGGCATACATAATTAGAAACTTAGAGTTCCGACTATGAAAGCGATCTTTCGTATGTTATCACGGGCGATATTATAAACCCGTGGAAATCTACCTAACGGTCGGCTCCGTTGGGAAGTACCCCAAAACCGGATCAAAGGTCGACCAGCAATTTGTATATGAAATTGTTTTGCTAGCCCGAATTCACTGTTTTCTTTACGAAGAGTTCAAGCATACTAGGCTTGTTCAAATCCCGATGAAACCAGATAATGCGCTCCGTCTGTTATTAAATTCCGCTCGGCTTCGTTGCATTTTAAAGAATAATTTGGCTCTGTGGGTATTAAAGAAACAAAGATGTCTGGCCAGAAGTGCTTAGCTAGTAAAAGATCTTATCTAACCGTATATACTTATAAACAAGAAACCAACTATTATATCCAAAAATTATTAACAGGTACACATTTATACGTCTATACACCACATTCAATGTTCACCTACGATCTGTGACGGTACATAAAATAGGATATACAATGTCAGGAGGGGTTAAATATTTCCATTTTATATAAATGCATAATTTTCCTACGCAATAATTAAACTCACCATTCAACGAAATCCATGTAGGACTTGCGTCCTTTTGGTCCAGAAACACTTCCATATATCGAGGTCGTCTGTTAAGTTGTATTCACCAACACTGTGCTAGTTTTTTCATAGGTTAAAGCAATTGGTATATTCCAGAGATTCTCGTACTGACTAGGCTCAACGTTGCTTAACTTGTTTCAATGTGATATGGATGTAAACCCCTATGGAGTCATTAAATGTAGTTCATCTAAATAACAACAGATTTTAGGAAAGTAATGCATTGTGTTAAAAAAGAAATATTGTGATCAAAATTTAATGACTTATCTTCGGAAATGCTTAATATATGACATATGTTTATGGTGAAACATTTGGAACAGCTAACCCGACAAAACTTTCAAGGAGCAAAACAAATGGACAGGATATAGGGCAATAGGAAATTCCTGATCTATGATTGTTTCCAGTGTCGAGTTAGCAACATGAGGACAGGATGTGCGAAACAGCTTGAATATAGTTTAACGTCGTGTACTAGAAAAAAACTAAAATTTATCATACAAACGACATTCTTCTGTTATTTACCCATAGAAGGGAGAAGAAGAGGATTCATTCACTTTCCTTTACCAAGGTAAGTAAATGTAATGGATTCGACTGGATTTCGAACTCGACTCCCCGTTTCCTCAATCCGAATCGCCATCCACTACTGGAAGTGTGCCACAGCTTGAATATTGTTGAACGTCGTGGACTACAACAAACTCAAATTCATCATTCTATCGACATTTTTCTAGAAGTTCTTATATCTGTTTCCTTGATTATCTTTTAAATTAATACCAAACGCGTAAGCCTCGAAGTTATTTTGTCTTCTATATCATTTTTCCTTCTTGTCAAAATTTCCATTTTGATGTCGTCTTTCTAATTCGTCATTACCGTGAGTTTAAATCATCCATTATTTATTTTTTTCCACATGTTTCCATATTAACATCACGAATAAACAGGGCAGAGAATGTAGTGCACATCTAGCTATAATTTTCATCAAAATAAAAAATAAATTGAAAATGGTAATGTTTTCAAAACTTCTTTGAAAAGCTTTCATCAACCATTAAAAATCCAAATGTATTCAAAAGGCACTTTTAAGATTTTTCAATCAGTGTGGGAAATATGACGTTGGGAAAATTAATATCTAGTTAACATCTCTTTAAACACACTGAATAGATCACGAACCGAGTTATAATTTCCAAGCGTGTAAAGAATTTTTTATCATTATCTTTATTTTCTCGGTTACGACCACAAGTCCCATGAACCATTAGGTTCTTGGGAGCACCGCATGGAATATAGCCGTAATAGCGGTGCTGTGTCTTCGACAAGAAAATCTGACAGTGTTCAACCCTGTTCAGGCGGATTTGAATTCAGATTTTTCCTTCTCCTATAATGGTTGCTAATCAAGGTTATAGAGCCTAGCCTGTTCGGTCATCTACCCGTACCATGATGATGTGGTCAGATAGATCCATATCTTTCTCAAAAGTTTTAATTATTTGTGAGTAACTGAATGTAGCAAGCCTGACTGGACTTTGAACTCGGCACAACGATTTCTCAATCTGACCCGGTATTTCACTAAATGTTGATTTCAGTCCAATGGGAAATGGCTGAATTAGCATGTTTAAATGTAGACCACATATGATATTTATTTAAATTGTACAAAAATTAATTGTTTTGTACTTTAAATGAGAGTGAATTATTATACATGTTTAAAAAATGTGAGACATGATATTTTTTTGGAAATTTTATTATGACAAAAAAGAAAAAAATATCGTTGTATGACTAAATTTTTCTCTCGTCAAAATATCTCCTTTTAGTCTTGATTACTGCAGTACTAAATTTTGGCATTAGTTGCAAAAGCTTCTCAAAGTATACGTTTGATAATTTATTCCATTCTTTTTTACAATTACTCTAACAGCTCGTTCTGAATTCTTTTCACCTCTGTCAATTTGATGCCATACTGATTCCGGGCTACTTCAATCATTCGTACTGTATTGTGTATATATATATATATATACATACATACATACATATATATGTGTGTGTATATATATATATATATATATATATATATATATATATATATATATATATATATATATATATATATATATATATATATATACACTCATGTGTGTGTGTGTTATACATATATTGGTTCTTTGATTTACGGGATGTGAACCCGTGTTGGGTTATATAATGTCGAAGATTTTATGGGCCGCGAGGTTAAGTTCACACTCACTACTCGATTCTGGTTGTCATCTAGATGGACCTTACTAACAAATAACTCTTAATGAGAAGACCTGTGTGCATGGGCATTTTATTATACCCGTGTATACATGCATTTATATCCAGACACACACACACACCTACAACACATCAACAGTTTCGCTCCTGCAGACCGGCGCGCATACAACTATGTAAATATAATTGCGAAAGTTCTTATTAACTACTCATTTATTGTTCACCATGTTTCCACTGAATCTATGTCTTCGCAATTTGGTCGATGGATTGAATATCACCATTATTATGACAAACACTTGATGAACGAACGTTTTAAAAACCATGCTAAACCAGTCTCTTCGAGAGCTGTCACTGCTTCGGATTAGGTTTAGACTAGAAATCCCGAGATAAGGACAAACAAACAGAAACAATAAAATATCAAATGTTTTCAGTTCTAAAATCACTATATGTAAATCGGAACAAAAAGCAACTGAAAATAAATCAGACACGACATCTGATACATTGTGGTAATAAACACAACATTAAGACAATCCTCCGAATATAAATTATTCAAATAATTATAAATTCTCAGATATTCAGTGTGAAAGTTTTTCCAGTAAAATATGTTTAAATTCTTGCTAATTTTCTGTTTACTTTCATTCATGGCGTGTTTTCGTGCCTCTTAATGTTTCCATAATCTGCAATGTTATTGGTCATAATCTGGAATATCCGCTTCAGTTCCTTTCACACGTAACGTAGCTACCCGCTGCCTTTTCTATAAATACTTCCATGCTAATAATTCTTTCTGGTATTGTACCTAAACTTTATGAAATTACTAGATCGGCCGCACGGTCTCATCATTTTACAGTTGAAACGGCTCTCGATATAACAGCACGTTTCTCCTCTCGCACTTCACTTTAGTGGAAATCTCTTCCGGTCTCTTGTTTCTCAATCAACTTTGATTGTCAAATATTTAAATGCAATGGCAATCCTTATCTTCTAACTTCTTAATCTTTGTTATTTTATTGCCCTCTCATCTCAATTGTAGTTTCTTTTGCTCATGATCTGTATCAGTCAGTAACCCCTTTCATCCAAGTGGCTTTATAGTCTTACGTAGGGTGAAATTCTTAAGAAAATTGACCAAATCTATCATTTTATACAATTGACTGAATAAACAGTTGAGCAGATTAAAATATAAAAACGTCTGTTGAAACTATTGCAGCAATCAATTATACGATGTCTCTACTGTTATTATCTACTTCAATTTTTCCTAATTTCTATTCAGTTAACGACGATGACTCTAAAGAGATGAATTGGATATTTCTAGTCAATGTTTAACTATTTGTTAATTATAATGTGTCGCATATTACTCAGATGATGTAGCAAGTTTGGTAAGTTCTGGCATGTTTCCTGTTTCACGTAATTAATTAACTTAATCAAGCTCCAAGAAAAATATTTTCTGATAATAAATTTATTTCCCGAATAGGGCAAAATTTATCAAATATTTTGAACTTCTTTGTGACATGTTTCTTCAGTTTTTTGGCGATCATGGTTCTCCAAAGTTTCCTCTCCTCTGTAGATTTTCAATTTCCATTTACTCAAGTTCCCTTGGCAGGTCATACGCTGTTAGAAAGTTTAAAAATTGTCATTGCAATAACAACCAATACAGAAAATCCTCAACATTACATAATGCATCCTAGATGTTTTGTATTTAGATTCAGAAGGTTTGAATTTCCCAGTTCTGTGAGCTATTGTATTTCTTCAGCTGAAATCGTTTAAATTGTATTCCCGATAATATTTCAAATTCATCTTCGCAAAGAAATTAAAGTCCTTTTGTCAATATTCTATGATCTTTGAATCGGCTTAAGGAGAAGCTCACCCTTGAAAAATGACTATTTTATGCAGATATTCATTACTTCATTTGCTGCATATGCTGGAACATAAACATTATCAACTGGCTTCTTTAAACATTTCTACACGTGTGCTTTCAGAAGGTAATGCATGTTTGCACAGATGTAGAATAAACTTGAGGCGATAGAAACGGGGCTCTAATAGGGTTTCTGACAATTTGCATGCACTGAATATCTAAGTTTTAGGGAAAAGGGAAACAAAATGGACACTTACATTTAACATAAAAAGACAGTATAAATTTTTACGGCACATGAACTTGGCTTGGATAATTTGACACTAACATGACATAATGAAGGAAAACTGGACAGAGAAAAACAGGGAACATAGTTCACAGGCTTTTGTAAATTAATGACAGAACAATGATTAGGAGAGATAACAAAATGAAATAGTTAATTAAGATCAACAAAGTACACATAGTTGTGGAATAATAATAATAATAATAATAATAATAATAATAATAATCAACACTTCACTACGTATGATCGAAAAGAAAAACATCATATCACTGGAACATTAATGAATTCTTACCAGGGTATGGCGGTTTCGCCCTGTCACACCCATCGAGATTCCTGTGTAAATGTAATCCAAGATCAAACATCAGCCAGGTGAGCTTCCAATGCTCAGAATATGCAATGACCTAGGGTCTCTCAAGCTCCTGGACGAGACGAAATTCCAGCCTTGAGCCTCTGCATGAGCTAGTTAATTGCTGCCCGATAGGGAGGCTTTTACGCTAATTTCTAATTACACTAGATTTCTAATATTCCTAAAAATCACATAATTCTTTCCAGTAATTATTCATTTATTTTAAATATCTGTCAAGGTATGCGGGGAAAATATGATATATGACTCATATTCTGTATTTTTATGTCTAATCAAAAATATATTTGTTCACGTTTAAGTTATATCATATATATATATATATATATATATATATATATATATATATATATATATATATATATAGTATTTACATTAGTCGGACTATTGTACTCATCTTTGTCGCCATATGTGTCACAACGTTTCGGCCGTTGTACGCTCCGGCCTTCTTCAGGTGGTTGGAATTTCGAACTGAACCCTTTATTTCGATCACTGGGGTAGACTGTTCTAGTTCCACGAGCCATGTTTGATGGATGTCTATTTTCAGTTATCTCCTGCTAATTTTCCCTCTGAATACCTTAACCGGGTATTGAACTCACACTCTTTGGTTCTGTCACTAGATCTAACCAACGCCTTTATCCACTGTGCCATGTGTCCTTGAGGACATCTGGGTATGCATTTCTGGGTATTATAAACCTAATGTTTTTCAGCAACCATTTTATACCAGTACTCATATTGCAATTTTGCTGTTATCATTACATGTTTTTACCAGATCTCATATTGCAGCTTTTGTTATCATTACTTTTCTCTGGCACTCCTTATTACTGGTTCCCATATTGTATTTATTTCTATTCTTGGTCGACTCAGGAGATTTTGTGGCCTAGCATATGTGCTGATTCCTTAAGTTTGCGAATTTTCCAATGGTGATCCCTGTCTATGATCTCAACATGATCACACAGGGGGCGGTGATCTCCCTTCTCTCTCCATATGTGGTCAGCCACGCCTGATTTTTCTACTTCCCCTCGCGTTACAGCTTTCTGGTGTTCTTGAAGCCTTACCTTGAGGGGGAGGCCTGTCTCTCCTTTATATTCCTTTCCGCAGCTGCACGGGATAGCGTACACACAGTCTTTAGTCATGTTCTCTTCTATGGGGGGTATCACTCGAGAGAGATATCTGCGAAGTGTTGTCACGCTTTTGAAGGTTGTACTGATATTATACGGACCGCAGATCCTTTGTATTTTCTCTGATAACCCCTTCACATAAGGCAGGCAGACTGTTTTGTGAGTGTTGTTGTCGTCCTCCTCCTCCTCCTCCTCCTCCTCCTCTTGTACCCACCTATCCCAGTTTTGGGGGGCTGCTGCTATGTACCCAGGGTAGTTGTTACGTTGTAGGGTACTACTTATACTGACCAATTCCTTATCTAACGTCTCTGGGTCGCCACTTATGACTTTTGCTCGGTATTGTAAGCAACGGACGATCCCTTTCTACCCCAGTGATCGAAATAAAGGGTTCAGTTCGAAATTCCAACCACCTGAAGAAGGCCGGAGCGTACAACGGCCGAAACGTTGTGACAAATATGGCGACAAAGATGAGGGCAATAGTCCGACTAATGTAAATACTGTACATAATACCTCATCTCAGAAATATATATATATATATATATATATATATATATATATATATATATATATATATATATATATATATATATATATATATAGTGTACTCTACCTCCGTATTCGACGTATTAGGGCCGTGCACCTAAGTTCCTAGGAACCGACAGCCATATGATTTTATTATAGGTCTTCTGCAGAACCAACCCTACTTTTCGAAGGCCCGAGATGTGACAGTACGTATCACAAGGTCTGAAAACAGCCCTCGGCAGGTTTTTAATTCAGAGATATCCTTTTCCTAGAGGTGTTTCAATCCTGCTATTTACCAATAGGAGGAAGAAGAAGATTCATACCCTCCAAGGTAAGTAAATGTAATTGATTCGACTAGAATTCGAACACGACTCTCCGATTCCTCAGTCTGAGTCGCTATCCACTCTCTCTCTCTGTCTGTCTGTCTCTCTCCCTCTCTCTCTCTCTCTCTCTCTATATATATATATATATATATATATATATATTTGTGTGTGTCTGTGTGTGTAATGCCACAAGTATGTGTAAGTATATGCGTACGTCACAAAGAGAACTTTGTTTGCTATAGACAAAAAGCTTCATGCATTATGCATATAGTCTATGTTAATGTTACTCATATCGATATATTGATTCACATACATGAATGACAAACGTCTATTGTGTCGAACAAATTACATTATCCCATTCGTTAATTATATTTGAATTCATTCACAAGATCTCTTTGTAGATATTCACTGTATATTCACTTATACTGTAGATTCTGTCGGTTTTATGATTTCACACAAAGCAGGAAAAAACAACTTCCTGCAATTTATATTGGTTTAGTTTTTATTTTTGTTAATTCTTTCATACCCCCCGCCGCTGATTGTATAACAACTTTCAGGGAGTGATTGTTTAAATACTGATCAAATGTCCATTGAGTTAACGTTTCAATTCTCTATCTCGTGTGTATATTTTAAATATTTACAAGCTAATATTACCAAGGAACTGAATTTTTTCTACTCATGATGAATTTTTTCATTCTCTCAATGAAGCGCCTTACACTGAGGATCTATTAGAACTGAATTTCACCCCAGATCTCAAGTAGAAGTAATATATACGATGTACCGCTAAATATTCGGAATATATCCCGGCTTTTTCTATCGCTTTCTATTTTATAGATCTATTCTAATAAATTATTTCGGCTTTCTCCTCTGTCCAAATCTCGTTCCGCTTTTCGTTTTTCATGTCAACTACGAACTTAAATATGTTAAGGCAACGCCCGTTATCACATTCTATCTCCGTGTATCTTTTTTTTTCTTTTTTTATTGTTCTTTCTCCTCGGCAATGTTTTCTCTGCTACTTCATTCTTAGTAATCATTTAATGCCATATCGACTATATTTTTTTGTTTGGAGTGAAAATAAAAAAAAGACCCTTGCATCATGCTAAACATTTCTTTCTCTTCTGGTTTAATTAGAAATCTGTCCATTAGAATTGTAATAATTAGAATATTCGTGACATTCATTGAGCAGATTGTGTTCAAATTCATTTACACCCGGTTATATCACATGCAATCTGAACATATATCCACTAGGCCATATGCATGAATTATTGGGACTTATAAACCTAATATCTCTGCAACCATTATTTTTACCAGTGCTCATATTGCAATTTTTTTCATTATTATTGCATTCATACACAGAGTCCCTCAAGGATACATGACCTAGTGGATAAAGACGTTGGTTAGATCCCGTGATTAGACCCGAAGTGTTGTGAGATCAATACGAGGCCGCAACAGTGGTGAACCAAAAACCTGGAGTTTTGAGTTAAAGGGAAATGACTGTGATATCAGGAAGAGGCATGGAACGTGGAACTAGAACAATCTACCCCGGTGGTCGAAAAGGTTCACATCGAAATCCAAACATCTGCAGAATTCCCGGAGCGTACAACAGCAGAAACGTTGTGAATATGGCAATGAAGATGAGGATAACAGTCCAAATAATGTGAATAATGCAAGTATTTTCATTTTATTTATTAATTACAAGATTTGTACCTGTGTTATATATATATATATATATATATATATATATATATATATATATATATATATATATATATATATATATATATATGCTAGAAAAGAAATTTAAATGCAAAAGATTTGTACCTGTGTATATATATATATATATATATATATATATATATATATATATATATATACATATATATATATATACATATATATATATACATATATATATATATATACATATATATATATACATATATATATATATATATATATATATATATATATACATACATATATAAATATATATATATATATACATACATATATAAATATATATATATATAGAGAGAGAGAGAGAAGGAGAGAGAGAGAGACTATATATACATTTATATTATTTATATATTATGGAAAAAAGTTTAATAATGTACGGCACAAGAACTACAGGAACTGCCAGATAGCATTGATATATTTGGGAATAAAATTAGAATACCCCATGACCTATAATGGCAGTAAACCACCTCTATACGGATAGAAGAAAAATTCAGTAAATATACACAATTAGAAAGGGGTGTAATTCAAGGACGTGTCTCCTTACCGGACCTGAGATATTAGGTCATTCTGAGAGAACCAGAACTGCCAGTATTTATTATTCGCGACCGTAATCTTAGCGACATAAGATATGTAGATGACACGCAGTTGATAGTAGACCCAGAAAGAAAATTAAAAGTACACCTACAGAATGTAGTTAAAGAAAGATATAAGTAAGTATTAAATATCAAATGCAATACGTAAGAATGCATGGTGGGTATCAAAAGGAAAAACGTCCTGGATATGAAAGTAAACTACATCCTGAGTAAAACGATAAACTACATCCAACAACAAGGCCATTGATCAGGAGGTTTTGAGGAGCGTGTAACCAATTCTTAATTGCTGGTGTTCCCAGGTCCATCCAGACCGGGAGTGTTATCACATGTCAGGGTCCTAGCTATGGACAAATAGTTAACCCTCCCAAAGTTCTCAAAACACTATGTAAATATAAAAATAGGTTTTAATGCCAGCAATACTCTTTTGGAAAAAAATACCAGCAATACATTTTTGGAAAAAATATTACCAGCAATATAAAATTTTCGGCATTAAATAAACCATTGACGTTGATATGCCGTAAAACAAACCAAACCAAACAAAAAGAAAGAGCCCAACATTCGAATTAGAATCTAGAGATACCAAAATGAGCAAGAAAAACAATTTAAATATTTGGGAAGTGTTTCACTGTGAGACAATGACATGCGAAGGCGCAATTGGATAGCGAAAGATGCCTCTCAAAAGCTAAGCAATGTATTAAGAAACAGAAAACATCGTCAGAAACAAAGAAAAGAGTACTGAACAGTTAAGTAATATCAGTCCTCCTATATTTCATGGAATATTGGACAACCACATCACCGATGAAAAAGAGACTTTAAGCCAAATAAATGGGGTTCTAGAGAAGGATGCTGAGAATAAGATGGACAAAACCAACAGTGAAATTTGAGATAAATCAGGAAGAGACAGTTGAAATTTCTAGGGCATATAATGAAGTCAGAGTTCTTGATAGTAACAAGACAGATTGATGGCAAGAGGGACAACGCACAACCTACCTAGATAGCTTGTGTAAATTGATAGCGGAGCAAGGTTTAAGACAAAAATTATTAAGCGCAGGAAATTTTGGAGAACCATCAACACCAACGTCCTTACGAAAAGAAGAAGAATACACCTAGTTTTGTGCGTGACATACATTTTTCCTTTCCTCCGCTGCGATACGAACTTTTTGTTCTTTGTTTCCAAGGTTTACTTTAAAATGCCATGAATGAAATTGGCTATTCTAAACAAGTCCAAGTGATTTAAAATGTTTGTACTCGTTTATTTAACACATGATATTATAGTCATAGTATTTTATAACATTAGTTAGATGTTCTACATATATTTATAGCATAAACATTGCTTACTTCCCTTTATACACGACTTACTTCCCTTTTCTCCCAAGATTCGTATTGATACACTCATTCAGAGTAAAAGTATATTTATTTAAATAACCGTGAAGTTATGCATTTATTAAAAAAATCATTAGGAAAACGAATTAGAAATGAATATGAAAATACACTTACTTAGAAACTGTAATATTTAAATCTAAATATTAAATCTACTGATATCTACTAGAGATTAACCGGTAAGATAAAATACATATATCTGTGGTAGGCTAGTATATCTAACCCGGCCAGTAATATATGCTTAACACCAGGTGGCCGACTCTCTAGATATTACCTCTTCAAAAGGTGAGTACTAGGGTTAATGTATGACTCCTAAGGAGTCATCGAAAGGGGAATTTTGAGGGAGCCTGAACAGTCTTTGCTAATATTCTCATATATAAATGGAGATGCCATTTAGATCGAGGCTTTGTGCCATATTCAGTTCGAATGAAGATATCTATAAATCTAAAGCAACATTTCTTAGGTGGTCCTCATTATTGAGTTCATATCTAGGGGCATAATATCTTTCCAAAGTCGGATGGGTAATCCCTTATAATGAGGCATCAGAAAAGTGAAATGCATAGACAACTGATTAAATTTGCTCCCTATCCGTACCTCTACTGTGTTATCCCACTTTAAAATTGGCCTTGTGCCATGTTTCCTTGAACAAACGTATTTCACAGCTTATGTAATATTTACGCAACAAGGTTTCTTTAAATATTTGTTTCGATTTCGAGATGATCACACAGTCTTTTAGTTTATATAGTAGACGAAATTATTTGCTTAATATAAAATTTAATTCCTTCAGAATATGGTAATATTTTATATGATTCACTTCCAGCTGGAATCATGGCTTACAGAAATACTTATATTCTCAGTATTATCGGCATTTCTATCATATCCCATTCAATGTGCATTTGAACCCTCCTCAGGTGAATTATCCTTCGACTAATCACTGGTACTATTTATAATATATATTGATCTATATGTAGGTATCAAGCAGGCACATTACTGCTGCCTCCAGAAATATTAGAATATTGAAATACGTATTGAACTTGATGAAGTGATAAAAGCCACAAGAAAGAAATTATAAATCTAAATATATCAGATAATATTGTCAGGTAAATAATGCTATTCCGATAAACGTTCACCATTTTCCATCATCTAAAAGGAGAAATATTACAAATGCCAATCGAAGCTAAATATATCAGAACATCAAAATCTATTGCGTTTCGTTTGAATGCAGCTTTTAAATTCTGAAACCTTTATATTTATTTGTATATGAATTTCGGTAATAATGGCACAGGTAGAAATGGCACAGTTAAAAATGACAAGTGCAAAAATGGCAGAGGTAATAATGGCACGCGTAAAAATGGCACAAGATGGAATATATATAAAAATGGCACAAAGCGAAAACATATTTTAAAAAACTGAAATGTACACATTATCTATTCAGTAAATGGCGAGTTTCATCTGTTTCTGCTCCTTTTCCCTTAATGTTGTTGATGCATTTACTGGATGCAATAGCGTAGTCGTAGTTTTTAGCTGCTACATGATTAGTCATATCAAAGCTGGTGGCCATGGTACAGGATCAGTCATATCAAGACTGGTGATTATGGTACCTTTGCAAAAAGATGTTCTCTTAACTCATCTCCATCTGATTGAATTTCATCTTGCAATCTGGTTTGTATATATGTACCCTTGCAAGCAAATCTTTTCCTTTTCTTTATTACTTAGAGCCACTAATATCATCGGTGTGCTTGACGGCTCCATTATAAATGAAACTATTTCTAATCCAGGATTCAGCGCGATGTTTTCTAGTTGTGTGTTCAGTTCAATAATCTCACCAGAATTCCCGCACCACTGACAACAAAACCAATGACAACTGAACTAGAAATCAACTGGCGTCTAATTAGAAAGTCACTGGTTTCATATTTATATATTGTTTTCGAAATAACTGAATAGATAACGTGTGCATTTAATTTTTTCCTGTATGTTTTCGCTTTTTGCCATTTCTTCTATTTTCCAACTTCGGCCATTTTTACCTGTGCCATTTTTACCTGTGCCATTTTTACCGTGGCATTTCTACTTGTGCCATTTTCATCCGTGCATTTTTTACCGGTGCCATTTCTACCTGTGCCATTATTACTGTGCATCATCTTTATATGAATCATTTGTAAAAATTTAGTCTCATACAACAGAAAATTGAACAGAGGATAATTTGCGATATAGTTACTTTTCTACAACACCGTAAGATGTCGCAAAACCAAAAAGGTGACCTGAAAACTCAGGTAATATTTTTAAATAGCCTTATCAGATAATGTCATATGGACGACATGGTGTTCCACTCGCCCAAAAATGCCTAAACGTTCAGCTATAGATAACCATCTTCTCAGATCAATGTTTAAAAATGCTTTCAAATGATTAAATCCTTTAAACCTTAAACTGCAACTACAAAATTAGGTAGCAAATGTGACTAGAAGCTGAGATGATTATATATTCAATATTCTGACGTGCCCATTACCTTAAACAAAAGTTTAGGAAATCAACTTCACTTAAAACTAGTAAAAGCGACACTATGTAATAAACTTGAGAAGTATAATTTCCTGATAAAATATTTTATAAATTTCAAAGCTACGTGTTCGGTCAATGAATGGAGAATGTTTTGTTTTGTATGGAAACGGTTGAATTCAAAGTTAGATTTACAATCGGTTTTTAAGGGTTTTTTTCTACAAATTATGAACCTGAAAGAAATTGAGCTCTGCGCAATGTATTTTATTTTACTTTTATTTCTTCCTTATCTTGTATATTTGATTCTGTTTCATATTGGATCACTGCAAATGTCCGTCCCTGATTTTCGTTCTTTTTAATTTTATATTTAATTTTGTATTGCATTCATCTAATACAATGAACGATCGATTACGTAAAGATTGTCGATATATTAACTAACATTCTCGTTTCCTTATGATTCCATTACATTTAAAATATTAACAATCCCAAATATATTCAATTAGATTATTTCCTATACGAGATATATATTCATTGTTATGTAGACCACCTTCACATTCGGAGGCATTTAAAAATGTCAAAACTATATGGTTGGCTAAGAAGTTGTTTCGTTAATGAAGAAACTTTACTTAAGAAACAAAACGAACTTTTCGACCAACCCAATACATTGCACTGACCTGTTCCATACGTCAGTGAATTAAAATATTTTAAGAGATTACAAGAGATCATATTAATATCATATTTCACACAATTCAAATCGCATAAAGAAAATTAGAATATTGAAATCTACACAGATGTAATGCACAATATATCTTCTTCTTCTTCTTCTTCTTCTTCTTATTATTATTATTATTATTATTATTATTATTATTATTATTATTATTATTATTATTATTATTATTATTATGCTTGTATTTCCATTAGTTCCTTAATTACCAAAGACGCACGTTATGCCTTGCCAATTCCTCATAAGTAATGGACTATCCCGTTTTGATAGTGTGAAAAGACGGAAAAGATATATCAGAGACGTCACTTGGTTTCAATGAGAAAAAGAATGAAAGAAAGAAGGGAAAATTGACGTGTTTAATGTTTCAGTGAAAGGGAAAAAGGTGTCACTTTCAAATATTTTCATTTGTACATACTTTGCTTAATTACCGGCCCGCATTCACATTTATGATTGTTATTGCAATATTTCATTAAAGTTGTTAAGCTTAAATATTTAACGATGCGGTAGAAGAATTTTTACGAATATTCGATTGTCGTTGAATTCGCCATGAGCTTATTCAATCAATGACTATCTCGGGAATATCTAATCATTTGTAGTCATGTTACAGCACTGTTTGTTGTGCCTTTGTGCGTATGATACGTCCTGACATTACATCACATTAATAATGGATTATTCTTTTATTTGCTTTCGACAAAATACAGAATAAAATATATATCAGAAGGCTTTTTGGTTAGGGTAAAGGAAAGAAAAGATAAAAAGAAAAAGAAAGTGAAGTTATAGTAGGCAATTTTGCCCTCATGCCTTTAACATCTGCGTTAGTGAAATGGTATGTCGTGTCAACTGAGAATGTTTTAATCTGTATAAATTTACTTCATTAAATAATGACTTGTATTCATTCTATTGCTTGCTATCGCAACAGATTTTAGCTGAAATATTTAACGTTGCCATAAGAGAAACTGCATGGTTATTTTATAATTGTAGAAATCGCAAAGAGCTTCTTCATTCAGTAAATTAAGAAGTAACATTGATCAGAAAATCCGAATAAAAAATTCCGGGAGAGTTTCACGAGTACTGCTCTTAATAATAAATTTGTCAACATACACACTTCAAAATAAACACTAGCAGTATAACCCACATTTGACGGGTCTTTCATTACTGAGAATTTCTGCCGTTCAGTTGGAGCAGTTTAAGTTTAAATAAGCCCACCCGAAAATCAATATAAGTAACAACATTTTGGTGAAAATAAGGCACATCCCCAAATGGTGGGATAACAATTTGAATGTGAGGTGGCACTGAAAAGAGAACCGTATAATAATTATTAATATTATTGAAATAATTTAAACTATTTATTTTTTTAAGACCGTTTTTATGAAAGATATATATACAAGAAAAGATAGTAAATAGCAAACAGTTGCTGAGCGTTATAATGCACAGGAAGTAGTGGAGAGCCATTACCGCCAACAATTTGAATTCAAAACCGGCACTGACAAATTATGCATCAAACAAAAAAAATCATCAAAATCAGATGAAAACTGTGGAAATGCATAAACAACATCCGATCACACACACACATACATACACACATATTTTGAGAATTATAGATATAGATATAATTTTTTATATAATTTCAACTGTATAATAATAAATTATTATTGTAATAATTTAAAGTATTTAATTTTAAGAACGTTTTTCTGAAAGATATATATCCAAGAACATATAGTAAATAGTAAAACGTTGCTTAGACTTATAATGGGCATGAAGTAGTGGGGAGCCATTGTCGCCAAAAATTTGGACTCCAAACCGGCATTGAAGAATTATCTATATGAAAATAAATCATCAAAATCGGATGAAAACTGTGGAAATGTATAAGCAACATCCGATTACACACACACACACACACACACACACACACACACACACACACACACATTTTGAGTATTAAACATATAGATTAACTATATTGAAAAGGGGATAATTCTGTGTAGATCATAGAGGGTAATTATATAGCCAACTACTCTTTTAGAGAAACTGGTTTAATTGTGTTTCTCACGATTTAGGATTTGTCACAATCCGAATGAAGAAATCATGGGCAAGTTAGTTTTTCGCGACTTATCATATCAACTGTTAAGAAAGATGTTGTGGTAGGATCCACCTAATCTGCATAGGTGACTACCGACTATATAAATAATGGTTGGTACCGGAAGACGGGGAGGGAATCACGAGATCCAACTAGAGACTCTGCCCGACTGCGACTTAGTCAACACATTCTCCAGGAACGTCTTCCCAGAAATATACAGAAACACTATATGTAAATATTGTGTACATTTTCTTGTTATAATACATTCTTGTTCTAAGTACATTTTGTGTTGCATTATTATTCCATGCATTAGTCGAGATTCAACAATGAGTCAAGACTCAACAATGGCGACGAAGTAGAACGAACCATACGCCAAGTTTCAACAAAAGAAAAATATATTTATCACAAAATATATAGTAAAAGTTATGAAATTGTTCACTCGACTTAACTTTTCAACAGAACATATTTTGTAAATACTGTTAAATAATATTTACATAAGCTATTCTTTTATTTTTGCAACAATTTCAAATTCAGGCAAACATTCCTACTTGAAATTACGTTATAGAAACCTTCAAAGATGTTACAATATATCTATCAATGCGAAAGGTAGCCTTATAGTTGTTCAGAAAATCTAGAAGCTAATTTAGATCAAAGCTTTTAAGATTGTTTCCTATTAAGATCTGATAATTGAAGTCATTGAAACGGCGTGAAATAGCTAGTCTTCTTGGAAGTCAGGCTTTGAACTACGTCTCAGAATTGATTCTTTGTTCGGTTAATGTGTTGAAACCAATGATTCTCTACGAATCTGGGAGCGACCAGACGCGCACTACATTAAATAATTACCGTAAATTGATTTACTTGAATTTCCAAACATCTAAAAGTTTACTTAAATAAATAAAGTAGGCATTGATTTGACCTTCAAGTTTCGTAACTATCAAAGCAGATAGGAACCTTATAGTGCTGTTTTCAAACCATGAAATAAGATTCGATTGCAATTGATTAAAGGAAAAGCTGTTTGATACATGTTACTGGACAGAATAACAGTTGCTTTAAGAATTATATTTAGCGGCATAAATCATTGCCATTGTAACAATAAAAAAAGAATTCTTCAAATTAAAAAAAAAAAACAAGTCTCGAAGTGCCAACATTTTTAAAGTGAAAATTACTGTCGAGGGTTCCTTTATTTCTAATGTAATAGATCATTAATAATATCGTGAAATATCATTGTATAAACTATTTTCACTATATATATATATATATATATATATATATATATATATATATATATATATATATATATATATATATATATACACTATTGTCCTCATTTTGTCACCGTATTTATCACAACGTTTCGGACGTTGTACGCTCCGGCCTTCTTCAGTTTTTTGGAATGTCGAACTGAACCTTTTATTTTGCTTACTAGGGTAGACTGTTCTAGTGCCACGTGCCATGTTTTAACAACACTCAGAAAACAATCTGACGTTTCACAATTTTATGTGAAGGGGTTATCAGAGGAAATACAAAGGATCTGCGGTCCATATAACATCAGGACAACTTTCAAAAGCTGAACGACACTTCGCAGATATCTCTCCCGAGTAAGATCCACATAGAGGAGAACATGACTAAAGACGGTGTGTACGCTATCCCGTGCAGCTGAGGAAAGAAATATAAACTGGAGAGTGTCCACCCCCTTAAGGTAAGGCTTCAAGAACACCAGAAAGCTGTAACACGAGGGGAAGTGGAAACATCAGGTGTGGCTAACCACATATTGAGAGAAAAGTGAGACCAGCCCTCTGTGGGAGCAGGTTGAGATCATAGACAAAGAACACCATTGGAAATTTCGTAAACTTAAGGTATCAGCACATATGCTAGGCCACAAAAATCCCCAGAGCCGGCCAAGCATAGAAATGAGTACAAGATGGGAACCAGTAATAAGGAGTGCCAGAGAAAAGCGATTATAACAAAAAATTGCAATATGAGCTCTGGTAAAACCATGCAAAGATAACAGCCAAAAAATTGCAATATGAGCATTGGTAAGAAATTTTTGCTGCGTCATTAGTTTTATAATACCCATACATTCTACACAGATACCCTCAAGGACACATGACACAGTGGATAAAGGGTTTGGACGCAAAGAGTGTGGGTTCGATACCTGGTTAAGGCAGTGAAGAGCTTGCAGAGAGAAATTAACAGGAGATAACTGACATCCATTAAAACATGGCACGTGGAACTAGAACAGTCTACACCAGTGAGCAAAATAAAGAGTCCAGTTCGACATTCCAACCACCTGAAGAAGGCTGGAGCGTACAATGGCCGAAACGTTGTGATAAATATGGCGACAAAGATGAGGATGATAGTTCGAGCAATGTAAATAATTTACATAATACCATATCTGAGAATTATCGAGAGATACTGAGAAAATGTAAATAGTGTACATAATAGGTCATCTCAGATATATATATATATATATATATATATATATATATATATATATATATATATATATATATATTGTTTTAAACAAATACTGTTTAGTGTTCATTTTTTAAAATTTCTTTCATATTTTACACGCACGCTGGATTACTTTACAATTTTTGAATTTACGTATAGTTTAACCCTTAATGTACATATTTTAAAATTAATACAACTGTTCCTTCATATTAATTATCTATTCATACCAATTTTGATACAATAATTTTGCCAACGTTGGTCGCTGAAGGAGTTTTGGACGAAAGGCACCTTGGTTCAAAAAAATATATAAATATAAATGAACATTTAGAGATTTTAAGAAAATATTTTTGCATTCTGCGGTATTAAATTGTTAACGCCCACCTAAACTTATCCGACTTTGTATTCACCATACATTGGATCCATGAGTTTTCTTAAAAAGTTAAAACGAAACCACGCATCATTAAAATAAATTAAATTTTCTTAAATTCGAATAACTCAAAATCTTAAGTTGTCTATGCTTATAAAAAATGTAAATCAATTTTTTAGCATCGCTTGACAATGAGGCGAACCTCAGGATTTTAATTTTAATTTTTCATAATTAAATTTGGGATGGAATTTTCAGTTTTGAAACAGAAATTTCTGTCCCGATGGAAAATATTCTTTAAGAAATAATTAAAATATTATGCTCTACTGTTGTATCGAGCACTGTTCTTTTTTTAAATGAAAATATATACTAAGAACTCCAGATTATAAATCTCATTGTTCTTTTAAACAGACATTTTATGTCTGATATATTTAGTGATCTTTTTTCAATGCTTGCATATACTATTTGTTAATGCAATTTCATTATGTAGATAAGTTGGCCAAAATTCATACAGTTTTGTTTTTATTTTGCTTTTTTTAATGATGTACAAAACCAGAGAGTCATTCGTGAGAGAGGGTTACAGGTTTATGCGGATATGATGTACAAAACCCGAGGGTCATTCGCGATAGAGACTTACAGATTTAAGCGGATATGATGGGGGAATATAACGGTTAAATCTAGACTTGAACATGTAGTACTGATCCATTTGGGTGTTGTGTCCACAAAGCGGTTTGTGAGATGAATTGATTTCCAATGGAATACGAACAAAATGAGTGTGGTTCGCTTACAATGTGCATAGCATCTCACGTCTTAACCTTGAATGTGGAACTAATGAATATGGTTCATCTGAGTACTTTCCATGGAAATAGTGATAGACCAGCGAGAGGCTTGCGACACTACGTCTGTGAGAGAGGAGCTCTAAGGTGGAAAATCTTTTGTCACTTACAAAGCCGCAGAGTATGGTTTGGACTCTATCGAGTGTGAAAATTGAAGCCTGGGCATCTAGTACTTATATATAGCAGCAGTAATTTATTTTGTCCAGACCTGCCTCCTGTAAAGTTATACGATAGCAAGACAAGATAGGTACTTACAGCAATCCGACCATTTTTTTTTCAGCATAGTTCGTATCGGATTTACGCGTTCAACTTCTGCTCTGGGTTGATTTTCTCCCAATAGGCTCTCATGGTACGGGTCGTCAATGAAGGAATTTCTGTTCATCTTTATTGCTGGTAGTTCTGTGTCCGATTGGCGATAATCGAATATATCTAGTTTAATTTTTGACGTACTGAATGTAACCAGCCATTTTTTCTCCCAATGTGCAGTTACTGCTAGATCAGAGAGATCTGCTTTGACTTCGAATATTTTCTAATATGCATCGGCCAGACTTGCAGATGATTATTCGTAGTTTGATAAAAGAAAAAAAAACTGTGAATAATTCCAATTGTATAGAATTTATATCCTTTTTAACAAAATATTTTCAAAAGAATATTTGCTTCCTAATTATACCGTGTTCAATTTGTATAAAGAACGCGTCACACGTGAAACTCGGGATACGACGGGAGCAACTCTTACATATAATTTTATGTTGTTAGTTGTTTTTTGCTTGGTTTAGGCAATTTAGGTTTCGAGCACTTTTTTGAGTAGGTAATTTTCCCCTTATACCTGTTTTCTCTTACATGTTCAGGATTGTCGTTTTTATTCTTGACTTTATCTGGATAAGAGGTTTAAGTTTTAGCAAGTTGCCTGTTGGTTTCATATATATATATATATATATATATATATATATATATATATATATATATATATATACAGGGGTTGGACAAAATAATTGGAACATGTGCAAAATCCATTCCTATATTTCAAAGATCTATTATATTAAGAACTTTAACTAAAACTTTGTAATTGCAGGTAAAATTTATTGTAAATACGATTATTTATCGAATTTACTCTCTTTGTCTTATTTATTTTTAGAATTTAGTAAAATTTAAGCGAAATGCGTGACCTCACCGAGTTCGAAAAAGGGAAAATAGTTGGAGCTGCATGGCAGGAGCCTCGATCACTAAAGTTGTTGAACTGTTTGGTTTTTCAAGAGATACCATATCAAGAACTATGACGCAATTCAAGAAACAGGGCCAAACGTCAAGCAACCGTAGCAATTCGGACCGGACTTACAAACGTACTGACAGGGACCAACGTGTATTGAAACGCAATGTGGCAAAAAATCATCAGACTACTGCGGCCAAAGTGACTGCTGAGTTGAATAATCATCTAAATAGTCCAGTTTCTACTTAAACTGTTCTTCGTGAACTCCATAAGTCTGCATATCATGGAAGAGCCGCCGTAAGGAAACCTCTTCTCTCCACTCGCAACATTCAGAAGAGGTTGAAGTGGTGCATAGATCAAAACTCCTGATCTGCAGACCGATGGAAGCAAGTCATATTCTCAGACGAGTCCAGTTTTTCTCTTTTCCCAACTCCAGGGCGAGTCTATGTGTGGAGGCAGCCCAAAGAAGTTTACAACCCTGACTGCCTTCTTCCAACAGTGAAGCATGAAGGTGGATCAGTGATAGTTTGGGCCGCCTTGTCATAGAAATGCCTCGGTCCAATAGTTGCCCTGCTTGGTAGAATCAAGAGTAAAGATTATCTGAATCTTTTGAGAAATAATATTCATCCAATGCCCCGGACTTTATTTCCTGATCGTGACTGCATCTTCCAAGACGATAGTGTTCCAATACATACCGCTCGAGTGGTTAAGAATTGGTATGAAGAGCATGAAAGTGAACTAGAACACATGGAGTGGCCTCCCCAGTCTCCAGATATCAATATTATTGAAAATTTGTGGGGCATTTTGGAGCGACAAATTAGGATCCGCGATAAACCACATTTTCTTTTTTATTGTTCTTTCTCCTCTGCAATGTTTTCTCTGTTTATTCATTTAATGCCGCATAGATTATATTATTTTGCTTGGAGTGAAATTAAAAAAACAAAACAAATAAATCTTGTATCTTACTAACTGCTTTCTTTCCCTTCTGGTTCAATTAGAAATCTGTCCATTAGAATCATAATAATAAGGATATTCGTGAGATTCATTTAGCGGATTATACGATGGAGTTTGAATTCATTTATACCTGGTTTCTTCGTATGTGCTATGAAAATATATCCACTGAGGTCTTCCGGTATTTTCGATCCTATTGTATATTTCATTTAATATTTTTGTTGTTTGTTTGTTTGTTTGGGGTTTTATGGCATATCAACCACTATGGGTTATTTAATGCCAGATCCAGTATTTACTAAATTTATCAAAAAGGTATAGCTGGCAACATCATTGTTTCAAAAACGTACAGCTGGCAACATCATTGTTTCAAAAACTGTCAACATCATTGTTTCAAAAACTGGCAACATCATTGTTTCAAAAACGTATAGCTGGCAACATCATTGTTTAAAAAAAGTATAGTTGGCAACATCATTATTTCAATGTGCTGGAAAAGACCTGGAAGTTCACTATTTTCCCATAGCTGGGACCCCAGCAGGTGCTACCACCCCGGGTCAGGGTGGACCTGGGAACACCAGCAATTAAGAGGTGTTTCCACGCTTTCTGAAAACCTCCTGATCAGAGGCCTTGCTGTTGGATGCAGATTAACGTCGTACCCAGGACGATTTAATATTTCAGTAAACATATCCATCAAGAAATTGTCTAAGGTTGAACACATCTATATTAATATTCCTTCTGTTAATGTTGATTTCACCTTGATCTGAAGATCTTAAATCCACTTTTAATGCTACTGTTGTTGTGGTTTTGTTTTACATATTGCGGATGCCCCTTCTGTATTTGATGTGGAAATATTCTTGGATATATTGTTTCCATCTGCTTCGCACATTTCCTTTGATAAGTATGCATATTCTCTTGTTGCATTTAATAATTCCTCTCAATGCAATCGTCAGGCTACAAGGGCAGACTTTTTGAATATGAGTTTTACATCGAGCAACATGTGGCCTGACGATTGCATCTAGCATGAAACACTGTCGCCTCTAAGTGTTGTCTTCTATGTTCACTTTTATATTTATATATATATATATATATATATATATATATATATATATATATACATATATATATGTATGTATATACATAAATATATATACGTATGTATGTATGTATTGTGTGTATTTAGGCCGCACTTTTTGTTTTGTCTGTTTATTTTATGTAAATTCTTTTTATATCATCTAGCATGAAACAGACTGTCGCCTCTAAGTGTTGACTCCTATGTTCACTTTTATATATAATATATAGGTATATGAATAAAGTTGAAATCACTGCGTGTTTTTTTTCTAAAGGATTCATCTGTGCTTGTGAATTTAAATTTATTTTTACATTTCAAATCAGAAATGGAGAAAGTCAGATGGATTTGTGTCATTTCATCCCTTTTTCTTTAGGAAAGTATGGGAAAACAGAAAAATAAATAAAAGTGTCGTTTATGGAGACGGTGCAATAATTTTGAGTCCTTTTCTCAAGTGGAAAGCTGGTAGCCCGGTAATTTTTTTCCGGCAGGTGTGCAATTGCTGATGAAGACTAAATTTAATGCCGGTCAAAATGTCATCGAGCGCACAAGACAAAGGAATTTTCTGCCTGGTTTTCCAGAATTAAGATTTATTATTTACGTTATTTACATTCGTCCTATTGTCTGCATATGTTGCGCGCGCGCGAACACACACACACATACATATATATAGGTCATTTAGGCAGCAATCCTTCTTTCATGCATGTTTCATTGAATACGACAGACAAGGTGTTTTTATTTAGTTTTTTATACAATTTCTCATGCGATCTAAAAAATTTTTTTACTTTTCTTTATATTAGCGTTTTCAACAAGTATGTTACGAATAGTGTCCGGTAGGTCTCCATGAATATTTAAATGAGATCTAATTGAGCTATGGTCAGGAAGGTGTAGAGTGAGTCTGCGTGTCAAACATGTTCTTGTGTGGCCTATATAATTATTTACGAATTATGATTCATCAGGAATACAATTCCTTAATATGATTTTAAATTCGTAAATAATATTTACCCTATTTAATATAATTGCAGCACCTACATGCAAAAAAGGTTAAAAATAATGGAAGTCTTGACTGTTTGTTCACGTGGCAAGAAACCGACAAGAATTACAGCTGATTTTTCTGCCTTGACATTTTGTATTTGGAGAGGTCAGATGACGACATCCCACTGATTTTTTTAAAATTGTGTTCATAAAAATTAATCCAAATTCCACCACACGTTATGATATTTGAAATAAGTCTTTTTTTCACTGACTTCAAGGATTTCAGTGCTATAGTTAAGCATGCCAGACATCTTTACATAAATTTGCATATCCATTTGATTCATTAATGTTATGTGTACAGCTATTTCCAGCTTAAATTTCCAAATCAGTCTGTTGTCTGTAGAATTCTCATTCAGACGGCAGGCCAATCGCGGCATATAGTGGTCTAAAATATTGTCTTTTCTCTTTTCGGCAAGAAGAGTTCGACTACTGTTCAGAGCTTCTAACGGTCTTCCAGCGGGGTAGCCATACTCATGCCAGTTCATTTATTCATATATCTGGAAAAAAAGTCAAAGTTAGATACTTAAACATCAAGAATGCATGTGCCTTTAAATCTGTACGACATTTTGAAGAGAAATGCACATCCTATGAAAAAAAGAAATTATTACTTTTAGATTCACCGTAATATACCTCGCTATATGTTGTCTTTTGTGATTTATCAGGTCATCCCATAAGTTCTGTCCGAATTTTGAATAAAGAAAACAAGTGACCAAATGTTACATATAATTACAGATTCAATCAACAATGTATTTTCCCTGATTATCTATGATTCCTTCCATCTATTAACAAGCTTACTAATTCCATTACTGTAAAATTCTTTTGGCTTTGATTCGAAGAACTCACAAATGTCAGTTTTAACCTCTTCCTGTGTTACAAAAGCTGTTTCTTCCAAATGATTCTGTAAACTACGAAACAAATGGTAGTCTGAAGGAGCAAGGTCGGGAGAATAAGTTGGATGAGGGATTTTCTCCCAACCAAGTTCTTCGATCTTTTGTGACGTGATTCTTGCTGTGTGTGGTCACGCATTGTCCTGATGAAACATCACCCGTTTTCGATTCACCAGCGCAGGTCTTTTTTCCTCAAATTCACCAGATTGAAGGAGGAAACTTTTGCCCATGAAATTCCCTTCTCGGTTGTGGCAGGGGTCCTTCCCCTTTACCAAGCCACTGTCTACGACGCTTAACATTTCGATAAAAGATCCATTTTTCGTCGCCAGTCACAAGTCTATCCAAAAAAGGTGAAACAAGTTGGCGAGAATGGAGAGAAGAGAAGATGTCAACTCGGGATTTGAGGTTGTTTTCAGACAATTCGTGAGGCACCCATTTTCCAAGTTTAGGAACTTTTCCAAGTTGTTGAAGATGACGACGAACAGTTGTATGGTTTGAACTGAGAACCACTGCCAATTCCTCAAGTGATAAAGCAGGATTTTTTTCAAGGGCTGCTTCAAGAAGCTTTTCATCAAACTCAACTGGACGTCTGGTTCGATCTTCATCTTCAAGGGTGAAATCTCCACCTCTGAATTTTGCAAACCATCTTCTGCGAGTTCTTTCATTCACAGATTCCTCTCCATAAACTGAGTGAATGTTTCTAGCCGCTTCGGCTGCTGAGTTTCCTTTCTTGAACTCATAAAGCATTATGTGTCTTAAATGATTCTTGGGTACTTCCATGTTAGCAGTGTTTTAATCAAACAAAATTTAAATTTATTGTTCTCTGAAATAAAATTTGATCCGTTTAAATGCATCTAAACATAAAAATAATGTTCAGCTCCATTAGACATTATAAAATACTCTTTAAATTTCGTTCATTTTAACAAAAAGATAAAATTCGGAGAGAACTTATGGGATGACTTAATAGTTTGTTCCGTGGTTGAGGTTTCTTTAATTTCCGCAATTAGCACATTTTATTTTGCATGTGATTGATTAAGTGAAAGCAACGTTTCTGACTTTCATCTATAAAACGATGAATGAAAATCAGAAGCACTTGGGACATTACACACATTGCACACACGTATAGATAGATAGATAGATAGATAGATAGATAGATAGATAGATAGATAGATAGATAGATAGATAGATATGAAATTACTGATATAGACTGATAATCACCAAACTCAGATATATATATATATATATATATATATATATATATATATATATATATATATATATATATATATATATATATAGATAGATAGATAGATAGATAGATAGATCTGAAAATACTGAGATGATCAATGATATATATATATATATATATATAATGATCAAAATCATGTAGATAGATAGATAGATAAGTGTGAAAATACTGAGATGACCAATGACAGACAGATAGATATATGTGACAATACTGATAGTCAGATAATGGCCAAACTCATCTAGCTAGCTAGCTAGCTAGCTAGATAAATTCAACAGTTTTCAGTCACCGAAATATGAATCAGTTTTGCTCGGACTGCAAGCTATGTTCTATGTATAAAAAAAAACGAATTCTATCATAAAATTATTGTGATGACTCATGCCAGATTTTGAAGAAGTTTTGATAATTAGTTATTCTTAATCCACTGTCCAAAGAATTATTTTAGTCTGGAAAGTAATTAGTTTTAAATTCAGTGCGAAAGATTTGCCGAAAGTATTATATTTAATCATTTTATTTGCCTATTCCTTTTTTTATTGTGATTTTCCAAGCGTAGCTTATATGTGGCACAAGGCCGAAAGTATGGGGTACTTAGTAAAGATCGAACTCACTACTCAGTCGTAACAGTTTTAGCGACACAAGCTTGCTAACCATTTCACCGCCTCCAGGTGCCCTCTACCTTTTTTATTCGGCACTAAATTTCTCCTCTTTTTATTTTTTTAATTGAAGTGAATTTATTCTACCCAATTTTTGAAAATCTTGTTTGAATATTAAATCTTTGATTTTTCTGGCTCATGCAAGTATTGTACATTATTTTTTATTCATGACTCACAGACGTGTATTGTCATCTTCAACGTAAACATGACTTCACAAGTGCATCTCTCTGCGCTTTCTTCGGCTCACGTTTGCCACTAACCGTTGTTGGAACAACTACATTGAATCAATTGCTACATCTACCGCGAGGAAAGTTCGTTTTCAGTGTCGCGAAAAAAAGGGTTTTCTCGTCTGAATGCTTCCTTCAGATCTAAAATTCGTCCTTGCATTGAATACTGTTGCCATATATGGTCAGGTTCCCTCGCGATTCTCGATAAAATCCAAAGACCGATATGCAATGTGATGGGTACTGACTTGCATACCGAATCCAGTCATTTTCTCATAGACGTGATGTGGTTTTCCTCTGTCTTTTATACAAATATTTTCATGGCAACTGCTCTGACGAGCTATTTTCACTGGTTCCCTAACTGCATGAATTTAAGCGTGCTACTTGTTTGGCATTTCGGTCCCAACCTTTCTCTGTCAAAACTGTATCCGCCTCTTCTACTCCAACTGTTTTTTTCTCTCTCGAACTTCCTGACAGTGGAACTCCTTTCCTCCTGCACGCTTCTCTGATAACTATAATCTTCAGAAATTTAAATGTGATGTCAAACGAATCTTCTGATTCCTTGATCTTGATCGTCTTCCTTCTCATTATCCTTTCCTCAAACATCCTTCTTTTCTCTTACTTTCACATTCTGTAGCCATTTGCGTGCTAGTGGCACTCCCGCTTTGATTAAGGTGAAATTCTTAAAAAAATGTGGAACAAGTCTCATTATAGCGGCATCTGTCTTCTATGCCCAGATTTCGAAACAAAGAAAAAGTTTTGTTTGTTTTTTTAAATATCCATATCTTAGCCAATCTGGAATAATTAACTTTACTTTTAGCGAACACTTCAAACCAACCAGTTGCTTTGACCGGTAAAATCTTGTTCCTATTTTCAGGAATTATCCGTAAAGAAATCTATTTTTATCTACATCAACAGACAATTGAATAAGTTTAGAAGACATAAGGATCGAAGAGAAGTGCATTAATCCAAATGCATATAATGAAAATAAAGTTAAACCTTCCTCTGAGAAATTCATACAGAATGTTTATTCGGTTGATCGAATGAAGGCTGTCTTGAATTTGATCAAAGTTACTCTGTTTTGGGATCTGCCTCTGTGCCCATCCCTTAAAGAAAAAGACACAAAGTATGATCTCATTTCGAAGATTCGAGTGGGGATATTCAAACTAATCATTTTGTAAATAATTTATAACAGACGTATCATTACAAGTGTACAATTAAGGTGAATATAACAATGAAATTATTTCTAAAAAATTTTTTACTCTTTTTACTATTTGTCGTTGCAAACTTTTGAATAAAACCAACATTTTCAAAGCATGTTAGAAATAATCACGGAATAAACTAGTTGATTTAGCAGAATTCTCTTGAATCATGAATGTCACCTCAATATGAATTATGAATACGTTTCAATACCAATCTTGACCGTTGGGAACTGCATTAATTCCTGTCTCTTACCAATTGACACTGCGTCTGGTAGTTAGTCGAAAAATCAACATTCGTAACATAACACTTAGACACAGAACTCTATTAACAGGTTATGAATATACACAGTGTTTATCCCACTGTCAAAGAAAAACATTGATTTCAAGAGGCCATTAAAATTATACAAGTTCATATTAAAGAAAAATTTAGTCTTGAAACCAAGAGCTAAGAAGTAACTGGTGTCGTGCATTTGTGTGCCTCTTTGTGTGCAAAGAAGTCACGCTTGGTAAATAATTACACGTTCGTTTCCTGTTGTTTCATTTTGAGTACCAAGACCGAGAAAAGGTGTAGTAAGAGAGATTTGATTGAGTCATGATAAAAAAGCAAATTGCTATTGCAAGACGCCACATAGAATTTATCTAGAATCATTTCCACTGATCAAAGATGGCGTGACTAATAATTGGTTCACGTGAGGAACGTGTTAAAAATTCTATTCTGTACACACGAGAGAAGAATGCAGAACTGGCACTTTCGAAATATATAATGAATCGCATTTGTTCTCGGCTGTCATAAACAGACATTTTCGAATATTAGGTTAACTCCAGGTTCTTTTGTTATACGATGAAGTGGCTATAATTTATTTTAATATTTGCAGCGCGAAGTTTTTGTTTCTAAAGAAAATTCAACGCGTGAACCAGAGAAAGTTATTAGTTGTTATATCAGTCGAGTGAATAAACTAAACTTAAAATCAATATCAACGGAATATTTTCAGAAATCAATCATCATCATCATTATCATAATAACTTATATGCAGTGTCCTTTCAAGAGATAATGACTCTCCGCAACTTCCTTTTTTCTTGAAGATCTATACGGATTTTTGTTCTTACTATTACTCATTCGATGACACAAATTAATTAGGTAAGTTAATCGCTGTTCCCTGCTGTCGCTACTTCCCACAATACATCTTGTGAGAATTTAAATTTCCAACCTGTCTTTCCTCCAGAAATTTCAACTGTCTCTTTCCGATTTTTGTATCAGTGTCTTTCTAGTTTCTATACTCATAACTTCATCGCTGATCACACGACCTGAGGTTGGTATAGCACCAGCAGTGGATTCTCCGCGCAAACGGATCATAATTCCCTCGGTTTCTTACAGATTTTAACTGGGCAAAATAGCAAATATAAAAATGCGTACGAGGAACGGATGCATAATTGAATTACTAAATGCGGGACATATTGCACACATCGATGCTTGCTGAACGTTTACAGAGAACAAATATTGGATTTGAACACGGTCAGTTGTTTCAGCATTGGAGGCAGCGATTGGTGTAAAAAGCTATGGGTCGGATATGACATGGCACTTGGTCACCGCGAAAAATAAATAAATAAATGGTGTGAATATATGAAAAAATTAATATTAAAGTGGTTTTCATATTTTTGATAATGTTACTATCTATTGGAAGAGCGACTGACATGTCCGGCTCTCAAACACGCAAACAATATCACAGTTATTTTTCCTGAGGGAACTTTATGCTTTTGCGTAAAAATGATATTTGTTATTCATTTATATGGGCTCAGAGATGTTTTGCGTTTATTGCTAATAGTTGAGAGAGGATGACATTCAAATCATCAGTATTTATTGAGCATTTTTGCTGAATCTAGAAATGGTGTTTTAATCTGATATTCGAAGAAATCGTACAGTAAAATGTGATATTCTTTCTATTGCTAAGGAATATAATAGAAAATACAAATTGAATTGCTGTATTCATGCCGAGATAAAATTTCGTAAAAGAAACCGAGGAAAATATGTATGATAATCAGAAGACAACGAAGAACATACAAAGTCTGTTTCATTTCTTACAGTTATTTCAGACAGCACGATAAAATCAGGAAATCGAAACCCAAGTTCGAAATAATTCAGTACCATTAATTATATGGCTTCACACGACAAGGACTTTCGGAAGACAGTTAAATTCTTTCAATTAACCAGTAGTAGATTAGAATAGAGCAATATGACCTGATGGGGCCTAATTTACTCCAGGCTGGTTAAAATTAAGCGCTGCCTCTCAATAACTTGTTCAGTAATAGTCAGAGAGACTCAAGTACAGTATACCGATTCAACGATGACCGAGGAAAATAACCTCGCAGGTAATTGATTCGGTTCATTACCAAACAACGAGAGAAGGACGACTAACGTGCTTTTGAACAAATAAGCCAAGATATATCGTAAAAATAGGGGGAGGCGGTAAAATCATGCCCGTCCAGTCATATATCAAGTGTGATATAGTGACAATCTTGAATATTCACAGGTTAAAACTCATAAATGTTTATAAGTACGTGATTGCATGTTGAAGTTTATCTGCAAATGTAATTACGTACAGTCATTGATAATTTATCAGGGTATGAATATAATGTATACCTCTTTTTTGTCGTCTCCGAAGAGAACATACAAAATCAGAAACTAAAATATAAATGGATATATATTTAAATATATACTCATATATATATATATACTCATATATATATATATATATATATATATATATATATATATATATATATATATATATACGTACACACACACATTTCTCTACAATATATATATAGAGAGATATATATTTCTATAATTGCATATATACTTGCATATATATTTCTATCTACGCACATTTATACACATACATTTCTCACGCTATTTCTCTCTGGGAAATTTCTCAAAAATTCAGGACATTTCAATTAAATAAAACAGAGCATGTACTTAAATAAATTGTGCGCTTTCGAATATTGTGAAATGCTACGTTGTACTTCTTGTTAAATATTGTTTATATCTGCTAATGTAGCGATGCGTCTCTCCTCAGGTCATTCAGAATATAATCTCCATTGAGTGTCCTTCGAAGAACCTATTTGTAGTGTAGAATCCTCCATATTTTTCCACTCACCCCCGTTAAAAATAGACTCTTCCATAAGAATTAGCTTCAACCAATCAACACCACACAATTTGATACTCGGCTTATTATTGGTCGAGACGACCCCGGAATGTGTATCCATGGCCAAAAATCTGTTTGCGCTAATTTCGCCGGAGCCTACTTTGACTTCCCAAAGTAAATAAAAGAAGGAATTTCAGTGCAATTCACCAGTCAGTAATTCGCCTTCAGACAGATTCCATACAGATCCACGGCTGTCTACATTTTGACTTAAGAACTTTACGCGCGTTATCTCCTAACTCAACTACCAACCTCTTTCTATCTCTCTAAACCCATTACAGCTTTCTTGAAAATTGTTGTTTACATTACCAAACAGAAATTGTAATTTTAGCATAAGACAAAAGAAAATACAGTCCAGGGTGAACCACTCTGTCAGAACAAGAAAAACAAATCCAACTTAAATCATGACTTTTTAATTTATCTCTCGATAAATTTTCCTTTGGTATTACATGTGAACATTTTCTCAACAAAAGAACATTGTGGAACTTTCATTTAATATTATTGGTGCAAATTTCATCAACTTGCATATAACCAAAACACATCCTTTTCTCTATTTGTAAAAAATGTATATAAATGTTCGATATTTTCTAGTTGAATGCACATCCACTGTTTTTTCTTGTTCATTTACATTGAGTTTTATTCGACTTGTACGTCTATTCTTTTATTTGTTGTGATTAATGTGAAGAACATGCTTTCAAATACATCACTCTAATAACAAAAACCTTCTGATTTCACACTCAGTTCATAGCTGGATGTGGACATCGATTTAAACGATGTCAGTGGGGACACCGACAGGCGAATACGCATCAACTTGATAGTACCTGTGTTATAAGCAGTAGAAAGAACCGTATTACGAATATATATATATATATATATATATATATATATATATATATATATATATATATATATATATATATATATATGTATATATATATTCGTAATACGGTTCTTTCTATATATATATATGAAGAAATATAGCCTTAAGACGTGCTATATTTATGGGATAAAGTGCACAATATCAGAGATAGAGCGTGTGTAAATATAAAAGTGAACATAGAAGTGAACAATTAGAGGTGACAGTCTGTTTCATGCTAGATGTAATCTATATATATATATATATATATATATATATATATATATATATATATATATATATATGTATAATATAATATATATAATCCATATATACATATATATATATATATATATATATATATGAAATAAATCCTAAATAGCCAGGAATAACCTACCTACGTTTCAACTAAACTGATTTTACGGATAAACTGGCTAAATAGGATATGACATGAATCAGTATTCATTGCTAAAACAACTAATTAGCATAAAAATAGTGACAGAAGAAGAGAGAGTAAAACAAAAAAAAAAACAAAAAAACAGAGCCTCTATTCTAGTCAAGATTTCCTATGCCCACAGCTATTTAAAATCTCATATCTTTGATTTAATAAATTGTTAGGTTCATTGGAGTTGACTATTGCTATTTCTTCCTCTATGCATAATAAGCTATACCTTTCTCCTTCTTTATATATATGGCGTTTTTTTTTCAGTATTTTCCCATTTTAAGATTTTTTTTTCTTTGGACTAGAAACTTAAGGCACTGTACGATTCATTTTACCCTGTTCTGATGTTTCTATTTCTTCCTTTTTTTTCCTCGTGTAGCAATTTGTTTTGATAGACTTATATATATATATATATATATATATATATATATATATATATATATATATATATATATATATATATATATATGTATATATATATTCGTAATACGGTTCTTTCTATATATATATATGAAGAAATATAGCCTTAAGACGTGCTATATTTATGGGATAAAGTGCACAATATCAGAGATAGAGCGTGTGTAAATATAAAAGTGAACATAGAAGTGAACAATTAGAGGTGACAGTCTGTTTCATGCTAGATGTAATCTATATATATATATATATATATATATATATATATATATATATATATATATATATATATATGTATAATATAATATATATAATCCATATATACATATATATATATATATATATATATATATGAAATAAATCCTAAATAGCCAGGAATAACCTACCTACGTTTCAACTAAACTGATTTTACGGATAAACTGGCTAAATAGGATATGACATGAATCAGTATTCATTGCTAAAACAACTAATTAGCATAAAAATAGTGACAGAAGAAGAGAGAGTAAAACAAAAAAAAAAACAAAAAAACAGAGCCTCTATTCTAGTCAAGATTTCCTATGCCCACAGCTATTTAAAATCTCATATCTTTGATTTAATAAATTGTTAGGTTCATTGGAGTTGACTATTGCTATTTCTTCCTCTATGCATAATAAGCTATACCTTTCTCCTTCTTTATATATATGGCGTTTTTTTTTCAGTATTTTCCCATTTTAAGATTTTTTTTTCTTTGGACTAGAAACTTAAGGCACTGTACGATTCATTTTACCCTGTTCTGATGTTTCTATTTCTTCCTTTTTTTTCCTCGTGTAGCAATTTGTTTTGATAGACTTACAAGATGTGCTATCCGAGGTTTTATTTTCAACTGAGTATTACTAGCATTTTAATAATAATAATAATAATAATAATAATAATAATATATATATATATATATATATATATATATGAACAGACAACCAACACAAGTGATAGACAAGCTGTAAGATATAATACATAAGAACGTGTATTCCAGAAATTGACACCTCAATATTAGTGGGGGTTTGTAATGTAAAATTTGATTTTCAAGCTCATGTAAATTACGTTTCTTCATAGATGTTCCCCAAGGCTCTATCCTGGGCCCTACACTGTTTCTGATATTCATTAATGAACTTCACGATGTCATCAGCTCCCAAGTAGGCATCTATGCAAATGACACTATTATTTACTCAATAGCACATCCGGCATCGCTGTCAAAACTAACCCTGCCGTTAGTCTCGAAAAGGACCTTCAGTCTGCTGTTCACTCGGGCAATAAATGATTTGTAAACTGTAATGCCTCAAAAACAAAAGTGCGCTCTTTTACAAACCACACAGACCCTTCCTGCCTCCAATTAGAATGCCTGATTTTCAACTCCACGAGAGCACCTCTCTGGGACTACTTGGTCTCACACTCTCCGCTGACCTGAGATAGAACAAATACATTGGATCAATAGCTTCATCTACGGCAAGGAAAGTTGGTTCTCTGTGTCACACTAGAAAGTTTTTCTTGCCCGCGACTATCCTTCCAATCTATAAATCAACGATTCCCCCCTGCATGGCATACTGCTGCCGTATATTGTCTGGAGCCCCAGCTATTCGTCTTAAGGTCCTCGACAAGATCCAGAGATGGATATGTAATGTGATTGGCCTTGATCTGGCATATCGTTTAGAGTCGCTCTCTCACAGACGTGCCGTCGCATCCCTCTGTCTTTTCTACAAATATGTTCACGGTACCTGCTCTGACGAGCTACTTTCGCTGGTTCCCAAACTGCATCAATTTAAACGTGCTACTAGGTTGGCATGTCATTCCCACCCTTTCACTTCTACTCCAATAGCTTCATGTCTCGCAACTCCCGTCTATGGAATTCCCTTCCTATTACTTGTTTCCATGTTAGCTATAATCTTCAATTATTCAAATGCAAAGTCATTCGACATCTTCAGATGCCATGATCTATTCCTCGTCCTCCACTTCACCCTTACCTCTTTCCCCCCTCTTTAATCTCCCACTCTCTTTAACCTCTTGCATGCTAGTCGTATTCCTGCCTTGCTTGGCTGAAATTCTTTAAAAATATTTACAATGTCAAAAAATCATTGGTGATTAATTGAGCTAATTTTAAAATTAAGGATAAAACTATCCATCTTCATACAGGAAATATTGCGTATTCATTGATCTAATAATAAGGGTTCTGTTGGTTGTAAGTATTATTCTTTAAAATGTTTTTCAACAAATTAAATTTTTTCAGTTCACTGTTATCGCTCATTCAAGGAAATTTTGATTATATCATTATTACACCTTCTACACAAGTTCTAGCCATAACAGGAGTGTCCTATTGTCAATTTTTCCTCTTCTTAAAAATAATTGAATAAAATCCAATGAAGAATCAGCAATATTATTGGTCCTGACCTGGAATCTCAATTTCAGTCAAATTCTCACCGCTGTATTCTGGCTTCACAGTGCCTTCTCTATAAATACTTTCATGGTAATTGTTCGCATTACCTCTTCGCTATGTTACCTTAACTTTATTATTTTACGTGCGGTACTATATTGGAAGTAAGTTCCCAACAATACATACTCAAATTGAATATATATAACCGTAAGTTCTAAGCTATCGGTTTCTTTTCTCGCACTACTCTCTTGTGGAATTCTCTCCTGGATCCATGTTATTCAGCCAAATTTGATCTTCATAAATTTAAAAGCTTTGTCAACCGATATCTACTTACTGTCGTCTTAATTTCTCTTCATCTCTTTAATAATGTTTCTATTTTTCGTATTCTTTTAAAATCAGTAAACCCTTCTGTCTTCATGGCTCTATTGCATTTAAAGGGTGATATGATTAACTTACACACACACACACACACACACACACACACACACACACACACACACACACACACACACATACATACATATATATATATATATATATATATATATATATATATATATATATATTGCTAGAATTATTTTTTTCTATATATCTGTTGTCTTTAGTGGTGAATACAGTTTTGTTTCTTTTGGTAATATTACATTTGTCCTATTCGTTTAGATATATATCTGTCGATCTCAGTATTTGACACGGCACTATTTATTAATTTCGCTGTATCAAGTAGAATTCTATGAATAATTCAGTTTTAATTAATCTTTAAAGGAAGCCACGTTTCCTTAAATGTAACAGATAGCATCAAATTGAGATTAAAAAGATATTGAATTATTTTTCAATTTCGTGTGTCTGCTCGAGCAGGTAATAAAGCAAAATTCTCTTCAGACCTTCAAGTTGTTTACAATGCAGAGGCAATCAAATTCAATCCTTAGAAATACAATTTGATAAAACTGCTAAATTAGCTGACATTTGTTTCCAAAATCTGAGGCTTGGCTCTGTTTTGTAATTTGGCTGTTGGAAAATTTGAAATTATACAAATATGACTTAATTCATAAGTTGAATGCGAATATCACAGATGCAAAGGTGTTATTTAATGAAAACGGATGATTGTTTTCATTGATTATGACATATATTTGCCTGGAGGCTGTCGCTTCATAGTCTTCTGATGAACAAAAACACGGATATAACTCACATCAAATTCAACAGAGGCCATCAAAAAGGAAAGAATTGCTGTACTTCTAACAGAAAAAGTTTATTATTATTAATATTAGTAGTAGTAGTAGTAGTAGTAATAGTAGTAGTAGTTTTAGTAAAATTAGTATTAATATTATTTATATTATTATTAGTAGTAGTAGCATTGATAATATTTATATTAATAGTAGTAGCTCTAGTAGAGTTAGTATTAATATTATTTATATTATTATTATTAATAGTAGTAGTAGTAGTTCTAGTAGAATTAGTATTAATATTATTTATTATTCTTAATAATAGTTCTTGTTAAATTAGTATTAATATTATTTATATTATTATTAATAGTAGTAGTAGCAGTTCTAATATAATTAGTATTAATCTAATTTTTATTTCTTATTATTATTAGTAGTAGTAGAAATTATATTATTACTAATAATAGTAGTAGTTCTAGTAGAATTAGTATTAATATTATTTATATTATTATTAATAGTAGTAGTATTTATAGTATTATTATTACTACTAGTAGTAGTTCTTGTAGAATTAATATTAATATTATTTATACTATTACCACTAATTGTAATAGTATGTATATTTTTATTTCATTATCATTATCATTATTATTATTATTGTTGTTGTTGTTGTTGTTGTTGTTTTATTTCCTTTGATTTCTGATGTGTACTCATTTATTTCCGGGACCCGCCCAGGGACCTAACGTTAGAAATGGCATCATGAGGTTTTCCACTAAAACAAAAAGAATTACATAGGCAAAGCCCTTCGCAAGTTGTGGGCTGTACTCGTGAGAACAATCTTTTGTATTTCTTTAAGGTATGGGATTCCAGGGATCCCTTAAATTATTCTGCTGGAATCTTTTCCAACCAATCCGAGGGCTCCAACTACAACGGGGTTTGTCGATGTTCTCATTTGCTACATTTTGAGATTTCGATTTCAAGGTCCTTGTATTTTGATAGCTTTCTGAAAATATTTAAAGGTACATTGCAGTCTGCAGGGACTGTTGCAGACTGGAGAATGTATTTTAAGATATCAGAAGGTTAGGTTATCAGAAGGGTTAGTGATGTTGGTGTTCTTAGACATCCATCCACAACAAATTAAGAAACAGGAATATTGAAGGCAAATCATTCAAGAGAAATCAAACGGAAAACAACATAATTAAAAGTTTAACAATAACATTGATTTACATAAAATTAACATACACAATTAAGTCAGATATTGTTGGACAAGTGTGAATGGTTGAATTGAATTATGTAGTGTATTTATGCCAAGTTTCAGTGTGTGGGAAACTGTTACTAAGGTTTGTGTGTGGAATTAAACAAAGTGTTTGGTCGTGTACAAAAATGTCTTTTGTGAGAGTACAGTCAATAGTGTGTATGCGTATGTTTGTTTAAATTATTGTCCAAAGTTGGTAAGAGTTGTGTACCTTTAATTGTTTTGGTGTTTGATTGAATGTTTACGAATACTTATTTACTAGTGTGTTATCTCACTTTCTTTCGTATTGTAAGCAATTGTTCCTGGGAGAGCGAAATGCTGTTTGTTGAGTCAGAGAAGTTTGCGCGGGAAAAGTGTAGTTCGGATGCCTCTATTTATTGAGTTTTGGGTCTAAAAATCGGCTCAAAAACGTTAGCGCGAAAAGATATTTTCGTTTCTACTTGCTAGAATTTTAGAGGTCTGAGCCAATGAAAAGTCTAGTTTGCTGAAACTAAGATGCGGATTGGTAAATAGTTGATTATTGGTGTAATGTGCATTATCCCGGATGGGTGAAAGGTAGGTATGGACTATTCCATCAGGACTGCCATTTCAATAAGGAGTCACCGTTTTTGTGTGCGATCTCTAATAACAAGGTATGGGCGGTTAAGTTTGACTGTTATATTATTATTAATATTATTATTATTAATAATCGATAAATTTTTCTTTTCGTGTCGATGTCATCATTATTTCCGAAATCGTTCATTCCGTCAGCGAATATTGATATTTGTCGTCCTTGAAAGAACGGCCAATGAAACTTTTTGTACCGTCATTTATCTTTTCGTTCTTTACTACTATAAGATCGTCGATAGTTAAATATCAATAGATTTCATTTGAAAATTAAAATTCATATCTTGCTAATGACCACACTTTCGTACAGTTAGTCCTTTCGTCCCTTTACGAGATTGGCTTTGTATTCTTGTAGCAACGAAAATGTTCTCTTTGAATCATCTTTGGGAATCATTTTTGACTTCCATCAGCACGGATGATATTAGCCTCCAGGAGATTCATTTGCCATCTTGGATTAGCGTCTTCCACTGATATAAACTTGAACTATTGGTTCAAATGCTAGTTCGGATTATATAATTATATTTACTCTTTCAATCTAGACGTTTTACTCGCCAAAACTGATCTTATATTTTTATAAGTGTACCAATCGTGGGTACATTGAGCATTGTCACCACATCTTTTCCGATGCCTCAGCTATGCATACAGAGATTCTTGAGAAAATACATATAATAATATGCAATGTTATCGGTCCTCACCTAGGATCTCGTATCAAGTCACTTTCTCACAGACTTAACGTAGCTTGCTGCTACCTTTTCTGTAATTACTTTCTTGGTAATTAGTCTGATGAGTTTTTGTCTATGATATTTCAACATTACAAATTTAAACGCAGTACAAGTTTGGCAGCTACGTCGCATCATTTGACATTTCAATTTGATAGCAGTAACCGTAAGTTCTAATTTAACAGTTTCTTCTCTCACACTTCTCGCTTGTGGAAATATCTTCCTGCTTCTCTCCTTCAAGTTAACTATTAAAGAATGAAAATAAATTGTCAGTTGTTATATCCTCTTTCCTTAATTGCTTTTCTTTTATCGGTGATTCTCCTTAATGTTATTTTTCAAATTATTTCACACTCATTGCATCTTAGTGGCTTTATCGTCTTTCTAAACTTCACGTTTTTCAATCACTTACAGAAAATCAAATCCATGTTCTTTTCACCAAGAGATGTCTTCTGTAGCATTGAATAGCGCAGCGCATACGCTCTGTAATTGTTACATCTATCGTCTCGATTAGGCAATCTTTGCAGGGCAACACGTATCTCTGCAACATTTTCTGGTAAACTTTGCTGTTTATTTTCATTTCCTCTTCAATGAACACAAGCGGTAATTTATAATCACGAGAAGAAAAAGCACGATCCTCAGATCTAACCATGACACCAGCCGATTCCTGTTGTTTGAAATATAACACATTCGGCAATGTTTCCGTGCGAAGTGGCATAAAAAAATTTGGTATTTGACCTCTGACGCCGCAAGGAAAACTACATGTTCGAATAAAGACTTTGCGTTTGCTGCACGTTGCATCGCCTTCAGTAATGTCTTCCCCATGCCAAACTGCTTTTGTTTGTAGGCGCTTGAGAAAATCTGTCTAGAGTATTTTATCTATCACGTGTATCTTTGACTGTCCAGATTTCTCTTCATTTTCTTCTTAGCGGTTTTAGTTGTTACGAACTGGTTGGTTATGTGTGGGAAATGTAGTTGTAAAGTAGTTTGCCTATCTTGAAACCTTATCCACACATGAAAATCATTTTTTTTCTGTAGACATTAAAAACTGTGTCTTCTGCAACTTTTTTTTATTCCCCTCACAATTCTCCATACCGACCATTTGCAAGGCGACATTTTGTTGTTGGGGTGCCATATTTAATTAAACTATAAATAACAAGAGAACGTTTGGAAACCTTATGCTAAATTTAAAACTATTTTTAAGAATAGCCATGTTTCAATATATGTTTAAATAATGGGTAAATATTGATGTCGTATTTGATTGTCTCTTCTCTTGTTGTACACGTAGCAAAATTTAAAACGAAAACAAAAGATAGGAGACTTATTACAACACAACGCAATATCTGTCAGGAAATTGGAATAGCTCCCAGATACATGAGAATTAAAAATAAAAACTAGAAGGAAACAAAATAAATGTAGAATCTCCTGCTGATTCCAACTAATTTTCCAGAATTTATTATTCTTGAACATCCTTAAAGATTTATATATTCTGCCAAATTTATTGTATAGATAAACATATATTATTTAATGATAATTATCGTTGAACATAAAAATGATTTGGTTTCAATTCTTTTTCGTCAAATTTTTAGCTACGTTCAATAGTGATAATTTAAATATTGTTCTAGAAAGTTTTAGAAAACATGCAGAATTTAAAAAATAAAAATATATGCACCATTGTATTCGAAACGACGGTGAAATTGCAAGTTGCCATCAGCATATTTGCGAAATCAATTATTCTTTGTTACAAAACAGAAAACATTAACCTAAAAACCCACGTTATTTTCGTAATTATTTTCGTCAGATTGAAACTTTCATATGACTTCCATGCATAACGTGACACATGTTTAGAAATAACTGTCAAATGTATGTAACCGTTTTCTCTGATGGATGCTTAAAAATTGTTTCGAGTGAAGGAATCCTGTGGGAGCATACTTTTTCGAATCTTATAGAGTGAGTTGCCAGAATCAAAATCAAATAACTGAATTAAATAAGAAAAAAAAAACAATTGAGGACTTCCAGCATCATGAATAATGAAAATGTGTAGCACATGCATCTAGAACAGAATATAATTACAAAATCAAGATGTTGATTTTCCGCACAACTTCAAACAAAAAGTGAGAAAGAATCCCCCCACCAATACAGCATAGTGCAATAGTGGACATGAGAAAATTATGTTCTTGAAAAATTCTCTTTATAGCACCCTTTTATAACTTTCATAGGATGCTAACAATGGCTGCTTGGTAAATGAATGCTGGATATTTCTTTATATAGAAATGATTAATATTACCATTAGCAGAGCAAAACTGCGTCTCCGAAACATGGATTGTGAAAATTCCTTAAGCCCCGAAATATGGTATAAGTTTGCATTACAGGCAGTTATAACTGAACTATTTGCCTTCACAATAACAGCTTGGGTTTCACAGTATATCTGTGTGTGCGTGCGAATGTGCTTACTTTTTAAATGTGTGCGAGTGTACTCATATGAATGTTTGTGCGCGTTTGTATCTATTTACATGGATGCTTATGAATTTGTGTGCATTATGGCATGTGAGGGTGTTGGGGTGAGGCAAGTTGCAGCCTGCTTATCTATATGTATATTCATCGGTTTTGTTCATGTGTTCCTGTGTTATTTCCTCTCTGTGTTTGTGTGCGTGTGTGTGCATTTGTGCGTGTATATTTCTGTGTGTGTGTGTGTGTGTGTGTGTGTGTGTGTGTGTGCGCGCGCGTATGTGTGTGAAAATAGCAGAAGCATATCTCTTGATTTTGAGGGGTAAAAGTATTTGAAAGTAACAAGAGGTTAGCAAAAATGAGGTCAGCATTTGAAAAATTGCTGGCTATTTAACCCAAAGCTGTTTAAGAATATACAGCTGTATAATAGTTTTAGTGCAAAATTTAAAAAAAAGACTAAAAGTGTAAGCTGCAAAGGTGACAAAGTTAGTTCAAATGCATGCAACATGGTCTCAAAGGAAAATGGAATCCTGATTGATAATAACTGAATACAGGCTGGACATTTGTACACCTGAATTCATTGTTGTTTGGAAAATTACAGTCTTATCTCTCCTGATGGAATTAAAAACTTTATTTAGTTGTTGGTTAGTTATAAAAACTGATTGATAAAATTCACATTTTTAAAAGCTGTGAGTTTACTATTGGGTATTCTTTGTGCCCAAACTAAAGCTAGCGTATTGTTAAATTATTTTCAAAGTTGATTTAATCCAGTATATCAATATTCTTTCCAGATTGACTGTTTCATAACACTTATCATATCCGCTTAGTCACGGTAAAATCTTAGTTTAGATAATTCAGAAGTTTCATATTGGCTAGGGTATGTGTACATATACTTGGATGTCTCTAAAACATCGTATTCACTATACTAGTGAACATATTCTATACATTATAAGGGTTCTGTCTATATCGAGTAGAAACTCCGGTTCTCTTCCGATCACCGAAGTTTAGCGCTTGGGAATACCGGGTGCGGTAAGTTGTGATGTGCGGGTGTTTTAATGGGTAACGGCTTCGAAGTCGATGTCAGAGAACCGCGTCCCAATACTAGTGGGGTTCGTTATGTTCAATTACACATAAATACCCTTGGGGAAATGTATGAATCGAATCCTTCTCCCACCAGATAAGGTTTAAATAATCGGAGACATATCATTTAAGCATAGGTACCTCAGCGAGATCGCTAAAAAAAGAGCATAGCATGATGGAAAAGATGCCAAACTGGACGAAAAATAAATTTTATCGTCTAAATGTTTATGTTATTATTAAGAGGAAAGAGCAAATTATTTTTGGAGTATTTTTTTTTTTACATTTTTTAATCGTTCCTAAAACGTCCGAAAATTTCGTTAAAAATCTTGTTTCTTTTTGAGTCATCAAAATTGATAGATGGCAACCATTTTTTTTCCATTTTATAAAATCAATGAAAATCTCAACTTGAAATTCTTTTAAATATCAATTATCATTTTTTAAAAACGTATTTTAAGAAAATCAGAAATTATAAGGTTTATTTAAAATATTTTGAATCACGCTTAACTTATCATCTGCGCCGAAAAAATGTAATTTGAAAATAAGACAAAGCAGGTTATAAACTTTCGCGTCACTTAACAGTTGGTGAATGACACTGGACAGATTCCGTGAGGATAATTTGTTCTATGGAAGGAGAAAAGTGAAATATTTTACATTTAAGTGAACAAATTATTTACCTCGTTATGTTTAAGGGAAACTTTCAACGCTCTCTCTCTCTCTCTCTATATATATATTTTTTTGCTTTTTGTACTTAGCTTTTACCTTTACGTTTACGATGCTTTATGGAAAATATATTATAAAGAAAGTAAAATAAGACTGTTACGAATGAGATTAAATTTCATAAGAAAGGTATCTAATTAATTTATAGGTAACTTTCTTATGAAATTTTATCAGAAGTGTACATAAAATACTATAATTTTATGTATATTTACTACATTTTACTGTGTTATTTGTATTTCTATTCATTTTATTATTAATTTTGATATTTTATTTATGGAAAAAATGCCATAACTGAGATTAATATAAAAATAAGATCATATAAATTTCATAAAATGATACTGATACTTTTAGTTACCCTTCTCAGTTGAAACTGAAAAATCAAATAAAATTCTCCACGCGTGTTTCGCAAAAGTAAAAGCCTTAACAGCGGAGAACAATGCTTAACTCAAATAATGCAACTTAATTGTATTCTGGTTGGTCTTCCGTACTTTACTTTACACAGTTAACATTTAATTATTAACAAGCTTAACGTATTATTTCATAGGTAAACAAACAAAATGAAAGATGCAAAACCCCAAACTGACAAGGGGAGGATTGAAGAACAATGTATATCTATATTTATACTTATATTACTTATATATTTAGGAGAGGTCCCTTGGTACATCTAATGGTTTTATGTAAAGAGCAACAGTGAAAGTTCACTATATATTGCTATTTATTATACAACAGATAACCTTCAGCGTTGATAACATAAAGTGTTTATTTGAAGGGCTTTGTTATTTTGTGGGGACGGAATGTCTCCGGAGCTGATCAATATTACGAGATTCTGTATGGTATGGCGAAAGTTTGGTTTGGTTTTTGTGTTACATCATATCAAAACCTAAATGGGTCTTTTAATGCCGACAACTTTTCTTTTTCCTGATAATATGTTTGTTTTGTCAAAAATCTATTTCTGGTAATTTTTTTTTCCTCAAAATTGTATAGCTGGTAATATTTTTTTCACAAACGTATGGCTAGTAATAGTTTTTTTTTTCATAAACATATTGCTGGTAATAGTTTTTTCTTCAAAAATTTATTTCTAGTAATATATTTTAAAAAGTATTTTTGGTATTAAAACTAATTTTTACCCTTTCATTATGCTTTTTACCTCAGTTTCCTGGTTAACTATTTACCCATAGCTGGGACGCCGAAAGGTGCTATCAACCCGGCTCAGGGTGGACCTGGGAACACCAGCAATTAAGAGGTGGTTCCACGCTCCTCAAAACCTCCTAATCAGAGGCCTTTACGCTGGACTTAGTTTATCGTCTTACCCTGGACGCGGATGTAGTTTATCGCCATATCTACGACGAGGTATGACGAAAGAGTTAAGCGTTCGACACAGAATGTGAATCGAAATGCTGACATTAATTTTCATTGGAAATAGCTTGCTAATGGCTAGCTTTATTTCACTTAATAAGAAATAAAGTGACAGTGAAGTGTTGTGATATTGATCTTGACGAATCTGTACATATTGTAGGAGATGAATTTTAAATTAAGGAATAAGAAAATTAAACATTTGTTTTATATGACATGTATGTCACGTTTACTGAGATGAAAAATATATCGGAAAATGAAAAGAATTAGGAATGATATATTATGGCTGAGAGAAAATATCGACAACAGTGTCAGATGTCTCGTGTGCAAGAGAATATGATAGAAAGTTACTGTTAAAGAGAGAGGACAACAACAGAAGAAGTATTAAGAAAATAGATGATAAACTTTTCGACTTCCATCAGAACGGCTGATGCTAACTTTCAAGACAGTGACTCATGGCACCATATTGGGCTAACGATTCTGGTGAAAGATTATATTAAATAGATTGCTCGGTTTGCTGCTACGAAAGTTAGTTCTCTGTGTCGTGCTAGAGAATATTACTCGACGGAATCTATCTTACATATTGATGAGTTTATCATTTATCCATGCATTCAATATTGCCGACCCAACTGGTCTGGTGATTCTGCTATGTTATTAGAGATTCTTGATGAAACCCAAAGATGAATCTGCAATGTTATTGGTCCTGACATGACATCTCGACTTGAATCCCTTTCCCACTGCCGTAGCGTAAATTAGCAGTAGATCTCTGTAAATACTTTTATGGTTATTGGTCTGAGGAACTCTTTCTATGGTAATTGGACTTGATGAATTTAAACGCAGTGCTAGATCGGCGACAATGTATCATCATTTTAGAGTTGAAATGCTTCGATATAACCGTAAGTTTTATGCTAACAATTTCACATCATGTATATCTCGCTTTTGGAACTCATTTTGGGAATTCTTCTTTTACAATCCTGTATGATACGCCAAAATTTGTAATACAAATGGCTTTTATTCTGCCTTCATAATTCCTCGTTTTTATTGGTCACTCTCCTTAGTAATGTTTTTCTCATATTCTCCCAGACACAGTAACCGCTTGCATCTTAGTAGTTCTATTTCCTTGCTTAGGGTGAAATTATTTTTAGCGTTGTTAACGGAAGGCAACTTGTTATGCATTATCCTAGAATGATGGAATCTCAAACGACCTCCTTTCTTGCCTATTTATTCAATTTATTCTTTCCAGGTTGCCAAAATATTTGATAACATCATATAAATTGGTTGAGTTTTAAAATCCTAAAGTGTTGACTTTCGCAGATGACGACACGTCTCCGTATCTGATCAGATATAGAGATAAATGAATACTTGCAAGAAAACCGGATATGCTTATTTTATAAAATTAAGAATAGATTATCAGATAATTTTCCCCACACGATTATATATAAGCCCTCAACACAACCTAAATTTTGTAGAATTAATTCTAACAACAATGCAATTATGAAAACAATATTTCGGAATAATCCGGGTGATTACTCACGTTTATAGTTATAACAGACTGGAATCAGAAAAAAAAGCATTGTTAGCGCGTGGAATTGGGGAGAGTTTGGAAGAGAAAACTGTGATTGAATATTAGTTAGGGAGAGAAACACTCATTCATATAAAGAATTCTAGCTAGCGTCTTACATTTTAATTATGTAAACTTGCATACAAAAGAAGTGAAACGCAATCAATGGAAAAATACACATGACTAAATGACTACGCCATGCGAAACAAATACAGAACAAATACTTCCAGAATAAAGAACTGCACATAATTCTCTCAGAACCTCTTGGAAATGTCATGGTCTCTCTTTCGTTTTTGGTGCTATTGTCACATTGTTCCAACGTTGTCCTCTCCTGATTTCATCAGATGCTTGCCCATCCTGGTAAGCTTAAGGACATTTCGAACTGAGAACAGGGATTGAACTCACAATTACTCTTTCACCAAATTCTTAAATGAACGTTTTAATATACTGGCCTGTTGTTCCGTGGGACAATCCTTATTTTAGGACAGTTAGTATTAGATCTAATCTACCTACTTATTCTCACGCAAGAAGGCAGTCAACAAGCCTTTACTTATTTTACTGATGCAGCATCTGTAGAATTGATTTCATTTCTCATTCTTTATTATCCTCTCCCATGACGGATTTACTTCTATGCTGGAACATTTACGTAGGTCTTCTTAGATTAATAGACAGGTGATTCATTCAACGTCTCAATGTTGCATTTTATTTAATTTTATACTAGACAGATCTTATACACTTTTACCTACATACATAATTTGCCATGCCTGATTGCATTGTTGGGGATTAGTGAATATGTATGTTAAAAATCAGAAGGAAACAATATTTGTGAAGGCGTGTTCAATAAAATTCAATCCTCTACAATAATCATTAATTTTGAGCAAAAATGTAAAAACAAAGTTTAAGAAAACCAAGGCAAATTGAATGCAAAAAATAATGGTTTATATACAATTAGAATATATACAAATGAGTTAAAAACTGTTAAATTTTTGTTAAATTTATATCTGGTGTGTTGATCTTTAGCACGTTAGAAACTTTTTGAATGTGTCAATAAGATTTTATACGAAACATAAACAGTGGTTGTTTTATGCAAGTGTTTATGTACAATTGTTTTTTAGTCAACCGAAGTTGCGTACCCTTAGTTGTGTTTGTGTGAAATGTTTTGAGTTATTAATACTTGTTTCGTAGTGATGGAAAATGTCACTTTTGGAGTATAATAATTCAAGTTTGTAAAGTTTTTTGTTTGACAGAGAGAGAAAGATTATGCCAAATAGTTGTTGAGTCAGAGTTTGATTTGCGCGGGAAGATCAAGATTTGGAATTGTGTGAATTTGTTTTGGCGTCTCTCTGGATGCTGGAATCTGACTAACTAAGCAGTGAGTTTTTTCTTTTTATATGGTTTTAGCTAGAAAAATAGGCTCAAGAAATTTGAACGCCAAAGAGATTTTTCACGCGCATTTTGAGGCTTTTAACCAATGAGAAACTGATTTGTTGAAATTAGTGTTCTGATTGGATACATGTGTGTGTGGGTGTAAAAATGGATTGTTCTGCTAGTAAGGGTGAAGAATAACGTGGATGATTCCACAGCATCGTCTCGCTTTTAAAAAGCTCAAACCTACAGAGAAATATCTTCCGAGGAAAACCTAGCAAAGAGGAGATCGTGGCCAAGAACTATGCGTATGCCGTCTCTTGTAGTTGTGGCATAGAATATAATGGCGAAAACTTGCCACTTATACTTTTCTACACGAACCGGATGTTGACCGCTCGACGACCCAAAGCAGGCAGCGTAAATACGTTTTCTGCCCATAGGCTTCACGCATACATCCGCATTAACAAAAATAAAAAGAGCAATAAATTGACCAGTCGATCCAAAAACCAAAACATTAATTCGGAGCCGAACAACGGCTGTATATTCTCTAATTCAAAAAACTCAAAGGTGTTGACGCCGACACAAACTCATGAGAGACCAGCTTCGACGTCAACACCGGCAAGCGGAAAGACGCGACACAAACTCATGTGAGACCAGCTTCGACGTCAACACCGACAAGCGGAAATACGCGACACAAACTCATGAGAGTCAAGCTTCGACGTCAACACCGGCAAGCGGAAAAATGCGACACAAATCAGAAGCAATATCAACACTGACGCGTGAAGAGAGAAACAGCATAGCCATCAACAATATGCATTTCACTTCTACTTACACCATTCTCTGTACCTGTTGACTTAGCAACAGCAACACATAGAATTTACTAGATTTGGATATATGTAAATAAATTATACATTTATTTAACCTCCCCAACAGTAATAACAACAAGTTTCAGTTTACCCATTTCTGCCTCTGCAAAATGATGTAACTCCGACGTTTCGAGCAATAGCAGCCTCATCAGGAAATACACGGAAACTCCAGTATATATACCAATACAATGACATCACACGAAGACACATTGGATGCACATTTAGACAAAAGAATCATCAGTCTGTTAACTACTATCATACAATGCAATCAAGCCAAAGAATTGGTACCTCCAATTTCAGTCCATTTTCGTTGCCATAGTGATACGTTCACAAAGAATAAAATTTGACTGTGTTGTCAAAGGCTTGCCTCCCGATTTAGTCAACAATGTCGCCGACATTACAACGTCCTTAACGCCGCCATCATTAAAAGGACAGGGCACTCAGATGAACAAATGTTGAGGGGAACTATTCCACAATATAGATATCAGTGACAGAACACATTCGCAAATCCCCTGGCGCGGGAAATGTCACGTCAGAGCGAATAATATGTCAGAGTCGATCCTACGTCGCCTATGGGTAGATAAATTGCCAGCCTCTATAGTACAGACACTGGCACCCATGACACACGAAAAGACACACGAGAAAGGAGCAGATATGGCAGACAAAATGTTTGCGTCGTTCGACTAAAGACTAAATACACTAACCTCCAAACAGGAAAACAACTGCTGCGCTAAATACACATGCACATTGATAAAGCACTTGCAGGTTTACAAAAGCAAATGTAACAAATGCAATTGCTGTTATTTCAATAACAACGGAGACAGAGAAGTACCTCAGGTAGACGCGACTATACCCAACGCTAAGGAAGTCTTATCTATGGAAGAATTAACACACCCCCTACTGTTATTTGCTGGTATCACAACGTGTCCAGTAACGAGGCAAGGAAATGTTCCCAAATTTGTCATCATAATACCAATAGACACAACGGAACGCAAACAAACTGGCTGGTGATCGTGACTACTCCGACCAGTATACACAAAGAACATTTTTCATAGATGACAAAAATAACGGCTACAAATTCCTAGTGCATATTAGAGCAGCGGTTAGTGTTATTGCACTAGCACTTGAATCTAAACCCGATCCTAATTTCCTCAGAGTATTAGCTGCAATCGATACATGCATTTCACACGTACGGCACAAACATTTGACATTAAATACTGGTATGCGCCGACATTTTATATGGACATTTATACAACCTACGTGCAAACAGCCATTGTTGTGGTAGGTTTTCAGTCCGATTCAACTTGTCGGTAAATATAAAATATAGAATACTTTCGGAAACCGAATATTAGCATTACAGGAATTCGTATACGATACAAATCTACCGGCATCAGAACAACTAGACAGAACATAGAATTTCTTGAAATTTTCAACAAATATAAGAATATCACGAGATCTTTAAAAAAATACAGACACCACCGAACCTGAATTAAAACACCAGATAAAAGCTATTGGGCAGCCAGTATTTTCACGCCTACGGCGAATATATCCACACAAATATTAATTCGCCAAAAACGAATTTAAAAAATGTTACGGAAAGAGATAATCAGCCCATCTGAAAATCCTTATGCATCGCTCCTACATCTCGTTCCAACACCTGACAATAAAGGATTTCAACCTTGTGTATACTTCTGTTAATTTAATGCGTCCACCATCCCTGACCAATATCCAGTTCCGTAAATACACTCGTGTTACACGGATCACATATATTATCAAAGATTGATATAGCAAAATCCTACTTCCAGATCCCGGTAGCGGAAGAGGATATACACAAAACATCGGTGACGACTCCATTCGGGCTATACTAGTTCGTCTGGATGCCATATGGTTTTAGAACGGCTGCCCAATCATTTCAAAGACTAATTGACCAAGTTCTGAAAGGATTACCATTTGTATATGCTTACATCGATGCTATCATCATTGTAAGCAAAAATACTGACGAATACTGAGGCCAATTGCATCAAGTCTTTCAGAGACTAACTGAGTTTGGACTAAAAATAAATTTAGATAATTGTAGTTTTGGCACCACTCAAGTTAAATTTCTTGGACCCGTCATAAACCAACATGTGGTTTCACACTTGACCGGAAAAGTGGAAGCAGTCGAAAATCTCTCTGTACCCACATCCATCCAACTGTAAAGAAGGTTCATCAGACTGATAAATTATAATCATCATTTCCTCCCTAATCTATCAGCTTTACTTTTACACTTAACCATCCATTAGAAAACAAAATCTCTCTACAACTGGATGCCTTCCATGTCTTCAATACAGCCAAATCTGCTCTTGTAATCTTCACTAAACTCTCACGCATCAGTAATACCGAAAATGCACACATCTTCCTCGCTACGGACACATCTAACACGGCGTTTGGAGGTTTAGTTGAAGAACTCGATTCGGTAAGAAAACACCTTTACTTTTTCTCAGCGAAATTAACCAAGTCTCAAACAAATTATATCATATTTTCCAGAGATTTTTTGGCTATATATTTAGCAATAAAATAATTGAGACATATACACGAAGGTAGACATTTTGTAATATCCACAAATCACACGCTTCTCACTCATGTCATGAACTGCAGTGCAGACAAATACACTTCTAGAGAAATTAAAAAAATAGATTTTATCTCTCAGTACACAACAGATATTCGTTAAATCTGTTGGAGTTTTTGGATACTTTGGTATACTAGTGAGCCAGCCAAAATGAGCTGACGTATTTTATAGTTCACCAATAGAAAATTTAACCAATCAGAAGGTTCAAAATATTCAATTAGACGTGTATAAATGCAGCCATGATTCTTTCCGGAATATTCACTGCCAGCCTTTGATATCGAAGACCGGTATTGGCGATATAGTCACATTCAGTAGAGTGTCTGGCAGGGGAGTGTTAATCTTTAACGTTGTTTCATTGAACAGATTACGTACTGCGCTGGATTCTATATTCATAGACTATGGTCAACAATATTAAGGGACAACAAAATATTATAGCTGATGCGCTGACACGTACAGATATAACTGCAATCAACGATGATATATTAAGCCATCATTTAATTTATGATGGACAGAAATCTCACTCCTTACTAACAGAAATATCATCAAATTCTTCCTTAAGACTGAAACAGTTTCCAATTCCTTTCAGCAATAAATCATTTTATTGTGACACTGCATTGACGAACCCTAGACCATATATCCCTCCCCGTAACTGAGGAAAAAAATATTCCAACACATAAAAAATATTTCAAACCCAAACAAGCGATCTGCTGTAAAAATTATAAGTGAACCTTTTATTAAGCCAAACATGGCATCAGACATAAAAAAATATTACACATTAGCATGCCTAGAATGCCAGAAGAATAAAATGCAACATCATACCAAAATATTAATAGGTTTCTTCAACAACCCAGATGCAAGATTCCAATACATATTGTTGAAACTTGACTAATGCATGGAATAATAATGCAAACACAAAATGTAGTTAGAATAAAATGTATTGAAAGACGAAAGTGTACACAATATTTACATATAGTCTTTTGTATATTCCTGGGAAGACCGTTCCTGGAGAATGTGTTGACTAAGTCGCAGTCGGGCAGAGTCTCTAGTTGGATCTCTTGATTTTCCTCTCTGTCTTCCGGTACCAACCATATTTATATCGTCGGTACTCCGCTATGCAAATTAGGTGGATCCTACCACAACACATATATATAGGCATCATGGGTCCACTATCAGGCTGACGATGTTTATTCTTATATTGTTGACAGATTTTCACGTTGGCCGACCGCGATTGCACTCAAAGGCACATCATCAACTTCAGCTGAAAACGCTATTTTAAAAGATTGGATATCTATTTTCGGAATACTCAATGTCAGTGCCACTGATCGTGAAACACAATACCGATCATCCCTTTTTCAAGAATTCAGTAACTTGCGGGGAGCAAAACATATGTAAACTACAGCCTACCAACTATGAGCTAATGGAAAAGAAAGACGCCATAAGCAACGCAAAAGATCATTAATCATGTAGGAAATCTCGACCTATTGGATTGATAACTTACCCTTTATACTTATCTCTATATGGAAGATTTATGAAGAAAATCTTGACGACTCACCAGCCAAAATATCCTTCGGTACACTCCTGTCACTACCAGGACAGTTTTTTGAAGATGATATACACTCAAACCTGACATCGACCTTCATACAAGAAGTAAAGAATAAAATGTCGCAATAACAATTCACACCTACTCGAAATGCAACCAAAAATATATACACAACAACAAATCTGTATATGTTTTCGTACGAGAATTCGCAGGTCAAAAACACTTTCAGCAAATTATCAGGGTCTATACAAAGTTTTACACAGATCAGACAAATATTTCATAATACAAAAAAGGAATAAATCAGACAGTATAAGTATTGAGAGACTAAAACCAGCTTTTTAGGCTCTCAAAACGAACCACACCTACATTTTCCTGGTGTAGAAGAAACACCCAAATATAACGATACATCACAATCTGACAATACATAACCAATTCAAACCAAATCAAGAAGAAGAGCCACATTTCCCAAAAGCTTTAAAACTTATTTATTACGAATTAATTGATACGGATTTTACCCAATCAATTTACCGTGCCTTTTACATTTTTCTACACAAACCGGATGTTGACAGCTCGACAACCTAAAAAAGACCGTGTAAATACATATTCTGCGCATAGGCTCCACGCATACATTCGCTTTAACCAAAATAAAACAAGCAATTTATTGACCATTCAGAGACACTCTCGCTCCAAAAATCAAAACTTGAATTCGGAGCCGAACGATGGCTGTATATACTCTAATTCGAACAAACTCATGAGAGACCAGCTTCGACGTCAACACCGGTAAGCCAAAAGACGCAACACAAACCAGCGTCCATGTCAACAGCGATGCGCCGAGAGAAAAACAACAGCAGGCATCAGCTATGAGTAATTTCATTATCTATGCTTGTTGCCTTAGCAACAACAACAGATAAAAGTTACTAGTTTTTGGATATATGTAAATAAATTATACATCTAATTCCCCATACTTGATGTATTCTTTTTTACTTGAATTTAACTTTGCCGACGGGGGAAAAGGAATTAACCTCCACAACAGTAACAACAACACAGTCCTGTCTTCAATGTTACACACTTAAGCCTCCGTGATGAATGTAAACCTGAAGGGACATAGAAAAACCGTGTTTAGGGGAAATAACATCTTCAACTAAAAGGGGGTCACCGACGTATTTAAGCAATTATAGGACCCAAATCATAACACGTAAATAGACTCTCTAAAGAAAAATGAACACCGTAGCAGCCTGAAAGCTGCCTTGGTATTAAATAGCCTTTATGGCCTTGTGGTCTGCACCACAGCTGAAAGTCGTACCAGTAGGGAAAAAACCGGGATAGTGTCTCACTTGACGAACCCACAATGTGCAATTCCGCAGAGTTGACTTCATAAACATAGGGGAGCGCTGTGTATTATGTCTTGTTAAAAGTGTTTCCATAGTTAATCTTCTACTCCCATATTTAATAGGGATATATAGAATACCTGGTAACCCCTGCATTGAACCGAGATGTGAACTGAACCCGTGTCAATTGCAAACGTAACACAGTCAATAAAGATATGACAAATGTCTCTTAAACTTCAAAAACCGAATGTTACATTCGTCTGCACAGATTATAACACTCCGTTTGAACTCCAATAATTTAGTTAACCTTGTGGTCTGTAACATAATAATATTTTGTCAGAGTACAACTACTGAAAGTCTGGAGATTTTCATGACGTCAAGTTATTGTGGTACCACCTAATCTTAAACTTACATACTGCTTTCGTATTATTTTTGACAAGTCAGTGTTAGATTTCCTGAAAGAATATGTGAGCATGCATATACGTCTCAAGTTAAAAAACAAATTAGGAATTAATACAGTAACTCTGGAATTATTTTACTATATTATCCAATAATTTTCTTTTGTAAAATCCCAGTTATTGCATGTGCCAACAAAATATCAATTAAAGTCTATAGACTACCTTTTCCAGTATGAGGTGTAAATTTGGGATACTAGCTAAACAGATGAATTATTCATGAATTTAATTTCGAATGCAATATTCCTCTAGCGCTTTTGTATGCAGAGAATTTCAAATCAAGATTGTTTATAATGTATTGAACACATATTACTTTGCAAGCATGAATTCGCAATTACCTCGATGTCTTGTAAGAGAAAATATGTTATGATCCGTTATATGAGTTGAAATGTTTAATTAACGTCTGTTTATTTCAATAAAACACAAACGATTATCAAGCTGCTTCCTTTCCTAAATTAAGAATGTATTTTTCTGCTAATATTTCTCTATTTAAATCAGATATATATTAATTACATATTTTCTTTAATTATAATGTGTTACATACAGCTGAAACTGCTAGCACCGTGTTCTGTTTCATGTGAATAAATATATAATAATCAATTAATTCTCAACAAGTCTTTTAATTAAGAATCATTTTCTTATTGATTTTCAATCTCATCTTTATAAATATGCTTTTTTTCTATCGTTTATCCTTAAATAGAGGATATATTCAAATAAAGCCATTTCCTATGTTGAATCTTTTAACTAACTTAGCATTTACATCATAATTTCCTTAAAACCGTAGTACGCAATACGAAAAGGGAAATAAACACGAGATTTATCTAAAATATATTTTGAAATTCTACCAGATCTAAATTATTAGTTTTTAAATATTTATTAATTTATAGAGCAATATTATTCAATGCAACGTTGGGTTTACCATCTACAGAGGTACATCGAGATTAGCTACAATTTATAGAGTGAATTCTGTTGCGTGTTCAATGTAAGGTAAATCCTCAACACATTTAATAACTTCTTCAATGAGGAACGAACAAAATGAGAAATAACACAAGACAATATTATTTAACAACAAACAATTTTTGTTTCATTTTCATATATATATAATTAGATAAAACAACGAATAATGATTTAGTGAATTCAGATTTGTAAATGAAATCTGTGTAGTGTTTGTTTAAATCTTTGTATAAACTCTTTTTGAAGTGTTTGAAATATAGTTTGTGAGTTTAAGTGAAAGACTGTATGTTGAAGTTGCTGTGCTGACAAGTCAGTGAACGTATTAATCTGTTTACCTGGATTTTAAACAGTTTTACGCAATGCAAATTTTCAATATAGTTTGGAATAAATTTCGTTATGGTAAAAGTTATCTTCCTTTGACCGTTTTTTGTCAAGAAATTATGCCGAATTGTGTGAGCTAATTCAGAAGAGAAATACTGTTCTGTGACTGAGAACTTGAAGTGATAACTAAATCTCTGCTGTATAATAAACGAAATTGAATATGAAGATGAGTGAGTGATCCCTGAAGGTTTGGTTTATGTTAGAAGGCAAATTTAAAACTTCAAATAATAATGTGATGGGGATCTGTTTAGCAACAGCCTTGTGGTCAAAATGGTCACTAGCGAGATGATTTTGTGTGCTGAATATTTTTGCTGGGGTTGACACTTAATAGACCCCAGAAAAAAATTAGCGCCAAAATATTTAACTCGATGACGAGATGTGAAATAGATGTGAGTGGGTGGATGGTGACGTCGACTTGCTTGTTTATCAACCAATCAGCAAGCGAATTCTTGGAAAATAAATATGGACCTGGTTTTGTACAAGAATATCGCTGTGACCCGCTTTCACTCATATTTTAACAAAGTCTCGTAGTGATCTACTTTTAGATAGTTTTTGCAAGGAGTGTAGAATTACGATTCTACAAATTCTTTTTTTTCTTCATAAAAATATGAAATAACCTACTGGATTTGGTTTTGATCTATAATAGCTTTATTTGATTATCTTTGTTGAGATTTAGTCCTTGGCGATAAATTACATTCGGTAGCAAGGTCACTGATCGGGAGATTGGAGTTTTTGGGGAAGGTGAACGACTTCTTCAATATTGTTGGTCCAACCTGACCCTTTGTGGTAGCAACTATCAGGATCCCCAAACAAAAATCAAAATTTTAGGAAACTTTCAAAGTATATTTTCATAGAAATATACTAGCAATACCTTTTGTTTTATAAAAATGACCACCTATACATTTTTGTAGGGCAATTACAAGCAATATATTTTTTAGAAAAAAACAAGACAGTTTTAAAGAAAAATAACCAATATAGTTTTGTAGTGCATTCACCATTTACCATGTACATTTTTATAAAAAAGCAGCTATTCATTTTTATAGCAATGTGCCCAACAACACACTTTTGTACAGCAATTACAAGGAATTAATTTTTCTTTAAAAATATTTTTATAGGAAAATGACCAAATACACGGACAATATATTTTTATAATAAATAACTCATGATACATTTTCATAGCAAAATGACCAAAAATAATATTTCCAGTGTAACTACTAGCAATATATTTTAAGGTAAACTTGAATATATACATTGTCAAAAAACAAAACGAAACAAAAGTGTAAAAAACAATTTGCTATGATTAATTTCATTAGTTGCAAACCGAAATAAGGTTATCTGCTCATTTGATTTGGTAGGATTATTTGTTAGAATATGTATCTAAATAATTATTATTTAATCATTAAATATCTGTCTATGTATTAGATGGTAGATGTTCCAGTGACTAGATATGCATCTGTCGATATCTCTGAGAGGAGGTATTAAAATTACTTGCATTATTTACATTATTCGGTCTGTTATCCTCATCTTCATTGCATTATTAACAACGTTTCAAGAGCACATGGCCCAGTGGATATAAACTTTGGATAGATCCAGTGACTAGACACAGGCCATAGCAGTAGTGAACGAAAAACTTGGAGTGTTGAGTTAAAGTGAAATAACTGATACATTCGGAAGAGGGATGGCACGTGGAATTAGAACAATTTAACCCGGTGGACGAAATAAATGGTTTGGTTCTAACCTGAAGAAGGCCGGAGTGTCCAACTGCCGAAACATTGTAAATATGGCAATGAAGATAGGTGTAACAGTCCGAATAAAGTAAATTAATCATCGAAAAAATGTAATTCTCTTGAATTAATTATAAAATTTGAATTTTCATATAAATATGTAAGGAGTAAATGGCCCATAAAGGTGTTGATGTAGGACGAAAAAATAAAAGCAACCAAACTGTTGAAACTTGACTAATGCATGGAATAATAATGCAAACACAAAATGTAGTTAGAATAGAATGTATTGAAACAAGAAAGTGTACACAATAGTTACATATAGTCTTTTGTATATTCCTGGGAAGACCGTTCCTGGAGAATGTGTTGACTAAGTCGCAGTCGGGCAGAGTCTCTAGTTGGATCTCTTGATTCGCCTCCCTGTCTTCCGGTACCAACCATATTTATATCGTCGGTACTCCGCTATGCAAATTAGGTGGATCCTACCACAACACAAACCAATTTTTTGATATTGGGTAATGAAAGTAGAAGATATTTCATAAATATCAAAGAACCGGATGAAATTAACTAAAGCTCCCCAGATACAATGCCAAAATTCCACTAACGGTAAACCGATGCTGAATTAGATGTATGCTACCAAAGAATGAGGATGAATTAGGAAATGATGCTTAATGTAATACAAGGGAAATATTACAGTTGACCTCATGTTTGAAGAGATCAATGGTGTAATTTTCATGGAAGCATCCTAGCGGCAATATATTCAACAAAGCAACGAACTTCAGAAGAAAATTTCAAAGTGGAACATCATAATTAACAAAAGCGTATGCAGGGAATGAGGATGCTTCGACCCAGTGGACTTAATAAAGCCGATATTGGCACTGAAGGATGGAGATTGTCTGAAAATTTACCGCGAGAATAGCAATAGAGTAGATATAGGTAAGTGATGTTGCAACTGTAGAAAGTGGGCTAGGAATCAAGTTACCTCGCAAGAAGGCCGAGTAAATGATCTTGAAATCTCAAGGAAATTAAATAAAGCAAAGAGACATAAATTAACCATTTAATTACTTATTTAATGTGATGAATAAACTAATAAGGGGGCCAGTAAAAAGCAGCCAATGTATTATAACTGTCTTATCTTTCAGAAATATTTAACCTAGTATAACCTTGAATAAATTTCTTGAATATTCATGAACTTGAATAATCATTCGACTCTCGCGTAATTATTAGGTTGGTGCAAAAATAATGTCATTTTCTCACATGAAGTTGAACGTTAAAAAACGACATTATTTTTGCACCAATCTAATACTTAACTCTGATTGGTTCTTTTATGATTGATTAATTGCTACTCGGTCTTTTCGTCATTTACAGATGATTTGCAGACAATTCTCGTCTTTCATTCAGCCATTCTAGTATGGCAAAACAACTCACTGATTGTGTGCATCCAGTTATCGCACATTTCAAAGAAGAACAGCCGACGTGGGTATTGACGGAATGTGCATAAATTATTCTTGAATTTTTCAGTCTTCTAATTCGTCACCAGTTTTCAACGGTGGTCTAACGCCTTTCCGGTTTTGCCCCTTTTTTTACTAGGCACCCTGTAGAAATTCAAAAATACAAACATTTTCTGAATAATTATAGGAAAGTATTTAGCTTTACCAAAAAAGCATATTTTTTCTTGAAAAATGTCATTTTCCTATGTACTTTGTTCATTGTTCTCTGTATATAACTTTCGTTTCATTTATAATGGTTTATTCTTCCATGAAAATTATGTTTTAATCTTAAAGGTGTACGTATCGTCATGATTTTATTTACACTAGACGGATAAGACAAAACGGAAACTTCATATTTTCTTCATAGTTAATAGAATGGAAGTTCAAGTAAATATACATTGAATATATTGCTTATTTTTTATTGTAATTTTCGACGGAATCCGGTTATTTTCTGTTGATTTGAGCAACGAGTCACAGTTGTTTCTTTCATATGACACTATTAATTTCTGCTCACATCCTCTCAAAAATTAATAAATATACAGGGTGTTCCAAAATGGTTGACTCCATTCTAAATGCCCATATCTCGGGAACTACTAGATAGATCTTAATGAAACTAAATACACTTTATGTTGAAGGTCATAAGTTTTATTGCTTAAATTTACAAAAAAAGTACAAATATTTGTTGGTTCTATGACAGATTTTCATAAATGTTCAATATGAGCGCCGCCTGTGACACTGCACACGTCGAGTCGAGTGGCTTCATCACTAAAAACTAGCCGATCATCGAAATCGTCTTGTTCGAGTTTATCTAGCATTTCAACACAAAATTCTTTACGTTTTCGCTTATCACCTTCCCTCAAGGCCTGAACGAGCTGCAGCTTGTAAGGTTTAAATCGCAATCGTTTCCTCAGAATCTGCCAAACTGTTGTTTGTGGAATGTGGGTTTCCACACTTGCTCTTCTAACACTCTTCCGAGGACTACGCAGGAAGGCTTCACGAACCTGCTCCACTGTCTGCATAAGCAGCCCTTTTCTTGAAACTTTTGTCCTAATTTGTTTTGTAGTTGGTGCCTTCTTTGCAAAATTTGTGAAGAAGGCACGCTGCACTGTCTTCGGTGACTGAGTCCGAGCATACTCTAACACGCAAAATGCCTTTTCTTTTGAAGTGAACGGCATTTCTTAACCTGAAACGATAGAAATGCCAACCGTTACACACAAAAACTTGAATCGTTTCTACACAAGCTGTGAAAATGTGAGGTCATTCCAACGAAAATTGTCAAAGTTATTGGCCTACGAAATGGGGTCAAACATTTTGGAACACCCTGTATATGCAAATGATACTACAGTGTATGGTTTCACCTCTAAATATGTTGATGATCAGCGCCTGCCTGCTGATTTCGTTTCGAACCTAATACTTACATTTCAATGGGAAAAAAGAAAACTGGCTGATATCATCTAATACGTATCAAACTAAACTGGCAACATTTCATCGCCACCGATCAAACACTAAACCAGCACCAATCCTGTTGAACAGTCATACCCCCAAAGAGTTCCCTAGCCTCGAACACATACCGGTTTCACTATTTACATTACTCGGACTATCATCCTCATCTTTGTTGCCATATTTTTAACAACGTTTCGGCCGTTGTACGCTCCGGCCTGCTTCAGGTGGTTGGAATATCGAACTGAACTCTTTACTTCGCTCGCTGGGGTAGACTGTTCTAGTTCCATGTGCCATGTCTAATGGATATCAGTTATCTCCTGTTAATTCCCATCTCCAAGTTCTCCACCGCCTTAACCGGGTATTAAACACTCTTTGGGTCCTGTCACTGGATCTAACTAACGCCTTTATCCATTGTGCCATGTGTCAGGACACCTGGTTAAGGCGGAGCAGAAAGTGGAGAGGGGAATTAACAGGAGATTAGTGATAAGTGACATCCATTAGATATGGCACGTGAAAATAGAAGAGTCTACCTCAGCGACTGACATAAAGGGGTCAGTTCCACATTCCAACCACCTGAAGAAGACTGGAGAGTACAATGGCCGAATCACCTTAATAAATATAGCAACAGAGATGAGGATGATAGTCAGAGCAATGTAAATAGTGTACATAATACCTCAGCTCAGAAACATAGACGGTTACATACTGTGTTTTAATTTCACTCTTCACCTCCAAGGGTCATATGTATATTCGTGTTATCGCAAAGATGCTGAATGAATGGGTCGGGTCATTGTAAGGCTCTAGAAAATTACCAACTTTCAAGAGTCAAATTATAACCAAGAATAGAACATTGCTTTCATATTTGGGCTGGTGCTTAGCAATAGTCACTGTCCAGTCTCGGTAGATTACAAAGGCGCTTAAGCTACTTTGGGGGTGATAAATTATTCACCCCCCAACCGCCCCCTGCGACGCTTTTCCCGCAGACGAAACCTCGCCAGTCTTTCAGTTCTCTATCTCACTTTTACTATGCGCTATGTTCGAGCGATTTGCATTCCCTTTGTGCCAACAGCTCAGACGTTCACATCAGGAAGCCGCCATGCCGTGTCCCCGGCGACAAACCATCACCATTCCTTTCTTGTACTTTCGATATATAAGAAAGTTCCACTCAAACAGCTACTTTCCAAGAACTGTTACATTGTGGAAAAAATTCCCGAGGGAGTGCTCTCCTCACAACTACCATTTTGGTCAATCTAATTCCAGGATCAACTGATGTCTATAAAACTCTTACTTATCCCTTACCCCCACTGACATCGCACTCAATATCCTTTTAACTTGTGTGATATTTGGCCCTTGTATTTGGTGATATATCAATGAATAAAAAAATTAATAAAGAGACAAATTTAAGGAATTGCAAAAACATTGTCGTATTGTGTTTGTGCTAAAAAAAAGTCTATATAGATTAGGATGAGGAAGCAAACAAATCCAAATTATAGCGGACACATTATTATAACATATACCACTAATTAATCAAATTCATACAAAAATAATATTTCTTCAGAAAATACAATGTGTCTAAACATGAAAGCTTTATAAAAGAAAATAGCCAATCGTAGCTTATATTTGGGCACTAGTAATAAGAATTATATCTTGCATTGTTGATTAGATCTAGATCTCAAGTTATAAGACTAGTGTAATTTGAATATTTCATCAAATCTTTGTCATTTTCAGGTCATTTATTATTCTCCTAATAACCTTATTATATATAATTATTAACTTCATAGATTAATTATTATTCTCCTCATAATCTATTTATATTATATTATTAACTTCATAAATTAATTATTATTCTCCTTTCCACTCAGAGTTTCACACATTTAACTGACCTGTGAAGAATGTTTGTTAATATCTGAACAAGAAGGATGAATTCTTCTGTGAGTGCGATGAAGTGACATTTGCATCTCCAATGTGAAATATAACACATTTTACGAGAAAAGGGTACGAACTATATTTTGAATTCAAAGTTGGAGACGAAGAAAAGAAGTGGGTATCATAAATCTCAGTCAATTTCTATCCAAGAAGATATAATCAATGCCTTTTGCAGTGCCAATTATTTAGAGAGAGCCAACCAATCATGACCATGATTGCTATTTATGCATAGTTACTCCAATTGCTAAGGGACTCTCAAAGTAAAAGAAATGAACAGTGAAATACCCAAATATTCCAATAGCTTTGAGTCCTGTCTTCCATAATAAAGACATAGAAGTCCCAGAAGTACTGGAATCGTATAAAATTGAGTCAGATTATAGGGACGATAATGACATCTCAGAGCATGAACCATCAATTTCATATGGCCAAAATTATTGCTCAAAATATGTCTCTGATTCACACTTCAAAACCCAAAGTAACTTAAAGTAGTAGTCAGAGATTGGGAACTTCCTAAGAGTAAACCAGAAATGTTAGGTTGCAGGTTACAGCAGTGGAATTTATTAGTTAGGTATCTAAGTATTTTGCATTTCCGCTATCGTCACAATTATCTAGGTTTCATTCTTCCTTATGGAAGGGCGTTTGATTTATTGCAATGATATCAGTGGCCCTGTGTAATCACCGAATATCGGTTACTATCCAGAAGAATAAAGACTGTTCATTGATCCCTGAAAGTAAATTCTCAAAGTTGCCTTGTTATACAATGTTAATGTTTTACCTTCACTCCCAGTTGGACATGCAGTTCACATAAAAGAATATTATGGCAATATGAAACAACTACTGAAATGTATCAACTATGAACGACATAACTGGCAACTTTGCGAAGATTTGAATGTTGCGCCTCTCTTGCTCGAACTGTAAGGTGGTTAGACGAAACAATATTATATTCTTTGTGAATGGAAATGAAGAGACTTGGTGACATGAAGCGACAGTAACCATTACGGCGTTCATTGGAACCTGCTAAAAACGTTCAGCATACATAAGCCAATGAGTCAAAGAAAATTGTCTTGCTATCTCTCCATATCATATTTGGTCGCTACAGACTAAAAAAAGGCATCATTCAAGTATGTATAGGATAAAAGTCCTAAGATAAGGGTAGTAAAGGTATAAAAAGTCACCTTAGTATTCAGATTCGTTAAAATCGTTTGGAAGAAATCTTTAAAAAAGATTACTACTGGGAAAGGAAAAAAAAACTGCATGGAAAGCTTTCAGGTAAGTGACAACAATCATTCTGGGTAATATAACAGCAGAGAATTACAGGAAACTGATGCAAGACCTCCTGAAGACATACAACCACATTGGCTGTAACATGTCCTTGAAGATCCACTTCTCAGATTATCATCTTAGTTTCTACTCTAAAACTCTGTTGCAGTGAATGATGACCACGGTGAGCGATTTCATTAAGACATTACAGAAATGGAGGAAAGGTTTCAAGGCAAGAGAAATCCATCAATTCTGGCGGATTAATTTTGGGATTGTGACCAGAGATTATCCTTCTGCAGTTTACAAAAGACAATCTAAGATGCGACGCGTAGTTGTTGGATAACTGCACACTCCTGGAGATAGTTTTCCGTTGCATTTTATTCAACAAACACATGTATTGCCATCTTGATGTGTCTGTGTATTTCTCTGATAGCCTACATAGAACTGAACATCAAAGAAGAATATGCAATGTAACATTGTTTTTTTTTTCTCTTGGAGACATTCACTGTGCTGATGTGCAAGACATAATTGACTATCTCTAAATCTACAGCCAATCATCTAATTTGAAGATCATGTTTGAATTCAGCATGCCAAAATAAATAAGAATAAACACATTTAATTTTTGAAGTCGCCATCTTGTTGTGAACCAGTATTATTAATAAAATATTCTATGTCTACTGAAGGCATGCCAATAAAAAATAAAATTTAATTAACTTACGATTTATGGAGACAGATATTGTTGTGTTAGGATATTTCATTGCTTAGATACGTGTTAGACAGATAAATAGATATTATATAGTGCGTGCGAGTTTTTATGATCAGTTTTTTACGCAAAAAAATTGGGTGTCACACTATACATATATAATGTAATGTAATAGGGAACTGAACAAGTGGGAAAACAGATCTTAATCTAACATGTTTCACTTTATTAAAGATTCATCAGAGGTCAAGATAGAAATGATAAAAATGAGAGAAAGCAAAGAGACACAAATTAATTTTTTGTTGTGTTAGGATATGTCATTGCTTAGATATGTGTTAGATAGATAAATAGATATTATATAGTGCGTGCGAGTTTTTATGATCAGTTTTTTACGCAAAAAAGTTTTTGCTAATTTTAGGCACATTCAAATAGAGCCGATAATATTCACGCGCATTGTGTATCTACAACTACTCCTGTAGTTAGTCCGGGTGATTCTTTACAGTTCGAGTAGCAGTCCGAGTCAAATAGGTAGTGGAACTTACTATGGCTATTGTACTTCCTATAATACGTAAATTGTTTTCGTATGAAAAAAATCGATTGAAAGCAGGAAAAAAAGTTCATGTAAACAAAATTCAGGATATGTTTAAAATAAAAATAGGATTTACATTTTATCCGATTTCTTCTTTCCTTTCCTGTTCATTGCGGATTAATATTTTTGCCAGGTCAAATTTTCACCCCATCAGCCTTCCAAAAGAATATCCATGATTACTCATTTCTCATGTTATTTACTCAGTTCCCCAAAATTGTGGCCTCGTGGTTTATGCAAAATTAATCTTAGTTATATGTATAATACATATAAAACACTAATTTTTAAATCACTAAAGTAGTGATCTAAACAAAATTTCAGAAAATGATAATGCTTCCTATTTTGTTAGCTTGTGAAGACAATGCAATTTGGGCTTAAAGCCTCATGCACGAGGTAACAAGTATAATTAAATAGTGCATACAAACGAATTGCTGATGTCAATGCCTTGCGATGTTACAGGATCAAGTGATTGTGCTTTAAATTTTTAATTCCGATGACTAATGGCTTTTCTGCGCTGCTTCGCACTTGTATATCTTTCCATGAATATTTGATAACAACCTGTCAATTATTTAGTCATTTGATGCATATTCACTATCCATTTGAGCATTAGGCCATGACAACAAATATAGAAAAATTAATTTACAAAGAGCGTTTTAGTTTCCCAATATCTAATATTAGACAGCAATTGATCATCTGTTAGGAAACATGTTATAATAAGGACTAAGCTGTTGTCTGGACTTTTGAAATGAAATAAATGTTACATTAGACAAGTTCTCACAACTTCTGTCCTACTTATTTTTTAAGCACATCACCCCAAGCAAAGTGGGAGTGCCACTAGCACGCAAAGAGTCACAGAGAGTGGGAGCAAGAGTAAAGAATGTATTTGAGGAAAGGATATATTGAATGACGGGGATCAGCATCAAGGTATCAGAAGATGTCGATTGACATTATATTTCAATATTTGAAAATTATAGCTATCAGTGAAGCAAGTAGGAGGAAACTGTTAGAAGGGACGGCTACATTTAACCGTTTCGACAGTGAAAAGGTGGGAACGAGGTACCAACTTAGAAGCACGCTTAATTTCATGAAGTTTGGGAACCGGTGAAAGTAGCTCTTCAAAGCAGTTGCCATGAAAATACTTGCAGAAAAGACAGAGGAAAGCCACAGCACATCTGCGAGAGAATGACTGTAGATGAGATGCCAGATCAGGACCTATCACATTCCATATCCGTCGCTGGATTTTGTCTAAGACTTCAAGATGAACAGCTGAGGTCACCAGACAATATATGGCAGCAATGTTCAATGAAATGACGAATGGTTGATTTGTAGATTTTAATGATGGATTCATTTAAGTTAGTTTTGAATGTTTATATTGGGGGGTCTGTTGTTTTTAACGAAGATAGAAGAGTTTTGATTTAATTTTATCCTCTTTTCTTTAGTTGAATTCAGAAAACGCTTCCTCATTATGTGAGAGATTTCAGGTCTCCTGTATGCGCGGGATAAAATTATATCATTTTTCTTTTCCTTTTTCCTATTCTGAATGCGTGTTTGATTGTGTGCGTGTAGTGGGAAGGGCTTATCTTACTCTTTTCATCCCGAACTTTTTCGTTAGGTTAACTATTATTTGTCACAATTAGCAACTGGAAGTGAGTTCTCGTTCTAATAGTCATTTTTCTTTATTTCTTGCATACATATTTGCCATTGACAATATTCAATAGAGAAATTGTTTTTATTATCATAATCTCACTTGCACCAAAAAGAATGGGGCTAAGTAGGACATGATAGAGAAAATTGCAGTATGGTTTTTGGAATATAACTGAGATGTGTCAATCTGGTGTTTTGGTGATCAGAACAATATTTTACTTAATTTTGGTTGTAACTCGGGGGGTTAAAAGATATGAAACACCACCATTCCTGTTTAAGACATTGTTACATAGCTTTTATCATTACAAGCCGACATATATACTACTCTCGTATTCATTTTATTGAGTAGTATATGTATGTTCATGAGGTGTATTTATAAAGTACTTAGATGAAATAATGCTATTCTGATCGTAAAACTCCTTCAGAGGAGACATTCTGCGGGCTTCTTTATGTGTAGGCTATATAAATCCTCAACTATTTATATCTGTTTATTTGTAGGATAAATAAATCATTGACGAATCTGTTAACTGATTTTTAACTGATATTCAGCATTTTATCCCATAAATGTAGCACACTTTAAAACTATATATATATATATATATATATATATATATATATATATATATATATATATATATATATATATATATATATATATATGAACTCTCAAAGTAAAGCAAAACAACAGCGCCTATTTCGGGCCTTTCATTCCAAAGAATTTATCTTATGTCTTCTTTCTCTCTCTTTCTCTTTATGCCTTTTTCTCTTCTCTCCCTTCCATATCAATGTATAACTTCCATTAAGTTAACCGATTTAATGTGTCAATGTCTGGATTTCCTCAAACAATTTAAATTTGAAAGAATGGAAATGTTACATCTTACTCAATCATGTCTCTCTCTCCCCTCACTTCCTCACTTCGTTAATATGCATATATTTAGTACTACCCGTCAGAAATGTGTAAATTTCTTTTCATTTTTCGTTTCAACCTTTGGAAGTAAAATCTGATGATCCGCGGTCCTTTAAAAGGGCTGTGGTGAAATAATTTATTATATGGAACCTTAAAGTGGTCTGTTTTTATTTAAATATATATATATATATATATATATATATATATATATATATATATATATATATATATATATTAATATTTATATACATATATTATATTTATATATATATATTTATATACATATATATATATATTAATATATATATTCATATTTATATACATATATTATATTAATATATATATATATATATATATATATATATATATATATATATATATATATATATATATATAAAATTGTGCTCGAATGCCTTCACTAAAAGTATAGAATATTTAGTTCAAAATACGTTAATAATACCAATGTGTAAATTCTGAAGAAATTCTGCAGAATACACAAATATAATAGTCGTGTCATAGGCTTAAAAGCAATCATTTCGCTCCAAGGTTGTAAACGTATTAGGAATATGGAAGCTCACACCATATGACATAAAGATGAGGATAGATTATACAATAGCAGATAGTGCAGATGGAAATATATTTTTTATGTCTAGGATTTCATGCGAGTTTTGAATTGTATGCAGTAGGTAAAAAGAGGACTTCCGAGAAGAAGAAATCACCATGTCTCTTATTTTCAGATATAAGGAGAAAATTCTATAAGATAAGAGCAGAATCGAATGTAGTCCATGTACTAAGCTTACTTTAAATAAATAAATTGAATAATGAATCGTTTTGCTGAAATTATTAATCTTCGATCATTTTGTATCCTTAAAGAGGTTAAAAACAGACAAATGTGGTATGCAGATGACTGAACAGCAACGCGCACGTAGATTAAAGAAGAGAGGTTTATTGTAAAGAGAATACACTACTGAAAAACAGGGATTCAGGTGGCAGGCTAGTAATTCCAGAAGCAAAGTTATTTACCTTACCTCTCCGCAAGGTAGGATGTGACTCAAGGCCGTTTTTCATCCGGGGCACAACTTAGCCCGAAGGCTCGGGGAAAAAATTGCCCGTAGACCTCGTATACACGGGGTCGGGTAGCTGTCTACCACCCCAGACGAGGCTCTGCCGAAGGCAGAGTCTCGTATGGGTTCCTCTTTGTCCAAAGGCAGAGAGTTCGACCAGCACCACTGGAGACGAATCTCTAACTAATTGTCGAAGCATGGTTATTTACCTCACCTCCCCGGCAGAATGTTGTACAAGGCCATTTTTAACACGGGGTTAAAACCGAACCCGTAGGATCGGGCAAAAATCTCCCGTAGACCCCGTAAAAACGAAAAGGGGTTGGGTAGCTGTCTACCTCGCCAGACGAAGGCAGGAAGTTCGACTAGCTCAGCTGGAGACGAATCTCCAACTAATTCTTGAAGCAAATATATTTGTCTACCACCCCAGACAAGACTCTGCCCCTCGGCATAGCCTCGTCTGGGTTCCTCTCTACCCGAAGGCAGAGAGTTCGACCAGCATAGCTGAAGACGAATCTTCAACACAGCAAAGATATTTACCAACCGCCCTACGCGGTCAGATGTGGCACAAGGCTGAATTTAACTTGGGGCATCCGAGCCTGTAGGCTCGGGCAAAAAATCCCCGTAGACCTCGTAAAAAACGGGATTGGGTAGCTGTCTACCTACCCAGACGAGACTCTGCCCTTCGGCATAGCCTCGTCTGAGTTCCTCTCCGCTCGTAGGCAGAGAGTTCGACTAGGTTACCTGGAGATGAATCTCCAACTAATTGCCGAAGCAAGCCCCCAGGTATATCCTGTGCTCACTCTATAGAGCTGCTGATATAGTCAGTCCACATATTCGATAGGTCCTCATCTCTGATTTCAATTTCTATATATTACTTGTTTCGCGAACATAAGATTGCAAATGTTCATGTTGATAAAGAGAATGTCTTTCATATTTATTTATAACCGTGTATCATCTGAAGCGATGTGTAAAATAATTTCTAGATATGAATGTCACAAATATTTCAGCAAACATACTGCTGAATATGCAGTAGTGAAATCCCCCTTCAGTACCATGCTCAAAATATGAATGATTTAAAAAGTATTCAAATATCTAAAATGATAAGCACATTTAGCAAATTTCATTGAAATCATAATTAGCTTTCATTTAGTATCGATTAATAACAAAGAAATATCGAAGGGTTGCATAAATAAATTGATAATTTATGCTAAGGCCAAAAAGGTTTCGATGCTTTTAGATTTAATGTTACTAATAAAAATGATATTAAATGCGTGGTTTCCTTGCTTGGCTTTATTTCTGTATTTATTTGTTCTTTATTAATGCATATATGTATGTATTTGCTGTTTAATTTGTATATTTTTCAGGTTTTATATATTTTATGTTGTGTTCTGACGGGGTTAGCACAGATTACTCCTTTGTATACAGATGTCCATGTAGTCAAATTGTTAGCGACTCAGAATTTGAAATCAGCGAACCTTGTTCGAATTATCAGCGAGTTCATTACACATTGGCACAGGTGGCTTTGAGAAAGTTAGGGATACGTCCTTGGCTGGCAACCATTCTAGAAGTATAACAATGAATCTAAAGCACAGCCAGGTGGAATTTTACAAAGATAGTTTGTCATGTCTCTTTTAGCGTGAAAAAAGGTAGGTAGCAACAACTATGAAGAAAACCATTGGAGAGGATTTATCAAGAATGCAGTTGGCATCAACGAACATTAGGCTCAGAATGGATGGTTACGAATGTCACTTAGAGACGTAACGAAAATAACTAGTGAAAGCATTTGACAAGGAACGGGTTTTGTTTATATAGAGAGATCTAGACCAAAAGAATTGTGAGTTCTGTACCAGGCCGCAGCATGTGGGGCACCAAATCCTTGGAGAGTTTAGTTAAAGGGAAATAACACCCAGAAGGGGAATGGCACGTTGAACTAGAATTATCTACCCCGGTGGACGAAATAAAGGGCACGTTTCGAAATTCAAATCACCTGAAGAAGGCGGGAGCGTACAACGGTCAAAACGTTGTAAATATGGCAAGGAAGATGAGGATAACAGTCCGAATAATGTAAATAATATAAGTAATCATAATACCTTATCTCAGAGATACAGAGCCTGAAACGTTGAGAATATGGCAATGAAGATGAAGATAACAGTCCGAATGATGTAAATAATATAAGTAATCATAATACATTATCTCAGAGATACAGATCCTGAAACGTTGTGAATATGGCAATGAAGATGAAGATAACAGTCCGAATGATGTAAATAATATAAGTATTTATAATATCTTAGCTTGAAACGTTGTGAATATGGCAAGGAAGATGAAGATAACAGTCCGAATGATGTAAATAATATAATAATAATACCTTATCTCAGAGATACAGAGCCTGAAACGTTGATGAGGATAACAGACCGAATGATGTAAATAATATAAGTATTTATAATATCTTAGCTTGAAACGTTGTGAATATGGCAATGAAGATGAAGATAACAGTCCGAATGATGTAAATAATATAAGTAATCATAATACCTTATCTCAGAGATACAGAGCCTGAAACGTTGTGAATATAGCAATGAAGATGAAGATAACAGTCCGAATGATGTAAATAATATAAGTAATCATAATACCTTATCTCAGAGATATCGACAGAAATGTGGTTCTACAGAATCATGCTGAGAATATCATCGACCGATAATGTAAGTGGCGGTAAAATTTTAGAATATATGGAAACAAAATGACATTTATACTTAGCATAAGAAGGGGAAGTTGAATTCTGTAGGGCTCATGATGAGGAAAGAGGGCTTAGAAAATTTAATATTCATAGGAGAACCTGAATCAAGAGGGACAGATGAAAACAAGGCAAAACCTACCAAGATACCTTGAGTAAATGGAAGGTGGAAGTAATTTTAGGAGAGATAACAAATAGACAAAATTTATTAAGAGTTAAAAAGTACAGGAAATTATGGAAAGAGGTGATCGCTAAGGGTTAGGGTTGATACGTCACATAGAAGAAGTATTCGTATCACCCATGAAGGTTTTTTTTTTTTTACTTTTCAGGCTAAGTGTTGTTTTTGCATTTGGAATTATTGTGTTCATTGTGATATTTTTACAGCACACTTTTTTTGACACTTCTTAGAAAGGTGAAACGACGACAAGCTTCAAATGTAAATTTCTCATTATATTTTCAGCCTACAAACACTTACTCGTCTGAAAACAACTGTGTAATATTAATAAGCTGTCTGAGAGACACGCATAAAACATTGACTATTTGTATTATACTATTAGATTGTAGGATGTAGTTTGACTCATGATTAGTTGCCGACAAATAACAACTCACACCAAGTATTATCTTAAGTATCTGTCGAGATTTCTGAGATGAGGTATTATGTACATCATTTACATTATTCGGATTATTGTTATCATCTTTGTCGCTATATGTACTACAACGTTTCGGCCGTTGTACGCACCGGACTTCTTCAGGTGGTTGGAATGTCGAACTGAACCCTTTATTTCGCTCACTTGGGTAGACTATTCTAGTTACACGTGCCATGTATAATGGATGTCAGTTATCAGTTATCTCCTGTTAATTCACCTCTATAATTTCTACACCTTCTTAAACTGGTTTTGAGCTCACACTCTTTGGGACCTGTCAATGGATATAACCAACGCCTTTAGCCACTGCGACATGTGTCCTTCAGAACGTGGAACTAAAAGAGTCTACCCAAACGACCAAAATAAAGGGTTCAGTTCGACATTCCAACCACCTGAAGAAGGCCGGAGCGTACAACGTTGTAATAAATATGGCGACAAAGATGAGGACAATAGTCCGAACAATGTAAATAGTGAAGTATTATCTTATTTGCATAGACTTTATATCACGATAACGAGTCCGGTAACCAATTAATGTCTGAAGGGGATCACATCTGCAGTCGTAGCAGCAGTCGCGTGTTTTGGGTGAGAAAGCCTGAAGGAGACCAACTCTCTCCAGGCTGGTTTGAGTTCATATTGTTCTTCTCCTAGGCTGCTTTTCAAACAAGGCTATAAACGAAGTCTGACTTGCTATCTACTGATGGCTGAGGAGAGACGGGATGGACTCATAATTTTCCCGAGATTATTTGAATGTAAAGATCTCATTCAACCCGCTCTCCATTTCACACATACACGCTCTCTTAAAATTTTTATAATGTTAGGTTGCTATCATCTAATTCCGGGTGTCCTTAGATCTCTTACAAATAATCTATTTTACCCACGATAGAATAACTTGTAAATGACTCTATAATCTTAAATTGAAATTATTGCATTCACAGAATAAATTAATATTGTAGGTTTATTTGAATAAGTTATAAGATTCACCTCAACGTAATCAACTACGCTTCTCACAAAGACAAGAGTTAAAATTTGTTTGACTAAAATCATTTATGAAATGTTTTCCTTGAAGATATTAAGATTAAAAAATCAATAATATGTGTTTATGGAATTTATGACATTGTGTGAATGGTTAATCGAACAAAAATGTCGTAAATTTCAATTAATCTAATGCTTACATAAATTCAATGTAAAGAAAAAACACAGTTGTAACAAAAACCGAAAAAGTAAGAACGTCTGTAGTTTAGTATCGACAGCATTTGAACCCAATAAGTAAATCTGTATCATAGATTTGACGTGGAAGAGGTCAACCTTGAATTGAAAGAGATTATTTAACCTTAGGGAGGCGCATAATGTACAATCAGTGAAAAGATTATGGAATTTACAATTAATTGCATTGCGAGGTTAGGGAATAAATGAGATCTAGCTATTCATATATCCACCAACAACTTCTCGATTTAGCTATTGTCCTGGGTATGACGATAAACTACATCCGCGTCCTGGGTAAGACGATAAACTACATCCAACAGCAAGGCCTCTGATCAGGAGGTTTTGAGGAGTGTGGAACCACCTCTCACTTTCTGGTGTTCTCAGGTCCATTCTGACTCGGGGTGGTAGCACCTGTTAGGGTCCCAGCTATGAGCAAATAGGTAACACCCAAACTTCTGTAAAAATAGGTTTTAATACCAGAAATACTTTGTAATAAAAAAGAATTATTACTAGCAATAATTTTTGAAGGAAAAATTATCAGCATTATAAACATTCTTCGAAAAACATATTACCAGCAATAAAAATTTTGTCAGCATTAAATAACTCATTGAGGTTGATATGCCATAAAACAAAACAAACAAACAAAACAAAATCGATTTAGCTATTGTCAGTATTCATCGGAATATATTATTTA
>OZ038495.1:14347518-14357518 GCA_964036315.1 Acanthosepion esculentum | reverse complement strand
TATATAACCCATTGAGGTTGATATGTCGTAAAAGAAAACAAACCAAATCAAACCAAAACGTTCCTGCTGACTTTTTTAGTTTGGAATACATAGTTTACATTTCATAAACTGGCAGGCAACAAAGGCTAGACAGACTAGAAAATATGGATTTATGATATTCCAATTAGCATTTATGCGAAAATGAAACTAACCGGCAATTTAAACCCGGGTCAGAGATACTATATTCGGGCCTATGTCGGCTACATCATCCTCCCATAGTATCACGTTACGATTTTTATATCAGACACTTTTAATGCTCTATGATCCACGGTTTCCCTATTATCGCAGCAAGGTTGCACTCTTTTTCCATCTCTTAAATGTGCGGCCCTCCCAGGCTAACGAATTCAATTTACTCAAATTATGCTTACGCCACCTGGTATTCCTCTGCGGGCTTTTATCTCTCTGTTAAAAAAAAACTCGATACTGCTTAACTTCATTAATCGGATCGAGACGACGTATTTAAAGCAGTATAGCTAAAAAGGTTTTTGTGATGATGTTCACTCTGTGGAAAGCCCTAGAGCCATTCGAGTTAGAGAATAAACGGCTCAGCTTTTGCGGGTATGTGGGGAATATAACGGTTAACCCTAGATCTGAACAAGTTTAGATGTATAGTGATTTTAGGAAGTTTTTGGAGTCGCTTCCACAAAGCAGTGGTTCACGGGAATAACTGCTTGAGTGGAACTTATATCTCACCAGTGGGATAAGAAGGGAATGTGGCTGGTTCGCTATAATTTGCATAGGGTGCCGGGTCTTCACCGTGAAGGTTAGAACTGATAGAACTAAGGAATTTAGTTCGTCGAAGAACTGTCCATAATTTGGCATCAAACAATTCCCTATTAAAAAAGACTATAGTTATAGGCTGTCATTATCACTCCTCACTAGTACTAATAATAAGATTTACCGCATGTGAAAGTAAATATATTCGTCTGTTAAAAATCTTAAGCTTTTGTATAAAATAAAAGTGCCATCTGAAATAGTCATGCCTGTGGAAATATTTCAAATGATGAAATAATCGTGCTGCTTCAAATAAATGTCCTAGCGGTATATTTATATAATTTTTTTAAAAAATCGTGGCTAGGAAAATTATATGATAATAATAATAATAATAATAATAATAATAATAATAATAATAATAATAATAATAATAATAATAATAAAAGTTCAAAATGGAGTGTCAAATGGGCGCAGAAATAAAAGTAAAGCACAAAACACCGGCTGAAGTTGCAAAATACTTTTTAAAAAATCAAAGACAGGTGCAACCGACCAGATACAGAAACAATGGCAAGATAAACCGCTTCATGGCCAATATTCTGCCCGTACCAAACAAGCTGACGTCGATAAATACCCGTACCCATCAGTGGCTACGTAGTGCAGGGTCGAAAGCTGAAACTGAAGTTTTTATCCTTGCTGCACAGGACCAATGCTTGTTAACTAGGTATTATCAAGCAGATATACTAAAATTTTGTGAGCCCAAAATGAAGATTCTGTGATAAATATCCAAAAACGATTGATCATGTATCAGGTTGCACGATATTGGCACCCACTGAATATAAAACCCGGCATGACAGAGTGGGCCATTATCTGCCCTGGAAAATTTGCAACTTCTACGGGAAGGAAACTGAAAGAAACTGGTATAAACAGCACCCAGCCCCAGTTACGGAGATAGGACCTGTTATAGTTCTATGGGACTACACAATACATACTGACAGAACAATCAAAGCCCACCGCCCAGACATTGTTATTAAAGACCACAAACAAAAAATGTCTCTTTATTAATATGGCAGTCCCTAAAGATTGCAATGTATCTTTGAAGATATTCAAAAAGCTGTCAAAATACAAGGACCTTGAAATAGAAATCTCAAAAATGTGGTACATGGGAACATCAACAATCCCTGTTGTAGTTGGAGCCCTGGGATTGGTTGGAAATCATTCCAGTAGACTAATTGAAGGGATTCCTGGAAGCCAATGCCTCAAAGAGATACAGAGAATTGTTCTCACAAGTTCAGAATACACTTTACGGAGAGCTTTATCTATGTAAAATATGTTTATTTTTTATATTTTTATTTTTTTAAGGAAATAAAAATAATAATAATCGTATCCTACCAAATAAGTCCCGTGATGGGGTTAAATTGAAGGAAGTGATTTACTCTTGTGGTAATTATATTTGGTACACAGCAGATAAAAACTAAATTGATTATAATAGTTTGTTCTAAGGTGATCTCTTTTGAATATGTATTGTCGCACGTTCTTCAGATTCGCGATTTTGACACAATCCTTCAGGTCGTTGTTTAGTCTATGGCATTTAAAGGAGCAGAATTTCATCGAAGTGTAAAACACTATAAATCCTGCAATGAAAACCTCAAAACACAGATGAAAGTCAAACAAATACAATTCAAATAATGGAAATCCCTTTTCTATGTGCCGTGTCTCTTCAGGCTGTATCATGTCTCTTCGAGATATGTCAGGGCTCTTCAGAATGTGCTATATCTCTTCAGGATCTTGGCAATCAAGACTTGTATAACTCCCAGTGCTTTGTAGCTCTTAGTAAAGTCTGTAGTTTTTGCATCTCTTTTAATCCCTTTTGTACTAACAATTTCCAGAATCTCTTAATTATCTTATGTGCTATTTTATTTTGTTTCTGTTGCCTTCTGTATATTCTCCCTCTGTCACATTTTACAAATCCTCTTTCTTCATTATGTAGCCAAGCAGTTTCAACTGTCTGTTTATGATGTCATGTAAAAGTGTCCTATTTGTTTCCATTTCCCCTAATACTTGGTCGTTGCTCATATGTCCATTCCATGGTATTCTCATCTTCCCTCTGCAGAACAACATTTCTGTTGTTTTAACTTTTATTTTTAAATGATAGTATAGACAAAACACCAATGGTGTAAAAAGATAACTATGAAATAGTCACTGAAAAATTATCACTTCAGCCCATTTCCTGAAACCATTGTCTCATTGGGCAAATAAAAGAATGTTGATTCTGAAAAATGTTTCAGACGATAGCTATTCAGAACCTTTTTGTGTATGTTTATAATTAATTTTATTTCCAATCTGGTCTATGCCAGATGTGCTCTTAAGTATACCAGAAGTGAGTTTGAAACTTGTTGATGACTGTTACTTTGGTTACAGTATATCCTCTATTATTAATAGTCGTAAGATGTACACAAACCCCAAGTATTGCGATAAAAAGCAACAAAGATAAGTTGATTATTCAACTTCTTGCTTTTTATCGAAGAAGAAGAAAGAATAATGGAACACAGTTGCGGTTAAAGATAAAGCAAGGAACGATTACCAAATAGTGAGCGTGACCTTCCCAACAGACAGAAGTGAATAAAATATATAACGCTAAGCTTAGGCCCCGTAGAATAATGGAAAAACTAGTGTGTCGTAAAAAGTAAATCATAAAACTCACTTTCCAATGCAAGATCCGTTGAGGCTAAGAGACAACCGTTCAAAAATCTTCTTTCCATATAAGTTAGATACATTTATAAATTATAATTACGAAGAGTGACAATTTCACTGAAATATGTTGAAAAACAACTAATGTATTTTGAGAATTTGAAAAATTTCCAAGTTTTTACCTGTAATCAAGAAAATACAACTTTAAGCAAAATGATCACATCATATCAAAAAAAAAACTATGGGCGACAGTTTCAACTGACACCAAGAAGCTATTTGTTAGGTTTGGTTTGGTTTTGTTTGGTTTGTTTTACGGCATATCAACATCTATGTGTTATTTGATGCCGACAAGTTTTTCTTTTTCAGAAATGTATTGATGGTAATATTTTTTTCTTCAAAAATTCACTGCTGATAATAAACTTTTACAAAAATGTATTGTTGGTCTTAAAACATATTTTTAAACTTTCATAGTATTTTGACCCCAGTTTAGGAGCAAAGTATTCGTCCATAGCTGGGAACTTAACAGATGCTACCATCCCGGGTAAGGGTGGACCTGGAAACACCAGCAATTAAGAGCTAGTTCCACGCTCCTCAAAACCTCCTGATCAGAGGCTTGCTGTTGGACGTAGTTTATCGTCTTACCCAGGACACGGATGTAGTTTATCGTCATACCCAGGCCGCGGATGTATTTTATCGTCATTGTCTAGCAATTAAAGTTCCAGTAATCGGAGATGGGTATTGATGGGTTATACTTAGAAATCTTAAATAATACAGGATATTTATAAACCTGTAATTAATACCGGATAATTTATAAACCTACAATTAAAAAAGGTTAATTTAGGAACCCATAATTAATACCGGATAATTTATAAACCTATAATTAGTACAGGATATTTTAGGAAGATATAAGAGGTGGGATTTATGGTACAAATATACGAAAATATACATTCACTCGAAATATTACATACTGCGTGATACAACAAATCCGTAAAGCATAAAAGAGAGTTTTTTTGGAAATTGTTTTGATATAGAATTGAAATATATGTTATTTTGAGACTGTTTTTGTGTATAACCTGAGGTCACAGGTGAAATAAAACCGTCAAAATCTGCCATTCGCCTGTACTGCTTAGGTCTTTACTGATACAGCAGATATTAAAATCGTATCAGAAGTCATATATGGGAGAAAAGAGATGATAGGGTAAACGTAAATAGACTCATGCGAAATTATAAGTACGAGTGTCATTCAATGACATTTTTGGGTATAAGGACTTCTAATACAGATGGAAGCTTACTCTTTTTTATTTTTTTTTGTTTTACATTCTTTTCACATGGATTTAATTTCTTTTGCAGATTAAAAAAAAACTTTGAGAGTTTTGGCGATTAACAAAGATGGCCGACCATAAAGCATGCTCCAGGATTGAACAGCGGTCACTTATCAAGTTTTTGATTGCTGAAGGTTGCAAACCAGTTGAAATTCATAGGAGAATGTCAACTGTGTATGGTTCCACATGTTTCAACCAAAAAAATGTCTACAAGTGGGCTAAATTGTATAAAGAAGGACGGGGCAGTGCTGAAGATGAAGACAAGCCTGGGAGGCCTACAGAAGTGAGGTCTCCTGGGGTGATTGAATCAGTCAATGACCTCATTCAGTCTGACAGAAGGGTGTCAGTAGATGACATTGCAAGGATTTTGAGCTTATCTGTTCGGACAAACGCAGGGTTCATCAGTCAGAAGGAGTCATCTTGCATCGTAACAACGCAAGGCCTCACACAGCAGCCCAAACGGTACAGACCATCAACGAGCTGGGCTGAGAACTGCTCCCTCATGTCGAGCTTTGGTTCATTAGAGTTATTGATTTCGTTTGCGCCTGATTTCTTAGGTAGTGCTATAAAAATAGAGCTTCTTAGATCTTTCGGTATATCACAACTGTTGTATATTTCATTTATTCATTCTGTCTTCTCGTCTATGCCGGAATAATCTTAGGCTGAAAATATCTCTATTGAAATTTCATCTGGCCCTGCCGATTTGTTTCAGTTCAATTTGTCCAGTGTAAATTCCACTTTGGTTTTTAATATTTTCGCTTCGTCGATATTTCTTCGTACTTCCGGTTTGTTCTCTTTCGTCGTGGAAATTTTCACTGATATATACGTACCATCTCTGAAGTATTTTCTTTCTCTGATATCAGCGTTCTGTCCTTGTATTTTTTGCAGCCTGATGATGAGCATGCCTTCTGTGATGTTAGTTCCCTTATTTTTTTATGCACATCTTCTTTATCTGTGACACCCACTTTTTTTTTATATTTCGGCACATTTTCCGTTGGTCCATTCTCATTTAGCCTGCCTTCATTTCTTCCGTATTTCTTTGTTTACGTTTCTGTATTCCGTTCCGTGTTTTGGCATTGTTTCTGCTTTCTTTGCAAAATATCGAGAATCTCATTTGTCATCTATTCGTTTTTCTTTTTGTTATGGAAGACAACTCTCCCCTAACGAATCCTGGACTCTTCACGGAAAAAGCTGTAGTATGGAGACAACAACATGGCTGCCTGAAATACTCCACCTGTTGAAAGTGCATTGCTTATCCAACCCAATCACGCTGTATCCTGGTCGGTGAGAATAAAAACGAATATTGTGTTTTAAAATATATTTTACTGTGTTTTCTTATATTTTGTTGTTCCTAATATTTTGTGTTACTACACTTTTTTTGTCCATTTTCATTTGCGATGATCTCGTTTGCTTATATCCCTAAAGTTTCTCTTAGTGTTTCCCAGTTCGAATTGACATTTTGTCCCCTCTATCCTCTTTTCACAATGTCTATCTATGTTTACTTCATGGTTGGGTCATTCAAAAGTCTGTTGTATTGCAATTTGGGTTCTGCTTTAGGCTTCTTCTGTTTCCGTAGTTTTATACTTTGTTTACATATAACAAGGACGTGATTGAATATGCGTTGTATTAATCTGGGTTCAAATAATATCTTGGATGTATATGACAGAATGTATAATTATATTTACTTCGCTACTGATACAAAACATGATAGCTGTTAAGTGATATCTGGATATAATGCAGTGAATGTTGGCCAATCTCCTAAAAGAGACTTCAAGCAACAGAAATATGGTCCCACAGAAGGATGATGAGAAAGTCATTGACCAAATATGTGATCAAAGACAAATATTTATAGAAAATGGAAGCAAAAAGAACACTTATAGCCAGCATCAGGAAGAGACAGTTGGAATTTGTAGGCATATAATGAGGAAAGAGAGGGTTGTAAAATCGGATACCCCTAGGAGAAATCAAAGACAACTAGAACTGAGAAAAACAACACATAACATTCTTAATGAGCTTGAGTAAATGAATTGCTGAAGAAGGTTTAGGAGACAAAAAGAAATACAAACTGTATTAGGAGCTACGAAGTGGAAATTGTGGAGAGCCAAGATCGTCTTGAATGGATAACGCAAATAAAAAAGTAGAATTTATAAAAATTGTGAGGAATCTGGTTTGATTCATTCATTTTTATATTATATAATCATCTTGCAGGTAAAATTTGCAAAGTAAATATCACCAAATACCGTTTACAGAATATGATGTAAATTTGATACCAGTAAGATTTCTTACGAAATAAAAAATAATTTTGAATTATAAATCATTTAATAACACGAAAATATTATCAAGTCCTATCAATAACGCCTATCAATAAGCTACTGTCTGATAGTCCACGCATATCCTGTCAATATCGGCAGTGACATTAAAGGAAAAGAATATAAAGGAAATCCAATTATAGAAAGCAGATATAAAACTGCATTTGCACATATAAACATATAAGTTTGCGCAAAGTTAACGCTGGATGAAAAGAAATAATGTTTTTGAACTGAATTCCAAGATAAATATATTTATCATTTTTCTTAATTAGATTTTAGAATTTTTTCAATTTGCCTTAATATGCTTCCTATTTTTTCAATGGTTTATTTGACCAATATAATTATGGCGTTTTTATATTCTGATTGATTCCTCTGACAGTTATATATTAGCGTAGCCAGAGGTTGGTGTCTCAACACAAGGAAAAATCTATTTTTCGTTTTTTTTCAAGTTGACCCTTTACATTTAGAATACGTTTGCAGCACAAATATCATGGTAATATTCACTCCCCATAAACTTGCGACATACTAAACAAAAGTTAGGAAATAAAAGTAACTGTTTTTTTAGTACTCTACTGTTGACTGATATCATACCAAATACAGTTTCAAATCAAATGCAATTGCAGTGACTTCAGGTCATTGCTAAGTGGCACTAGTCTAAACTATGTAAAGTTAATGCTGAGAAACATACAAAACAAAACAAAATAATTAATTTTCTTTTAATCGCTTCCTCTGGGCTATTTTGAAATTATAGTTAACATGTACACTACAGGCAAAAAAAGTACAACCCTTAAAATGAGATATATTTGTATTTATTTAAAGTAAAAGATAAAAATTCCTTAACTACAGAATATTTGCTGTCATTCTTCATTCTTTCTCCAGACTCTAAATACAAGCAAATAGTTATTATATGGTTTCGTCTGTCCACAATATATTTTATTAAATTATGAATATTTTGCATGAGAAACATATATTTTTACCATAAACTCATAGCGTAATCTGGAGAAGCTATATTTATGACTCCAAATTCCAACGGGCTGGAGCCCTATGGCAGGCGAGGACAAATTTCGCGAACGCGAAATGGCAATCCATTGTTGTTGTTTTTTTAGGACTGAGTGAATACTGTGAGCTGAAGATTTTTTCTATATTTGATGTAGATATATTCTCAAAGAGAAACCACAGCATGGATATTGTAAACTTCTGGTGGAGGCAGATTTAGTCATAGACCGTACCCCTTGTGACTAAAAAAGCAACATTTCGGTTTGGCTCCTGTAAACGGACTGAATGTCTGGCCATTCTCCTCACTGTATGAAGTGACGTCAAGAAGCAGCCGTCACTTGTCTGAAGTGTCTACCTTGATCAAAGGGAAACAATCGCCTTTTTGTATCCCAACATTGCTACTTCTTCTAATAGTTGTTCTACCATTATCTTTTTTTATGCGCTGTCTTCCTATGTCCCTCTTACCTTCAATATGTCGTGTTAGTGTCATATTTTTCAAGCCGTCTTTTTTCATTATGTCTCCTAGAATTTTAAAGTGCCTCTTTCTGATGATAAGTGTGTGTAATTTTATTTCAATTTATTAAAAAAATTAATCATTGCTCACGTATTCAGTTCATGGCATTATCAGTATTCTTCTATAGGAATTATGTTGCTTCCACTCTCTTCTTCATCTGTTAGGAGATTGCTCAGCATTCACTGTCGTATAGAAGGATTGTCATTACGTAACAGTTCAGTTCTCATTTACTTGTCTCTAACGAAATTTTCCAGTTTCTTAATACTTTGCTTAACTTTAGGAACAAATATTTTATTATCCAAAGGGTCCTTCGGATTACGCTGTCATACTCGCCCAAACCCATAATGTGAATAACAAGCATTAAAATACAATAAGTTTAATAAATAAATGACAAGATAAGGACACGCCCTGCTTGATTAAAAAGTATGTGTCATTGACATATACTCAGCATATATATATATATATATATATATATATATATATATATATATATATATATATATATATATATATATATATATACTGTTCTCCTAATAAAAATATATATGAAATAGCTTCATATCTGCTACACAGTATTAAACATTTCAGACGAAATATCATAAATCGGTCTTTCTTTATTTTCACTAAGTCTGAATTGGTTCATTTGCTTTAGCGAATTCATTAGGTCTACTTTAAGCAAATATTTACCGCTTAATATGCATGTTTTTCTTTAAATATTTGCATGCTTGCACGCGCTTGCAAAATTTTACGCCACTGCAGTTATTAAAAGAATTACCAAGTGAAAAGAAGCCTTTTCATTGGTGCTGATTGATCTTATTGTATTTGTTTTGTTTCTCTGAAAGCGGAAGTGACCAATAATCATTAGATATGAAAACAGATTTTATTATGAGGATATTGAACTTTCCATAAAATGTGTCCAGACGCAGGCTGATTCATATTAATAACACATGCGATATCACGTTTTCTTTTTAAGCTTATCGTGGCGCAATATTTTTATGTGATGAATTAATAGCATTTAATCCTGTTTAGCTGAACAGACTTCATAAAATCTCTAATAAATTATTTGCATTTAAATGAGAAACAACATGATTTCCTTTCTTAATATCAGCTTGGGTTAAGATCACAATTCCGGAAGATAAAATAAAGACCGAACTCGCTAACCCACTAGTAAGGATCAATCAGACTTGGTCAGTAATTTTGTTTATATTATCTCAAGTCTTTTTCGTTGTTGACATCTTCCGTCCATAGCATTCTCAACATCCTTCTGCATAACTACAACACTGTTGTTTCAAGTCTCTTTCTTGTCTGTAAAGAACTTTTCCAGTCTTCATTATTATATAATAGGTTGATATTGCACTGTAATTTACTTTTTTTTATTTGATTCTAACGAAATTTATTTTTTTCTTAATACTTTATTT
>OZ038495.1:14327518-14342518 GCA_964036315.1 Acanthosepion esculentum | reverse complement strand
AATCCAAATAAATACATGAATTAATAAACAAATTAAAAACTGTTCCCGCCAAAAGAATAGTTAGAATAAACTACAACATTCAAACACAAAATTGAATAAGTAGCTTTTATTATCTTCCCAAACCAAAACAAATCTATTAAATAAGCGATATAAACAAATTTTTACTACCTTAATAAAAACACAGATTAAAAATAAATAAATAAGATAAGAAAAATAAAAAAAAATAAAAAAAATAAATAAAAACAAGCAAAATAATTTTATATATAAATAAACGACTTCCGTTGAAATAACTGCCAAAATAGACTACCCACAATGCACCACTGACCCGTATATATAAATAGCCGAGAAATATAACAGCACTCGTGGATTGACGATTGCGTTCTGTCCTCCTTGACATTTTGTTGTTTATTTTCAGACCGCCATACGACTGCTCTTGCCCGAAACTCTGTGTGAACTGTATTTTAGTTAAGTTTGTTATTTTATTTATTTTCTGTTACAACTGTTTTGGAAAAAAAAAAAAAGAAAAAAGAAAAAAAAAAAAGTCCTTTTGATTTTTTCTTCTATCCATTTTTATTTTTACCCCCCTCTTTTAGTTCTTTTCCCTTTTTATTTTCAGTTTTTTTTCCCCCTTTAATTTTTTGTTTTAGTTTTTCTTTTTACCCCGTTAATTCTTTGTTTTTCATTTTATCCCCTATTCTAGTTTCTCGTTTTAATTCCCTTCCCCCGTTAATTTTTGTTTCTACCCCGTTTTAATTTCCACGCTTTTTTAGCCTTCCTTATAACCTTCATTTCCCGTTAATTTCTAGCTTCGTTTTATACATAGTGTAACCCTTGTCCGTGTTTCGCGTTAATTAATTTAATTTCTTGTTTCTGTCCTAACTCTACGTTTTACGTGTTTTTCGTTTTATAAATTTGTTTGTACTAAAATCGTTTTGTAATCGTTGTATTGTCTAATTTATTTGTTTATTTTCTTTATTGGTTCGACTTGTTTGTTTTGGGTCGGCCATTTTGAATTTTTGTTGCTAGCTTTGGTTCTCGCCGAAGTTCCGTATTTTCTTTTGTTATTGTTTTCGTCTAGTGTCGGCCATTTTGATTTTTTGTCGAAGTTGAGTATTTTCTTTGGTTACCTTGTTTGAACGTTTTATTTTATTATTTAATTGTCCTTTTCGTGTTTTGTTAATTGTTACACCTTTAGGCGATATTTGTGTTTAAGTTTTACGTGTTTTTTGTTTGATTTTTGTAATTGTTGTACGTTTAAAGTTTAACCGTTAATTTTCTGTTAGTACTGGTTTGACTCGCTGCTTAGAGTCGGCCAACTTTATTTTTTTTTAACTAGCTTCGGCTAGAGTTTTATTTATATTAGGTTTGTGTCCACTTTTTCTTTGAACGTTTTATTTTATTGTCCAATTTTCCCCTTTTTATTTTTTTCCCGCCTTCTGGCGTTATTTTTTTTCTTTTTGTTTCGCCTTTAGGCGAAATTTATTGAATATCCCTTCCCCTATTCCATCACTCCTGACCCCCCTTTTTTTTCTCCACCATGGAGAAGAAGGAAAAAAAAGCCCCTACTTTCCTGATTACGAAAAAAAAAAAACAACGACTCTTGCTTCCATCCGAAAATCGGTTAGGAAGCATCTTTTTAACCCCAAAAAAGACCCCCCAGATAAAGATAATCCTGACGAATATCCTGCCCTGCCACGAACCCCTACAAATGAGGAAATAGTGGACGTCCTTAAAAAGGCCGCCAAAGCCAGGATAGAAAAAGAAAAGTTGGAAAAAGAGAAAAATAAAAACCCAGAAAACACAAAAGTTAATACGGAGGTCGGGGATTCGCCCTCTTGTTGGAAGTCCCCTCCGAATTATATAATCGACATCGCGGAGTTTCTGGAGCGTGCCAAGAGTTACGCTCACCTCGTGGTGAAAGACGGGCTCTTGGAGGATCCAGTGGAACTGAAGAGAGTCGAGAAAAGAATAGTGTCAGTTTTTGTCGACGACAAGCGTTCGCGCAAAATTTGTCGTTCGACTAAAGACACAGTGTTTAAAGCACTGGAGTCCCTGGGGTTCAAACCCCTAAGAATTGTCAAGGGAAAGGGTTTCTTCATGTGGGACGTACTGCTGCCCACTGCAGAAGACTGCGTAAGAGCCACCCGGAGAGAATTGATCACCAAGGATCTCATTCTCCGAACCGAGTATGAGGGTCGGCGAAGGATCAACGTGGCAGTGTACGAGGTCCCTCCTCAGGTTATCGGGGAACACCTTGCGGCTTTCCTGGCCCAATACGGGGAAATATTGGCCGCTTCCTGCGATAGCCTGACTGGGGGATGGAGCTTTGATATGATGCTCGATCGAAAGGCCTTCAGCTCCGTCCCCAACTGGATTGACGTCGGTGACCTGAAGCTGCCGGTCATCGTGACCGGTCGTAAACCAGCCTGCTGGAAGTGTGGAGTGACTGGTCATCTCTCCTCTTCCTGCCCAGAGAAGAAGGCCTCTGGGACTCAGGTCACTAAAGACCAAACTCCCCCTCTGACCGAGTCTGCAAAATCCGCCGCGCCTGTAATGGGCATGCCAGCTGCCGGGACCGGAGAGGTTGTTCCCCCGGTTGGGTCACCATCCAAGCCCCCATCCCCCGAAGAGCCGTCTTCCACCGCTTCTGCGGCTAAGAAGGGGGAAGAAGGGGAATGGCAGGTAGTTGGCAGGGTCAGAGGGAAGCGTCAGCCAGCGGGTCCACAGTCCCCTGAAGCCTCGGGGACTAAAGACACACACAGTCCAACTCTCTCTATCAACAGCATGGGCGACGCCCCGACCTCTTTAACGTCTGAAGATCAAATGAAAAAATATGAACCGTCTTACGAAAAAACGGTAAAACTGAAACAACTTAAAAAACAAATAGACGACCAAAGAAAACAGAAAAAATCCCCGGAAAAAAATCCCCCTCTTTGCAGTCTCCTCAACCCTCTTCTCCAGGCAAGTCTTCCCCTAAAAAGATGGCCACTCGCTCCACAACTTCCAAACCTATTCCTCCCACTCCATGTCCCTCAACCCCTCTCTCCAGAGTGAAGCCTTCTCCGGCCACCCCTTCCACTTCTCGTGCCCAGTCCCAAATCCCTCTCAGTAGAGACCCCAGTCCTTTTAGACATCCCAGTACTCCTCGCCACACTCCCAGTCCTTCACCCTCAAAATCTTACAAATTACCCACAACAGTTACTAAAAGACCCAGAAGCCCTACACAAGATGCTGCGGATAAAAAGAAGAGACCAAAGCACATCTTTAATCCAGGCACTAATATATGTAAAATATCTCCCCTTCAAGCGGAAAAGGCGAGGGACTATGGGAACAGAATTAAAAGCCTCAAATTCCTCTTATCCGTAAAGAAATTTGGGGAGAAAGACATTGAAGATCCCGGAAACTTCCCTAATGCCCAAAGGGTATTAACTGTAATCAGATCAGAACCGGGTGCGAAATCAGTTTGGGCTATGGTGGACGAAGCGATTTCATCGTTCAGCATGACCCCGCCAATAGCCATAGTTCAAAATGAAAAGTTGAAAAAGATGAAGCAATTTTGTGCAGGGAGGGTCCCGATTTTTGTTCACCCCTCCCTTTATAGAGCTATAAAATTGACTTTCCCGTGGGATATCGGCGGAATCTCCGAAGACGGTACCATCAAGAATGAGATGGGCCATGGGTCTATGGGAGAGGCTGTCGGTATCCTAACCCCAGTCATGTTCAACGCAGATAAACAACCCTAATCAGTATTCAATATGGCTCTCTGGTTAGCTACTTTAAATGTCCGGGGCCTGAGGTTGGAGTCTCGCAGGGCGAGGCTTTCTCGCGACCTTCAGCGCCTCGGGGTGAATATCTGTTGTGTGCAAGAGACCCGGTTTTCTTCTCATGATCGTGAGGATGTGCTGTCTAATGGGTTCGCCCTTTATTCAGCATGTTTTGATGGTCGTTCGAGGGGTGTCTCTTGGCTAGTGAGCAGGTCTTTAGACGCTGTATGTACTCTTGTTTTCGCAGATCCGGCGGACAGGCTTTGTGTGCTGGACGTTACCATAAAAGGTAAGGCTTTGCGTCTCATCGGCGTTTATGGGCCCATTATCCATGCTGAGCGTCCTGGTCTGTTTCGGCAGATCGAGCCGTTTTTGACGACATCTCGTCGGGTAGTTTTAGCGGGTGATTGGAATGCCGCCTTGATCCCGATATAGATCGTATAGGGAAAAAACGGGCTACTAACAATCCTGATGTGAAACCATTTCGGGGCTTCATCGACGGGTTCGATCTCGTCGATAAGTACCGAAATGAGCATCCTCGGGATATAGCTTGGACTTGGACTAATAGTGGCAACTCGGATCCTGGGACGCTTGCGAGCTACCTCGATCGAGTCCTAGTTAAGAGAGTCGATGTAGGGCTCTTAGGGTGTCCAAGTTTCCATTATATAGTTTATTCGGATCATAGGCTTGTCCGGGTCCGTGTAAACTTAGATAAGCCTAAAGTTAGGTTGGCTGGTTACTGGAAATTCAACTGTTCACTGTTTGGTGAACAGGGATTTCGGGACCAGCTGCTACTAATGATAAAACGGGAATTGTCGGGAGCGGTTTTTGGGAACGCCTGGTGGGGTAACCTTAAATCCAAAATTAGAACGTTTGCTGCCGATTTTAGTCGTCGACTCAATCGAGATAGATTAGCGGCGCAAACTGCTTTAGAAGAAAAAGTCGATCGGGCCGTGAAATCCCGTGTTAGTGGGGATGTAGCCTTAGCTAAGGCAGAGTTGGCCTCCTTGCTTATCAAGAAGGATCAAGCTCTGGTAGTTAGGGCTAGGTTAAAAAGAATGTCCTCTGAGGCGACGAATATGGCCGCTGAATTGCGTGCAGAGGAGAGTAGGAGTGCGTCTCGGCGACATATCGCGTGCGTCACATTACCGGATAATCGGACCGTGACTACAAACGTGGGCATATGTGAGGTCTTTCGAGATTATTTTCAGGATCTTTTCACTAGGGAGCCCGGTCTGAGCTCGGCTCAGTTCGACTCCTATTTAGCCGACTTTCCCTGCCTCGAGGCAGCTGAAGCGGCTGGGTGCGAGGGTCCCATAACAGAGTCTGAGATCTGGGAAGCGCTGAAGCAGGTTGGCCTGGATAAGTCTCCGGGACTCGATGGTCTGCCCTACGAAGTGTACTTGAGGCTGTCGCCCGTTTTTGTTCCTTTGCTGGAACTGATTTTCAACCACTGGATGAAGCAGGGGTCTATACCTCAACGCTTCACCAGGGGTGTGATCAAGTTGCTGCGTAAGGACAAGAACGGTGGGGATGGGTTAGGGAACTTTCGCCCTTTAACGATGCTAAACGCTGAGTTGAAGATTTTGGCGAAGATCTTAGCCAACCGTTTGCAGCTTGTCCTGCCTAGTCTGATTGGCCCCGAGCAGACTTGTGCTGTGAAGGGCAGGACTATTCAGGATAACCTGCATATGGTACGCTTGATCTTAGAACAAGTCGACGGTGAAGCCGCGCTGATCAATTTAGATCAGTCCAAGGCCTTCGATAGGGTTGATCATAGTTTTCTGGAGGCTGTCCTTTCGTCGGCCGGTTTCGGAGCCGACTTTCGCTCCTGGATTCGACTCTTGTATGCGACCCCCGGTGCGCTGGTGGAAGTGAATGGAGTAAGATCGAAGCCTTTCGTATTGTCTCGCTCTATTCGTCAGGGTTGTCCGCTCTCGCCTTTGCTTTACGTTCTTGCGTTGGAACCTTTCCTTCGCAAGTTAAAGGCGAATCCGGTCCTGCGTGGATTATCTTTGCCTGGGGCTAACACCTCAGCAAGGTATTCTGCCTATGCTGACGACGTTTCGGTTCTTGTGTCGAGCAGAGCCGAGATTGACGAAGTCAGCAAAGAGGTCAGTGGTTATGAGATGGTGACAGGGGCCAAGATCAACCGTGATAAGTCTGTTGGCTTGCGGTTGGGTGCGTGGAAGGGAGTTTCTCTTCCCGGACCTTTCCTCTGGACGGATGGGCCGATCAAGATTCTCGGCGTCTGGTTCGGTCCGGATCTCCAGTTGGAAATGAACTGGTCGGAGGTACGAGAGAAGGCCGAGATCGCGGTTAATCTGTGGTCTCGGAGGAGGCTTTCCCTGAAGGGAAGGGCGGAAGTATGTGTTTCACACATATATCCAATCCTCGTGTACCGACTCTCTGTACTTCCACTTCCGTTTGCCCCACTAATTTTATTAGTAAGGCTCTTGTTCTCCTTCTTGTGGGGAGGCAAGGCCCCTATGGTATCTCGGGAGATCTGTTGCCTTCATACCGCTGAGGGCGGTCTGGGTATGCCAAGCATTGAGATTCGTCAACATATGCTTCGCATTGCATTCCTAGACCGATTGTGTCGCGAACCGGACGAGGTGTGAGCCTTCTGGAAGGAAGACGCCCGGAAAAATTTCCCGTCCCTAAGAAGTGTGCACTCGTGCGAGGGGGAGGCCCGCCGTAGACCCCGAGCCGAAAGCTCCTTCTATCACGAATGTCGTCGCGCTCTGAAATGCCTCTTACGGGCGTCGGAAGGCCTCTCCAACGTCCAGGCGTTGTCTCGTAGGGCATTGTATCAAGTGTTAGTTCGGGGGTCCGTTCAAGATGCTCTGATTAGCGAGCTCGGTCTTACGAAGCAGCAGGCTCGCTCAATATGGCCTTGGGCGCCAGGGTTGAAATGCCTCACTAACGATGAGGCATCACTCACCTGGCGGGTGATTCGTAGAGCCCTCTGGGTCGGCAAAAGACTTTGTTCAGCGGGCTTGGAGAATTCTCCAGACTGCCGCCGCTGTGTTGGGGAAGTCGAGACCATTGGTCACGCCTTCTTTCAGTGCACGGTGGTAGTGCCGTTGTGCAAGTTCGTTGAAGGCCTCATGCTTCGCGTACTGCGGAGAAAGTCCTTTGTCCTGGATGCCGTTTCTGTTTGTAGCAATGTGGTGCCTCAGATGTCGAAGGCTGAGCATTATGTGTGCTGTTGCTTACTAGGCGTTATGAGAGTCGTGATTTGGACGACGCGTCAGAAGGAATTCTATGGTGGCGAGAAGTTTGCTTCTTCCGAACTGATCTTGTTCTTTAGGCATCAGCTTAAAGTCAAGATTAGGACGGAAAGGCGGCGGCTCACATCATCAGAATTTGGCGAAAGGTGGGTGAGTCTTGCGCGTTTGTGCCGTGTGAAAGGGGCTGACCTTGAGTGGCATTTTGATGCTGGTTAGGCATCAGGATATTGTTTGCCTGGGTTGAACTTGGCAACCCATCCCTGGATTTAGGATAGTTTAGGGTTTTTGCTTTGTATTTTAATTTTCATTTTTGTAAAACTTAGCTAGAGTGTGTATGCTCATTGGCCCCCCTTTTTTTCTGCCCCCCCTTTTCTTTTCCTTTAGTTTAACTCCCCATCCCTTCCCTCTTTAGGTGCTCAGTGATTTCATTTCTCTGGAGGATACGGGACGCCTTTCGTTTCGAGTGTGAGCTTTTTTCGTATGGTTGAGTCTGAATCAGTGCGTGTTTGTGTGCGTGGTTGGGATGGATAAATGTTTGTTCTTTATTGTTATAGTCCCGTGTCGATTTCGCCCAGTTAATTGATTTTACTGTCACATTTAGGATTTGTGGTTTTTTTTTATTACTAACATACATTTTGTTTCGTTTCTTGTACATATATTTAGTCATATTGTATATATTCATTGGGGATTATTTATTGTTTAAAATTTTTACTCCCGCCCCCCACAGACTTTATTGTACATATGGGGTTATTTAGGACTTTCATAGAGACCATGAGGTATTTTGGTGGATGTAGCATGAAAGGTAAGTATAAATGTGGCGTTTTGGTGAAAGGAATATTGTTTTGTATGTTTGGGTCAGTGCTCGGGACTAGCTAAGTTTAAGATTAAGACAAGTGATGACCTTCCTTTTCCCCAATCTCCCTTTTTGGCCTTGTGCCGTATTTACTGTATTTTAAACAGTAATAAATATTGTGGATTGACGATTGCATCTAGCATGAAACAGACTCTCGCCTCTAAATGTTAACTTCTATGTTCACTTTTATATTTACACACTCTCTGCCTCTGATATTGAGCACTTTATCCCATAAGTATAGCATATCTTAAGACATATATATATATATATATATATATATATATATATATATATATATATATATATATATATATGCAATCGGAATAATTAATATATCATTATGTAAATGATAATTTTCACCCTGTAAAATTAAATTTAAATGATTTTTCAAGCATTCAATGGATGATTAATAATTGAAATAAAATGTCCATACAAGGGAAAGAAAAAAAGGGGGGGATGATGGATTGAAAAGAAGTGAATGTAGCAATAGAAAAAGGGAAGTAGTATAATTCTTGATATGAGTGGTGGTCCGAGAGAAAAGGAAGGGAACAAGAAGGAAAGGAGACAAATGACGTATGACATATATATATATATATATATATATATATATATATATACACGTGCGTCTATTAATGTAATGTTAATTGAGAGGGGTCGCAGAATTTAATGACGGTTTTAGACAATATGAGAAAGCAGTTATAAAATTTGGGATTTTTTAATTTTTTTTACCTTTTTACAATATATATATATATATATATATATATATATATATATATATATATATATATATACGTGCGTCTATGAATGTAATGCTAATTGATTGGGGTCGTTTTTCAGGGAATATGAGAAAGCAATTATAACATGTGGGATTTTTCTTTTTTTACCTTTTTACAAAAACAAAAAAAAACATGTAAAAAATTAAAAACGAAAAAAAGAAAAGTAAGAAATACTGAGATGGTTAAGACCCTACCCACTCTGAGGTAGTATAATGTTGATCTTGACCGGGAGAGATAATTTAAATCCAACTCTATAGCGTTGAATATTATACCCCAACCAGAATACTCTACTTCTGGTAAAGCTCCTCATGGAAATTCATTGGAAAATGTAACACAGGAAATGAATAGGTTAAATATCAACATTTTAGCTGTATGCGAAACTAGGTGATAAAACAACGATTTCGTCAGTGACAACCACAGGTTTATATATGCAGTCGGAGAGAAAGATGAAAAAGAATTTGGATTGATACCAGGTAAAGACATCAAAAAATGCGTTCTTGTATGACGTATCAGAAAATAAAACCCAAATCGACTCCATATCACTTAACATGAGATTCAGGAATGCAGATGTATACTGCAAAACCTATACAAGTGCCGACGGCGCAAGCCATCACTTCCCCGTTTTATTTAAACTAAGAATGAAACTACCGAAACTGAAGCAGCCTGAGGCCGCACCCAACTGGCACTAAAACAAACTCCTGAACAATTCCAACCTAAAGGAAAGATGCAGGGACAGAGTAAAAAGAAGACATGAGGTACAAAATGGAAATGGAAACCCGAAGTGGGACCCACTAAGAGAAGATTTAGGGATATCATTCCAAAGGAAGTTGGACGAAGAAGAAAAAAACGAATTGTTCAAAAAAGGGATTATTGACATGATGCCAAAAAGACAGAAAACAATGCCGTGACACGGAATGGGATAGCTAAAATTAAACAAAGAACGGATTTATTCAACCTGTACAGCAAGGCGATCCTGCGGGAGGGGGGCAATGAAAACCTATCAGAATTCATTATTGCGGCCACAATCTTAGGAGTATAAGACATGCAGATGATACAGTGCTGATAACAGACACAGAATGAAAACTAAAAAACCTCCCACAGAAGGTAAGCGAGAATAAAGGACTAAATATAAACTAAACAAAGACAGAATGCATGGTTTATCAGCAAAAGGATGAGCAAAGAAAAAATGCAGTTTACAGATCGGGGATTCTAAAATAAAACAATACAGGGATTTAAGTGTGCTAACAGAGGACGGACAGTGCGACTCTTAGATCCGAAAACGTATTGGGATGGCCAAAGATGCATTCCGAAAGCTAAGCAGAGTATTAAGAGAAAAGAACATATCGTTGGAAACAAAGAAAATAGTACTGAACTGTTTCGTTATATCTGTCCTCCTATATTGCATCGGATGATGGACAATGAAGACGAGACCTGAAGCAAGAGAAATGCGGTTCTACAGAAAAATGTTGAGGACACCATGGCTCGAACATATGAGCAACTACGAGGATTTTGAGAGAATGGAAACTTATAATTTACATCAGGACGAGGGAGGTGTGATTTATGCTGCACATAATGAAAAAGGAGAGTTTGACAAATCTGAAACACACAGGACGGATAGAGGGAAAGACGGACACGAGAAAGCAATGTGTGGCATACTTGATAGGCTTGAGCAAATCGATGACAAATCATTGTTTGAGAAAAATTACAAAATAAAATAAGAGATACAAAGAACAGGAAGATATGGAGGGCCATGATCGTATACGTCCTTAATGGAGACGTCACATAAAAGAAGATATTCTCATCATTTTTTATATTACGGTAGTTTATCAGACATATATTGTCGGATGATTCTTGTGTTATCATGTAGGTATGTTCCCAGACGTTAATTATATGGTGACCTGTTAGCGTATATTATCATTTATGTAACTCAAGTCTAATTAAATTTCTCGCTACAAGATTTCGAACATTACTTTTATGATCACCTTATATTCTTGAACTGAAATAATCTTACTACTGCTTAAAATATTGAACGCCTAAACGATGATATTTTTATTTGGTCAGTCCAAAACTGGTACACGGTTAATAATAATTTGTTTTTTATTACATTCCACTATCAAGATTTGGCAATTTTTACAACGACTTTTCATTTAATTAATGTTAATATGATCCATTTTACAGTATATCATTTAATAAGAATGAAAATTACCTCCCTTTTTCTGGACGTTGGTTGAAATACAAAGCGAGATAAACGGTCACTGTTACATAATTGTAAAAATGGACCATTCATCAGGAGGGAAAAGTGAGGTTCATAAAATTGAGATCTTTCATTCTTTTTTCAGAGGTGATTTAACTTACATGATATATTTTCAGGAGACATAATCTTTTCAAAAACAAGATGGAGTCAAAAGACTTTCTCAGTGAATATGACTTTGAAAGGTTAATATTTTAATGACCGAAAATAAAACTACTTTCTGGGAAAAGGATTATATATAGGAATTTTAGTATTAAAAAGACAATTCTCAGACAGAGATTTGAATGTTTTGAAAACTGGTTTATTAGGTATGATACTCGAAACATTATGATCGGAGTAAGGCAATCAGACTAACTATTTTTATTAAAACCTGTCGTTGCACCTTACTTAGTTAATATCACTAATGAGGTACCTGTATGCCACACCTTCCAATAGGTATATATATATATATATATATATATATATATATATATATATATATATGACGAAATATAGTCTTAAAATGTGCTATATTTATGGGATAAATTGCTCAATATCAGAGATAGAGCGTGTGTAAATATAAAAGTGAACATAAAAGTCAACACTTAGAGGCTACAGTCTGTTTCATGCTAGATACAATCGTCAGGCCTGATGATTTCATCTAGCATGAAACAGACTTTCGCCTCTAAGTGTTGACTTCTATGTTCACTTTATATATATATATATATATATATATATATATATATATATATATATATATATATATATATATATATTTACGTACATAAAACGTTTTTTAAATAACTGAAATTAAGAATAGCAAAAGTGCTGTATAATTGCCTTTTATATGTAGTAAGGTGATACTATCGTAGGCACATGACATATCAGTATATAAGAAGCGGAGAATTTAATAACAAAACACTCTCGAGTTTGGACATCGGCAGGCGAATACAGCGACGTTAATATCGTACATAATATTACCAACATGCTATATCTATGTAGTTTCCACACACACACAATATAAACGCATTAAATATTTTGATGTCAGTATTAATAAATCATGTCCTATATATTTAATAATGTTTTCGTTGTCTTTCTTATATTTCAGGTTTCCTTTCTTTGCAATTCTTTGAGTATGTTTACGAAGTACTATGTAACTGAAATACATCGTGATATGTAAGTAGTCCAGAATACTTTTATTCCACCTTTTTAAATTCCCGGTATTTGGGGTTTCATTTTTAATGTGTTGGTTTCTCTAATTCAGCTTTTTTTTTTCAAAAGGTGCAGAAATAATCCTGTTTGATCATTACTATTCCATTGACTTAAACTATTTTATATTTACAGAGCACGTTTAATATTCCAGATTCCAGAAGGTGATTCTCACATCGGACCTCCCGTTTTAAATACAGTAGTACTACATATATTTCTTGGTCCACTTAAAATGAACAACGATTGTAGTGTTTATTGGGAGGGCAGTAGTCTTTGAAAATGTAAATTCATTAAACAATTGTCAACGACGGTCATTTGAAAAATATTGAATCTTAATTTTAGACAATGGATCCTACTAATATTATTTAATAAAGTGTCAAGTAGGTTCCTGGCTTTTTAAAGTGTTATCTATACTTAGTTTCTAACTGTGTTTTGTTATTGATAATTAAGAATTAAAAGATAACATCATTAGTATTAACTACGTATCAATGTCATAATAAGAGCTGCAAAGTTGCTATTTTAAATAAAAATAAATTATTGATAACTCTTTAAACAGATATGACACTGGGCTTTTATTATGAACTCGACCACACTTCTAAAATGATAAAAATCAATATATTCCGATTCTGAAAATTCTGTATTTCTGAAGAAGATCTAAAAAATGCAACTCTACAAAAAAAAAAAATGGAAAATTCTTCCCTATTTTTTTAGAGCTAGCCAGACAATTTAATTAGTCCTACTTCAGTAAAACACGACTTAAAGAAAAAAAAAACATTTTTTCCCCTATGGATTAAAAGTAGTTTGAATGTAATTGGATACACTGGCAATATAAGGGCCATTGGAAATTGAATTTCAGCTGAAATGATTCCATTAATGTTACAATAATTCCCTGAGAAAATACATGGATACATATATGATTCCCAGACTAGCTACGGATTAAATAGTAGGGCAGAACTGAATAATTTGCATTGGGTGGTAGTCAGTCTGGGAAAAGTTTTAACGAAATTCAAATCAGTTGGGTGTGAACTTGCTGAAAGAAGTAAGAAGCTTAATTTTGGGATCGGAGTTTCGTTTCGCCATTTATTGAAACTGAGCTAACAATCCTGGAGACAATCTTAATATTGACTCCTGGTTGGAATATAGAGGGGATGGTTTCGGTATTATAAAAGTAACGCAGTTTTCGCCAAATATAATATATACCAGCATTCCTTGAAATAATTTGTCACCATCACTTGGGATGGACAACAGTGAATGCGAATTACGTTGTTGGCTGCTTACGTCGTGAAACCCATCATATTTTTCGCTAATACCAGAGAACGGTTTTCGAATCCAGATAATAGTACAGAATTTCGAATGCTGATTTTCTAAATATAAATATCTTCCATAGATTGGGTTTGTGCAATCTTCCGCCCTATATTTCATATATCTGTCCATTTGACGAGCCAAATTGTAACAACATCTCACACCATTTGTCACCATAATATGAATATTCTCAAAGACTCGAGGGGTATAATATTTAAAAGGCTTAACAGAAACCTAGATATCTTATCAGCGGTAAGTCTCGACACAGTCTAGCAATAATGATTACGTAAACTTAGTTATTTAGTCTGCATATTTCAACATAATAAAGGGATTTCTACATAGGAATACGATATGTATTTGCTTAGTAGAACAATCATTAGAAAGACAGTTTATTCATCTGAACCTATGGGCTTAGAAGAAAACGCATCTTGTGTCGGCCACCTAGGAATATCAAGGTTTAATAATAGTAACCGAAAAAGATGAATTCCACTGCAGTATCATCTACCTATCGCAGAGTATACATGGAGAGGTAGACATATTAAATGTGAACCATAAAATCTCGGGAAATTGAAAACTGCTCATGGACTTTGCAATACTTATATCTCGTCAGGTGTTTCACTTTTATAGATCGTAGTAAATATATTCTAACAAAATGCAAAGAAAGTCAAGCGAAAGATTAGTAAGACATTGTGTTATATTCCACGCTAAGTGAATAAACACATAACAACAGGTAGATACTAGAAGAAAGTTTTATTGTACACAAGTACAATATGAAATACGGTACAGTTATACACAAGTCAATTTAGTAGTGAGTGCCACTAATTGGAAGGACGACCGTGCTTGATTCGTCTCGCTCTCTCCCCTTCTCACTTCCCAGTCGCTCGTAGACAGTAGACTTTATAGGTACTTACTACCTATAGTGTAACCATTCATGGGGGTGACTGGTTATTCCATTACATCACATTGCGAAAATATAGAGACTGATTTAGTATGTCTGACATTAAAATATTTTAACCTTTTTAAAGAATATATATGTGTGATAGAGGGCACCGCGAGGCGGTGTAATGGTTAACAAGCTTGCTATTACAATTAAGTAGTGAGTTCGATCCTCACTGCGTCCTTCAAACTTTTGGTGTTGTGCCACATCTGGTCTACGCTTGAAAAATCACGAAATGTGTGAGAGACAAGTATAGAGATAGAACATATCGCCGAAATATATCATCGTGTAGTGTTGTCATCGCCTGTCGAGGTACGATCTATAGAAAGTATATATTTTAGCGCTTCTAATGTACACGTCACTAGTAAAATAAAATAGAATCACTTTTAACTAAACAAATTGCTTAGAATGTAAATATAATTTTGAAATACACATATTAAATAAATTTGAAACTTAAACATTGTTATTTATACGTTTCATAGGTTCAATGACATCTACATGTATATACATGTAAAATCAATGGAAACATATTCGAAAGGTCACGTAATTTCAATAAAGAATTTATCATCACTTTTGTTTCTATTATTATCCCAGAGGAGTCAACGTGGCTTTCCTTCGTGGTTTCATTGGTATTTCTGTGTTGTTTCCACGACAGACGACATTTCATGACAATCTGATGTCACCTCCCCTTGCCTG
>OZ038495.1:14280018-14322518 GCA_964036315.1 Acanthosepion esculentum | reverse complement strand
TCTACATCCTTGGAGATTCTCGGCCTGCCATATCGTAAACATCAAGACGGGTTTGATGACAATAATACAGAAATTCAGCAGCTTATAGATCAATTGCACTCTTCTCATAAAGCATGGATTGAGGACAAGAACTCGTCCGATAAGAAGATCGCTTACAAGAAGTTCAAAAGTCAGGTTCAACGAGCTCTCAGAGCCATGAAAGAGCATTGGTGGTCTGAAAAGGCCACTGAACTCCAATAATCTTCAGATAGAAAGGATCTAAAGGCTTTCTATGCTGGCCTCAAGAGCATTTTCGGTCCTCAGAAAAGGGGTGTTTCTCCTATCTTGACGGATATGTCAGATATTATAAATCGCTGTAAAGAGCATTTCGAAACTGTGTTAAACACCACTTCGATTACTGATGAGGAATCCATCACATCAATTGAGCAACATCCTGAAATTCCGGAGTTGTCTTTTGAACCTACTTATCAAGAGGTAATTGACTCCATCAAGCAAATCTCATCTGGAAAATCTCCTTCTCCTAAGGATCCTATTCAACCCGAATTGTATAAGCATGGTGGCCAAATTTGGTAAAAAAGTTACTCTTCTTTTTCGTGAAGATATGGTAGGCAGGCTGTGGCCCACAGGATTATAAAGACACCTCTTTCAAACACCTCTACAAAAACAAGTCATCCATATGTGTCTGTGATATGTGTCTACTTTCAATTGCAGGCAAAATCCTAGCGAGACTGATTCTAAACATTATTATACACCTTGTTGACGCCAACTATCCTGAATCTCAGTGTGGTTTTCGATCGGGTCGTGGTACCATTGACATGATATTTTATCTTCGTCAATTTGCAGAGAAGATTCGGGAGAAAAAACAGGAGTTGTACATGGTGTTTGTGGACTTGTCGAAGACCTTTGACATTCTGAATCGGGAGGCTTTTTGGCAAGTCTTGAGGAATATCGGCATCCCTGAAAACATGCTAAAGGTCATCATCTCTTTTCATGAAGGAATAAAAGCTAATATCGTGTCTGATGGTATGATGTCGGAATCCTTTCATGTCACAAATGGAACCAAGTAAGGTTGTGTCATGGCCCCTGTCCTTTTTTCCCTTTTCTTCTCGGTGATGCTGAAATATGCATTTGCAGACACAGAGAATGGCGTCAAGTTTCAGTTTCGAACAACTGGTGGTCTCTTCAATCATCAGCGCTTCAAAACCAAGACCCACCTTCGTACGCAAATCATTTGTAATTTGTTGTTTGCTGAAGATGCAGCTCTTGTAGCGACATCCTTTGAGGAGGCCCAACATCTAATAAATCGTTACTGTTCTGCATGTAAACATTTGGTCTTACACTTAGCATAAAGAAAACTGAAGTTGTGCACCAACCTTGTCCTACTCCGAAACAACTGCGTGGTGAGAAACAAAAACCACCAGTCTACAAATTTCCAGAGAGACCATTGAAAGTAGAAGACAAAACCCTGAAACATGTAAAGTCTTTCACCTATCTTACAAGTCAATTACAGTGGAACTTTAGATGATGAAATCATGCAACGGATTGCTAAGGCTACCAGTGCTTTCGGCAAACTTCGCCATCGCTTGTGGAATGAGCGGGGTATTCGTTTGGATATGAAAATTCGGGTTTACAGAGCTGTTGTACTTGCCAAACTTTTGTATGACTCAGAGTCGTGGACTCCATAAAGATACCATATACGCCAGCTAGATGTTTTCCATAAAAGCTGTCTGCGTGCAATCTGTGGAGTTAACCTTCAAGATAGGACATCTAACGTAGACCTGTTTAAGAGGTGTAATATTGGAGGAATCGAGACTTTTCTCATACAGTCTCAGTTACGGTGTACTGGTCATGTCTTGAGAATGTCTGATGACAGGATACCCAAGATCCTAATGTACAACCAGTTAGATCAGGGCTACAGGAATGTAGGACGCCCATGGTTAAGATACAAAGCCAAGCTGAAAAGCAACTTGTCAGCAGTCAATATACCACATAACACCCTTGAACGCTTAGCCTTGGAGCGGGTAGAATGGCAATCAAAGTGTTTTAGTGGACTCAGCAATTTTCAATCTGCTTGTCTGAGTCATCTTTAAGAAGAGAGAGCAAGATCTAAAAGGTTTAGCCAATCTAACAGTGATCTCATCTCACAATCCTCACACTTGCTCCATATGCGACCTCCTTTGTAAATCAATAGCGGGTCTTAAATTCCACTTAAGATTATCGCACAAAATTTCATAACTGAATCGACGAAGCTGCCAGATCCTCATACGTCGAAACCGACGGGAGAGTCCATTATTATTATTATTATTATTATTATTATTATTATTATTATTATTATTATTATGTGTGTGTGTGTATGTGTGTGCACATTTGAGTTTGTTTGTTTGTGTGTGTGTGTGTGTGTGTGTGTGTGTGTGTGTGTGTGTGTGTGTGTGTGTGTGTGTGTGTGTGTGTGTGTGTGTGGCATATATTTTTGCAGCATGGGGTAGTGTATTTTACCGAGGTAGAAAATGATAATAGCAGTGTAAAAACATACATTGTTTGCACTGAGGGAAAATTTTAAAAGAGGTGCTTTAATCATACCTCGTCATTTGCGATAGACGAACGTTTGTTCGACACAAGGGTAGCAAACTATTATTGGAGTGTTAGAGAAAAATTAAAGAAATCCAGCCATTAAATGAACTAGTTTAAGAAAATTAAATGCTAGTAAAATGAATAGCAACTCACATAAGCCGTGTCAGGATGAGACGTAAGCCATTTCATCATAAAAGTTTGGTGCTGAGTTGTTAAATGAGAGGTCCGAAATTATGGCCAAAAGTAGGCACATGAGAAAGTTATGTTTGGAATTATACGAATTCGGATGAAATTGGAAAACAATTATTTTTTACCACTCTTCCGCCTCATTAGTTCCGGTGCCGCATTAAGAAATTTAAATTATTGTTGCGTTCTCTGTAATTATTTCGCTAAGCTAAACACATGATGAGTCCTTGGCGGCCAAAACCGCTGTAGTGTTCTATTCACCGTTTTATTATTTTAGGATAATAAATCCTCCTACAAGTTCGTTTTTTTCTACTTGATATTGAGCACTTTTTATCCCATACGTTTTTAAACAACTATTTTAGTGACTATTTACTTCGTCATACATACATATATACATACATATATATATATACATACATATATATATATATATATATATATATATATATATATATATATATATATATATATATATATATATATTTACTTCGTCATACATATATATATATATTTACTTCGTCATATATATATATATATATATATGTATAATTTTTAATATATTTTATTGTTATACGTTATTTATATATACACACATATTTAAATAAACCTTCTATTTATAATAAACAGTATTAACAATATTATCGTCCTGAACCTCCGAGATATTTCATAGAAAATATGCGTCCTCCAACAGGAATCGAAACTGTATCCTACACAGAACAGTCATATAGCCTGACGTGCTGTACCAAATATTCTATGATCTTTTATGGACGTTCAGGATAAATGTCGTTAATATTATTTATAATAAAAGAGAATTTACTTAAATATGTGCGTATATATAAATAACGTATAACAATAAAATATATATATATATATATATATATATATATATATATATATATATATATATATATATATATATATATATATATATATATATATATATATATATATATATATATATATATATATATATATATATATATATATATATATATATATATATATATATATATATATATATATATATATATATATATATATATATATATATATATAAAATATAAAACGTCGTGGTGTAATGGTTAGCAAGCTTGTCTTGTTAAAATAGTTATTACTAAATAGTGAGTTCGATCACCACTAGGTGTCCATACTTTTGACTATGTACAATATTTAAGCGACGCTTAGAAAATCAATATAAATGTGTATCAGAGTATTTGAAACTTAATCATATTTCAGATAATATAAATGGTGTGCCAATAAATTGAACCGATTTTAAATGTGAATTAATTTTAAGGGTCTACTCATTTTTTGTTTTAATTTCTGATTTAGCAGACATTTGGGCGATATTATTTTCACACACAATTGTCATGACTTACATAACATAATCCAGTAGAGAAATAAATAAATTTTCACCAATAACACTGCTTTATTTACTGTTGACTTTGATCCCTCTTAAAGAAACACCCTTATATATACTACGTCTTAATGAAACATCCTTTATTTTGCGAGGATCATGCAGTTATTAAAAACACGTTATCAGGAATATGAATAAATACCACAAAAACCGAATTAAACAAGTACAAATTATATTGTAGATATATTTAATTAATCATTTCTAAATGGATCTGAGAAATCCATAATTATCTTGCAGTTATATGGGAAATATTTTCCGTTTTATTGTTCAGACATTATTGTTACCGGAATACAAAAGAGAATCTGAATATATATATATATATATATATATATATATATATATATATATATATATATATGTGTGTGTGTGTGTATGTGTGTGTGTGTAGATATATATATATATATATATATATATATATATATATATATATATATACACACATACATACATATATATATGTGTGTGTGTGTAATTTGGCAGCAACTTTTCTTTTAAACAAGTTGTATTGAATGTTAAAGACAACATAGTCTTGCATCAACAGGAAACACATTATGGTGTATTATAGACTTAAGGGCCTTTTCATCCATGTTGTATTGTCTATGCATTTGGCCTCTGTAAAAGAGGTTAATTGAGGATAATTTTCTGGGCGTATCACTTGTTAGGTCTGAGAAGTATCTATCAAATTCATTATCAACTAGATAGTTAGGAAAACCGTTATTAATAAGGGTTTGCTTGATGTTAGTCAATTGTTTATGAAATATTTTATTGGTAGAAGTGATAAGTTTTGGTCTAGTAACTAGATTAGAAATTATTGACCGTTAATATTTAATGGGGCATTCACTAAGATAGTTGAGGGTGCAATTGTTATCACTTGTAGGTTTTTTGTATACAGAAGTGGTAAAAGTGTCATTACTAGTATCTATTAAAACATCCAAAAAAGGGATCTTATTATCTTTAGTTAGTTCATGTGTAAAATTAAGTACTGAATTATTTTTAAAGGGTTGTTGCAAAAAGGTTAATTCATCAAAATCTTTAGCAAGTATGTTGATAGATACTTCTCAGACCTAACAAGAGATACACCCAAAAAATTATCCTCAATTAACCTCTTTTACAGAGGACAAATGCATAGACAATACAACATGGATGAAAAGGCCCTTAAGTCTATAATACACCATAATGTGTTTTCTGTTGATGCAAGACTATGTTGTCTTTAACATTCAATACAACTGGTTTTATATATATATATATATATATATATATATATATATATATATATATATATATATATATATATATATATATATATATATATATATATATGTATATGCGCAGTACTTAGTGGAAAGTGCTAAATATCAGTGATAGAGCTAAAAGATTACAATTGCGTATATATGTATGCTCGAACGCATGGATGTGTATCTGCGCCTAACCTCAGGCTGTTTACATGGGTGTGCTTGTATGAACAAAAATGCATACACCTGGATGTATGTGTATCTATATGTTCGAGTGTGGCATCCCAAACAAACACAGCAGAAAAATCCCCCTCCCACCACCAAACATAATCAAACGCAAACAATACATAGATCAATTTAAAAAAAAATGAGTTTATCTGATGATCGCAAAGGAGTGAAACCTCGGATCACAAACTAATATTCTTACAACTATATTCTTAATATTCTTAATCTTACAACTTATATATATATATATATATATATATATATATATATATATATATATATATATATATATATATATATACTCCATTATTTACCAAAACGGAAGAAGGCGACAATATGTCTCGTTTAAGCTAATATATGAAAAAGAATTCACGTTCAGAATGTCAACAGAAATAAACAGTGGAAAACAGGTTGACAAAAATGTCTGATGAATAGTTTTCTTAGATTCTTCTGTCTTTCTTACAAACATTTCTTCAAAAGATTTTTTCTTCACGTTCATCAATATATACAGATTTCTTTTGATAATATTAAAAAATAAAACAAAGAAATTAGGAGACAAAAATATTAGTCTTCTCTGGTTCTTCTATTGGATTTGATATTAAAGCCTTGGAGAATGCTTTTTATGCTAAAAAATTATGGAGGTTAAACAAACAAATAGCACAGAATTTGAAAAATCTCAAAAGGAGAATAATTTTAACAAGCAGCCACCTTCAGTGATATATTTTCAAATTAGATATTTGATCTGAAAGATAAAATCTATGAAAACAAGATACTAAAATTACTTTCCAGTGCTTTTTATATTCAATGTGCGTATGATGAAAAAAGAAAAGTAATTGCATATGTATGGAAATAAACGTGTTTGATGTTGACTGAATGTATTTGATGCAGTACTGATATTAATTTATAATTATATCATTCATTTTAGCATTGTTTAACCCTCACGTAGATTTTGAATTCAAGAGGGATAGATCTTAAAATATATTTTCATACAAGATTTTTGTTTGAATTCAAAAGCAGTATAGGACATAGAATAATTTACTGAGTCTTTATCGATCAGGATCCATCACCAAGCCAGATTTGATTCCATGCATATGATTATATTTTAATCAGTTTATTGATGACATCTTTTATTAGATTATATTTCAAATTAAAACTAATCGCAAATTATTAATGAAAATATTTCATCTGATTTATTAAAAATTAACAACTAATATGACGACTGCTTTGTAAACAAAGAATATTCCATCCAGAGAGTTCTGATTGAATTTATAATTATTTGGCAACTATATAATTAAAAAAATATCAAAAATCTACAACGATGCGGAGATTAGAAAACATTCAAGAAAATATGTCACATTCCGACATAAGGCAAATGAATTTAATTCCCAGACAGCATTTTACTTTATTAAATTTCTTCAGACTTTCGATAATTTCAATGGCTAGATTTTCAGAAACATCTGGAACCGTCCTTGCTGAGGTTCTATGATTGGTCTAATCAAAAGATGTGGGTCTTCCTCCTCATTCAATTTGTACGTCCGCAGCTGATCGGCTGATGGCCACCGTTCCAGAATCTGCAGACAGCTAATATGAGTTCATTAAAAATTGATGGGAGAAATTGGAGTGGATATACATGTCACTAATCAGCAAGTCAGCCCGCTCAACAGATAATATACGTCCTCTTGTCTTGCCCGTTCATCCATATATTGGTATGAAACTGTTTTCTCTGCGAAGAACTGACAACACTTCGACACAGCCAGCCGCCATCAGGTTATTTCTGTTTCATCGTGATATTCATTATTTATTCTTTTCCCATATGCCGTCTCGTTTGGTCCATTACTATTGTCATGATTTTTCCGATAGGTGCATTATGGATCTTGTTAAAGTTTTAAACAGTGACTTAACGACAAAACTAATCTCCCGGAACACACAATGAGTCAACCAATCTCAATTTCTGCACTGATCCACAAATAGCGGATATGTTCTTTCGTTTACTACTATAAAATCCTGCTTCTTAGAAAAGAGGTGTGCCCAAAATATTAATATCAAATTTGGGTATATTTTTATTTCTATTATATTTCCAGGGAAATTTAACCCATTAACTGCCAAATTTTTTTAATGCGCATTTTTGGCCCAGACAAGTGTCTTAGGATTTTATTTATTCCTTATATTTAATTTCAATAGTTGCCCGCGTCTATTTCATAGAAACTATAACATAAAATGTATATGTGTATAAAACATCAAAAATTACTATTGATTAGAAATAATAAAAAACGTATTTTTCAAAATAGTCATTATTTTTCTACTCGTGAAATGTAAAATTTCGACAGAAAGTGTCTTCTTACGGCTAATAATAAAAACTTTAAAGGCTAAGTGTTGTAAAATATACCTCTGCAAATGCAATGTATGTAAGTAATTCAATGTAAATACAAGGAATAACATGTAGTGAGTTTAATTTTAACAAATCCCCAAATGAGGCTCATGACAGGTAATGGGTTAAAACCACATCATTATCAACAGCAGCAATAGCTGAAATGTTTATCATATGCAACTCCTAGAGAAAATAATTACATAAATAAGATGTTGATGCATTACTTTGAACAACAGGTTAGGAAAGAAAGTCTCATCAATACTGGAAAGAGTGATAACAGCTGTACAGAAGGTGAACATAGTTGCCTGTAAAATTGTTTTAAAAGAAATTTCATCCGATGCCAGTACTGGCTTCTCACTCAATGAATGCCAATTATTTCCCCATAAGGAAACGGCTAATGTAAAAATTTCCATTCATTTGTGGCATTTGTCCAAACTCATCAACCCACAAGGAGCCAAAGACTGTCATTTAGTCCATATGTTTTGGAGTTTATTAAGCAATCCTGCACATTCTAATGGAATTTACTGTCATAGAAGCATGTCGATTTTACGATGATTTGTGGAATAATTTTGGCAAATATTTAATCTTGTTGGATTTTTTCTCCATGTCTTAGTCGATGGTATCAGGTGTAATTGCTTAGTAATGTTTGTACTCTTTTGATTTAAACAATTTATTTTATCCCATTATTGAAGTTTTATTTGTTCTCGCAAGGCTTATTTTTTAAATGAAAAATCATTTTTTACAAATACTTAAAATTCATCTTCATCGCTTTAAAGATTACGGACAAAGAATGAAAATTGTAATCATTTTTTTAGAAATTTCCCTGTGGGATAAATAGTAGTCAATTTCTACACACTTCTTTTTATTTAAGCTAAAATTTCTCACACATCAAAATTAATGATGACATTTATGGTTAGGCGGAGGAAACAGTTAATATAGATATATTATTAATTCGACAGAGGAGAAGAGCGTTCTCTTATATCCATAGTCGTTGAACTCACACAATTGCTCAACGAAAGTTGGTCCTGCAAGAACTTTAGGTTTTCTTAGGGTAAAATGAGAAGTCGCTTGCAACCATAATTTAAAAACATTTCTAGATTAGTGAATGGGTATTGTGATTCAGCTCGAAATATGTTGTACTAAATCACCAAAGGTAAACAGCATTATACTCTCTTTAGTGACCACAGGAATTCGACAGTTGAAGAATGATAACGAAAGGATATGCGTCACCAGGAAGTATCTTACAAAAAGTCAATAAATAATTTGAGCTTATTTCATTCAATATATCTATTGCTTTGTAAATTACTGCTTAGGTTTTGCAAACTCTATATAATTGACATCTGCTTTTATTTTTACAATTGAATATATCACCGTGAACAATGTTTTGCAGTACGTTACTTTTGAAATATCTGGCGTTTTATCTTTTTATTGTAGTTTCTAAATTACTAGTACAGTTGTAGCTTAATTCAACTGTGTTTTTATTAAATATTTTATGCAGTTCGGAATTTTTAGTGAAGTGTTTATTAAGTATCTATCTATCTATCTATCTATCTATCTATATATATATATATATATATATATATATATATATATATATATATATATATATATATATATATATAATATTCGTCTCTTAATTTAGAGGTAAAATGTAAAAAAGGGAAAATATTTTTTCAAATTACTTAATAAACAATCATATATACATATGTATGTGTGTGTGTGTGTATGAGTGTGTATGTATTATCTGTTTGTGTATGTCTGTATTAATATTGTCAAAGGCTTCTATCAATTTTTTTTAATGAAAGGCTTGGGGATTCACGTACCTCATACACAACATACACACAAACAAACACACACACTGTTATATATATATATATATATATATATATATATATATATATATATATATATATATATATATATATATATATATATATATATATTGTGCCCTCGAAGCGGTGTAATAGTTAGCAAGCTTGTCTCGCCGTAACTGAGTAGTGAGCTCGATCCTCACTGGGTGTCCCCTACTTTCGGCCTTGTGCCACATCTAATCTACGCTTGGAAAATCCTTATGTATATATTTTCTCTCAACGGTACCACGACTCGCAGTTTCATGCAAAACACAATATTCAGGCGCTGAGTCTAGACTGGCAGTTATCTGATTCTTTCCCCGCTAGCACTACTCGGAGTTTCATGCTCATTGCAATATACAGATGATGTGTATAAACTGACCGTTACTTAATCTATATTTATTAAAAATATCATTTTACCGCACTTTTAGCGTAGTCATATTTTATACGATATTATATTCTTGCATTAAAACATATTTTTGAAATCTAAAATAAACGGCATATATATATATATATATATATATATATATATATATATATATATATATATATATATATATGAATTAAATTAAAACGCCGAATAAATATGATTGGTCCCTTAAACAGGCAATGCATAACTGATAATTTTGCATACTGTATTAGTATATAGTGCTCCGGTAATGATATCAAATTTTATTTTGCTTCCACTGAAAATCCTTGGATATTTCTTTTCTACCACCATGGAATGACTTTAGGCAATATAAAAATACATAAACAGCAATGATCTCGAGACATTTCTCGCAACTGAAGAATGGTGGAAATTCAACAATTCTTACGTGGGATATTATAGCAAGATCCAAATCGTAAAATGGTAAGGGCAATAAATGTAATTTATGTCCTGCTGAAAAATTAGCTTAAACCACTCAGGCTTATTAAAGTACAGAAATGAATTGATGGTTACATGTAGCCATAAAAACAATAAAATACATATATTGTTATTAAAATTTAAATTACGTAACGCTCAGTCTATACTGAGCATCTAAATGTTGCGTGTTGCATGAGTCGTGATGCTGTTCAGGGATAATATGTATATTTATTGCTATATACTTACTCTGTTTTATTACATTGAACACTGTTTTATTAACACCAACTATCTCTCACCCTATACATACATACATACATATATATATATATATATATATATATATATATATATATATAGAGAGAGAGAGAGAGAGAGAGAGAGAGAGAGAGAGAGAGAGAGAGAACTCTTCAATCGTTTTTAAACTATGTGTTTCCATCAGCTCAGATCTTACTCAACAGGCAAACTTCTGTTTATAGGATTTGATTATAGTGTTAAAGGCTTTTAAAGAAGCAAACAGATTTTTGGGAAGCGCCGAACACTCGGATCTTTTTAGGTTTTTGAATTCAGATTTTCCCTTCTAAAACCCCGCTTCTCACCCTGTTATAGAACCCTGTCTGTCTTTCTGTTTACCCATTGCTGGGTGGGGCTAGAAGCGGTCGATTCATACCTTTCCCAAAGATATTTGCCCATGAGTGAATGTAATGAACTCGACTGGAATTCGAATTCTGATCTTCATTCCGTAAATCTAAGCTACAATCCGTTGTCACAATGTGTGTGTGTGTGTGTGTGTAGGTGTGTGGGCACGTGTGCGTTCATGTGCGTGCATGTATGTATACATACTCGGTTTAAATTACTTAGTGGTTGATGGTATTATATATTTCGTTTTCTATCTGGATCCATAGAAAATAATTCCTCATCACATACCAGATATTGTGGCTTCGGCAAAATTACACCGTGTTATTCTATCAACTTTGCCATGTCGGATGGAAATGACGAAAATAAATGGATAATTTCAGTGGAATTATTCTCTGTGAGGTTTGAATGTTTTTTCAGTCCCAATTATTATTTCAAATCTCATGCACATACAATTTCGAAGTTTTTCTCGAGTACATGATATCTGCGATATAATCAAAATATTCAAGTTTAACACGGTCCTGGGTGAAGATAATCTTATCACACAAAAGCTGAGATAACCTTATTGATTCTTTGCAAAATTATTCCTCATAGTTTATACTTGTTCATTGTATCCATAATAATTTTCTTTCGTATAGCTATTCACATCAATATTACCGTAGTGCCAAACGTAAAGCTAATTAGTTTGAAAATACAAGAAAATAATTTGAGTAGAAAATATATCATTTTGACAGTTGATTTTGTGTTTCTGTCTCTAAATAATAATCTTATTTTATTGATTCATTAAAAGGAGGGGAGTATATCACGGATTTAAATGAATAATCAGACTCTAAATATTAATGATCACCTTCCATCGATCAATTGTCCTCGAAATAGCCTGGTAAATTAGGATCAGTTGTCATGAATTACTTGAATTCTAGTTATAGGCAAGAGCCTAATGAAACTATTATATACAAGAAATAATTGTTATTTGTCTTCAAACTGATGTTATTGTTAGATAAGTAATGTTTTCTGTTCTATAAAATTAGTAACAAGGAAATTGCTATCTAAATGAATCAAATATATATCCCTCAAAACTACAAGTTTAGTAAAATTGTTACTATTTTAGCGACATATTTTTCAAAGCGCGTTAGACATTTTTTCCTTCCTCTAGTGAAGAAATATTTTCACAGTATCTCTCTATATTTCTCGGATGAGGTATTATGTACACTATTTACATTGTTCGGACTGTCATCCTCATCTTTGTTGCCATATTTATCACAACGTTTCGGCCGTTGTATGCCCCGGCCTTCTTCAAGTGGTTGAAATGTCGAACTGAACCCTTTATTTCACTCGCTGGGGTAGACTGTTCTAGTTTCACGTGCCATGTCTAATGGATGTCAGTTATCTCCTGTTAATTTGCCTCTCCAAGTTATCTACCGCCTTTACCAGGTATTGAACTCACGCACTTTGGATCTAACTAACGTCTTTATCCACTGTGCTATGTGTCCTATATTTTCTCGTAATGTTACATCATGAGTCTTGTAAGGCAGCCAGAGCAATAGCGGTTTATCGATTACAAGGGAGACTACTCTTCTTTATGTGGGTATTTAATTCAGGATTTGTCTTCTTCTAGATTGGCTGCCACCTCAAGGCAAGACAGTCCGATATTCACCGCTATAAGTTTTGGGAACAAAAGATATATTCGTATCATATACAATGTCATTGGTGTGAAAGTGAATGAAAAGACCTCAACCGGAATTCGAACTCTGTTCGACCAATTCGTTTTCCAATTCGCTAAATGGCTTACGATAACAGACATTTTAAACTATGGTTCCCGTACTAGCAGCGAATTTATGCAAGCTTCGGATAGTGACCAAATACGATAGGCACCTGAAGAATCTTGTAAGTTACATCAGTCACGTGGGTGATCACTGCTCTCTACGACGTCCTGAAACTTGTAGATCTAAGCACCATTTGACTCTTTATTGCATGTATTTTTCCAGCCTTTTTCAGTTATGTGTGTTACTCTCTGTTATCTACTGCTTTTTCTTTCAATACACCTATGTCTATTAAATTTTCAAAGCACTATTTCTTCATAGTGTATCCAAAATAATTGAACTGACTCCTTCTAATTTGGATTACGTTCAAATCACATTAAAACACCTGTTTCCGTACGACCACTGATGTTAAGCAATGTCACGCCCGGTCAATACGTAGATAGGTGAATGCTTGACAATATAAGTTTGTATGTGCGTGTGATATAAGTGATAATGGCTCGGAATTATTAATTGGGGAGGTGAGTTCCAATTTCAGTTGGGTCCGTTATATTATTAAGCGAAAATATCCTTGCGAAATGTATGAATTCACATCCTTACCCCGAACTATGTGTAAATTAATAAGAATTTTATGATTTAAATCATTATTATCTAATAAAGTCTTCTATCACTAAAATCATTATTATCTCAAAAAACACAAAACATATTTCGTATAAAGTATTTAGATTTTGGCAGTAAATAACCCAAAAAGATTAATATGCAATTAAAAACAACAAAATTAATTTGGTGACTTTTACCCGTGGTGCACGTCTGTTTCTTGTATACTTTTTTTATATAATTAAGTGCAATTACGCCTGTAGTTTCGAGAAAATGAGGTTGATATTTGACCCTTCGATGCTTTTTGATCATCAACCCTAATCTGATGGTTCCAAAGTCTGATCGTACCAAAAAAATGACTGTATCAAAAACTGATGGTATAAATCCGTTCTTTTTTTGAAAGAAGCTCCTGAAATGGACATTTTTCTCTTTTCACCATCTGCGCTCTTTGGTAACGCCAAATGCGCCATTGCGATCTAGCGATGAAATTAATGTTTTCCCTTTATTCCCTTTTTGTCTTGTTTTGAATTTACACAAATTTCCATTTAATATGTTTGAGAATATTATTTGTTGTCCAGCATTAGAGTGAAAAAAAAAACTATCAATTATCACAACATTATACGTAACTCAGACATACTACAAGAACTATTTTTCAATATACTACCATAGAAAACTGATATGAAGTACATTTTAACAAGACAGAATATATATTCAAACATGTTTCTGTTTCCACTTTTACCCACGTAACATGGTAGTGGACATTCGTGTTAAACAAACAACATAAATAGTGCATGACACTTGATATGAAACTAACTTTTGTCGGAGCATTTTGCTTAATAAATAATCCCAGGTCAGAAGTTTTGAATGATTTATTACAATATTCCAATAATGTTCATCAGATTGTACTTTGAAAATTCCTAATAACAGAGACTGGCAAACATCGATATTGCAGTCTGCCAGCTGCAACAGACATTTGACTTTACAAAACGGCACAATAGTAAGTCTTTGAAAACTTTTTGTTTTGTTTCCTCCAGAGGGAAATTAAGGCCAGACGCAACAAGGCCCCCGGGTTAATTCTGAAACAAGAACGATAAGACAGGAGAAAATCTCCGAAACTTGATTATTAAGCATGGCAATCGTAAAAATGTCTTTTCTTACACTACAGCTAAAATTGTAATCTTGCTTACGCGGACAGATTTCATGGCTTTCAAAGAATTTCACTTAGGTTGGATATGGGCCACTACTATTTTCTGCAGACATCGTTGTAATCGTATTTACTTTATAGTGTTTGGGATAAATGACTTTTATACTATTTCGGGATGTTGGGATTTTAATGTGACGATACTGCTGTCACAAAAATATTTATTTGGACATTTCGATTACTTGCTTGCTTGATTGATTCAGTTTTTACGGTTTATCAACCTTTTGCGGTCTATTTAAAGTCAGAACGTATTTTCAGATTCTAAGAATTTTTCTTCGAGATAATCGTTTATTCATACAAGTCGTACTAGTTAACCTTTAGCTGGAGGGAGAAGATGAGGATTCATACTTAATAAGTATTTGATAAACAAATAAGGAAATTAAAATCTGGATATACAGCGGGGATCAATTTTATTTTAAATTCAGTATAAAAACGGATCTCTCACTTTTGGGCCATGGTACTGTACATATATTTATATTGTGGAGAATGTAAATAAATCTAAAAAACATGTCTGGATAGCTAATCGATATTTCATTGATTGATTCATTCATTTCCTACGGCATATCAACCCATTGCATGTTATTTAATACTAATAATACTTGTTTACTGATACAAGTGTTACTAATTAACCCATAGCTGGGGGAAGAGATAGATGCATACATTTCCTAAGGTCATTTGTGCGTAAATGAATTTAACGGTCGGGTGGGGGATCAATTCTATATTACAGTGATTATGAAAATGGATCCCTCACTTTATGGCCATGGTAATTTATATACTTTTATATTGCAGAGAATGTAATTAAATCTAAAAGACATGCTTGGGTAGCTAATCGATATTTCATTGATTGACTGATTCATTTTCTACGGCATATTAACCCATTGCATGTTATTTAAAACTGATAATACTGATTTACTGACACAAGACATACTAATTAACCCATACCTGGGGGAGAAGTGATTGACTCATACATTTCCCAAGGTCATTTCTGCGTAAATGAATAGAACGTCCCGAAAAGGAATTAGAACTCGTCTCTCCGATTAGGGAATTCCTAGTCATTACCCATTACACGACACGCGCAATCAAGTTTACAGCATCTGTTATTCTCAAGAGGACACGCATCTAAGTAGTGAGTTGGCTCCACATTGGTTAATTTCGACGATCACATGGGAACCCGTGTTTCATGAATGTTCATTGTTTTTAGATAGCTACAACATTTAACTCAAATCGTTTCTGGTGTATACATTTTCAATAGGTTACTGAATGTTATAAATATTCCAGTGAAAACATTTGGTCTACTGAGGATTCGTCTTTTGGGCTGAGTTGATCGTAATTTCTAATGATATGGATTTAATATTTATCCGTGTTTTCTCTTTCCGTTTATACAAGATATTTTTAAAAATAAATCCTCTCTCCTGAGAAAGGTAGATCTTATTTATACATTTTTCAATTTACATTATATGTCTCTCGACTCGTATAGTCATTTTGTTTATTATTACGATAAGATTTCGGTCGCGGTCCTCTCAGAAACTATTATCATATTTTTGTTTGGTAACATTCGGTGGAAATTTAAACACTTTATTTAATTAACATTGTTTCTATACGAAAGTACATCTTGTATTTATATAAATATCGAGTAAATTCTTCTTTGTCAGTTTATTGGCCTCTTCCAATAAACGAGAATATATAATTTTCGAATTTCACATTATCCGAGATACGGGCTGAATTATAGGCGGCTAAATAACTGGATTCGCTTAACCAACGCTCCTTGGAGTGATATAAGATACAAGTCTTAGCGAATATGAATGATACCCACCTTCAATCAAAAGCCGCAAATTTGCCTTTTCTGTTAAAGTAATTGGATTTCATGTTTTAGGTTTAATACTGTTTTTGTACTCACTCATATACAGTACTCAATTCTAGGGCGCAGGACATCTCAACTCAGAAACCAGGGACTGATTGCCGAGACGACTCAAGAATAACACAACTAATGACCCAGGCAATTCAGTAACAGTTAGACATATTATTTTAATAACTAAATAAACGTTATTCATTAATGATTTAAACCTTAATTAGCTCATCATTGTGGCTAGACGTCCGGTTGCCTCTAGCTAGGATCGAAACCCGACTGAATTGGCGTCAGTTGGGGGATTCTACCACTAAGCCGTTGACTCACGGCAGGGATGAAGTTGAATTTAAGCGTATTTATTTTTAGATAAACACACAGTGACTGAGAGAACTCGATTCGAATTACTGAAGAGTCTTTCATTATTAGCCGTAATAGTTTACAAACCCACAGTTCCTCCCCAGAGAGCTCAAAAGAAATAATTTTTTCAGGAGCACAATATATTGTCATCCACAAACAGACTGTTTCGCTGTATCATAGCTCATCAATGTGACTAGACGTCCGGTTGTCTCTAAAACATGAATGCTGTGTTTGTTTTTATTTTTCTAAAGTTTTTCCAAGTATATTTCAATGAGCTTTACATTATGTTGTCAGAGGCGTGTTTGTATACATGAATTGTGTTTTACTTGGTTGTTTTCCAGTGCCGCTTCTTCACGTATCTATGTACGTCATATCTTTTTAAGCATCATACTGTCTTGTTATTAATGGTAAATATTATCTTAAAAATTTAAAATAAATAAAATCTACTCTATTTATGGAGAAATATTTTATCTATGCCTCGGATAGGTTGTTTGTAGATACAAATGTGTGGTCATAAACTTCAACACTGTACACTGTTAGCAATCATCAGGCAATATTTTATTCCTTTTTATATAGACACAAAACGTAATACACAATGTAATATTGAAACAAAAATTGCTTTGTCGTTCAATGGAAATTGGTAAAGTCTTACAGGTTAATTTAACTAACAATGTTTCCAGGTTCAATATTTCTGAACGAAACCATTAAACTGATATTATAGACTGAATCTGTCTGGACATTCCATTAAGAATTATCGTTATTATCGATAAGGTTAGTAAATAGAAGTATATTGCTAGTAACAAAGAAAAGAATGGTAAACAGCTACGTAATATCAATCATATTTTATGTAATTGAATATTGGACAATTTCCTCAACGATAAAGAAGGTATTAACGGCAATAAAGATGTGGCTGTGGTAATGGATGCTGAGAATACCATGGACTGGCCGTGTCAGTAATAAGAAAGTGTTGAGAAATATGATAAATAAAACACAATTATCCATAAAATCAGCAAGAATAACTGATTGATTAATTTTCAAAGACTTGTCGAACTTTGAAGGTTACATATAGCGCCGCTCACTCACATATTCTGTGGTGGAACTCTACTGACATTCACTTTAACCATAAGACAACCTAACTGTCAGGGTTTCAATTCTCGGTAGTGGATGCGCACTGCTGATGAGTCCCAAATATAGGACGAAACGGCCGTCCAGCGCTTTCTGCATTTTGTTGAGGTTTCAGACTCGATGTATCACTTAAATATAATTATCAAATTCTCCTAATAATTTCCAATATATATATATATATATATATATATATATATATATATATATATATAGTTAAACCTAGAGAGCCAGACAAACCTAAGCGGATGGTCAGGGAAGGCATTTTTACGAATTAGCTATTACGGAAAGTTTAGACATAGGATATTGGCTCAAGGAGCCAGCCTTCCCTGACGGCTCTCTAGGTTTAACTATATATATATATATATATATATATATATATATATATATATATATATATATATATGGAGAGAGAGAGATAGTTATATATAGAGAGAGGTAGTAGAAAGAGATAGTGATAGAGGGAGAGAGATAGTTATATATATATATATATATATATATATATATATATATATATATATATATATAGAGAGAGAGAGAGAGAGAGAGAGAGATAGTAGAAAGAGACAGAGAGCGATAGGGAGCTATATAGAGATGTAGTTAGATAGATAGATAGATAGATAGATAGATAGATCACTGGTTATGGAAAAGGTACTGAGAAAAATTGTGTTGATCTACTTTTATGTATACACATTTTTTGTTTCTATACGTCTGTAGGTAAAAACCTAATCGATATACATATATTGACTGGTATATCGAAACAGTCAAGTAAATTCAAATCATAGTATATATCAAACACTCGTAATGTAGGAAAATGAAAGAAAGAAGTAAATATTAAGGTGAAACAATAAAAAAAAAGTATATAAAAATGATATTAATTACAAATAGTCTCTACTTCAGATTCAGATATCAGCCTGGGTGTAGTATTGGCTTACTTCTAAGTAATGAAAAATAAGACGACACCAGGCAACTACAGTTGCATCTACGCCAAAATGAAGCCCGCCAGTTGGACAAGTCATTGGGCCGTGGTGAGGTGTGACGAATGACCTCATCATGAACAGTGTATCAAGTTGCCTATAGATATAAAGACAAAATTATTAGTATTCTACGTTCAAGCGAAGCAGTACGTTTAAATACAAGGACTCAACGTTGTTAGTTTTTACAAAGTCATATCAATCTCTAACTATGCGAATACACGCTCACACATACACACTCAATTAAGCCTACACACGCGCACACACTCAAGACGCGTTGCGCTCACACACAGTGATAGATACTAGGGTGTTCTTAAATAATTTTCCGAGGCAGTAGCGTGTAGGAAGAGGCAGATTAAATCTCGGGGACATGGGATGAGAAAAGAGGGCCTGGAGAATCTGATACTCACGGGATGAATAGAAGGAAAATGAGACAAGGGGAAAGCAGCGCATAACATACATGGCTGGCTTGGATGGCGGAGCTTGGTCTGGGGGTGTTGGCAGAAACACAAAACATGTTGAGAGCCACAAGGGATCGGGGAAGCTGAGGACCATGAACGCTTACCTCCTGAAAGGACACGGCACATAAAAAAGAAGCGGGAAGAGGGCGGTGGTGGGCCAGTGCTTACGGCGGGATCGGGCATCCATATCGGGTAGACATCCAATCAAAGATAATAAAAATTTAGATTTTAGATTTAGATTTTTTTAAATTTTACATTCTGTCTGTTAAATTCTTCTCCCTGTACAAGCACCCTACACTCCGACAAGCTGGTGCGAATAGGGATCTCTGTTTTAATAAGCTATGCCGGAATATCCCACCTCTCACCTACTTGAGACTGAGGTGCATACAATCATAGGTTTGGTACGGGACATCACTAAACTACTGCACGTCACTGTTCCAAGTTTAAATATCTCTAAATATTAAATCGATTTTATCAAGATATTTTTTATATTTATATAAAATTTCCCTCTGAATTTACAGCATGACAAGTTACCATTATGTACACTGTTAATATTTGGACTATTGTCCCCATTTTTGTAATTGTTATCACTACGTTTCAGTCGCTTTGCACCACGGCTTTCATTAGGCGTATATCGTTCTGGTTAAACTACTAGGAATTTTGAACTGAACTCTTGATTTAATATACGAGGGCAGACTGTTCTCGTTCCACTGCCCATATCTAGCAATACATCGTCTTGTTCTTAGTTTTACTACTTATTGCTCTACCTTTTCCGCCGAGTCAATACGAAAAGTTTCTGAAATTTTCCCCAGGCGGACAAAACACTATAAAAATATTTAAAAAAAAAAAAGTTTTATTGTCAATATACCCACAATATATCTTTATATAGTAAAATGACTAAAAATACCTGTTTATAGTAAAATGACCAACAATACATTTTATTTATAATTGAAGGCATACAACTGCGTTCAAAATGTTTAGTTGAAGCCATAAAATTGTGTTCAAAATATTTACTTTTCAGCATTAAATATCCTTAGAGGTGTTTATCTGCCGCCAAACAAAATCAAACAAACAACCCAGCCGGACTTACTTTAAATAATCATAAATGTAGACTAAATTATTTATAAAATAAATTATTCCTATTCTACATCACGTTATTTACAATCAGACGATTATCTTTGTTCTTGATATCCCAACGTGTGTCTAATCGTGTAACCTTCTGGAAATTTCGAGCGGAACACTTTATTTAATCTACAGTGTAAGATTGTTCTAATTCTCGGGATATTTCGTCTTTTTCCGATTGTTTTACAGCTTAGTTCTTATTTGCCGTTGTCATTTTCTAAAAAGACCGCAGTTCACAAGACGATAGGCCTGGTTGATTAAAGTATTGGGTCGCGTAATGTATGACACAGTAATTGTGAGACAAAATCACTTGGTCGGATAGCGCATTTCTTGGTGCACGGCGATATTTCTGTAATATCAAACGAGGAAATGAAAATATCTGATCACATTATTTTATTATTCAAAATAATATTCTTTTATTATTTTTTCTTACAGAACTTTGCTCGATATTACGTTTGGTATTTCTCCTTGAGCAATAATATCGCCCAGGATAAACATTCGACTACTTGCACAACCAGTGAATACACTCTTAGCATCATCTCAGTTTTCTCCAGTCTTCTGTGCGGAAGAGGAGACTTGTGGCTACAAATAAGTTTTAAGAATATTGGATAGAAAAGCATCCGAAAAATAAATTTGAAATTTCTGGGCCACATAATATTTAAACAAAATTAGATATTAAAGAGAAGAGGAGGACTGCACGCAATCTACGTGTAAATTAATGGCAGAACATAGACATAAAGGCATCGTTAGGGATCAAGCATGGCTTAAAACAACGAAATAAATGGTATTGCGTAGAATGATATCGGCCAACGTCAGGAAGAAAATGACACGAAAAAAAAGGGAGAAGTGTAAATGCCTGGCTATAAATTTGTTCTGAGTTTTATCCACGCTAATAGGTATTAACTGGATAATTATTTGCATGTTTAATAATTACCCCTTTCTGGATTACATTCACATGGGTAACTGTTGAATGTTTTAGACTTTGCGTGTGCCTACTGAGATGACATCATAGTAAGGAGTGCAAATGTCGACGAACATCGAGAGCACCTCAATCAAGTATTTAAAAAGATTCAGGACTTTGGATTTAAAGTCAAAGAATCAAAGTGCGAAATGCTTACGTCCGACCACTTTTTAACCCATTACAATCCAAAATTGATATTATAGTGGCAAGTGACGCTAGTTCATACGGGGTAGGAGCGTGTATTCAACAGTAACAAAATCACGTACACGGTTTTTAAATCAAACTAAGATGAAATAAAAAAATGAAATACTTTTAAAGTTAGAATATGTGTCTCACAGATAAACAGAAGTTCTACTTTTACAAAAGTCACGAGAAAAATGCCTACTTTTAAATTCTCTACGCCCAGCAATAGCGTATTGTGTGACTTGATATTGGGTTAAATGAGTTTCTGACCTTTTTAAGTTTGTATGAATCAATAGAGAACAATCCTGCTTTTTTTTTTTGTATATTTGTGTCACTGTGTGTAATAGAGAGAGAGAGAGAGAGAGAGAGAGAGAGAGAGAGAGAGAGAGAGAGAGAGAGAGAGTGGGGAGAGAATATGTGTATCCGGTGTCTGTTTAAAGAAAAAGGTAATGTTTGTTTCTGTGCGAAAGACTAAGAAAGGAATAGACAGTAAAGGAGATGCTTTTCGTTTAGTTTACAACATTTTGACAGCTAAGATTTGTGAATAACTCGCCGGACTTTTACGCACGAATTGTAAAGAACAATGCCCCTAGAAAATGAAAAGAGATAATTGGAAGACAGAGAAAATAGGACCAGATTTGAATCGAAACACTGTAGCTGCCTATTACTATTCAGGCACAGGTGTACACGGCTGACCAACAGTTACGATTTTCACTATTTACATTATTCGGACTATTGTCCTCATCTTTGTCGCCATATTTATTACAACGTTTCGGCCTTTGTACGCTCCGGCCTACTTCAAGTGGTTGGAATGTCGAACGTTCACTACTTTGACTTTCCAACCACCATGAAGAAAGACGGAGCGTACAACGGCCGAAACTTTGTAATAAATTGGGCGAAAAAGATGAGGACAATAGTCGGAATAATGTAAATAGTCTACATAATACCTCATCTCAGAAATATAGACAGATATTGAAGGGCCGAAACGTTGTAATAAATATGGCGACAAAGATGAGGACAATAGTCCGAATAATGCAAATAGTGTACATAATACCTCATCTCAGAAATATAGACAGATATTGAAGGGCTGAAACGTTGTAATAAATATGGCGACAAAGATGAGGACAATAGTCCGAATAATGTAAATAGTGTACATAATACCTCATCTCAGAAATGTAGACAGATACTGAAAGGCCGAAACGTTGTAATAAATATGGCGACAAAGAGGAGGACAATAGTCCGAATAATGTAAATAGTATACATAATACCTCATCTCAGAAATATAGACAGATATTGAAGGGCCGAAACGTTGTAATAAATATGGCGACAAAGAGGAGGACAATAGTCCAAATAATGTAAATAGTGTACATAATACCTCATCTCAGAAATATACACAGATACTGAAAGGCCGAAACGTTGTAATAAATATCGCGACAAAGATGAGGACAATAGTCCGAATAATGTAAATAGTGTACATAATACCTCATCTCAGAAATATAGACAGATGTTGAAGGGCCGAAACGTTGTAATAAATATCGCGACAAAGAGGAGGACAATAGTCCGAATAATGTAAATAGTGTACATAATACCTCATCTCAGAAATATAGACAGATATTGAAGGGCTGAAACGTTGTAATAAATATGGCGACAAAGATGAGGACAATAGTCCGAATAATGTAAATAGTGTACATAATACCTCATCTCAGAAATATAGACAGATATTGAAGGGCTGAAACGTTGTAATAAATATGGCGACAAAGATGAGGGCAATAGTCCGAATAATGTAAATAGTGTACATAATACCTCATCTCAGAAATATAGACATATACTTAAAGGCCGAAACGTTGTAATAAATATGGCGACAAAGAGGAGGACAATAGTCCGAATAATGTAAATAGTGTACATAATACCTCATCTCAGAAATATAGACAGATATTGAAGGGCTGAAACGTTGTAATAAATATGGCGACAAAGATGAGGACAATAGTCCGAATAATGTAAATAGTGTACATAATACCTCATCTCAGAAATATAGACAGATATTGAAGGGCTGAAACGTTGTAATAAATATGGCGACAAAGATGAGGACAATAGTCCGAATAATGTAAATAGTGTACATAATACCTCATCTCAGAAATATAGACAGTTATGATTTTTATGAAAAGACAACTTTTTAAGTGATGTTTCCTAATATGCACGCACAGACGCACACACACACACAAACATACACACACACACACACACACACACACACACATATATATATATATATATATATATATATATATATATATATATATATATATATGTATATATATGTATATGTTATCCTCTAAAGATTACCTGAGAAATGAGCATACGTGAAAATATACCCCAAGTAATATTAAACAAAGTTTCATCGTCATAATTTTAATGAGGAAAGACCATAGAATTTTTTTTATTATAAATTTAATTCTTTATCCTTCGAACAGTTTGAAATTTTGATAAAGAATTTTGTATTTCTTGCAACAGCAGGTGCCTATAAATAAGTTTGTTTTCCAAATCTTACAAAAATCAGATAATTATGGTATTTTAAAGAAATTTACAGAACTTACTCACAAATGAATGTAATTATTTTTTCTAATCATTCCTTTTCAGAAAACCTTTCGAAAAATATTTTTACATCGTGTAACCCTCAGTTATTATATTTTATGAAATATGATATTTTATGAAATATGATGTTTATGAAATATGATGTTTATGAAATATGATATTTTATGAAATATGATGTTTATGAAATATGATATTTTATGAAATATGATGTTTATGAAATATGATATTTTATGAAATATGATGTTTATGTAATATGATATTTTATGAAATATGATGTTTATGAAATATGATATTTTATGAAATATGATGTTTATGAAATATGATATTTTATGAAATTTTTGGAAATTATTTTTGTAATTCTTAATGATTATATTAGTTATAATGTTGAACGAGAATTTAAATCATCATTTATTTTGATCAAACAGGACAAACAGTAACAGAAAATGTGCTCTTAATTGTAAAATATATAAAACATCATTAAATACATATATTTAGAAACGCATTTAATTGCTTTTATCAATAAAATATATTATGGATAATATTGTCTTAAAAAAAACAAATCGATGAATAATGATTTTTTACAAGAATAGTTTTCATTTTTTTTAAATTTTAATTATAATTATTTATAAAATTTTAGAACTTTTAAAATTATGTATTAATATGGATGTCCTTAAAATAAATGGATATCGCCTCGCAGTGAAAACTTGGAGAGCCGAGTTCGAATTCCAGTGGAATTCGTTAGATTCACTTACACACAAATAAATTTGAGAAAGGCATGAATACATCTCTTCTCTCCTCAGCTATAGTTTGAATAGACTCGGTTTGCAAAATGTCTACGGCACAAATAAATGGCAACAAACTGCGGGAAAAAAACCTGCCTCGTCTGTCATATATCGAAAGATACATGATCGCCCAAAGGTTTATCACGTCTGGCACTTAACTGACTGATTAATATGTAGCGGTCAATAAATAGTTTTATTAAATGAAAACTCTGTTTACTAATCATGAATAAAAAAGCTCACTACAATTCATCGAAACCCCATTATATTAAAAATAATATTGAATTCATTTTATGCATGTGTAGACGTGTCGATTTTTGTAAATACGGATGTCCAAACGTTACATTATCAGAAACTAAGAGCAGCAACTATACTAAAGTTAAAATTTATATAACATTTTCTTAATAACTGTCTAAGTTTGATTATACAGTCAAAGTAGCGAATCATCATTAAAATACTACACCGATTAAAACAATTTATTGAATTGGGTAGTTAAACAAATTATATAAAAAAGATATTCACATTGTATCTGTCAAGTAATTTTTACAGTATTGAGGGGTATCCCTATTTTTACACAAATGGACTCACCCAAGGTATACATATACTACTACCAGTGAATACCCGGACAGTACGTTAAGTCAAGTCGGTCGGTAGTAGTAGTAGAACGTAGTGTCGTTCGAGTAGAATAACGTAGCGGCAAGAGTCACAGTAACGAGCACGTAGACGCAGTATGAAGTCATACAGCGATACGTCGATACCAAAGTTTTTTTTTCTACTAACCCGCATCCCTGGAACTACTAACCTGTATTACCAGTTTGTATTATTACGTTAATACATTTATTTTCCTATTTTCATTCTTGGCGTTTGTTATTATTTCATATTGGATTTCATCCCGGAATCCACAACATAGAGTTATGTCCCAAATTTCCATGTCTGTCGAGTGAGTTGTCATGAACTCATAAAATCCACCGTTTGCGTATTACAGTTTTTTCTCGGATATTTTAAACTACAAGTAATTAATATTTTAATAAAGAGAATTATATTATATTGTCAGATTTCTCAATATGGACGATATTAACGCTTTCACTAATAACAAAAATTAATTCCAATCAATTTAAATTCAGTTGGAATTACTGAAAAGAATTTTGCTTACAGGAAATATTTAAGTTAATCTAACAGATTGAAATTAAAACTTAAATAAAATCCTAAAGAAATTTTGCTTTCATTTTTAAAAATAAAATGCATTATAACCTTAGGTAATTTGCGTGTAAGTGAATGTAGCAACCTCAACTGGAATACGAACACGGCTCTCCACATTGCGAGCAGCTAATCATTACACTGCATGCATATCCTTTCGTCGGATATACACAGAGGCATATATATATATATATATATATATATATATATATATATATATATATATATATATATATATATATATATATATATATATATATATATATATTCCTTTAAAATCTGTTAAAATGGCGTGACTTCTTGGGATAGAAATTTGCTTTGTGTTCTCTGGCCTTCTTCAATTATCAATTTAAAGTTTTGTTTCTCCTAGAAGGTCGGTCTCCATTGGCTCCTGATGCATCTGTGTGATAGCGAAGGCAGCAACACGGCTGGGCAATTGCACTTTCCGTGACTCTGACATATACGCAACCCACGAAATATATAGCAGTAAAAGCGAAATATTATGTTTCAACACGCGAGCAAAAAGAACAACAATCGAGATACTTAATTACACAGACGGCATCTTATCTTGAGTTATAAACAATGACATTTTTCGTTTGGTTATTTTTTCCATAAAATTAAGTCCAATTACTGTTTATTAACTTATATATCTGTCTATATCTCTGAGATGATGTATTATGATTATTTGCATTATTTACATTATTCGGACTGTTTTCCTCATCTTCATTGCCATATTTACAACGTTACGGCCATTTTAAGAAAATATATAACTCTAGATTGATTCGTTTTCTACGGCTTATCAACCCGTTACAGGTTATATAAAGCAAAACTATATTTTTAGATTGTAAGATTTTTTTTTGTGATAATAATGATTTAGTGATAAAAGATTTACTAATTAACCCGTAGCTGGTGGGGAGAAAGGGTCCATTAATAACTTTCCCTATGGTATTTGCGCGTAAGTAAATATAATTAACCCAACTGAAACTGGAATTCACCAGACGAGTTATCAATTCTGGACCATTATCCAATACACCACCCACACAAACAAGCTTACAGCAGCAGGTATTTCCATATGGTTATACATCTAGATACTGACCAAAGTCTGACGTTGCTTCACTCCGGTGATCGTACGGGAACCGGTATTTCAAACTGGTGTGGCCGTAAAACATATAAAAACAGAAATAAAAGTAAGTAATAAACGATGATAATATTCAGTATTTTTTAAAATGTAAACGTTGTAAGGAATGAATACAATCACCGACAGGTGAGAAAAGAGGAAATCAAAAAATACCTGGAAAATAAAGTTAGAATAAAGAATGAAAAACAACCATAGATCTGTCTATATTTCTGAGATGAGGTATTATGTACATTATTTACATTATTCGAACTATTGGCACAGTGGATAAATGCGTTAGTTAGATCCAGAGATAGGACCCAAAGAGTGTGAGCTCAATACCTGGTTAAGGCGGTGGAGAACTTGGAGAGGGGAATTAACAGGAGATAACTGACATCCATTAGATATGACACGTCGAACTAGAACAGTTTACGCCAGCGAGCGAAATAAAGGATTCAGTTCGACATTCCAACAACCTAAAGAAGGTCGGAGCGTACAATGGCCAAAACGTTCTCATAAATATGGCTACAAAGATGAGGACAATAGTCCGAATAATGTAAATAATAAACAGAGACGTTCAATATTAGAAAAGAAACAACTACCAGCCTAAGAAATGTTATAGAAAGAATCCCACAAACAAGCGGATGTATAGGCTAACTAAATGCATAGTCTGAAAATATGTGCTACATTAGTGCCTATTGAAAGAGAAGGTGAGAAAGAAAATGTCAGAGATATTTCATGGATCTGTCTGTATTTCTGAGATGAGGTATTATGTGCAGTATTTACATTAGTCGGACTATTGTCCTCATCTTTGTCGGCATATTTGTCACAACTAATTTTCCCTCTAAAAGTTCTCCACTGCCTTAACCGGGTATTGGGTATTTGGGTCTGTCACTGGATCTAACCAACGCCTTTATCCACTGTGCCATGTGTCCTTGAGGAAAATTAGCAGGAGATAACTGATAACTGACATCCATCAAACATCGCTCGTGGAACTAGAACAGTCTACCCCAGTGATCGAAATAAAGGGTTCAGTTCGAAATTCCAACCACCTGAAGAAGGCCGGAGCGTACAACAGCCGAAACGTTGCGACAAATATGGCGACAAAGATGAAGACAATAGTCCGACTAATGTAAATACTGTATATTTCATGGATATTGTGAATAATGGCTGAGAATAGCAGAATTGCAGTTGTCATGTAAATATTTTCAAATACATTCTGATTTTTAGTTAACATAAACAGTAGATTATGATATATATATATATATATATATATATATATATATATATATATATATATATATATATATATACAATCCGTGGGTAAGTAATCCAAGTATGAATGTAAAATATTAAACCTGATCCATAAAAAGAGGGCTCAATATAATTTACATTATAGAGCATATAAGTGAATTGAAATCAATAAAACACAAGCAAATTACCCCACACAAAAGGCTATTTGATCCTATTATTTTAACAAATGTATTTGCAAGGAGGACATGTTTTTCCGAAGACGAAATCGCCATCTGTATGGGGTATTTTTGGGTTTATATATATATATATACATATATATATATATATATATATATATATATATATATATATATATATATATATATATATATATATATATATATATATATATATATATACACAGCAAGTTTGATTAAACTACGTGCAGCTTCCCAAATGAAACAAGTATCCCCCTTCCCAAAGAAAACAAGTGTGTAGCCAACGGAAGACAATAATCCGTTCTTCATAATGACAGCGTAATTCGAAAGTACTTTAAAAACCAAACGAAATATGAACTTCGGGCATAATCAAAAAAATCTGAAAATTGGAAAAATGCAATAAAAAATATACAGACAGACCTATATATATTAGGTTGGTGCAAAAATAATGTCGTTTTCTCACATGAAGTTGAACGTCAAAAAACGACATTATTTTTGAACCAACCAGATATATATATATATATATATATATATATATATATATATATATATATATATATATATATATATATATATATATATGTAAGTGTGTGTGTGTGTGTGTGTGTGTGTGTGTGTGTGTGTTCGTTCAGCTCTTGATCCTTCTTGCTGTTGTTGACTTCCTGACCAATTTTCCTCTCTACTCTTCACTTGTCTTAAAATAGATTTTGAAGATAGAAGCCAGAGTACGGTTGTTCGTACGATTACTGATGGTCAGAATGATTTTTTCCCTCTCATCATGCTCATTGTGGAAGACATAGTAGGGCTGACACAAAACTATATTAATCTGATCTCTGTCTAGCTTATTATGTGGGATGGACAATTATTCCATGCTGTTACACATTTTGGACAATTTTGCTGTTACTGTGCACTTTAAAAAATTATAACTTTATTTGTATTTGCGATAGAAATAATTGTAAAATATGTTATAAAGTTTAATATATCTAGTTTTAAGTATAGCTAAAATACCTAATGTGATTACAGGCATTACTGTAAATCAGTTGGCAAATGTTTTCCGTGAACTGCAAAATCGTATTACCCTTTGTATTGTTAATGATGGAGCACATGTGGGAACTTAAATAAAACCTTAAAAAATATAGATTTACTTCTTTCTAATCCTTTTTACAAATTATTTCTATCGCAAATACAAATAAAGTTATAAATTTTTTCAAGTGCACACGAAATTTATGGACACCCTATATATATATATATATATATATATATATATATATATATATATATATATATATATATATATATATATATATATATATGAGAGAGAGGGTAGGCATAAACATTTACACTGCATGGCAACTGTCAGAAAATTACATCTCAATATGACCTTCAGGGGAAACTAACATGTATTATTTAGAGGTGATCTGCTATGGATGTGTCTATTTGTCTTATGACAGCGCCCCTCCCCACTATATCTCGCTAGAATGTCTTCAGCTGTATATTTGCCTTGTGTAATAATGAAATGAAATTGGACAGAGTGTTGCTACATACAAAATATTTATATATCATGATCATTACATTCAATTACGTGCTAATGCCGTTAGGGAAGTTATGAATCCAATTCTTGTCCCCTCGTCTATGGATCGTTTGTATTGACTCGATGATCCCAAATGCGACTGACTCCATTTTATTAATTTTCAAGTGTTCAAGTGTATAAATCCTAGAGCATAAGAGAGAATAGATAGATAGATAGATAGATAGATAGATAGATAAAACAGTTGAAACCTAACCTGAACAAAATAAACTACGAAATCTCCACAAATATTCTTAAATGCCTATAATTAATAACAGAAGCCATTGGTTTTTACAAACGGCTTCCCATACTTAATACTTCTCGTTTTCAATCTCGCGTGGTCATGCTCCTGGCTTTATATCCATTTACTGAAAGCTTTCTGGTTATTTGGACAATCTTTTTTATATGGTGAAATTTAGTTATTTGCTTATTTCACTTTTTGATCCTGGTTGGGAAAAGAAATTTTTGGTTGGTCAAACTATGGCTATATTTGCATGAGGATATTTATTAACCCTTTTAATGTTGATGCAATTTTGCTATTCCTATCATTAAGTTTCATTTACTTATTTCTCTATTGCCGCACATATTCCACCCTAGGGAACAGAGATTTACAAAAGGATTTATACATCATCTGTGTATATAAACCGCACATCGATTTTTTCAAAAGGTTCATCTCTAGTTTCCTTTTTAGGCATGGGTTTCCGATTCATTCTAAAATTACATTCTTTTAACCCTAGTAATAACTTGCATCTTAGCAGTATTATCACCTTTCTAAAGGTGTGAAATAGCACACACACGCACACACACATACACACACACACACACACACACACACACACATATATATATATATATATATATATATATATATATATATATATATATAGAACTTATTCGAAAATTATAACATAAACATTTTAAAAAATCACTGCAAAAATAGCCATTTTGTTCAACACTTCTGGTGTCTTATCAAGTGATGGTGTTGAATTTTAATAGTTTCAAATCAATCAAATATCTCTCGATAGGGGAATCATTGTTATATTTGCTCTACTCTGTATTGACCACTATTTTAAGAATAGTATTTCTTATTTTTGGGGTACGGGAATTTATTCCGTATACACCAATGCTGTAGTATACATACATACATACATATACATATATATATATATATATATATATATATATATATATATATATATATATATATATATATGTATGTGTGTGTGTGTGTGTATATATATAATAAAATAGGTAGCATATATTTACATTACAAAGAGTCAATCATTCCTTGAATCAATCAGCATTCATATTGCTGATTGATTCAAGGTATGATTGACTCTTTGTAATGTATATATATATATATATATATATATATATATATATATATATATATATATATATATATATATATATATATATATATATACTTCTTGACTTCCACCTATTCACCTAATGCAGATCAGCAGTATATATATAAATATATATATATATATATATATATATATATATATATATATATATATATATATATATATATACTGTTGATCAGTGTATATATACATTTATATATATATATATATATATATATATATTGTTGAGTTGTTCAGTATGTATATATATATATATATATATATATATATATATATATATATACATACTGTTGATGAGCTTTAAGTCAGTAGGTCTAAGTGAAGAGGTAGCCTTTGGAGCTTTAGTTCAATACCAGAATAAACTCACCGAAAGGACTATCTGACTTTGTTCCCCATTCTTTCTCTCTGACAACGATATGAAAAAAGTATGTCCACAGTAACCAATAATTCGATAAATGTCTACATAATGCAAAATTTCTGCAATAATTAAATATATAAATAAATAAATATATATATATATATATATGTGTGTGTGTGTGTGTGTGTGTGTGTGTGTGTGTGTGTGTGTGTGTGTGTGTCTGTGTGTGTCTGTGTGTATGAATGTGTGTATGTTTTGAATATGTGTATGTGTTACGTGTGTGTATATATGCTTACTGATTACTGTGTTATTATTTGAAACAAAGAAGATGGAAAATGTTACGTGAGCGATTCGTCTTTCAAACTTGTTTTTACGTCATGTGAAAATAAGTTATGAAATGAAGATTCTGCTGATGACCGTTAACTGGAAATAGATAGTCTCCAACGCCATTGCTAGAACGGATATTGGTAATCATTTATTAACATCTTGCCGATTTTTATTTATGGCAGACGTTGTCATGAATAAATGCAGAGCGTCTTGAACGAAGGAAGCTGGGGTGACAATATTGTTTCAATGAATTTGGTTTTCTGACGCCAAAAGATGGATTTGATTGTCTAATTCTTCCGATACCAATATCCGATCTAATCGTGAAAAATTGGTTTTCGATGTCGTTAAGATCCAGAGAATTGCAATGAAGTTTGGAAATATTTAGGATAATCGACGCTAAGGTACGTGGGCTATATGCACACATATATATATACGTGAGTGACTAACTACCTCCGTAGGGCGACACAATTACTTGATAAATATTGATCTAAAATTCTCTAATTATGACTGTTGGAGATGGTTTAAAAACGAAAAAATGTCGAAAATTAAATATTAGTTCTGTAAAATTGGCATTTGCAATATTCATTAATTTTTCGTATATATTTCGTGTTCATTCAGGATGTTGACGATCACAGCTCTCCACAACTTGCTCGTCTTTTTAGAATCCCTCCCAATGTCCGTTCTCCCATTCATTGACTTAAGATTGTAGGTAGGTAGCCTTCTGTTCCTTATCCCACTTGCTGTGATACGTCCTTTCAGTGTTAAATGTTCCAAGTATTCTTTCCTCATTATGCCTCTCAGAAAATTCAGGAATCTTTTTGCTGATTCTCTATATGTGTCATTTTAGTTTATATTTTCCTTAAGAATTCCTCCTTCCTTCGTATATACAACATAGACAACAAAAAATGAAAAACCCGTCTGTTAATCAATGAATAGATAAATATTCATGGTTAATGACATTTAAGCCTAACAAACAGTTAGTCTGCTTACAGAGGGATCTCTGACATGGCACTATAAATATACATTTTCAAATGAACTTCCGAGTGAGCCTTCGTCAGTACCGACAATACGTCTTGATCATAAAGCAACAAGCATTCTGCTAAATAGCATAGCAAATTGTAAAACTTGCCTGGTCACGGTGGAGTAATGGATAGCGCCTCAGAGAAAGGAAACGTGGAGCAGAGTTCAAATTCCAGTCGAATCCTTTACATGCACTTACGTACTTTTACCCTTGGGAAAGGTACGATTCCTCTTCTTCTTCTTCCCCTAGCTATGCGGAAATAGGTGGACAAACCGGGTTCTATACCCTTGGATGGCAACTGGTTTACCGCAGAAAGAAATGGCAACCGACATCGGAAAACAAAGTATTGTCAGTCATGTATCGAACGATACATGATCGCTTAAGTGTGTATCACTCATAGCACATAACTGTCTGATGTACTGAATATTTTTGCTTTGAAGATTTAACTCGTTCTACCTAGGTTATCAGCGCCACAAAGATATTTAAACTGATAAGTTACCGAACTGATATAACATGGAGGTAGATTATTGTTTCGGAATGATTTCAACATTGGTAGGTTAATAAAGTTAATGTTGACTTGGTGCATAATTATCAGGCGTTGTTTTAAACTATATTTATTATGGAGAAAGAATCGTAAAAATTCAACAATAACATTTATAAATCATTATTCCGGAGCGTATGATTATTGACACGGATGTTCATAACCTGAAAATGAAATAATATTTTTATCAAAAAAAAAAGAATACAAAAGAGCATTTTATTAACAAATAAGTCGCCTAGAAAAACGCCTGATAATTATGCACCAAACCAATACATGGATAAAATGATTTCCTTTAACTGCCACAGAGAACGTTTCTACTTATCATCAGTATGACTGACGTAAGACTCCGGGAAAGCAACACACTATGCGATCTTAGCGTCACGTTTCCCACTATATCGAATCAATATATTCGATGAAATTTGGGTCACTGTGTCCTACCAGAAAAGATTTCTGGTCAGAATACATCTTGCACATTTACAAATTTACCAATCGTCCAGGCATTGAATACTGTTGCCATATCTGGCCTGGTTCACCTGCTGTATATCTAGATATTCTTGAGAAAATCCAAAGAAGGATCTGGAATGTAATCGATACTGACCAGACATCACGATATCAGTTACTTTCTCACTGACGTTACACGTTTTCATTCTGTCTTTTCTGCAAATATTTTCACGTCAACTGCTTTGACGAGCTTTTTTTCGCTGGTGCCGTGAATACATGACTTTAAGGGTACTATTATTTTGGCATCAAGGCCCCACCCTTTTACTCGTGAAACAGTTAAACTCAATCGCCATTTCTACTTCACCGGTTTATTTTCTCGCATTTTCCATCGGTGGAACTTCTTTCAGTTTCTTTCCTTTCCTGATAATTACAATCTACAAAAATTTAAATGCAACGTCAATCGCTATCATCTGTTTTCTTGAACAACATTTCCTTTGCTCAATCCACCGTTTTCTCTTTCATTTTCACTTTCATTTTTAATTTCCCTTCCTGTAAATTCTGCGTATTATGTTTGTGGTGAAATGGTAAATAAAAAAGCTGTCATTTGACACCCACGGAAAAATGTCTAGCAATCCTGGCACTCACCTTACTAATGAATGGTATACTTAAATAGACGGAGAATTTCAAATGGATGAGGTTAAATATTTCATCATTTTCCTGAATGCTGGCCTCAGCAATATTCACCGGCTATTCGTTCTCTATCAAAAGTTAATAAATTTAGTTACTGGATTTAATTCTGTATCTGATTACTTCAAATAAGGTCATAATCACGTTTATATTTTCCTATACTGAACAGAAGGTATATCTGTGACCATTTTGTTTTGGTGGGGGCGTACATACGGTTAGTGCTTAGAGACTGGATTTGAATCAATCAAACGTCTTTCACTACTTTATAAAGTCCATGCAAAAACATCATTACATGATATCATAAGATACAATGCTACTTTATGATAGTCATACTAGAGAAGGAACAATCACCATATATATATATATATATATATATATATATATATATATATATATATATATATATATATATATATATATATATAAATTTCTATATATGCTTGGAGATTGAAATACGGTAATAAAACTCCGAAGGTGAAATGGAAAATTTTGAAAATGGCAAGGACATGTAGAGCGTTATAGGAACCGTGTTTTCTGTGTTACTTTGAAAAATTGCAAACTATCAGTTTCTTTGATGAGAAAGTTTTATTAAACCAAAGATCTGAGTTAACCGCAATTTGTAAACACATTCTACCTTTTGCCTTACAATTCAGTTAAACTGAGAATTTGACAATGTTTTTCTTAGATCTTTGATTGGTTGATCTGAATAAACCTACTAAACCTGCTTTTTTTTCATAAAAAGTGGCTGTATTTTGCTTTTAAATCTAAATAAATCGGTCACTCGACAGTGACTTACATTCGCCTGATAAGATACGCATCGAAACAAAACTGCAATTATGTAGCGATGTTTTTCGATGTAATATCCTAAAATAAAGTATATATATATATATATATATATATATATACGGCTGTAAATATTACCTGGACATTAATTTAATTTTAATTGTCGATCACATTATATTTAATAGAACTTTCTTCTGGCCTGGTGAACTGGCTCGGGATCAAAAGTGTATGTTTTCAATTAGGTTTTTTTTTATCTTATACTATGTTAAAAGTTTATAGCTATCATGACCATACTTAATACTTCCGGGCCCCTCTTGGCTAGCCTATACTATTGAATTTTCAAAACCACTATCAATTTCCCCCATATATATATATATATATATATATATATATATATATATATATATATATATATATATAGGATTAATTACATTTTAATTCTAAACAATTTTCTCCTTCTCACAAACAGAATAATTAACTTCTCTGCCTAAGCTTTGAACCAAACGATTATGCTCCTGATACAAACTCAAATGGGGTTAGGGGCTACACATGCACCCCAAGCAATGCTTTTGTAGTCCTTCTGTATATAAGTTATCTTTGCCCTGGTACCCTAGGTCTCCGGCCGGTACGATGATTCTGACCCAAGGACGATTTCTGTTGCTCTGACCTATAGGCGGACGAGACATATATACTCGGGGTATCAGGACTGAATCTTTCCTTGTTTTTTCCTCCTCATTACGGGTACTTGTGTTATGATTTTTGGGGGTTTTCGCTTTGTCCGCCTGATTGTCTGGGATCCGAAACTTCGAGTAAATTCGAAGGAGACTATCCTGTCAGCAGGTGTATAATATCGTATCTATTGTACTGCCATTTCGTGAATGATTATGGACATTGCAGTGGTCTACTGTGGGATCTCTCGATGTCATAATGCTGGGTTCTATTACGGCAGTATCTCTGGGCGAGGCAACACAGGTCATTTATGCTTGCATCTTCAATGGGTTTCCGTTTCACTCACTACTAGTCATCCATCAACCCAACCAAAATAAACATGAAAGCAAACAAATTGTAAAAGTACAAAACTTGCAAACCCAACCTTAGAAAAATGTAGGCCCCATTTATCTTACACCAAGTTAAACCTTCCAACGTTTAGAAGTGGACATCTATCTTCAGTCTAAATATGACATATTTTTCCTGTCTGAAACTGATATCAATGTCTCCATCTCATTGCAGGAGCTCACACAGCCGGGTTCCTTAGCCTTTATAGAAAAATACGACCAGCTAAGTGGCCACGGTAACAGGCTCGATGCGTATATCAAGACTGATTTCCCTGTAGCAGGGACACAAAAGACGCGGCCACTGATTTCCACTATATGTTTTTTTGCGTGGCACTTATCGATACTACCACGTTCGTCTTAGCTCTGTATCGTCCACAGGTTGTAGTGTCGGTTATCTTCGATCGAGCGGATTGACAATATCCTAACCGAATTTCCTTCGGACAACTTTCACATATGAGGTGACTTCAATGTTCACCACAATGAATGGCTAGTCTACTCTAACAAAGCCAATGAGGAAGGAAGATATAAATGAGGCTTCTTCATCGCATATGAACTCAGATCATTGATCATTGACCCCAACCCTCGTCCTTTTTCTAACATCCTCCCCTGACAAATGCTGCAAAGGTTTTAGCCCCCGTTGGCTCGTCAGACCATTCTCCAGTCAGTGCCCAGGCCGTCTCAAAACAAATGACAAAACAGAAACTATGATCTGGAATCTGAATGAAAGCACTGAAGCTAAATACATTGGATACATAAAAAATCACTACGCGCGAATAAATAGTAAACATTTAAAATATTAATGTCTAAGGATTAACTATTTAAAATTTAATACAAGAGAAGGTAATCGAGCAAAGCATTAGATGTACTAAGGTTAGTTTCGCCCGACAGCGTAAATAAAAACCAAATCCTGAGTCACGGGTCATTCCTATGATTGGCATGCATAACTCGTTAACATATCTAAATTATCAACTGCATGCAACCGCTATTTCAGGTTAATGATTAAAATAGCTTCGAGCGAAGGAAAACTATAACCATACTTCTTCGATCCTGGCGCGACTGAATCACAAAGAATTGTGCCAAATAATAGAAACGAAATGACTTGAGGACATTCAACCACTGAAACATATAAAATGGATAGCACATATAAGTCGAATGAAGAATAATAGCATCACTCAGATGTTGACGTTTCACTTTACGACAAAGAAAGGGCTAGGAGAACACATGAGTAATAGAAAGCTAACAATTACTGTACTTAAAAAAAATTATTTGTCTGAGAAAATATAAATTCTAAACGAAAGCAGCACTGGCTGCTTGGATATGGGACTATTCTATGCGTAGCACAATGCCAAATGAATCGGCAACCAGTGAGGATCGAACTCACAAATGAGTCATAATTGATCTTGAGAGACAAGCTCCCTAATCGTGTCACTACTTCGATGTGCCCTGTGGCTGGTTGGATATGAATATTAATTTTTCTTAATAAAGAATTGTCTAATATCACCAATATCATTACCATGGTGCTTTCATTTACTTGCATTATTAATAATAATATATGTTTATAATATTAGATGAAGTATTTTCATTTGTGATTAATTTTTTTACGACAAATTCTTTCATATTAATCAGGCCTTTTTTCTTATTAAATCACATCTCTTCATCTTGAAGTTGTTGGTAAGTCGTTGGTAACGGAATAATTATTGATATTTTGGTGAGATTTGAACTCAGTTCTCTTTTTTTGTACTTCTAATCTCGCCTAAAATTCAGTTTGTTATTTTCGATCCAAGAGGCTCACCGAAATTCTGTTAATGACATCCTGAAATTTACCTTAGATGGGAGATAGACTAGTAAAAAAATAATCATAATGAAAAATATCTAGAACATTCTACTTTGGTCTTGGCTATTGCAGTATTACAGTCTTCTAAATAATTTCATTTTTCCTTAGATTCCAATCATTTCTAGTCCTATCTTCGGGTAAAATGTAATTTTCCAAACGCTTCACTGATTATTAATGTAATCATGTTTTCCATATTCCATATATTCTTCGCTTTCTGGCAAAATCCTTCAGTTACTGTAAGTTTTCTCTCGCTTCCAATTCCAATCTGTAGACAACCTGAGCATCTATATCTGACAGTATTTTTTCTTTATTTTCTCAGAATTACTGGACCTACCCTTCTAGGCTGGGAAGATTATATTCAATTTCTATCTACGAAGGTATCAGAATTTTGGTTTTTTGATTCTCCAGAATAATTAATGACTTTCTTTATCCTGTCTATGACCGAAAATATTTGGCTGTGGTAAATGGACAGATGAACAAATTACACACACATAAAAAGTGACATTACTTTGAATTTAGCAGCGATTGTTTGAAAGATTATTGGCTCCCTAAATTATACTAACCAAAGCACGCACTCATAAAATCACACACTCTCGCTCTCACTCGCTCTCTCTCTCCCTCACACACACACACATACACATACAAACATGTTCGCATAGACGCAAATTTTAAGCTTATACTTAAATTCAGAGGGAGGCAGCTGAAATTTCTGGGACACGTAATGAGAAAGGAGGTCTTGGAGAATCTGATACTCACAGGGCAAATAGAGGGGAAGAGATACAAGGGAAAGCAACGCATGACATACCTGGCCAGCTTAACCAAGTGGATGAGGGAACGTGTCCTGGGGGAAGTAGAAAAGGTGCATGACTTATAGAGAGCTAAAAGGGATTGGAGAAAGTGGAGAGCCATGATCACTTACGTCCTGATGGGACACGACACATAAATAGAAAGAAAGAAAAAGAAAAGCTTTACATTTATCTATTACATCAAATTCGACAATATCTTTGATGAACGATAGCAATGGCATGAGAAAAATACTAGTCAAAATAAATAATATTAATGATGCTACATCTAATATAATCCATATTATTACTAATGTATAGGAGGTTATAGTATTGTTTTCATAACAATAGATAGTTCATATGTTACAACCATGAGATCTACCTTTGTATATGTTAAACAAGTGTTTCCTACAAAGGATTTGAATAAATCGCGATCTGAACTGAAATATGTAATTAATAAAATTGAAAGCATTCAGAATACTGATGAAATGTTTTGTGAAGAGCAAACACTTAACACTTCCTTCGTCAATTCATCATATTAGTGTAATGTGAATACTTATTGTTTAGATTTTTTTGACAAACAAATGATATGATTCTGAACTCCATTTGCAATGAACGTTGTATGCTGGCACCAAAGGAACATAGCAACCGATACATCGTACAAAGCACCGTAATACATCCGGGGTTTTGAAATAGAGTAGTTAATTAAATGCTATCAGAACGAACTAGAGATAATTAGTGAACCACAGTGACCAGCCCACCCAAGCGGGATGACAAGACCGGAGAGACATATAGAGGATATTAAACGTGGCTGAACCATATTATAAGAATGCAGACAGTGTAGAACAAAGAAAAATGCACTGTCTACGCCAAACACATTCCAAACTTGCTAGACAATAATTTCTTATTTATAGTAGTTCGTAAAATTGCATCTCTTGTAGTAAATTGATTCCATACTAAATAAAGTAGAATTCGAACGCATTTTGCTGCAGTTTTATGTAATGATAATATAAATGTTGATGCTGATTTAAAATCAATTGTTAATATTCATCAATAACTCCCAGAAGCATGATGCGAGCTACCAGATATATCTAATATCATCGACAAAATGACATTGGAATAATTATGTTCACCTACATTTTGACCACATATTCCATTATTATATACATAGAACATAGTATATCCAAAAAGAATGAAACAAATGTGGCATAGAAGACAAAATTTACTGTCTATTGAGACAAGAATGACAGGTGTTTTTGCTGTTAAAAGAACAGAAAAAATATATTAAATAATAGATGTTGTTGTCCCTGTATAACACTAAATAAATGTCAACGATGTGGAAAATTAGTAATTATATATGTCGCCCATTGCAAGGGATACTCAACAATATCTGGAAGAAGGCACTGACTGCGGTGATAGTCAATTACTGCAGAAATGAATATGGAAGCAAAATGCTAGGGAAAAAAAATCCTAGCGCAACTTTCCCTCTCGATAGAGACGAAAAGCATCTCCAGCTCCATATGGATGACACATTATTTCTAACCCGAAAATCCTTTTCTCATTGACGAAAGGCAAGCCCCTCATTGTTCTGGCGCTATTTCCATGGCAAGTGCGAAATGTTGTGGTAACAACAACAACGATGGAAGCAATTGTCCCAATATAAGCAGAGTGGATAATAATAATAATAATAATAATAATAATAATAATAATAATAATAATAATAATAATATGGGAGTACACAATACACACTGACAGAACAATCAAAGCCAACCGCCCAGACATTGTTATTAAAGACCACAAACAAAATAAGTGCCTCCTTATTGATATGGCAGTCCCTGCAGACTGCAATGTATCTTTGAAGATATTCGAAAAGCTGTCAAAATACAAAGATCTTGAAATAAAAATCTCAAAAATGTGGCACATGGGAACATCAACAATCCCTGTTGTAGTTGGAGCCCTTGGACTGGTTGGAAAAGATTCCAGTAGACTAATTGAAGGGATCCCTGGAAGTCCTTGCCTCAAAGAGATACAAAAAATTGATTTGACAAGTACAGCCCACACTTTACGAAGGGCTTTATCTATGTAATTATTATTATTATTATATTTTTTTTTTTTGCAGTGGAAAGTGTCATGATGCCATTTCTAACCTTAGGTCCCTGGGCGGGACCCGGAAATAAATGTGTAAACACCAGATATCAAAGAAAAAATAAATAATAATAAATACAAACCACTGAGAGATGGTATGACCACCACTAAGGCTCAGTTGCCCAAAATAACGATGTAACTATCCTCTGGGACATGTCAATTTAAACTGACAGGGAACAGACCAGATATTATCTTAAATAACAAGAAATTCGTAATCCATATGCTTATTGACATAGCAATACTATCTGAGAGAATTACCTCCATAAACATTATCGATATTCAAGTACAAGGACCTGGAGATCGAGATTTTCAAGATGTGGAGAATGAAGACTGAGACTGTACCAATAGTAATCGGAGCTCTGGGCCTCGTGAGAAAAGAAATGGACAATTTTATTAAGAGTGTTCCAGGTAACGTCAGCATACAAGTTGCCCAGAAAAACATTCCATATACTAAGAAAATTACCATCAATTAAATGACAGAACACCTATAGGGCCTAAAGACCATAGTTAGGACCCGGCACTACAGGATACAAAGCTACATAACACAATAAT
>OZ038495.1:14276100-14279818 GCA_964036315.1 Acanthosepion esculentum | reverse complement strand
AGTGGACCAAACTATTACAAAAAGGATTCAACTAAGAAACTCTGGTGTTGAGGTACTGAATATAACAGCATGCAGCTAAATGAAAAATTTCCTTATTTGCAATATATATATATATATATATATATATATATATATATATATATATATATATATATATATATATATATATATATTAAAGCAAAACAGACCACTTTAAGGCTCCATGTAATAATTTATTTCACCATAGCGCTTTTAAAGGACGCTGGATCATCAGACTTATTGATGCATGTTTCGTTAAACAATATAGACAGGTTTTGTCTATTTATTTTATGTAAATTCTTTTCATATTGTCTAATAAGTTTAATAACGTTATCATCAAAAGATGAAAGAAGATCACCATATTGATACATACTTTTTAATCCTATCTAAGCTTTCGGCTTACATAAGCCATTATCAAATATGCCATTTACATTACCATATATTAACCAATACACGGACAAAATAATAATGATAGTCTGTTTTTGTTGCATGGAAGATTTCCAATCAACGACATATATATATATATATATATATATATATATATATATATATATATATATATATATATATGTGTGTGTGTGTGTGTGTGTGTGTGTGTGTGTGTGTGTGTGCGCGCGCGCGTTCTTGCGCCTGTTCAAACAATTCAGATATAACTAAAATATGTCATTAAAACTATAATATTAATAAATACCAAAGGAAAATTGATCTTAGCCGACGAGATTCTTCCTCACACGGTCTTTATCAAGTCAAAAATGAGGATTTATTTTGAACAATATATTTATGAAGAAAAATATATTTTTAGTTTCTCCAATTTTTTAAACTTAAGAAAATTATAGGTAAGTTATGGAGAATTCCTAATGACGTAATCTTAATGTGTTAATGTCGTATAATCGAAAATTAGTAAAATGTAATGTAAAAAAAATATATAAAATATCTAAGCAAAAACTCACAAAATAATAATTCTGAAACAGGTATATACAAAATAAACTGTCGGAAATGCTGTTCTAATGGGGAAACTTGCAGAGGATTAAAAAAATTTCACTGCAAACAACCATGTGATATTAGATTTCAGGCAAATGTTCGTGTGTTTCCAGATGATACTTATTGTTGCGTCGGCTTCCATCGTTTGTACTATTCGTGAAATTAGTTCTATTCTGGAGACCACTTTGCTGTTAATCGAATCATGATATAGGAATAAGCATGCTAATTAAATTCCTGACCACCAATTTTTATCTTGACCTTTGTCATGGCGCGGCTAAGGACAAAGAACAAGATACCATCAAACACGCCCATTTGAATATTGGGTTTCCACAGTCATGAAGGTTGGCTTGACATGGTATAAAAACGTCATGAGAACTGACAAATGTTACATTATCAGACTAGAAGTTGTTAGCTAAAAGAAGAAGAGGCAAAAAGAGGAGAAAAAAAGGACTGACAGCGAGGCTGACAACGAGACTAAAAACGAGGCTGAAAACGAGGCTGAAAACGTCACTGAATTGACTGAATGATCAGTCATAATTAATCAGACATTGATTCACTACCGAGACATATGCAGTTCATCCGTCTCAGAGCTTCCGTGAAACAACTTCCGGTTAATGATAATGCCGTTGCTGCTGATGATGATTCTGATGATATGCACTGTCTATTAAACTAAAACAAAATAACTTAGTTCTTCGTTGAGAAATCCCGGTGTTATTCACCGGTAAAAAAATCAGTTGGTATATAATCGAATTTGATCCTAGTAATATAAAATATTAAAACTGATCCACAAAAAGGGCTCAATATACTTATTATAACAGACCCAATAAATAGTTTTACATAGTTTTAAATAGTTAGTCAGCCTTATTCAACCCCGGTGTATACAACAGCTTTGAAGAAGACTGACGAACTGTTCGTTGATTGAAATAGGTCTCTTCCCGATATGAAGTAATTTTGCGTTTTGTTGTGTAATGCTATATATATATATATATATATACATACATATATATATATATATATACATATATATATATATATATATATATATATATACATATATATATATATATATATATATATATATATATATATATATATATATACATATATATATATATACATATATATATATATATATATATATATATATATGTTGATATATACATCTACTCACATGCAGGCGCATTTTCCGATTACCATATACTAACGCAATTCATTCTGTTTTTCGGGATCAAAAGAAACACAAAGTAATTTTTGTGCAGTTAAATTGCAAAGTATCTTTTTAATTCATTTCTTTCAGTTGGAATTAAAAACATTACTTCAATAAAGAAAAAAAATATAAAATGTGTAGATCCGTGTTTCAAGAATTTTAATTCTTCGTTTATACATGCGTATTACACAGAGAGAGAGAGAGAGAGAGAGAGAGAGAGAGAGAGACAGACAGACAGAATGACACACATACACTGACTAATATAACAATATATGTATATATATATATATATATATATATATATATATATATATATATATATATATATATATATATACTGGTATAAGTGTGATTGCACGCCCTTCTGTTTGTGCTTCTGAATTCAAATTTTTCCTTCTTTTTTCTTCTGATTGCCAGCCAAAGATAAGCAACAAATTTCCCTGTGACTTACCACATTGCTGTGGAAAGAAGAAAAACGTAATACTTTCCCTAGGATATTTGTATGCTAAATGGACGCAACAACTTCGACCGGAATTCGAACAAAGCAAAAATTTCGTTAGAAACAAAGGAACGAGTACAGGACTTTAATATAATATCAGCCCTCTTACTTGACAGTGAAAGATGGACAGATAGATAAGGAAAAGTCTTGAAACAGAAGTATGGTTCAACAGTATGGATTGACCAAATATGTGTTCAATGATGAAGTTTTAGATAAAATTTAAAAACAAACGATACTTATACTTAACATCCGGAAAAGAGATTTGAAATTTCTAGGGCACATAATGAGGGAAGTGGGCTTGGGTAATTTGATACTTATAGGGCATATTGAATTTAAAAAGGGTAGTGGAAAACAGCACATAATCTACCTAGCGAACTTAAGTAAATGGATGGCCGAGCACAGTTTAGGAGGCATAAGAAAAAGACAACTTTTAAAAAGAAAGGGCAGGATAATATGTACATACATGATTGCCTACGCCCAGATAGTGCTCGTCACACTATCCACAGCACCCCCCACACACGCACATACACATACACATATATATCTATATCTTTCTTTCTCTCCATATATATATATATATATATATATATATATATATATATATATATATATATATATATATATATATATATATATATATATGTTACTCAACCAAATTCATCGTATCCTTTTCTCTCCTTGTTAAACGTCACTCTTGCTAATTCATTTTCTCTTGGCAATTCTGCATATATATATATATATATATATATATATATATATATATGAAGAAATATAGTCTTAAAGTGTGCTATATTAATGGGATAAAGTACTCAATATCAGAGATAGAGCGTGTGTAAATATAAAAGTAAACATAGTCAAGTCAACACTTAGAGGCAACAGTCTGTTTCATGCTAGTGCAATCGTTTCATGCTATTGCACTAGCATGAAACAGACTGTCGCCTCTAAGTGTTGACTTCTATGTTCACTTTTATATATATATATATATATATATATATATATATATATATATATAT
>OZ038495.1:14141100-14271100 GCA_964036315.1 Acanthosepion esculentum | reverse complement strand
GAAGGGTTAACCAATCAGAAGGCACAAAATATCTCATTGGGAAGTGTATAAAGGCGGCTATGTTTTTCCCGAATATGTGCTGCCAGCCTTTGATATCGAAGACTGAAGAATTACGGAACAGCTGCTGGTGGTATTGGCTATATACTCAGATTCAGTATAGAGTGTCTGATTTGTGAGTGTTAATCTTTAACGTTGTTTCATTGAACAGATTATGTACTGCGCTGGATTCTATATTCATAAACTATGGTGAACATGGTGAACAGTTTCTAAGCAATTTTAACTGTCTTTTGCAGATTGTAATTAAAAGTATCATTTTAGCTCGAACTTTACTCAAAACTTCCTCGTTGCTCATATGCCCTGCCCGTGGTATCGTTAACATTCGTCGGTAGAACCACATATCATTGCTAAATGATGTCTGCGTATGGGTAGAGATTAAGCAGCGGCAATGACTCTTCTAACAGATTTTCCGTTTCTCAATAGATTTCTTAGTTATTGTCTCCAATCATTTGCTGATTACTTTGCATACTTCCTGGCCGGCGACTTTCATATCTACCTGCTCATTTAATGATTTGATTTTAGTTATTTATTTATTTTCATATAATATATTATTTAAACGCATATAAATATGTAAAGTCGTCCTGGGTATGAGGATAAACTACATCCGCGTCCAGGGTATGACAATAAACTGCATCTGCGTCCTGGGTATGACGATAAACTACGTCCAACGGCAAGGCCTCTGATAATGTATTTGAAAAAATAATGTTGCCAGTTATACGATTTTGAAAACTACTACGAGCTATACGTTTTGAAAAAAATATTACCAGGTATAACTTTTTGAAAAATAATATATTACCAGCTATACGTTTTTGAAAAAAAATATATTACCAACTATACGTTTTTGAAAAAAATATATTACCAGTTATACGTTTTTGAAAAAATAATATTACCAGCTTTACGTTTTTGAAAAAACATTACCAGCTATACGTTTTTAGAAAAATAATATTACCAGCTTTACGTTTTTTGAAAAATAATATTACCAGCTTTACGTTTTTTGAAAAGTAATATTACCAGCTATACGTTTTTTGAAAAATAATATTACCAGCTATAAGTTTTTTGAAAAATAATATTACCAGCTATACGTTTTTTGAAAAATAATATTACCAGCTATACGTTTTTTTGAAAAATAATATTACCAGCGATAGGTTTTTGAAAAATATTATTAACAGCTATACGTTTTTTGAAAAATAATATTACCATCTATACGTTTTTGAAAAAAATAATATTACCAGCTATACGTTTTTGAAAAAAAAATAATATTACCAGCTAAACGTTTTTGGAAAAATAATATTACCAGCTATACGTTTTTGGAAAAATGATATTACCATCTATATATTTTTTTGGAAAATATATTAACAGAAAAAGATTTTTGCCAAAGCAAAAATATTATCAGGAAAAATATCATCGGCATCAAATGACCCATTGAGGTTGATATACCGTAAAACAAAACAAAGCAAAGCAAAGCAAAGCAAAACAAATATGTAAAGACATTTACTTGGATTCCATATGTTTTGGGAATGATATCTATAAACATCGAAATGTGAATAAATTTCACGAGTTCCCTTGTTTTGATATGAGAATATCGATTGTCTGCCTACTTTATTAATATCAGAGATGAGGAGTTTTCAGTATTTACATGATTTACAGTGAAACTAGTGTCCTCATCTTTGTTGTTATTATCACAATGTTTCTGTTGGCCAACCCTCCAGCTTTCTTCAGATGTTCAATCTCCGAATCGGATAGTACAAACTCAGAATGAATTGAAACGCGACCATCAATAGCAGTGAAATACTGAAAAGCATACAAGAAGAAATATCCGTAGACATTGGCAGCGGAGCGAGGAAAATCTCTCGCCATAAAGATAATTGGATCAGTATGCAATTCTCTATATCTACACCCACCTACATGCATAGAATAGTAGTCGGTACCCGCACGCTTGCGAGCAACGTCATCTTCATCTTCTCCACTTATTCCTTTTCTCAGCTCTAGTGATGGTGTCGGGGATGCTGTGAAGGCCCTACTCCTGAAGGGACGTGAGAAGGAGTCACAGAGGAGTGCGCCTGTGCGTGTTGAGTCCTCCCGAGGGCACGTCGTATTTACTCTTCATATTGGCGGTTGGATTCGTTCTCACCTCAGATGGTCCTACTCCAGGAATGTCGATTTGCAGCAATGTTTTCCCTCGTCTCAAGGTCGTTGTTGGCCTGTCAGGGATGTCTTCATCCCATCTTTGAAGCACCATTTTGGGTCTACGTTTAACCTCTTCCCGCTGGCGTGTTCTCCAAACAGGATGTTACGTGGGCGTCGAGTGGGGCGCATTTTCGATACGGGACCTGCCCAGAGGAGGTGATATGCATAATGTACACAGTCACTTACATGTCTCAAATATGATGTTAGTATTTATTTATTAATTATTAATTTATTTGTACAAGGGTAAATAAGGTAGCTACAGTTTCTTATTTTTAATAAATTTACTAACTCAACAATGATCATCAGATTTTGGTATAATCACTACCCACTAAGGCGCTCCAGGATTAACTCAGGAGTTTTTTTTAGCTTGAATATTTAATATTTATGAAACTATATAATTTTAGTTGAAAAATTCTGTAAAATTAACAAAATATTTTATTCAGATAATTCATTTTATCTTGCATATCTTTTCAAAATCGGACAGAGCATTTCAGCTAAATTGTGAATGTCACATTTAGAAATATACCCAGTTTTCATCATATTAATTCTTCGTAGTAATTTAAACACATTCAGATTAGGAGAATCACTGACTTGTTAAGAAACATTGAATTAAGAGAAACGAATTGAATACGTCACATACAGAAGAAATCTCTCTCGCAATTCTATAATTGTTTGCTGAGCTGTCCTATTTCTGTGAAGAGGATGAATTCCTTGTCTATATCCATGCCAAATAAAATATATTTTACTTCTCAAGATAATATTGAAAATATACACTTGTGAAAGTTAATTGAAACAACCGCTTTAGTTTCCTATCTTTCAGCATACGGTCAGTTTTACACCCACTGGAGTGACATAGTGTATTCGATTTCTATTTTTTTACTCAGATTATGCCATTTGCAGTGGTGTGAAGTAATATGAATCTATTTTCGGTGTGTATAATGAAATTTATTTCTCTGGAAAAATATTGCATCATCCGTGATTGTATCAGATTTTTATCACGCCCAGACACTAGTGTATCTACTGTAGATTATTTGTCCTATGCCATTGTCTACAATGCACGTTACTCCAAGGAGGCGTACGAAAATTGTAACGCTACAGGAACACAGTGGCAATCCTTACCAGTAAAGACATTAAATTATGATATGTTGGTCCGGGAATTCTCCTGACTTAAATCCAATCGAGAATCTGTCATTAATCTGCAAGGAACGACTCCGGGGAATGGACATAGGAAATACTAACATGTGCACTTAGTCATGTGTCATTGGTAGAATACGAAAAAAGTAATTAATAACAGAATTATTCGTTTTGTTTCAATTTATTTGTACAAGGGTCTATGTTTCTCAAGTTTACTGTTATTCCTTCAGTGCAGAATTAAGCGCATAATCTTATTTCCGAAAAGATTTACTAATCAGTCAGAAAAGAGACAGAGAAAGATTATCTAAAATACAGGGTGTCCCCACAAATTTGGGATCATTTTTGCAGTCTAATAACATAACCAATTCTCGCTCAAAAGAACTTAGATTTAACAAAATGTGTAAAATTAACCAAGTTGAATGTTTATTTTTTATTTCTTTCAGGGTGAAGAATGACGTTCATTAGAAATTATAAGGCACTGTGTGTGTTAGGACAAAAAAATCAAAGGCGCTGGCGAATGTTACGGAAATCATTCTACAACGTGTTTGGCAGGAGCTGCACATGTTGAGCGTATATTGAACTTCTGTGAAGCTTTGTGAAATCGGTTATATTATCTGCACCCATATGAATATCTTGTTCGGATTTTGAGCAATACATCTTTTATTGTTTACCATGAAGCCTATTTAATTTCGTTTGCCAGAGAGATGTAGTTACTCAAATATTCACATTTTAAATTATTTCCATTTTTGAGTGGAGACCTGTACATTTGACTGAATGTACCTTACATAAATAAGGAGTTTCTAAAAAAGTGATGGATCTTGAATTATTATCCGACAGATTTCATCACATCAAAGTTATATTTAGTTGATATCTATATCTAAGCAATTGTTTTTCTCTAACATGTGAAATATACATAACTGCTCAGTTTTCTATTCTAACGTAAACAAATCAATTTCTAAAGAACTGATGAATTTTATTTTATTAATCTGACAGTATATAAAGGCACTATTAATTTTGTCTTTATCAACGCCGCAATTCGTGGCCGAGCAGCGCATTACATCTAACGGCGATTTTCCCTACTGTTGAATCCTGCCGCAGGGCATATATTTTTCCTTTTTCTCGCATATTCATGCCGGGAGACAAAATAAATAAATATACTGTTTAATAAGTAAACAGGACGTCTACTCATATATGGATATCCGCTAAAAATAAGTAATGAAAGCAATAAAATAAATATAAGCTTAGAACATGTCAAATATAGATCCAAATAATGATGAATGATAATTCTAAGTCTTAAGGAAGATTTTGCGTCATCAGATCTTATAAACTGATGCTATGGTACAGTAACAAAGACGTTACAAATAAATGAAAACCCTTCATTTGAATACTTTTAGAAACAACTGAAATTGATAGTACTTTCAAGCCGAAGGGAACATACTGATATAATCAAGGTACTGACTTTCCTCACATCTTTTAACAAAAAGTTAAATTGGGAAACCTCATCGATATTAGAAAGACTTATAAAGCTAGTCGATTTGAAATCCAACATTAACGCTAAACTGCTCGTTAAATGAATGCCGGCTAATCTTATTAGAATTTTATTATTGCAAAACAATTAACCTAGCTCGATTATCAGCGAAGTATACTGAATATATCAGGAAGCATATGTCATAAAATTACAAACTCTCTGGCAGAACAAGATCAGTATGTTGCTTTCATTGACTTTATCAAACTTTCTCTACGAATGAGAATCTTGTTCATGAATAGCAGACGTACAGCGAAGACTATAAGCATTGAAATGATATCATATATAACATACCTCGATCAAATCACAACTAATGCTATGCATGACACAATCAAACATGTCAAATGAAGCAATGTGAAACGCCATCAAACCAGAAAAAGAGCAATTGAAAGTCCTCAAAATCTGTCCTAAGCAATGAATTTGGAATGATAAGAACATCTCTATAACAGACAACAATCTTCCTCTGTCATCGTACAAATACCACTGTAGACAAAAGAAGAACAAGAAAGAAGCAAAATTGCTGCCATCGAAGAGTGGACTGGAAGTACAATCATAATGGCCCAGAGATTGAAATGCCACCGATATATATATATATATATATATATATATATATATATATATATATATATATATATATATATATATATATATATATATATATACACGATGGTCATTCAATAAATAAGTTGAATATTTCGGTATAAGGACTTCTAATACAGATAGAAGCTTACTCATTTTTATTTTTTTTGTTTTACTTCTTTTTCACATGGATTTAATTTCTTTTGCAGATGTAAGAAAAACTGAGAGTTTTGGCGATTAACAAAGATGGCCGACAAAGAAGCATGCTCCATGATTGAACAGCCGTCAGTTATCAAGTCTTTGGTTTCGAAGGGTGCAAACCAGTTGAAATTCATAGGAGAATGTCAACTGTGTATGCTGACACATGTTTCAGCCAAAAATGTCTACAGTGGGCTAAATTGTTTAAAGAAGGACGGAACAGTGTTGAGGATGAAGACAGGCCTGGGAGGCCTACAGAAGGTGATAGAATCAGTCAATGACCTCATTCAGTCTGACAGAAGGGTGACAGTGGATGACATTGCAAGGACTTTAAGCTTATCTTTTGGGAGAAACGCAGGGGTGATCATTCAGAAGGAGTCATGACAACGCAAGGCCTCACACAGCAGCCCAAACGGTGCAGATCATCAACGAGCTGGGCTGGGAACTGCCCAGAACTTGCTCCTTCAGACTTTCACCTGGTTGGTCCCTTGAAAGCGTTCACGAGAGGCACGAAGTTTAAAAGTGACGATGAAGTGAAAAGTGTTGTGAGCGACTGGCTGAGACATCAGTCCAAAGATTCTTACGCTGAGGGAATACGGAAGTTTGTGCATAGATGGAAAAAGTTTGTGACAGTACAGGGAGACTACGTTGAACATTGAAGTCAAAACTCAGTGGCGACCGGCTGTTTCATGAAAGAGCCTGTCGCCTCTGAGTGTTGACTTCAATGTTCACTATTATATTTATATTTACTTACGCTCTATCTCTGATATTGAACACATTATCCCATAAATATAGCACACCATAAAACTATATTTCTTCATTCATATATATATATATATATATATATATATATATATATATATATATATATATATATACACACACACACACACACACACACACACACACACACACACACACACACACACACATATATATATATATATATATATATATATATATATATATATATATATGGAGCTAATCAGAGACTAAGTTGTACAATGACATTATGTCCACATCCCTTCATGGGACTGACGATGAAGATAATGACATTCCACTATGCTGTGTAATTAAAGTTTATACATTGGAGACGTCAGATTCAAACAGCAGTAGAAAAGAAACAATCTGAGTAGTGTAGTAAATATCGACGCGTCATGGGTTACAGATATACTGCGGTATAGAGGAATAGCTAAAGATTAATTTAAGGAATTCTGCAAAGCATTAAGTAATCGAAAGGTATTCTCAGTAAGATACATCTCTATCTGAGATATAAGACGGAGGCTTTGAATATCATATCAGTACACGTGACTAACAAAGAATGTTGTTAAGGGAAAAATGATACTTGGGTGGATAAAGGGTATCTTGCTTAACGAGTTTGAAAAAAAGGATGGCAGAACAACAAGCAGGGAGACGAAGAGGTTATCAAAAGGGCAAGTGTTAAAAAGAGTAACATAAAGAGATGTGGAAAAAACATGATATCCTGAAACACATATCTTATATATAAAGAACAAATGTATGTGTCTGTGTGCTTGTGCGTGTATGTATCCAAGCAACTCCTCCGCTCCCATTGGTCCGATTTCAATTATTCATAGCTCATTCATAAATCCCTAGAAAAGTTAGGCGCAGGGTACGATATTCGATGAGCTTAGATTCAGGGTTGCCAGATTATGCGACCGTAAAAGTATATATTAATATATTATACTAGTCATTATCATTGCTTTCCTGGTTCAAGATGAGTAACTCATATTTTCCTTTTGTATCTCACATCCAAAATTGCAGTGCACATTTTATTGTAAACTATCTTAGATCTTAGTATATACGATATTCATCAATAAACTACAGAGGAAATCAAAATTGATCGCTGCATTTAAATATTGAATTAATATTTAAGCCTACCTTTTAAAAGTTCAACGAGAATTCTTCTGTTGCCACTTAATTTAAAGACGATTTGATGCACGTATATCCTTATTTTCCGTACAATTATTTTTATCTCATAGGTGACAAAAATGGTACAACTTATAAGATAAAATTAATATAGTGTAAAGATGGGAAAATAGAAATTAGAATTAGTTATACATTCAACATTTGACGAGTTAGAGAAACATAATAGGTAATTAATTAAAATTTATATTATGGAAACTATATGAATAAATGCGAAATTGGAGCAAAATTATCCAAAGAATTCTCGGGTTAAAAGCCCCAACTATAATTTATAATAATTTATACGTGGTATTTATTCTGTCCCCCTACTAGGACGCGATGTGAAATAAGGTCAAATGTTTAGGTGGTGACCCGAGTGCGTACACCCGGGACAGGAACAACAATTCTCCTCAGCACCCACAACCGTGGGTTGCGTTGTCATCGATGAAAGCACTGATCTCTCCCTCTGGTGCAATGGGAGGGCGGGAGCAGCTGTTCCCCAGGGCTGTACATCTCTCAGTATTGTTTTCCTTAGTTGCCTCTCTGTCCCCTGAACACACTCTGCCCAAAGACAGTGACGCAACTAAGTGATGATAAGTAGACGTGAAATTACTCAAAAAGAGTAATTTGTATTTACTCACCCCCCACCCCCCATGAGGTCAGGTTGTGACACAAGGTCGGTTTAATGTGGGGACCCCGAGCGCGTGCACCCGGGCAAGGAACAAAATTTCCACGAGTCCCCACAAACGTCGGTTGCGCTGGTCTCGGTGCGTGCAGATGTTGCTCAGGGCCGGCACCTCCCAGTATAATTTTCCGATGTTGCGATTCTGTGACTCTTTGACGGAGTCGCCCCCTGGGTGCACTCTGTCCTAAGACAGAGACGTAACTAAGAGATGATATGTTGACGTTAAATTACACAAAAACGTGTAATGTATACAGTGATTACTCATTCCCCCACGAGAATGAGACGTGACACAATGTCTTTTTAAAGTGGGGACCCGAGCGCGTGCACCCCGGGCAAGGACAAAAATTGCCCACAGCCCCCGCAACAGACGAGCACAGATCCCTCCCTCTTCTGCAATGGGAGGGCGCGGCCTCGGGCAGCTGTTTCCCAGGGCCGACACCTCTCAATATAATTTTCCGCAGTTGCGACTCTGTCCTTTGACGGAGTCGCCCCTGAGTGTACTCTGTCCTAAGACAGAGACGTAACTGAGAGAAGACAAGTAATCGTTAAAAAAAGAGTAATTTATACGCTAAAAGCCCACTATCTGTATTATATATTATCTTCTTCTAGGTGATATCCCTCTTCAGGTTTAACTAATTCGCATACTGACTTTAAAAAAACGTATATTTCATGAATTAACTGTCCTTCATTTGTGTTCATTTATTGAAGGATTGTTTTGATTTTTATACCAAAAATAGATCTCTTTAGGAATATTCTCTTATAAAGTTCAAAAAATTGTTTGGAATTTGCATTTTACTTGGCCTTCAACAAATTGGCATCTATTTATAAAACGTTCCTTAGCTATAACAAGCCAATTTATGAATGAAATCTTCATTTAAAATTTTGTTTCAAATATTTCAAATCGTGAATATATCTCACTTTTGCGAAGCGATAGCGAGCGGGCGAAACCTGCTAGTAGCATAGAAAAACCTAAAATCTCAAAAACTCTTCTCGTTGTAGACACGACTATTTCCGATTTAGATTTATCTTATAAATACATAATTTATCATTAATCATTTTTGTAAGAATACAAATACGTCTTGTGTAAAAAAGGAAGAAAAAAAGTGAAAATACCGAAATTATCTCTAGTGAAGAACTCTAATATCAACACGTAGAATTCGATCAGATTCGACTAAACAGGGACAGATATTTTATATGTAAAACAATCTAAAGGATTTTAAGGGTTATCGTAGCGTACTATTTGACTTAAATGATTTAAGAGGGAAATTAAGAAAGATTAATATGAAATGGACAAAGTCCGACAATTATTTTATGACATTTTTTTATGTTTCTACATTCTTTTTTATAGATACACATATTTAAGCAAATGCTCTGCTTATAATAAACATTATTAACAATATTTAGGGCCTGAATGTCCGAGAAATTTTCATAGAAAATATTCGCCCTCCGACAGGAATCGAACCTGTATCCTATACGGAACCGTCATATAGCATGACGTGATTTTACCGATTTTTTTCATAGGGGAGCGTTTCGGTTAGCAAGGTCAATTTTACTGTTTTTAATCGAGAATTCTCCATGATTTTCTCTCATACATTCATATCTGCTCGATACGTATCCAAATGCGGAGGACCAATATTTTCTATGAAGATTCCTCGGATATTCAGGCTGGTAAATGTTGTTAATACTGTTTATTACAAACGGAGCCTTTACTTAAATATTTGTATCTATAAAAAGAAAGTATATACATAAAAAATGTCTTAAAATAATTGTTGGACTTTGTCCATTTCATAATGTGTGACGCCATTTGTTTACATTTGGATACGCATCGAGCAGATATGAATGTATGAGAGAAAATCATGGAGAATTGTAGTTTAAAAACATTAAAATAAACCTTGCTAACCGAAACGATCCTCAGTGGCTCAATCGGTAAAAGCACGTCAGGCTATATGCCGGTTCCGTATAGGATACAGGTTCAATTCTTGTCGGAGGACGAATATTTTCTATGACAATTTCTCGGACATTCAGGCCGGTTAATACTGTTTATTATAAACAGAGTATTTACTTAAGTATTTGTATCTATGAAAAGAATGTAGAAACATAAAAAAAACATGTCTTAAATTGATTAATATGTAGTGTAATGATTAATAACTCGTAGCGTGAAATCTGCGAGCCTATTTCATTCTATTCACCTTTTCACAAATATTCTTGGAAGATTTCCTTTTAATATTACCATCACATATGCTATCACTGCTAGTCCTTTATTAGGATTTTATGATAATTTATGCTAGAAATTATCTCAGGAGTATTTCATTAGCCATTAGAAAAGCGTACTGTAACTAATATATCATATGAGATAATTTTCATCTGTATCACAGCTCATCAGTGTGGCTGAACGTCCGGTTGCCTCTAGCTAGGATCGAAACCCGACTGAATTGGCGTCAGTCAGATATTCTACCACTAAACCGTCGGCGCACGGCAGGGATGAAGGTGAATTTTAGCGCACTTATTTTTAGATTTTTAGATTTAGATAAACACACAGTGACTGACAGTGACTCAATTCTGCCGAAGAGTCTTGCTATATTAGCTTTAATAGTCACTGTTTACAAACACACGCTTCACTCCTACAGTGATCAACCGCAATTAATTCTTCAGGAGGCAATATTATTGTCATCCACAGACAGAGTGTTTCGCTGTATCACAGCTCATCAGTGTGGCTAGACGTCCGGTTGCCTCTAGCTAGGATTGAAACCCGACTGAATTGGCGATATATATATATATATATATATATATATATATATATATATATATATATATATATATATATATATATAGTATCTATGATTCAAGTAAATGGTATGGAAATAAGAGAAAATATTCTGATGCACTTATCAATTAACAATCATAGTTGAGATCAAGAATATTGTTTCTGGCATCAAAGTCTGTCGCATTTATGAACGTAGGAATCAAACCTCAACCTCAAGTAAATATTCGAAAGAGAGTAAGGATTGAAAACATTTCAATAAAGACCTAAAGTGCTTAAATATCAGATAAACCAATTATCCATGAATAGTAAAGAACATAGAAAATCACTTTGCGCTGCGAGTTACAGGAAAAGCGACGAATAACTAAAATGAAAACGGCCAAGTGGTAATCATGAACTGAAGTATGATACTGGGACAACAAGTGCACTTTTGTTCGTACTTATACCTCTAACATTCTAACATGAAGTGTATATTTCTACCACATCTGGGGCGGTGTTTCTGATATGTATCCAGATATTCTTGATAAAATCCAACGACGGATCGGCAATGCCATTGGCCCTGACCTGAGAGCACGGCTTCATTGACTTTCCTGCCGCCGTAGAGTAGCTTCCCTGTCAATCTTCTATAAATATTTCCATGGTCAAAGTTCTGATAAGCTTTCGTCTTTGATACCTCGTCTTCACGCATTTAAACGCAGTACGAAAGTGTCAGATAGCTCAAGGGATTTTTCCAGTTAAAATTAGTAGATATAATAATAAATTATATACAAGCACTTTATACTCTCGCGCATCTCGCTTGTGGACCTCTCGTTTTGCTTTCCTGTCATCTATGATCTTCAGAAATTACAATTCAATATCAATTGTTATATTCTGCCTTCTTAATTTCTGATCTTTTATTATCCTTTCACATTGATAATTATGTTTTTCATATTCTTTTATTCTCAGTAACCAGTGTCATAGTAGCTTTATTGCCTTGCTTAATGTGAAATGATCAAAAGTATTCTATTCATCCACCGAAAAACAATACAATAGTTTATAATGTAAACATTTAAAAAATTCCATTCTTCAATTCTGTCTGTTTTTTTTAAATCTAATATTCGAAACTGGCAATATTCATCTATGATTTTAAAAGAATTATCACAATTCTCGGTTTGTTTTACTGATCGTAAAAGTACTGTCTCAGAACAAGTGATTTCATCTTCGAGAAAGTGACTGCCGTGATTCCTTGTCATTCGCACATGGTAATCTTTCTTCTGTGCGTAATTAAGTGCTTATTCTCCAATCGACGCCATTCTAAATATACGTAAATTATCCGATATCCACGTGGAATGAATATGAAATGAACACTTTTCAAACAGGATGGCCCTGCTGAATTGTTAAGAAACATTAAAAAAATAACCAGCTATTTCCGATTAAGTAATGTCTTTCCCTACTGTGTTATTTTCTTTATATCTGTCTTCCCAGTATTCTTTTGTATTTATTTATATTTTATATAGGTATCTACTTCTATTTGCTGCCTTATCTCTTTTCTCTTCACATTTTGTTCTTCTCATTGTTTCAGTATATTTTCATTCGCTTTTCATTCTATTGTTTTACTCTTTCTTTCAGTCCTTTACATAAGTGTTGCTATTTCTCTTATCTTTCAATCCTTCCCTTTTCTAAGCAAGTGACAATATCTTTGCCCTTTTATCCTTTCACTATCCCTTACTTAACATACGAAGTATTTTTTTCTTCCTTTTGCTTACGCCGCTCAATTTATTTGCTTGATTTTATTTCCCGTTCTCACTGGCAAGTTTCATCGATCAATTACATGGTGTATAATTTGGATGTCGGCAAAGGTTGATGAGCCCTTTAGAGCACTGTTGATCCCCGGGAGATTCAAAACACATCAGCCCCTCCACTCGTACGTTTCCCCAAAGTGATCGATGGCTTTTTCTGTATCAGCGACGTTCATTTGTCATGTGATTACCGCTGGCCTGCTTCCCCCGGAGGAAAGCAGATTGGGAGAAAAAAAAGGAGATCGAATGAGAAGGAGAGGAAAACCAAGTGCTGTTCAAAACATGTCTGGCAGATATTGCATACCCAGAAGGTTCTGAATCCCATTACAAGCAACAATTTAAATCTGTATTTCTTAAAAAAAATACTTTTTTTGTTTGGAGAGGTCATGCTTTAATCAATCTTAATTTACAGGAAAGAGAATTAATTTTTAATACCTTTTTAATCTAATTTTCTTAAAATGAGATTTCTTGAACAAAACCTGATTGTTATTTCAAAAGTTCTTTTAATTAGCACAAGACACAAAAATATTTTTTTACATTTAGACAAAAGATTGACAAATCATTTCTTTTTGTTTTTATTTGCGGCGAGGTTAAAAAAGATTTTCTAGTTAATAAATTTATTGAAATTATAACTTTATAAGTTGTTTCTTCAAATTTATTTTTAAATTGTATAAATAGAAAATATGAAGATCAAACTGGGTGTTTATTTTATTTGTTGTATTTAAGGCAACAAAATATTTTTTAATTGCATTGCGCCAAGTCACGCAATAAAACCACAAAGACACACAAGATTACTTGTGAGGAAATATGATAAAAAGAAAACATTATTAATAAAAAAAGAAAACATTATATTAGAAAAGAGTATTAAGTAGTTATTAAATCGATATAATAATCGAAACTAAGTAAACAGAATTTAACGATTGATATTGCATTTACACATTAGAAGGGTAAAGATGTCTCAAAAGCCAGAAGCCAGAAGAGAGATCCAAAAGCGAGAAGTGAGAGAGATTAAAATTTTAATATAGGACATACGGTTCTATCTAACCATTTCAGCTGCAAAAGGTTGAGAAATTGCAGCCAATCTAATAATAAATTTAAATTCATAACGTTTAGGTGCCAAAGATGAAAGCTTATCAGAACCATTACCATGAACGTATTTATTGAAAAGGCACAAAAATAAGGTTACGGCGGCGGAAAACTCACTGAAGACGAGAGTCCAGGTCAGGACAAATAACATTGCAGATTATATATATATTATTAAAAAATAAGTCTAATTCCATCAGAGAGGTACCGGAGCAGATGCGAGAGTAACATTTCATGCCTGAATGAATAGTCGACGGATAAATGGCACACATAGATTCTGACGACAAAGATTTCTAGCACGACAGAGAATCAGCATTCTTAGAATTAGACCTAGCAATTATTTCAATATAATTATTCCACTTTATATCAGTGGAAAATATTAGCCCGAGAAGGGACAATGAGGAACTCTAATGGGGGTTAGCATCAGGCATGCTGATAGAAAGCAGAACATTTTTCTGACCATTAAAATATTTTGTAAAATAGATCGTCCTCACTGTTTTTCAGGTAAAAATAAAGTTTCATTGGTTACAAAGAACTTCAAAAACGTAAAAGGAAACCTTAAGCTTGGTAATAATTCCGATGTTTCAAACTTGCATTTTATGTGACATTTCCTTACTTTGCTATGGATATTATACCCTCGGTGAAAATCATTTTCATAATTAATATCACGATTAATCTCAATTTTGTAGACGATGCAGCTTGAAAACGATAAATACTTAAATTTATTCTCAGGTCAAACAAATAAATTAAAGAATGCCATGAAGTGAACACGTGAAGTTTTAGAAAAAATAGAAAGAAAAATGATATTTTAATTATCATCAGAAAAGCTCACAATGGGCAAAGGGGGCTTAGGGAATTTGACTCAGAGGACAGACTGAAAGCAAGATGGGGCAGGGGCAAACAGCTGATAACCTACTTCACGAGCTAGTATAAATGGATAGCAGGACAGAGTTTAGGAAAGATAAGACAACAGAATTTACTAAGAGCTACAACGTAATTCTATGGAGTGCCATGATCGTCTATGTCCTGAAGGGATATGACTCCTTTAAGAATAATAATAATAATAATAATAATATTAATAATAATAATAATAATAATAATAATAATTAGAGGTATGTGTTGGTGGTGGAGAAGGAGGAGGAGGAATAAGAAGTAGAAGGAAGAGGAGGATGTGGAATAATAATAATAATAATAATAATAATAATAATAATAATAATAATAATAATAATTAGAAGTAGGTGGTGGAAGAGGAGGAAGAGGAGGAGGAGGAAGACGAAGAAGATGAAGAAGAAGAAAGAGGAATAATAATAATAATAATAATATTAATAATACTTAGAAGTACTTGGTGGAAGAAGAAGAAGAAGAAGAAGAAGAAGAAGAAGAAGAAGAAGAAGAAGAAGAAGAAGAAGAAGAAGAAGAAGAAGAAGAAGAAGAAGAAGAAGAAGAAGAAGAAGAAGGTCGAGGAGGAGGAGGGAATAATAATAATAATAATTAGAAGTAGGTGGCGGAAGAGGAGGAAGAGGAGGAGGAGGAGGAAGACGAAGAAGAAGAAGAAAGAGGAATAATAATAATAATAATAATAATAATAATAATAATAATAATAATAATTAGAAGTACTTGGTGGAGGCGGAGGAAGAAGAAGACTATTTATTTTGCTATGAATTTATTTTACTACAAATGGAAATACGATAATGATAGGTATGTGTTGATATCTTTCCAGATGGAAATAGAATTTGTTGTAAAATAAAACAATCTATATTCTGTTTAAGTTTCACAAGAAAATATATGTCCGCACTATTTTAAGTGTTATTTTCTGGATATCCATTATTGAGTGGACGCCCTGTCTTTTTTCAAGAGTGGGATATACGTCTATCATCCTGCACTTTCGAGAGATGTAATAAAGAAAATAAGCTCTCTGGCTGGATCAATACTATAATCGACTCAACTGAAATTAGAACTCGGCTATCGATTTCCAATTCCGTTATCTATTGCACCACTTACACCCCAAGCATATAGCACAGTGTATGTCCAAGTGATCACTGATCTAGGTAATGACTATGCTTATCGTTGCTTAACTTAGGCGATATTAGGCGAACTAGTCTTTCAAGTTATATGACCCTAAGTTCATAAGATATCTACTGTTATACATTTTAAAGTTTTACGTTATATATGCATGCATTATTTTTAATTATTAAACTCTACTTGACACAAGACCATAAGTATGGAGCACTTTGGAAGTATTGAACTCAATAGTGAATATAAAATAAAGTAACTTTCTCTCCAATCTCTTACCTCCAGGAATATTAAAAAGCGACGATTTATCGGCCAAATGACATATTCTTTGACAAGATATTAAGAACGTACCATTAACGGCTTTTTTTAATTCTTCCAAATTAAGAAAGAAATTCCATGAAATATCCTATCTTAATGAACCTAATTGAAGTTTTAATCTAAAGTCATATATCGATCGTTGCAATGATCGATATTTAGAATAATAAGGGGTAATTTGTGGCGTGATGCAAACAGTTTTTAAGAATATCGTTCAGCACGGTATATTTCATAGAATTTCAATTCTTGGCTTATCAGTGAAATAAAGAAAGATGAAGTGTCAGTTAAATTAACATCATTATATATGCTGTTTCCTTTTTTATTTATAAATTTATTTCGTCCAATCGTAAACATCCATGCAGTTCTCGAATAGAAAACAAAATATAAATCAAAAAGTCAACTAAAAGTGACTAAACTTGCTACGGTTAAAATAGCAAAAGTAAAAAAAGACCATCATCTAAAAGATAAATCATCTAAAAGATAAATCGAAAATTAAAGAAGACGCAAGAAGTACAATAAGACTGAATCAATGTAGATGATTTGGGTTTGATTTTCTATTCAGATACTATCAAAATCAAACAGAAAACGAAGTTAAGACAGGGACCTCAAAGTTATGTGAGGCCTCGATTAAAGATCTGAACTCACCAACTTTTTGTTACAATTGGGTCCTATATCCGATTGCCTGATTAGGGGACAAAGGACTGTTGGATGACCGTGGCTCAGGTAGAAAGACAAGCTAAACAGTAACCTCTCAGCTGTCAATGTGCTAACTTCGAGCGACCGTGTCCTAAAGAGAAATAAAGAGATATTTCTGCCAGTGTTCTTTCAGAAATTATGAAATCAGTCGTATTGACCGGAAAGCAGACAAAAGACAATGGCGAAGAGCGTCAGCAAATCTTCCTGAGGCTATACACCAAGATCCTCTGAGATTCACAATATGTGGTCTTTTATGCAAGTCACTAACGGTATTGGAGTGTCAGATACGGCTAGAAACATAAAAACTGAATAACGCGAGAGTCCATCACGTATATATATATATATATATATATATATATATATATATATATATATATATATATATATATATATATGTACATGTGTGTGTGTATATATGTGTGTGTATATATATATATATATATATATATATATGTGTGTGTGTGTATATATATATATATATGTGTGTTTGTGTATATATATGTGTGTGTGTGTATATATATATATATGCGTGTCTGTATATATATGTGTATATATATATATATATATATATATATATATATATATATATATATATATATATATACACGAGTGTGTACTGAACATTTCATAGGCTGACTATGAAGGAGACATTTTAGAGCTGTCAGCTCTTGCTTGCATTAATTTCAAGCTTGCTTATTAATAACTGCATTGTTTATTCACAGGTAAACTAATATCTGACTTTTCAAAGAAGACTTCAAAATCAACTAGTAGCGGCTTCCATTGAAAAGAGACAAAATTTGTCATTGTGGTCTATTTTTATTTTTTTTGTTTTTATTTTTGTTTTCAGTTACAATGTTGTTTTCACTGTGCAAAGCCCGGGGGTCAACTAGGGGTAGAGGGTAACAGAGTAAAAGGCACAGCTTAGGTGGATAATTGTGTAAGATAACGGTTAACCCTAGAATTGAACATATTAATATTGTAGCGATCGGCGAAGCAACGTCTGGGGAGTCGGTTACACAAGGCAATAGTACATGGAAAGAAGCCGCTGGAGCGGAACGTACATCTCACCAGCTGGATGTGAAGGGAATGAGAGTGGTTCTCTAGACTCTGGGTGCTAGTATGATTGGTGTTAACCGTGAAAGTCAGAATTGGTAGAAGTAAGGAGTATAGTTCATCAGAACACTCTCCATGGAAATATGGATCGAAAAGCGGGAAGAAAGAGACATCTCATCTATGATAATGGTTTTGCAGAAAGGAAAACAATTTGTTGAATACAAGGACGCGAGACGCTTTTGGACTCTCTCCAGAATGGAAAATCAGGACTGAGCGATCCAGCAAATACATGACAGAAGTACTCCATTTTAGGCCAGATCTCTCTGTTTAAAAGTAGAAGATAACAGGATGAGTCGGGTACTTGACGGAGCAGTACAGAAAACTGACAATTTTCCCAGCTCTATTAGCGATGGATCGTATGTACGAGTTCCACCTGTGGTTTGGGTTGTGTTTAAGTCACACCTACAGTAAAAGCGTTTAGGCCCTTAGGACATTCATGCTGCCATGGTTGCTACATTCGGGAATAAAGTTCCAGCTTTATCAACAGTGCAAATGTGGGCAGATGAATTTAGGAATTAAAGGGATAATATTGAAGATGGCCTAATATCTGAACGTCCTGCAATTCCTACCACCGAAGAATACTTTGATCGTATTCATCATACGGCCGACAGATTCTAAATCAAATAGCTAATGCTATTAGCGTATACCGTGTGAGCGTTGAAAATATTCTGCAAAAGGAACTTGGCATGACGAAAGTTTGAATGTTATATCTTTTGACACATTATCAAAAGCGTATCAGGCTGATCCATTCACATATCCAATATTGTTTTAGATTGAGCTATCTGGTTATCCTGAAGGTTTCCTAATCCAGGATGCGTTTTGTGTTCCGGGCTTTTAGCCAGAGACAAAGAGACCATCACCTGCTCCAAAGAAATCAAAGTTGTTTCATCTGCAGGGAAGGTGATTACCTCAGTTATTTTTGGATACAAAAGAAATTGTGTTTATTGACCATCTTTAAAATCCGCACCATTAAGGAGAGTACGATGCCAAATTGCTGAAGGAGTTACGAAAGCCTATCAAAGCTAAACTAACATTAAAACTGACAGAAAGAGTTTATATTAGCAAAATATTCCAGCACACAAGTTCCTTGTTTCAATGGGCGTTGTTCGTGACTATTTATTTGGAATGGTTGATCACATTCCCTATTCTCCTGATTTTACTATAATCTGCTCCCCAATAAGACATTTAATAATGGCATGGAACCAGCATCGCAGTGATGATGACGCCATACCTACCATTGATGAGTTTTGTTTTTTTTACCAAGTGGATGTAGAGATTCTTTGTAATTTTAGATGCCAGGTTATCAGGAAGCAAACAATGATTTTATTAATGAGAAAAGTTGAGATTAATGCATATTAAATTCCACGGGTGTAGTATCATTCCTGCATTTTCAATGTATGAATGATTCTACTCAACGTCATATATATATATATATATATATATATATATATATATATATATATATATATATATATATATATAGATACACATATAGATATATATATATGGAGAGAGAGAGAGACAGAGACAGAGACAGAGAGAGAATAAATCAATGTATTGGTAAAACTGACGCAAAAGCATTGCAATAAAAGAAATAAAACACAAAAAGCAATCCGAATATAAAAATACACCAAAAACACAAAACAAAAATAATAAATGAAAGATAAACTGCGAAAGAAAAATAACATTATAGGCAAACAGCTACATAAACATTAAAAAAACGATTGTTCTATGTTTAAATTGTCAAGACAGAGAGAATACGCTACCCATTGACACTAGCTACTGTTGATCACAGCAGCGTGGAACGCGAGTGTGTATATATATATATATATATATATATATATATATATATATATATATATATATATATATATATATATATATATATATATATATATATATATATATATACATATATATATATATATAAGTAAGTAAGTATCCATTTATAAATTGTTAATATATATATATATATATACACACACACACACACACACACACACACACATATATATATATATATATATATATATATATATATATATATATATATATATATATATATATATATATATATATATGTATTAACAATTTATAAGCGGATATTTACATGCAATTGTGTTCCTTCCACTGTATGTACTTCTTCTGGCGGTCGTGGTCAACTTAAATTGACCACCAACGCCTGCAGTGGACAAACATCATTGTATTCAAATAACTGTTGATAACATCTCTTTTACAGTTGTAAATAAATATTACTATTATTATTAAGCATTACTCTGTATTGAGCCCGTTTTTTAAATATCAATTTTGGACATTGGTATTAACTTACATTTACACTTCTATATATATATATATGTGGACGTATGTGTGTATATGTATTTTGTGTGTTTGTATGTGACTATATAATTAATCAATTAATCAATTGATATTTTAATGCTGTTGTTATAAACATTATATATAGTAGGTACATATTGATGTGATTAAATATACCGGGTTTTTTGATTAGGGAAATTCGCAGATGTAATATTCCCTGTGCAAAAAGCAAAGCCACTTTATTGAAAGAAATATTTTGTCTTAATGTTTTCTTGCGGCATAATAGTATATTATATCTAGTCTAAACTGAGACTGTTTATTTTTAGTAATTTTATATCTTTCGATAATATAAGAATGTATTTGTCCTTTATCTGTGTCTCTGCGAGACAGCCTGTGAAAATTTCTTGTTTCTGGTATGGTATTATATTTGACACGAAGCAGAACAGATGAATGCATATTTAGGTAAAAACCTCACCTAGAAATACTGTACCTAAAAGATTAGCATTCTTTTCTTAATAACAAATGCGAAAACCCGTAAAAGAGGCTGCCAATACGATTGTCATTTACCATATTTATTAGGGTTATGAAATGACTAGAACTTCTTCCGTAGTTCTGTGATTAGTAAACCCGTTTTGATGATCCTTTACTCTCGCAGTTGTTACAAAATACATCATTTATTCTAATCTTTGCTTAATCTACGCTAATATCAGTAGTATCAAATTCCGTGATTCGAGCCCATGTTAAAGCCATGATGCCGTATTTTGAATTTGAGAGCAGAGCGACCAGATGAGACATTAGGTATATTTTCGTATTGATTCGGCTCAATTCCGTAAAACAGAAAGACCTGATATCAATCGGTCGTTGTTCATAATAATAATATATGCAAAATAATCAAGTTTTTAACTTTCCTCAGATATGCGGATTATTCTCTTAGACTGGCAAATAAATAACGTTTAGATTAAAATCGCTTAAATAATGAATAATGAACTAAGCCCAATCAGTGAATATGGGGTTGAAAATAAAAGACAATTATGAGGAAATAAAAAGCATTACAGTGCATGGAAATCAAAATGACAACATATAATAATAATAATAATAATAATAATAATAATAATAATAATAATAATAATAATAATAATAATAATCACCTGTAACTTGGGGCCGTTTAGCCGGAACGATTTCAACAACTATTGCAATAGAATGGTTACTATGATCCAAATTCTAAACGTGAAACATTATTTTAATTCATACTACAAATATGTGCAATCGAAATAGTGAAGATATTCTGTAGATTGGGAGGGAAATACATTCATCAAATATTTATTAAAGCCACAGGAATTTTTTGATGGATGACAGTAATAATAATAATAATAATAATAATAATAATAATAATAATAATAATGATAATAATAATAATAATGATAATAATAATAATGATAATAATAAGAATAATGATAATAATAATAATAATAATGATAATAATAATGATAATAATAATAATGATAATAATAATAATAATAATAATAATAATAATAATGATAATAATAATAATAATAATGATAATAATAATAATGATAATAATAATAATAATAAAGATAATAATAATAAGGATAATAATAATAATAATAATGATAATAATAATAATAATGATAATAATAATAATAATAATAATAATAATAATAATAATAATAATAATAATTATTATTATCGGATTAGATAAATGTGCTAAAGTAACATTTAAGAAAGGTAGAATTTTAGAAGCACCCTTAATAGATTTAGATTTTGCCACGAAGATTAGAGAATTGGAGCATGATGAAGCTTATAAGTACCTAGGAATTAGTGAGGGAGATGGCATACAACACTCCCAAATGAAAGAGAAGGTAAGAAAGGAGTACTACAGGCGTGTACGCCTGGTACTAAATACTGAGCTAAACTCAAAAAACTGAATATCAGCTATAAACACCTTAGCTGTTCCTGTGGTGCAATACAGCTTTAATGTACTTAACTGGACCATAGCTGAAATTAAGCGAATGGACGCCAAAACGAGAAAGCTCCTCACTTGCTACCGCATGCATCATCCCAAAGCTGATATTGATCGCCTGTATGTCCCCAGATCCGAAGGAGGCAGAGGACTAGTTCAACTAGAACTATCCTACAAAAGTACAACAATTGGCCTCCAAAGATACTTGGAAAAAACAGAAGACTGGATGATGGTATGTGTCAAGGAACATGAAAGTAGGAAGTGTCTCTACTCTGTAGTAAAGGAAGCCGAAAAATTCAAAAAAGAGCTTCAAATGGGCACAGAAATTCAAATACATCACTGTACACCGGCTGAAGCTGCAAAAAACTTTTAAAAAAATGCAAAGACAAATGCGACCGACCAGATAAAGAAACAATGGCAAAATAAACCGCTCCATGGCCAATACTCTGTCCGTACCAAACAAGCAGACGTAGACAAAAACCGCACCCATCAGTGGCTACGTAGTGCAGGGTTGAAAGGTGAAACTGAGGGTTTTATAATTGCTGCACAAGACCAATGCTTGTTAACTAGGAATTATCAAGCACATATACTAAAATACTGTGTTAGCCCAAGATGCAGATTCTGTGACAAATATCCAGAAACCATTGATCATCTTATATCAGGTTGCACGATATTGGCATCCACTGAATATAAAAACCGGCATGACAGAGTGGGCCAATATCTGCACTGGAAAATTTGCAACTCCTATGGGAAGGAAACTGGAAGAAATTGGTACGAACACCACCCTGACCCGGTTACGGAGATAGGACCTGTTACAATTCTATGGGACTACACAATATACACTGAAAGAACAATCAAAGCCAACCGCCCAGACATTGTTATTAAAGACCACAAACAAAATAAGTGCCTCCTTATTGATATGGCAGTCCCTGCAGACTGCAATGTGTCTTTGAAGATATTCGAAAAACTGTCAAAATACAAGGACCTTGAAATCGAAATCTCAAAAATGTGGCACATGGGAACATCAACAATTCCTGTTGTAGTTGGAGCCCTTGGACTGGTTGGAAAAGATTCCAGTAGGCTGATTGAAGGGATCCCTGGAAGTCCATGCCTCAAAGAGATACAAAAAATTGTTCTGACAAGTACAGCCCACACTTTACGAAGGGCTTTATCTATGTAATTTTTTTTTTTTTTCAGTGGAAAGTGTCATGATGCCATTTCTAACCTTAGGTCCCTGGGCGGGACCCGGAAAGAAATGTGTAAACGCCAGATATCAAAGGGAATAATAATAATAATAATAATAATAATATTAATAAGTTTTAACTAGTGAAAATTTTACAGTTGTCCTATTTAAAATTTCTGGTGAATCTTAATCCTTACTGAATGAGTAAGGTCATGGTGACTTCTTTTTTATTATCCCTGATATATATTTGTATTTTTACACGTGAATATTTCAATTTTATGCCGCATTGACAGAGCGTAACGGTCTTGTGAACTAACGTAGAGAGGAAGAAGCACAATTAAATAATAATAATAATAATAATAATAATAATAATAATAATAAATCGTAAAGCTTTTGACAGTTTTCCACATTGTTGGATCCTTAAGACTTTGGAAATGTACAAAGTCTCCCCTGTGGTATTAAATTTCCTTAAGCACAGCATGGGAATGTGGAACACCAAACTATACCTTAGTCACACCAGGGGCACTGCCATATCCAACCGACTAAATATCCGACGTGGAATCTTTCAAGGAGACTCTTTGTCTCCACTTCTGTTTTGTTTGTCCTTACTCCCCCTTACGCATGAACTGAACAACAGTAGCTATGGCTACAAAATAAATAACAACATATTCAATCACCTACTATACATGGATGATCTCAAACTCTTTGCCAAAGACGACAATGAGTTGAAGGGCCTACTTAATATTGTAAAATACTTTAGTGACGACATATGCATGAGCTTCGGATTAGATAAATGTGCTAAAGTAACATTTAAGAAAGGTAGAATTTTAGAAGCACCCTTAATAGATTTAGATTTTGCCACGAAGATTAGTGAATTGGAGCATTATGAAGCTTATAAGTACCTAGGAATTAGTGAGGGAGATGACATACAACACTCCCAAATGAAAGAGAAGGTAAGAAAGGAGTACTACAGGCGTGTACGCCTGGTACTAAATACCGAGCTAAACTCAAAAAAACGAATATCAGCTATAAACACCTTAGCTGTTCCTGTGGTGCAATACAGCTTTAATGTACTTAACTGGACCATAGCTGAAATTAAGCGAATGGACGCCAAAACGAGAAAGCTCCTCACTTGCTACCGCATGCATCATCCCAAAGCTGATATTGATCGCCTGTATGTGCCCAGATCCGAAGGAGGCAGAGGATTAGTTCAACTAGAACTATCCTACAAAAGTACAACAATTGGCCTCCAAAGATACTTGGAAAATACAGAAGACTGGATGATGGTATGTGTCAAGGAACATGAAAGTAGTAAGTGTCTCTACTCTGTAGTAAAGGAAGCCGAAAAATTCAAAAAAGAGCTTCAAATGGGCACAGAAATTCAAATACATCACTGTACACCGGCTGATGCTGCAAAAAACTTAAAAAAGAATGCAAAGAGAAATGCGACCGATCAGATAAAGAAACAATGGCAAATTAAACCGCTCCATGACCAATACTCTGCCCGTACCAAACAAGCAGACGTAGACAAAAACCGCACCCATCAGTGGCTACGTAGTGCAGGGTTGAAAGGTGAAACTGAGGGTTTTATAATTGCTGCACAAGACCAATGCTTGTTAACTAGGAATTATCAAGCACATATACTAAAATACTGTGTTAGCCCAAGATGCAGATTCTGTGACAAATATCCAGAAACCATTGATCATCTTATATCAGGTTGCACGATATTGGCATCCACTGAATATAAAAACCGGCATGACAGAGTGGGCCAATATCTGCACTGGAAAATTTGCAACTCCTATGGGAAGGAAACTGGAAGAAATTGGTACGAACACCACCCTGACCCGGTTACGGAGATAGGACCTGTTACAATTCTATGGGACTACACAATACACACTGACAGAACAATCAAAGCCAACCTCCCAGACATTGTTATTAAAGACCACAAACAAAATAAGTTATTGATATGGCAGTCCCTGCAGACTGCAATGTGTCTTTGAAGATATTCGAAAAACTGTCAAAATACAAGGACCTTGAAATCGAAATCTCAAAAATGTGGCACATGGGAACATCAACAATTCCTTTTGTAGTTGGAGCCCTTGGACTGGTTGCAAAAGATTCCAGTAGGCTGATTGAAGGGATCCCTGGAAGTCCATGCCTCAAAGAGATACAAAAAATTGTTCTGACAAGTACAGCCCACACTTTACGAAGGGCTTTACCTATGTAATTTTTTTTTTATTTTTTTGCAGTGGAAAGTGTCATGATGCCATTTCTAACCTTAGGTCCCTGGGCGGGAACCGGAAAGAAATGTGTAAACGCCAGATATCAAAGGAAATAATAATAATAATAATAGTAATAATAATAATAATTTAATCGAAAATCTAGAACAGGACGAGGCCTACAATTAGCTAGGAATGGAATGCCAGGAATGTTTTTAAGTAGGTTCCATTGAAAGAAATGTTATAAGTAATAAAATCTACAAAAAATAAGAGCAATACTGCATACTAGATGCAATTCTAGTAAAATCGGTTTATGAGTGTAAAGATGGTTTATTTGCCAATACGCCTAGCCTTTCTTTCAAATGAAAAAAAACAGCAGACAATTTTTAATGAATACGAATGATCACAAACAAAACTCCAATGGTGTTTCTGATCTCTGTACTCTAGAAGACAGTGATAGAAGGGGAAACCCTGTTCGTTATGTGTCAACATCAATCAAGCAGATTCCATAAAAAAATTTCCAAGAGAGACATTACAATTTCTTGGGCAAATGCACCGATTCCCTTTTGATATACGTCGCTTAATGCACCAGGCATGACTATATTGATGTACGTTGCACAACCGAAACGATTTAATGACCAAAGTTATAAAGTCCGACACAACATCGACGGGAATTAAGAGAACCTGCAATTTTGACGAACATTTTTATGCAGACAAACTGAAGAAATATACAGAATTCATCGACATTTCAAGTCTTAAAACTCATGTGGATAAATATGTATGCAAATTTCAAAACATATCAGCCCGGAAGTGGACAAAATAAAAGAAGAGTTCCAAAAGATTCCTACGAGAAATGTTTAATTATCAACACCTTAGCTATACCTATAGTTACATACAGCATCATGTTTATTAAATGGAAGTCGAACTACATTAAAATATTGGACGCCAAGACCAAACATCAAAATTACCTAAATGAGGATGCACAGGGGACATCTGAGATTGATTTGCTGTATGTGACAAAAGTTTTAGGAGAAAGAGTTCTAATTCAACTTAAAATAACACTAAAACTACAACAATCGGATTGGGAGCATACCACAAAAACCAATGACTCTCTCCTCCAAATAGAAAAATACCAATTCCACTCCATCACCAAAAATGCTTCACTCTTCAAGAAACAGTTTAATATTCCTGAAATCCTACCAATAAAAGACGAAGCTAATACCATCTACGCCAAAATAAAATTAAAAATAAAACTGCGATGACGAGTTGTTGCATGACAAATACCTAGCAAATTACTAACATTCATAGCCCGGGTGTAAACAAAATGAGAGAAGATATCCAAAAGATTCATACGAAACCGTTTTGATTAATTTCTCTAAGTAACTAATGTGGATTTCAAAATGAGTATGGGACCTATCATGTTACTCACGCTTAAGTTGCATTTCTTCCAGAATGGCTTGGGTTAGTTGTATGTCTCGCGTTAATTACCAGTAAAAGTGTTTCTCTTCGGACAGGCGACGTTTGTTCGTTGATTCTTAAACATTTCACCCCAGCAAGGCGAATTCAGGGAAACAGAAGTTGGTGATTCCTGTTGCCTTTACACATTTGCTGTGGGTAGCAGCAACATAAGAAACCGGAAGTGATTTTCACAACCTCAAAGTGCGAGAAAAGATGCTTTTAGAATATACCTTACCGTTATACCTAGCTAGTTCAACAGTAAACCCTAGTTAACAATCTAGTAGTATGCTTAAATTCATGCTTTTAAGCTTCCTAGGAGGAGAGATCATTAGAAAAATTGCATTATATTATATTAAGTGGACAGACCTGACAAAACAGAACTATCCAAGCCACAACTGATATATATATATATATATATATATATATATATATATATATATATATATATATATATATATATATATATATATTGTATTCTGTTGAGGTTTCAGACTCGATGAATCACTTAAATATAATTATCAAATTCTCCTAATAATTTCAAATGTATATCATTTCTTGAACCGGCTTCTAATCCTCTGGTGTGAGCGGCTTGGTGATAGTAGTCGTGTCTCCAGGGGACACAGTCCTATGGTTAAAGAGAATCTCAGTAGAGTTCCACCACGGAATATGTGAGCGAGCGGCGCAATATTGAGTCTGATTTGATACCTCTTCGTCACCGAGGCCCGTTGGAACAGTTGGTATGGTGTTTGCTTGACAACCTGCCTGTCAGAGTTTCAATTCTCGGTAGTGGATGCGCACTGCTGATGAGCCCCAAATATAGGACGAATCGGCCATCCAGTGCTTTCTGCTTTCTGCTGAGGTTTCAGAATCGATGAATCACTTAAATATAATTATCAAATTCTCCTAATAATTTCAAATATATATATATATATATATATATGTTAACCCTATTTATTCTTCTATGTAGCATTTCCATTCAGGATGTGGTAGCTCCTGGTTCACTACAGCAAGTAATCGTTTATAGCCCTTAGTATATTTTCTCTCTTTACCAAGACTCCTCTGCATTTTCCGCCAATCTTTTACATAATCTCGCCCAGTAGGTAGCTCGCTTCTTTCCCTTATTTCACTTATCTCTGAGTCCTCCATAATACTATGGATCCAAGAATAAGTAACTGTCTTTTTTAATTGTAATTCAAAGTGTTCTCTCTGTTAACAGTTGCTCTCTTCATCCATGGAATTTTCAGTATCCTTCGATGTAATCAATTTTCTAAAGCCCATAATTTTCAAATCAACTCTGTGAAATATTTTAGCATTCACTGCTATAGAGGATATCTGATATCACATAGCAGTTCAGCACTATTTTCTTTGTTTCTAAAGACATATTCTTCTGTTTCTTTGTAACCTGCGAAATGCATCTTTTGATAATCTAATGCATGTTCGGATATCAGTGTATATAAATAAATACCTTTTATAATTGTTTGGCTTCTCTGCTGAAGATATCTTCGCATCTAATTTAACCGATAGTATGAGTTAAAGAGATAAATTGTACGGTGTGATCCCTTTCTGCAATAATGCGCCAAATTTACTTCATTACTGAAGACCAATTGGGCATTGAAGACACAAATAAAAGCAGAAGACATTTAATCGCTGACTCTCTCTGTGGATTCATTTGCAATATCTTCTTGAATAGATTAGTTACTTGTAAGAAAAACATTCTGTTACACTGCAGTGAAAAAAAATTTCACAGGTACTAAGGCTAACCCTTCTCTAAGAATAAAAAAATATATACTATTCCAAGTTTCAAATAAAGGAAATTACCTGACTATATATTATGGATTAACATTACTAAGATTGTTCTGGGAAATACAAAAACTTTGCTTATATATATGTATATGTAATTTTTAATTTATTTCAAAATTTTTATTTTTTTATTTTAATTCGTTTTTTTTTTATTTGTATTTTTGTTTTTTTGCTTTTTGTTAACCGGCGCTATGGACCCCCTAACATATCTTATTTTAGAACTAACTATTCTAACGTAACTGGTAATATTACATTTTATCCGATTCTGAAACCCGTTTTTGAGCGTAAAGAATGGACAATGTTTCAGAATTTGCTTGTATTTCGTCAGTAACTTCCAATTCAATTTTGGCCTATTCTCTGCCTGCTTGGTTGAATTATTAATTCGACACGGAATTCTGACCGTTTCTTCATCGTGTCGATTTGAATATTCTCCATTAGTAGCACGCTAGCCAAGCCCACTGTTGGGGTGGGTGGGTCGCCCTCCCCTCCCCCCACCAGCACTACGTTCATTATAACTTGTCGCTTGGCATGAGATAGGTAAGCCTTAAATTCTCGACATTGTCTTGTATAGATTATCGTCGTCAAACGAGCATTTTCTCTGTCCGTTTAAGTATAAACCCACCCCATACGTGATTCCATCTTCCTTGTGTATGTATATGGAATTTTTAATTTATTTCAAAATTTTTATTTTTTTATTTTAATTCTATTTTTTTTTTTTTTTGTATTTTTTTTTTTTTTGCTTTTTGTTAACCGGCGCTTTTGGACCCCCTAACATATCTTATTTTAGAACTAACTATTCTAACCTAACGCTTTTTTAAAATATAGGTCAATGAGACTTTAACTAAGTTAAAATTTACTTAATGTATACAATACAATGTCATTCCTACCCCCCCCTGCGAGTATCCCTACTAAATCTCCCTCTATTGTTTTGTTGTCATCGTTGTATATGTTATATGTAATAAGAGCAGGTAGGCTTTCCTACCGCCCGGTCTACACTCCTCCCCCATCTATTGGACACGATTAGAGGCTCAAACCTTGTTTCGTGATTAGGAAGAGGTTCCCGGATCTCTCTCTCTCTCTCTCTCTCTCTCTCTCTCTCTCTCTGACGTCTGTACTGGTGCCGCTGTGTTTCTCCCATGATGCGTGTAGTCTGTGGCATTGCCTGTTCTTTCTGAGGGTACACGGTTGACAGTTCCCTGGTTGCTGTTTCCGACTGGTAGTTAGGAGACCTAACTCTTGCGTAGCGTCTTGAGCGGCCTCTCTGATCAACAGTTGCATAATATCGTGGTGTCTGTAGTGCCATGTCGCGCATGGATAGGTGTCCCTGCAGTCATCTCCGGTGGGCAACCCTGAGGCCACATCATGATTCAGGCTGTGCCAAACCCCCTCTCTGCCCGCGTCATGGGCGATAACCTTCGGCTTCTTTTAACTCAGGCCTTCTCTTTTTCCAACACCAATTATCTGCTCTTCTATAACCCCTTGCGTGATAGTGGCCTCCAGCCTTGCTTGGGGTGATACGCTTAAAAAAAAATACATATATATATATAAAAATAAAAAATAAATTTTGTATATACGCACATGAAAGTTTAACTCAAGATTATGGGTGTGTATGTAAGGGCTAACATGCATACTCCTGTGTGCATAGTGATTTTGCAAGCATCGGATGTGGCACAACGCTGAAAGTTGGCGGCACGCAATGAGAATTGAACTCACTACTCATTCGTAATTGTTCTAGCGAGACAAGCTTCACTAACCATTACACCACCTGGAGGTGGCCATGTGCATTTGTGTATATATAAACTTAAGTGGCACCCTATGCAAACACAGAAGAACAATATTTCCCCTCCCACCACACACAAATACAGCATAAATACATCTGTTTTAAAAAAATAACCTGTTTGTCTGAAAATCGCGAAGCGTGAAACGTAAGGTTACAAACACCATTTCATTCAACCGCACACTCACACACACACACACACAGTCACTCACACACACAGTCACACACACACACACACACACACACACACACACACACACACACACACACACATATATATATATATATATATATATATATATATATATATATCAAATATGTGGTGCAATTCAATTTACATTACATGAATCATTCATACAAAAAGTAGATTAGTAAAATTAATGATATAAAATGGCGAAAAACATCTTCGCAAACAAATTTATTAAAGTTACATTAACCCACGAACATCGAGATGAATGTTATGATCCTTGTTTTTAATAACTACAAGTTGTAGAAGGTCTGTTTTCATTCTGCTAGTACTTTCAGCTATCGAAGACCCATACGTATTTCGAATGGAATCCCCCAACGAAAATTTTTTATTTAGTATTTTAGCAGGCACGTGCTGTTTAATCCTAACATCAAAACGCTGTGTCGCTCTACCTATGTAGTTGCATCCACAACTACATTTGAAATAATAAATATCAGAATTAATATGGTGGGAGGATAGAACATCTTTACACATAGATGAAAGGACAGATTTGGTTTGAAAAACAACACGGACGTTAGATGCAAAATAACATTCACGTGAACTACATGAAATCTTCTTGGCGAAGGATTCACTAATCCTACCCAACCACGGTAAAGGGAGATAGAGCGGACATTTACCAACCGTAGCAGGTTTAATTTTATCAAAACTGGCAGGCTTATCCCGAATAACCGGTTGAACAATGCCCAACGGCTAAGCATTGTTCACAAAGATACCAGTTAAACAACTAATTTCCTCTTTCAAGGTGTTATCTGAACAGATCATTAACGCCCTATGGGTCAAAGTCCTAATGAAATTGATCTTTTGTTTAGGACAAAAAGAGTCCAATCGATGCAGACTTCCTATAATCAAAAGTAATAAACGAGGAAGGTGTTCTGTGAACATCTAAGAAGGGCAATGAACCTTTGACCTCCTTATCTACCGTAAATTTAAGGGCAGGATGAACACCGTTGAGAAGGGAAAAAATTTGGGTCCCGTTTTGGCAAATATTCTTGTGGGTTTTTACGAGGAAAGCCTTCTTTTAGGTTCTACCAGGCTCAAGGTTTACTTTCGTTATGTGGATGGCTCTTTTTGCGTGTTCAACCATGAATCGGAATTTGATCAATTTTTTCTCCCTAGAAAAATTGGTCAACTTCCGATCATTTGCCCTTCTTAGAATTATCAAATATAACTTTGTGAACAGCAGTTATCCGTTGGACATTGTTCAACCGGTTATTCGGGATAAGACTGCCAAGTTTTGATAAAATTAAACCTGCTACGGTTGGTAAATGTCCGGTCTATCTTCGTTTACCGTGGTTGGGTAGGATACTGAGTCCTTCACCAAACAGATTTCATGTAGTTCACGTCAATGTTATTATGCAGCTAACGTCCGTGTTGTTTTTCAAACCAAGTCTGTCCTTTCATCTATGTGTAAAGATGTTCTACCTCTCCCCTACCATATGAATTCTGTTATTTATTATTTCAAATGTAGTTTTGGATGTGACTACATAGGTAGAGCGACACAGCGTTTGGTCCAGGCGACCCGCTCTTTGTAAACAAGAGACTGTTTGCTTGAGCTTGCTCTGCTGTGTCTCTAGCATCATTGTTGGTATAACTTTTATTATTTTTGCCTTTTTTTTCCTCCCCGTCCATTCAATAATGTCATTCGCGACAGACATCCTTTTCATAATTTGTTTCCGCGTTTACAGTTCTGATGAGAGGGGACGAAAACGGTCCACTGTTTTTAATTTAAATTTATCATGGCCTACAATAAAAAATGTCTTGCTTTTTATGCCATAATACGTTTTTGTACTATTTCAAACATATTTAAATATATATATATATATGTATATATATATATATATATATATATATATATATATATATATATATATATAATGTACAGTGTGTCTCAAAACTTTTTTAATCAATGGACTTTCAGATTTAACGAGCTTGAGCAGCGTGTTGACATTGATGAGGAGGAACAGAGGTTAAAGCAATGTGCTGTTCCTCCCCACACTTCTAATTTAACGATGGCATAACTCCGTGAAAAGTTTGTCATTAGCCGGAAAACTGATCTGGAATGGGCATCTCACTCGCCTGACCTGACCCGCACCAAAGTTTCTTCCTCTGGGGTTTCCTCAATGCCAACACCTACCAGGGCAAACCTTACTGCTCTGAAAGTATCCATCACTGAGAAGATCCAAAGGGTCAACCAGTAGGAATGTGCACGCTTTATCAGCAACCTTGCATCCAGCAGTGCCTTCAACTGAACGATGGACATCTGGAGTGTGTACTCTAGGGCTCCTCTTGGCATTTTTGAGACTAAATCGTGGCAAATCCTAAAGTGTTATCTTTTTACCTTTCAATAAGTATAATTCTCATTACTCTATCATTTGTTTTGCTTGATTTGTGCCCGATCATTTTGTTTCAAAAATTGTGAAACACTGTACGTGCGTATTTAATTAAGGTCCATTTAGGCTATAACAATATTTTTAAACGCGATCTACTGAAAAATATCTGTCTCTGCAACTTTGACTATGTTATGTAATGTCAAACATAGAAATTGTAAATATTCATAAAATTTTGGGGGCATCCGTGTACTTTACAATTTCACTAGAGTTGTTATCTAGAACTGGTGTGTTATTATTGTTTTTGAATGTGACGTCATATGCAAAGTTTCAACTGAATTAATGAGAGCATTTGTATACAAACTTCAATATACGATGTACAATGTATTTCATTTAATGTTGTCTCTTTTGTGATATAAGGACTTTTACAATTTTCTCTTTTTCTTCTTTGCATATTCATATAGAATGTCGGTGTTAACTATTAAAATTTTTCTTCAGATTATTATTGGTGTCTGTGATATGTTGAGTTATATGCTACAGATTGTACTACATTTTAACAAATGTTAATCACCCTACAAGTGTAGTGCGTGTGCGGCCAATGTAAGCATTTAATGCTGTTTATTTATTGTTAGTATTAGACATGTAACCTTACAACCGAGATGCAAATTCATGAAGAGTATTAGGTTTAAATACGGTGGATGTTTAAGGAACTGAATTATTTCTAAATATTATGTTATATACTTTGAGTTTTTCTGATAAATGATAAATCTAAAGTATTTATTAGGATCAATAATTGTTATATCCTGGTAAATTATATTTCTAATGCTTTTCTCATCTTGGAGATAAGCAGGTTGTATCTTGTTACAAAAAATATTTAATGGATAATTAACTCTTGTTTCTATCAAGATGGTTGCTTATATCAACATGGTTTTGGAAATAATCTTTGAAAATTGTGTTTATATTTATATATATATATATATATATATATATATATATATATATATATATATATATATATATATGAAAATAAAAACATTATTAGATCGCACGAAAAATTATGTATATATATATATATATATATATATATATATATATATATATATATATATATATATATATATATATATATATACGTGTGCGTGTGTGTGTAATATCTATAGAAAAATATATAGGTAACATCTATAGAAAAATATCTGGATCAATCGAATGTCATCTAACGTTTGCAGATAAAATATTGAACAATAATCTCCACATCTACGTATTTGAATGGCAAGTTTTATCTTTCTTTCTAGCCTTCTTCTTGATACCGTAATTTATTAGATAAGTTAATATTATTTACACATAAATTGTTCGAACCTGCCATACATATTAGTGTTCCATCCCATATATATATATATATATATATATATATATATATATATATATATATATATATATATATATATATATATATATATATATAATGTGTGTGTGTGTGCGTAACACTTCTTCGTATCTTGTGTACTGGCGCTACAGTAAACCAAAGAAAGAATTGCAATAGATAGCAGAACCACATCACCTGAGGACTTTCATCCGTAACAACTACACAGGTAGAGATACATATAACATAAGCAAGATGTTGGCATTCCACATTACTTCATTGGCTTACGTCTATATTACGTTGAAACGCCTGTTCCCGTACGATCTCTCAAGTTAAGTTAAGCAACATCGAACCTTCTCAGTACCTTGAAGGGTGACAGATTAATAATATCAACAGCTGTAGGCTTGTTTGTACGAGTTGAATGGATAATTAATAATAATTATGTATTGAAACTTGTATCACTAAATTAGAATTATCCCCCCAAACATTAGTAAATTAATTTCTGGCTTTAAAATACCAGGGAAGTGTAGATAAGCCGTAGGAAATTAACCAATCAATAAAAAAAAAACACACACACACAAAAAAACACTAATTAAAATAAAAAATCTCCATCAATTTCTGGAAAGAGCTAATATCAGTTACTGGACCTGAGAAACCTCGAGAGACATATTTAAGAGGAAGATCTTATAATTTCCAACCAGAATAGTACAGGCTGCTCAATCGATGCATGCTTACAATATCCTCACAAGCAAACAGTTTCTATTATCTTTGCCATTAACATAGTTAAAATAGAAAACGTAAACCAAGGTGAATGTCATGTTCGGATCTCAAGCGATTTTCGGAAAATGTAGTTTGGAGCCGATGTAAACACTGACGATGAACGTTATATCTCTGGTATTGCGTATTCTTCTTCTTTATAAATATGATCAATCTATCTATCTAGACACAATCACATACTCACACGCACACACACTCATATTTGTGTCTATCTATATTTGAACAAATACTTTAAATATAATGTATCAAGGCAATGTTCTATAACGAACCAGTGTTGATAAAAGTGTCAAGATATACTCATATTGAAATGGTTAGTCATATATCGTGTGACTTTCATTGAATCTGTTCGGATTAAATATATTGATAATAGATTTCTGTTATCAGTTCAACACAATTACTTCATTCATATATCTCAACCGAAGAGTGAAATGACAAACAATCACATATTGTAAGAAGATGCCAAACATCGCTTTACTGCCGGTTCATTGGCATCATGTACTTGAATAGACAAAGTAAAAATAGCAATTAAAAATTATTGGATTATGTTTCGGCAGCAAGAAATATAATTACGCTTACACTTGTCTTCACTCTGTTGAAGACATAATTACATACGCAGCTGATTGGTAGAAGATTATGTTGCACTAATCTTAACGGAGGAAAGCATTCATATTCCTGGCGGCCTACACATACATACACACAAACACGCACCCACGAACACAAAGACAAAAGGCGGATGTTTATTTTGTCTTATATGCCATGACGCTTCAGAACGAGGGCAATTGTGGCTCACTCCAACATCCTATCATTTTTAGCTCTGAGTAAAGTGCGCCATTTAACCCTCCCTCTCAAACTCTGTTTCGCCTCCCATTTACTCAAGCTTTGTAAGTAGAATAGCAATTTCCCTTTGTTTCGCTTGTCTTCAATATGGTCTGTAAGTGTCAAATTCTGCAAGCCCGCTTTCCTTAAAGTATCGACTTCTTTATTTCTGATTTTAATTATAAGCATCTTTGCCTTTTACATTTTCCTTAAAAACCCTTCATTCCATGGTATTCACATCATCCTTCTGTAGATCCACATATATTTTTACAGAATCCACCTCATCATTTACGTATAGATTATCGAGCATTCACTGCCAGATAGGGTGAATCATATTATAAAAGAGTTCAACACTATAATAATTGTTTCTTATGCCTTTTTCCTATTTCTTACTACTTCGCATAGGAGGTACAATGGAGGATTGAGAAATCGGAAAGCCGAGTTCGAATTCCAGTTGCGTTTATTACATTTGCTTACGTGAAAGGTATTAATCTATCTCTTGCCCTCATCTAAGGGTAAAAGGACAGGGCATACTGGGTCCTAGGGCCTCGGGTGACAACCAGTGTAGGAGACGGATAATTCAAACCAGCCAGACCTCTTTGGGTAAAGGTTAGAAGAAGTTAAATTCAAAAACAAATCCACAACGCATGCCGTCTCGAAAAAGAAATATCCTTCTTCTATGTCGATCCACGACAGAAAATAAGGGACTCCCCGGTCATAGTAAAATGTTTCGAACAAACAAGACAGTGACACGGCATGGTGTCGTGTACCTCTATGATTTGAGCAGTTCGCTCATGGATGTATCACCTACGACACTATAGACGATTATTTTGCTTGGTGTATGGAAGACGCCTTTCGCTATTCTAATGCACCGTAATCCTTCAATATTACATGTCCTGTTCTATGCTGAAAAATTTTCCTTTTTTTTTTTGCATGTCCAATTAATAGTTCTCGATATTTATTTCATTCTTTTTAGCATTGCACGATACTAACATTTGGAGTTTTTTTTTGGAGTGGGGGGACTATGAAATCCATGTCTCTTCACAACATATTGACATTTGTTGATCCAAGTAATTTTAACTCATCAGCCTTTTCGTCGTTGTTCTACATCCATTTCCACAAACTCAATATTCTCTTTCAGTATCTGTCTATATTTCTGAAATGAGGTATTATGTATACTATTTAAATTATTCGGGCTATTGTCCTCATCTTTGTCGCCATGTTTATCACAACGTTTCCACCCTTCAGTATCTGTCTATATTTCTCAGATGAGGTATTATGTACACTATTAACATTATTCGGACTATTATCCTCATCTTTGTCGCCATATTTATCACAACGTTTCCACCCTTCAGTATCTGTGTATATTTCTGAGATGAGGTATTATGTACACTATTTACATTATTCGGACTATTGTCCTCATCTTTGTCGCCATATTTATCACAACGTTTCCACCCTTCAGTATCTATGTATATTTCTGAAATGAGATATTATGTACACTATTTACATTATTCGGACTATTATCCTCATCTTTGTCGCCATATTTATCACAACGTTTCCACCCTTCAGTATCTGTCTATATTTCTGAGATGTGGTATTATGTACACTATTTACATTATTCGGACTATTGTCCTAATCTTTGTCGCCATATTTATCACAACGTTTCCACCCTTCAGTATCTGTCTATATTTCTCAGATGAGGTCTTATGTACATTATTTACATCATTCGGACTATTGTCCTAATCTTTGTCGCCATATTTATCACAACGTTTCCACGCTTCAGTATCTGTCTATATTTCTGAGATGAGGTATTATGTACACTATTTACATTATTCGGTCTATTGTCCTTATCTTTGTCGCCATATTTATCACAACGTTTCCACCCTTCAGTATCTGTCTATATTTCTGAGATGAGGTATTATGTACATTATTTACATTATTCGGACTATTGTCCTAATCTTTGTCGCCATATTTATCACAACGTTTCCACGCTTCAGTATCTGTCTATATTTCTGAGATGAGGTATTATGTACACTATTTACATTATTCGGTCTATTGTCCTTATCTTTGTCGCCATATTTATCACAACGTTTCCACCCTTCAGTATCTGCCTATATTTCTCAGATGAGGTATTATGTACACTATTTACATTATTCGGACTATTGTCCTAATCTTTGTCGCCATATTTATCACAACGTTTCCACCCTTCAGTATCTGTCTATATTTCTGAGATGAGGTATTATGTACACTATTTACATTATTCGGACTATTGTCCTCATCTTTGTCGCCATATTTATCACAACGTTTCCACCCTTCAGTATCTGTCTATATTTCTGAGATGAGGTATTATGTACACTATTTTCATAATTCGGACTATTCACTGATAATTGACATCCATTAAACATGGCACGTGGAACTAAAACAGTCTAAACCAGTGAGCGAAATAAAGGGTTTAGTTCGACATTCCAACCACCTAAAAAAGGGCGGAGCGTACAACGACCGACAAGTTGCAATATGGCGGCAAAGATGAGGACAGTAGTCTGAATGATATAAATAATTGTCTCCTTGTTGTCAAGCCCTGTTTACTCTTATCTTCCATTATATATGTTTTCAAGACGCAAAAAATAATTATCCCTATAGTCTTATTTTAATTTAGACTTTCACATTGGTCACTTATTTTGACTGTGCTGTTCACAGCATTCCTCGATAGAATCATCTTCCCATTGCCATTTGATCTGTCAGGAAACACAGTCTGTCATTCCAGTCACAAAGGAGATTCTATAATAGATAGCAATTCGTTACAGTATGGTGTTTTTGTTTCTAAAAATATTTTCTTATGCATTTGTACTTGTTTGCATTCGGGAAGACATATTTTTGCTATTCCCCTGCACCTAGTGATATCTGTGCCACACTCTCAATCAACTCTACTTGATAAGTTCATATAGGAGGACAAATATCTTACACTAAGCGACGAGGGCTTATCTGACTTGGATATCAAGATTCGATATCTTGAATTTTGTCTAGTTTTTAATGGAACACTTTGTGTCGGTTGCAAATAGGCAACCAGTGCAGACAGGTCAAGATATGGAAATGATAGTATAATAATGGCAGACGCAACGAACTCTTAGACAAGCAAACTAGGCTATTAGTTCTAAGAATTGAGAATGAATGTAAAGAGAGGGCCCAAGGTAGCATTATTGGCACATCGATGTCGACTAGTGCAGAGATGTAGCGCGAAATCCGTATGTAGTGTATAAAGCGTGTTCTCAACTGAAAACAAAATATTAATTCATAATTAGGGAAATGACGCTAACAAAGAAAAATGTGAAGGCATAACATCTGTGATATAACTAATATCTTATATCGGAGTGAATCATGGATCAACTCTTTACGGAGGAAGAACATCACTTGGAAAGTGAATGCACGTCAATACAGGATTTTATACACGTGGTTGTGGTTGATAAATTTCAAGGAAATTAAAATCAACATTTTCGAAAGGAATACATTTCAATATGTGGATATAATTTTGTGTACTTTTATATAAAAAAAATCGCCATTCGTCAAAAAAGAAAAAGAAAACATGATCGTGTGTTCAAAGATAACTGAAAACGAAGAAATATACATATTGCAAAAGAGAAATTAGTTGTTCCGAATGTTTGAATGTGAATGTACATATGTGTGAGTTCCAGTGTGTGTGTGTGTGTGTATGTGTGTGTGTGGGGGGGTGAGTGTGAGTGTGTGTGTGTGTGTGTTAATATAAGTACATAGCACCACTCATTGAAGTCGCAGAGATGTTCAAATTCTAACAAATGCTTACTAATGTAGAGTACACCATGGGCGGAGTATATGAGTAACAAGCAGGTTTTAAAGAGAAATTTTATTATAGGGACACTGATTCTTACAATCAGAAAAAAAACATAGCCGAATTTTCGGAGACATAATAAGGATAGACGGCCTAGAGTTTTCATTACTTACAGGACATACTGAAAGCAAGAGAAATCAATGGCATCCGCAAGTAAAGTAATTTAAGTACTATATGTGAATGGACGGCACAACAGGGACAATAGAGGAGAGTAAATAGCAAATGATTACATGTATCAACCTATTTTAGGATTTGCTAAATATCAATGAAGATTGATCCATATATACCAAAAAAAAGGCAAAATTGTAAGTTGTAAACCAAAGAAATGAAGAATTGTCCAGTCAAATTAGAAAGATAGGTATCCTTATTCTGTATAATAGGTAACATGATGTACAGTTTAAGGCGAGTAATTGACATAAAATATGTGTATACATTCTCGCAACGAGTGATATATAACGATTGTTGTCAAGTGATAGCGATGGGGATGAAGTAGATATTTATTAAGCTTAGCTCTGATTGGCGCAGGGCCAGATGGCGTCAAGACGTATTGTACTTCATCAATCTTTCTTGACGCCAACGAGTATTCTCTTCTCTCGTATTCCGTTTTTCGATCTTCCGGGTCATGAGAAATACGTAAACATAAAACGACATTGCAAGCCTTATTTCCTAAAGTTAGTATAGTGTATATTAGTTGTGTTACGTAGAAGGATCTCAAACTGTGAATTATGACTCTTTTGCTCAATATGGCGGTCTTTGAATACAGATAATTATGAGAGTAAAATAGGGCGGTGGTTTGCTTTTTAAGTGGGTGTCCTTGCATATTTGCATATCAGAATGCACATAAAATTACAATTCCAAAGGTTTTTACCAGATGAACCAGAATTTGTTTCAAAGCTCTAGATTTTCTGATACAATTAGACGCTGCTCTTTAGATGAGGGAGTTTGTTAGTTGCTCTATGACGGCAAATATGACAATATGTTTTCATATGTTGGCTCCATACACGTAATATTTGGGGAAAGTAAACATCTCTAAATTCAAGCATATTTATGAACAATGCATAAATATAAGGAAAGTTGCTGCTGATGAATCTTGGTACGTAATTCTTAGAAACTTTCTAGGTTAGGTTTATTTACTCAGGATACATAACAGATGGGGATACGTTTATCTATAAGGAAGTATTCCAAATTTCAGTATTTTTAAGTCCACCTCTTTCATTATTTTTTAAACTTTAACAGACTTTCCCACCCGCCTACCATCAAAAGCTCCGTTGGTTAAAGATTCAGATAAATTGATTATAAAGACATTCATTTATTAGGGATATATGATTAAACACACATTTCTAATTTCAAAGAACCCTGTGTTTACTGAATAATGAACAGCTGTCAAGAATAGCGAGGTAATCATAATTCTCTGGCTGCTACACATTAATGCTGATGAAAAGTGATTTACCAATTTTCAATTTCTCCTAGTTGCATAAATTTAATTTTGGAAATACCTGCATTTTCTTTTTCTTTTATTTTCCTGATGAGAAAAAAAAATGTAGACTTCGTAATGTCATCAACATCCACCTGTCATGAATGACGTCTGAAATTCAACCTTTTTGCTTTGTTACCGAAGACATTAACCCCGATTTACAACATCGCATATGTCATTGGATATTTTCGATTAAATCATTGTTTTCTTCTTCTTCTTTGATGTGCTGTATTCTTTCAGAAGATGGGCGATCATGACTTTTTAAATCTTACCGTCTTTTGTAGCTAAGAGCACAATAATTATCTTTTTTATTTTGCAACCTGCTTCCTAATGTGCAATACATTTACACCAGATTTTTAGATTGATCCCGTTCTGTTTCCCTCTTTTCTACTTTGATTGCAAAATAAAGAAAACATTTCTTTTTTCTCATAATAATAATAATTATCATTAACCTATCAGTAAATATCACGTTCAATAATCTCCATCACAGCAATTTATAAATAAATAATTGTCGATGTTACATAATTCCGTCTTTCTTTCTCTCCTCAATGATTCCACTCTATATGTATATTGATTTGGTAAATAGTTAATTTTACAGTAACGAATTACTTCGGTCTATTTGACTTTTCATTATCGATTGAAGAAGAGGAGACATGCTGAAATTAGCTGTCAAATGAAATAAGGTGTATAGTTCCTTTAAAGCGGCCGAATTTCGATCCGCTCTCATGAAAGTAGACCGTTTATATGATTTTAAATGGTAAACCATAAAAGTGAATCACCAATACGAACAAGATAAATTACTCCTTGAATTTACCGGGAGTAACTTAAATTGGCTAACCGCAGCCAAAACTGAAAGTTTTTGGCTCGTTGCAAATAAGTTTCCGTCGGTGATGTCCTGATGTCTCCGTAACGCTGCATTTAACTAATTTACTGACATCAAACTGGCTGCTCATCCAAAACGTTGTCACAATTTAAGGTAACACTGAAAACTAATGTAAATTAAAAATTCTCCTCTGATCAAATAATATTAGAAAATCTTACATAAATTAACATGCCAGGTTTGTTTAAATTAATCAATTAAATTCTTAAAATGTTCACTTGTTTGTTGATAAACTATAATTTCTAATTAAATGTAAATGTTTCGCAAATATATTTTGATTAAAGTAAAAGAATTTTATATTTTTTAACCCTTTTGTATTTGGTCATAAGATATTAACCAGGGGTGTATAAAATTCATTTTCGTTTATTTTTATTTCACAATGACAACAAATTTAGAAGACAAATGTACGTTCTGATTTTCTCCTGGAATTTGTTTTCCATTTTCCATTAACGTATCGTTAGACTGTAATTTGGCTTTGTGGACACGTTGTGGGGTGTTACAATATTTTAGGAAACGTCTATGAAACGTTGTATAAATATTTTTTTGGTGGGGTGGGGAGATAAATAATTTTTAATTTAAAACCGTGTTACATAATTCTTAATTGTAATTGTATTTATTTTCTAAGATTTTGAATTTTATCAACGATCACGGAATACGGACAAGTTGACGGCTTTAGAGAAATTATATTAATTAGCCTGGTCTTTTTTAACAGTTGATTTTAAAATCCCTCCGCTTCAAGCCAAATCCAAGTTTTGTAACTTTAAGGAAATATATTTTAATCTGTTCTCTATAAAACTAACTTATATCTTATAATCTTGTCCCCGTTAAACGAATGTGATTATTAGTAAAACTATCTGAACTTTTAGAAAGTATCACTATATCAGTGTATCAAAGCTCAATTTAATTCTTTCTAAGTTTCTGCTAGCTAAGAAACCCGACAAATGGCTAATTACTTATGTCACTTGCTGCTTCCCATCAGGTTGGACATTCAGATTGGACATTCAGATTGGAGTAGAATTCACCTTTTAATCAAATCAGAAAAGAATTCACCTGTTAAGTTTAAGTATATCCTTGTTTACACATGGCAGAAGTTAAAGGGAAAGAAAGAAAGAAAAGTTAAATTGTTCTTTATTATGTACGATACCACTGGAGTAAACACGGCATTTCTTAAGATGTTCAGTGACAACATTCGCTACGCTGGCGTGTGTACCTCGATAATGGTACAATGTGGATACCCAGAGAATAAATACCAAATTTAGAAAGAGTCCCACAAGTGTTACACGTGAAGGAAAAATATAAGCAAGGTGCGAATTTTAAAAAATGGTGTGTTGCAAAAGTAGCACTTTTTCTCTTTTAGAGCTATAGTTGCGAGAACATTAATTAATGTTGCCTATTGAAAATTAATTAATTAATGAGCCTGTTGAATACCGGAATTTAACATTGGCACCTTATATAATAGACAGAGAAATCAATTTTTCCTTCGAGGTATCATATTGATTTACACAATTTTCAATAAAAAATAATAACTTTATATTGACACATTTTTTTAAAATTTTGAATAAAGCTGTTTCCATGACAGGTAAAATCGTTAAATGAATGTGAATTGCATAATAATTATTTCCTCCGTTAGAAACAAAGAAAAGTGTACTGGATTCTTATGGCAATTAATGCGGGATAATCTTCTAACAGATGTAGAAGAGATTGGATGCAACAGAAAAATGATTCCATAAAATGAAGATGAGAATACTGTGGACTGAACATGCACGCACAAGTTTAAGAGAAAATGGCGGAAAAAAGGACACTTATACTTAACATCAGAAAGAAACAGTTGAAATTGCTACGGTACATAATGAGGAAAAGAGCTCTGAATGCTTTGACACCCATAGAACATATTAAAGACAACAGGGTCAGAGGAAAATAGCACAAAACCTGCCTAAGAATTTTGTGTGAATGTTTGACAGAACAGGGTTTAGGAGAGATGAGAAAATGACAACATTTGTTAAGATCAAATATGACAGGAAATTGTGGAGACCCATAATCAGCAATGTCTTGAAGAGAGACGACACATAATAGTCGAAGATGATATCCAAATTTGGAACATATAAGACCCGATATTTCTAGAGATAAAGCAAATCTAAAATCAGACTTATCTAAAAACGATGTGCATAATGGAATATAACTTTACACCCCATGCTCAAATATTCTATTTTGTCAGCTGAAAATAGTAACAGTATCTCTTAATTTTGATTTTACAAGTACAAAGAAAATGATTTTATTTGTATACCTATTAATTTGCACCTCGACCTGATCAGCTTAATAAAGAAACCAATGCGTGTAATTTATCCTTTTGAGTCATTGGTTTAATTATTCTATAGAATATAAAAGAATAGAGGTTTCGGAATTGGCTTAAATTGGGGAAGTTTTTCTTCATATGTCTCCTTTAACTGTTACCAAGTACTGGAATTCTTATTTTATATTAAATATTTTATGGAACATTCAGTAAACGATATTCTTTAAAGCAATGTGTTTCCACAGAAAACAATATTTGAATATTTATTTTTTATTTAAGATTTATGACATCCACAGATAGATCTTATACTGAGATATTTTAATGGAATGTATATAGACTATTACGAGAGGAATGGTTACATTACTATCGGACCATTTTAAATGCCAAAGAATCTATGATTCGTTCAAAATATTTATTTAGTTTGTATGAATTCGCCGATATTAAAATTTATTATGTCTATGACTTCACAAGTTAATTGAATTGAATTCCTAAATTTATATTAGTTTTTTTCTTTAAATCAACCTATGACTCTGTCTGCTCCAGAGGTATGATTTAAATAGAAGATGTCAGAAAGAAGTAATTGTTATACTCAAAACAAATTCTTTATGTAATAGTCAATCGTAAAATAAAAAGAATGATTCTTACGATGCAAAATATGGCTCAGCTTTAAATAATACAGAAATGTTTAAAAACCCGTAAAAGAATCGTCAATTCATTTATCTTTCTTTAAAGTATAACTTTTGCTCATTTAACTATTTAACGAAGCACACGAACCCAGGAGAAGAATTCTCGACCTTGTGCGTTACTTGAAAATGGTCTGCAACTTAGTATTATTAGTAAGGACATTATTGAAGACATTGAATAGACTGATTCTCCAGTTATGTCAAAAGGCGTATAGATTTAATTAGTTCTTTTGAAAATTCTGAGATCAATTTGAAGATTACAGAGATAGAACCACTAATCGCAGAACGCTAACCTTTTTTCTTTATCTCCCGAAATACTTTCTTCGTAATTCTTTTATGCAGTCTTTCGTTTCAATTTCTCAGTTCGTTCAATAATTACGAACCGCATGAATCATTCAGACGTTCGATGATCCGAGTACTGGACGTCAATACATCGACATCGCTCTCTTTCTTTTCGATTAAATTCAAGACACTAAACGTTGTTCTCGCGCCAATTCGTCAAATCTTCGTTTGGCCTAACCCACATTTTGAGCTGACCCAGATTCCGGCCACTCGAAATTTTAAATCGGGTTTCGTAACCGGAGTGTCTATTACGTACGTTTAAGTGAATTGATGAAAGAGCGAATTTAGCAGGAACTCGGATAGCTCCTCGAGCTTTCTCTTACTTTAGCTGTTGATGGCGTTATGGGCGAGAAAGTAGGGAAAGTGAGGAGAGAAAGAAGAGAAAAACATTGACAAAAGAAAAGAAAGTTTAAATAAGGGAAAAATAAACACAACGAAAAAATTATGTGATAGTGGAAAAGTAATTCAGAGAAGAAGATACGACAATGAGAAGGCGAGGAGATTTTCCTTCTTCAGTGCGTTGTTTCCCTTCAGGAAGTGGGCATTCATGATTGTCACACGTTTTTATCCTTTGCAACTCTTAGCAATATTGGCTTTTACAGCACATCCAACTCTCCGTTCCTCATTACGTTCATATAAGCTCGTTGGATAGGTTAATCACTACCTCCCCTGTCTCCTTTGCATTCAATTGCCTCGTAAATGTCTAAACCTGCAATACACTTTTCAGTGTTGTGTCCAAGAAATTTTAACTATTTTTCATGAAAACTATAAGTATTTCTTTGATTATATTTTCCTTAAACGTTCTTAAGACAACATAAATAAAAATTATATAATAATTAATAAATCAGAACAGTTAAAACCGAGCAAATAAAGAGCATATGATGTTGTCATGCTTGCGCTGAGGACATCTGAAATGATACATATTTTTTATTAATGACGGTGCCTAAAAATCTATAAATTCAAAACAATAAACTCAAACCATGACAGGTTTTAAAAGAAAAGTATTAAAAATACACTGTCCCTCATACAGTGTGTGGAAGTGACAAAGTAGCATAGAAAAACACTGAAGATAAAATATATCCGATTTCGGTATTTTTGTACTCCTGCACTTGGGAATAGGCTTGCATCAATCTCTTCTCATCAGGTTATGGTTTAAATAAGATTTATTTGATAACACTGAAATACATTATAGTATAAAAAGAAATGGTAAGTACAATCTAAGGGAAACAAAACAAGTTCAGTCGGCCAATGATGACAATTCCAGAACAACGTAACTATAAACAAAACTTTTTTTCTATCCTCTGCCAGCCGCTATGATGGAGAAAGCATTACCTCGAACCGTCGCCAGTGAGACACGCTGCAAGAGCCACTCCGTTTCGCGAGGCTCGTTCCTTAATCGTGACGCAATCGCGCCAATCCTCCGAAGGAAAACCATCGAACGAGGGCCAATAACCCCTGAAGTATCCACTGCCACAGAAGTAAAAATAAATCTATCAGCAAGAGAAGAATATTTAGCTATTAGTTTAAATTGAGAATAGACAGTGCTATCCAATCCTGCGAGGAAACCTTTTTTTTCAAATATGGACTAACATAACGAGATAGGTCTCAGTAATAATTCCTAGGTTGTCATGACAATTTAAATCATAAACGAAGAAAGTCATTGACAAAATCCAGAGACGGATAAGCCACATGATATGTCCTGATCTGGTATCTCGTCTACAGTCACTTTCTCACAGACGTGACGTGTTTCCCCTCTCTTTTTTCTACAAATATCTTCATGGCAAATGCTCTGATGAGCTATTTTCACTGGTGTCCCCAATACATGAATTTAAGCGTGCTACTAGTTTGGTATACCGGTCTTACTTTTTCACTGTAAAAACAGTTAAATGTAGCCGCCTCTTCTACGCTAACAGCTTCTTCTTTCGCACTTCCCGACAATAGAACTCTCCTCCTCTTACTTGCTTCAGTGATAGCTATAATCTTCAAATATTCAAATGTAATGTCAATCGACATTTACTGATGCTTTGATCCTGATTACCTCATTTTCTATATCCTTTCTTTAATATTTACACTCTACTTTAATATTTACACTTGGTTTAACTCTTTATAAGTCTTTGAATGTTAGTGGAACTGTGGCCTTGCTTCGAGTGAAATGCTTTTAAAAACAACTAAAAAATCAATGTGATTAGATGTGAAAAGTTATCTATTTAGTACTGTGCAAATAAACCCTGATTTTATTAAGTAAAACAAAGGTATATATAAAAATGATAGTTTATTATGAAAGAAATTAAAAAATGAAACTCTTTTGGATTCTGTACTTACAACGAACAATTTCAAAGGACGAATACCATTCCATATAAGGGGAAGATGTAAACTTATAAGATACTAAACTATACCTAAAAAATTTACAGAAACTGGATAAAAAGGAAGACATTCAAAGCAACTGGAGAAACATTTTGAATATGGGAAAATTTTATATTCCTTTTTATTAATGTGTTTGGAGTATGTTGTGGTAGGATCCACCTAATTTGCATAGTAGAGTATCGACTATATAAATATGGTTGGTACCGGGAAGACAGGAGTGGGGGGGCGAATCAAGAGATTCAACTAGAGACTCAGCCCGACTGCGACTTAGTCAAGACATTCTCCAGGAACGGTCTTCCCAGGAATATACAAAAGACTATATGTAAATATTGTGTACACTTTCTTGTTTCAATAAATTTTTTCTAGGTACATTTTGTGTTGCATTATTATTCCATGCATTCGTCAAGTTTCAACAGAGTATCCCGATATGACTTTCAAATGTTTTAGAAAGACAAAGAAATAAAACTATACAAGCAAAACTACTTGAGGCGAGGTTAGAGAAGAGAATTGAATCCTTTATATAACTGTTATATTTTTATTAAAATAATCACGATCGATAAACATTTAAAAAGCGAGAGAAAAGAAAACGATAAAAACGAAGAAAAATAGACATGCAAAAGGATAAAAGGTAAATAATCGTTAGCGGTTAGTTTTTTTTTTTTTTACTTTTGTTTTTTACTTTTGTTTTTTTTATATATATTTGTGATTAATCTCAGCCAAAAATTAGATCGATAAAGCTAGTAATTAAAATATAATTATTGAAAAATATTTCATCTATTATAAAAGTTCCAACAAGCAATTAGATAATTGTTTCAAGAGTTAAGGTGATTCGGTACAGATACCGAATATCACTAATGTAAAAAATAGCGTCTATAAAAAGGTAATATTTTAATAAATAAATATATATATATATATATATATATATATATATATATATATATATATATATATATATATATATATATATATATATATATATATATATATCACAATAATTCCCAGTGTGAGACATTAAGCGTAGCAACTGCATAAGTATTGAAGTCTCTCCAGAGCTCCAGGTAATCCAACCGACATAATATATATATATATATATATATATATATATATATATATATATATATATATATATATATATATATATATATATATATATATATATGGGAAATATGCTACTGGGGGACGCGAAAGTGACATTAAACGGCATTTGTAAGACGTTGATATAACGAAGATTTGTGCAGTTTCATCTGATTGTATAGATTATAAAATACGAATGTGTGTCGAGAAATTCCGCAGTCACTTAAACTCTTGCTTCGGTTATCAGGGGAAAATGATTATTTTATTAAAGTAATTTGCCTTGGCCACATCTGGTTCAGCTTTTCATTCACTATTAAAAGTTGGAATTAATAAGAAAATTATTTTTCGATAACATCCACATACACAAGCACACAAACATATACATATGAATATATTTGTTTTCAAAATGTTTCTATCAATATCTTCGAATTTTGTGCTTTCTTTACATTGTGAAAAACCTCGAAATATTGTTGGAATGTTTGAAAGCGTTTTTGCTCTAGAAATATTCCTCGATTAAAACCGAATTGGAGATACTTACAAAATGTCAACGTTCACTCAGAACGAGAAATAAAAACACCCAAGTGTAACCCACTGCCGTTGCTAACCCTTTATACTTAAAGGGTCTAGAAACGCACATATCTTTTTCAACACACAGCCCACAATTCGCCTACTCCGATCTTTGTTGAATAGGACGGAATTTCCAATTTACGAGTCCTCGCATTTCGTCTTCCAAATTTGAGGCACGCAAAACAGATTATTTTCTTCAAAAATACGACTCAAACATTATGGAATTTACCACAATTTTCAACAATAAACAACATTGTTTATCCTCAGCTCAACTGATAGAATGTGAAGTCATCACAAATGCGACTCTGCCTTTTTGCTCAAAGATGATAACACGAAAGAACTAAGACATCTGCAAGTACGATTTAATAATACACTGAGATAGTTGCGTCTCCGTGAACAATGGAGAATAATACCAGAAAGCATAAAGTTATAGGAAAACAGGTATTCGTCACGCGGTTGTAATTTCAACAACATCAACTTTAAAAATCGACACTTCTCCTATTAAAGACTCGTGCGCCAGCATCATTAACGCACAGCAAAGAATGAGGCCTTCCAGACAAAACCAATTCTAGGTGGAACACTACAAAATAAAATTTTAATACCAAACGCTGAAAACTCTATAGAAATGTTTTCAGGGTCGTTCTACGACTCTGGCCCAATAGATAATTGTACAGCACCTTGTTGACACAGTTCTTCAGACAAGTATATTTTCGACGACATTTTCATACACACATCGCAACCACACTGTTCGACAATTTTTATTTTCCTCCTATGGGTGAGAGCACATAGGCTAACACTCAAAATGAGAGAGATTACTGATCAATAATTTAAATAGTGTTTCAAGCATGACAGACGTGAAATAGAAAGTTTGTTTCATTTTGATCATATTATGTAAGAAATACATTGTCTAATTATCAGCAAAAAAACAGGTAAAATTAACATTGTTGAAAATAACTCTTTGCTTTTCGCCAAAGAACCTCAAATAGTATAATCGAAAGCTGAATTATTAATATCGCTTCAACATGATGGTGTGCGACTTATGTGCATATATGCATGTTAACGAAGGAAAAAAGTATTCACTGGCAAAAATGAAATATAATTCAGATTCATACAGCAATAAAGAACGACAAACCGAATATTGATTTTAATTTTAATGTCTTGACATCCCAATGCTTATTAGTGTATAAGATGTCTACGACGTGGATAAAAGTTTTAATTTAAAAAACCCTAACATTGCACAAAATAGAAAAAAATCTGTTAAGATGCGATTATATGGATTCAAATGTTTTTGAAATTGTTTACCTTTAATATGGTTCCCGCGCAGACGTTTGTTAGAATCGTTGTGATTGAGTATAACAAATGCGCTGAAGTGTTTAGTCAACAAATAATATATATATATATATATATATATATATATATATATATATATATATATATATATATATATATATATATATATATATATATATATATATGTATATATATATATAAACCAATGCTTGGAGGTACAAAATCTATATACTATTTTAAAAATAAGGAATTTATTGATGGTAATAGTCAGTAAGGCCCTTGCATCCAACATCCCATCAGGAGAAAATCGTTGGAAAAATTGATAAATTAAACGAAAAAAACAGCAACTAAAATGAAGAGCCAAAAAAGAGAGAAAAACACGTTAAAATCAATAACGTAAAAATATATATACTTATAACTAGGGGAGGGGAAATAATTAGCGAGAGTCAGTTAAAATAAAATATACCCCAACAAATTAAGGGACTTCACAAAATCCTTCTGCCTGCAAAGAGAAGGTTTCCGTAATACTATACTGATTGATTCCAAAATATACATACATACATACATACATACAAATACATACATATATATATATATATATATATATATATATATATATATATATATATATATATCTTTTACACAATAGGAATTAGGATTATTGCATCATAATTTTTATTGGCCTGACGATTGCATCTAGCATGATCATTATATTATGTTCACTTTTATATTTACACACGCTCTATCTGTGATATTTATCCCATAAATATAGCACACTTTAAGACTATATTTCTTCATATATATATATATTTACATTGATATATATATATATTTACATTTATATATACATATATATATATATATATATATATATATACACATTTATATATATATATATTTACATAGATATATATTTACATTGATATATATATATGTATATTTAAATTTATATATATATGTAAATATATATGTATTTACATTTATATATATATATATATATTTACATTTATATATATACATTTACATTTTATATATATATATATATATATATATATATATATATATATACATTTAACAAAAAGTTTTTTTGAGTTTTACATTTCAAAGACACTTTTTCACGCAACGAGATTTTTAAAATAGGCGTTTATTTACTTTACACGCTCCTGACTATCACGTTTCTTTTTGTGTTTTAGAAAAGAATGTCTCTGCGTTCTGACTGATCAAAATGATTTAATTCCTGTTTTGTTTAGGATATTTTCATTTATGTCTTTCTATATTTAGCCTCATTTCCGGAGAGTACTGATGGCATTTAAATATAAATTGCCTATCTTTGAGAACATTTGCCTATCGCGAACTAATATCAAAAACCTGGTTTTATGCACCATCTTTTTTAAATTTCATCAGTTTTCGTTGGAATTGTGTTATATTAAGTTTGTATCTCTTTTTGTTTTAACATGTTAACATTTCTTTTTTTTTTGAAGCCGTGGTGATGATAATGTAAGTTTCCAGTTGGTGAATGTTATTTGTCTATTTTTTTATAATCATGGTATGTATCTATTTATTAGTCTTGTTTTTTTTTTTCATCTAGTGTGATCACTTTTTCATTGCTTCATGTATATGAGACTAAAAGTGGTTTTACATTAATTTATTATTATTATATGTTTTTTTATCTTTCGATGTTAGATAAATTTCCTTGCTAATGTTAATGTCAATGTTTCTTTATAAGTTTGCATTTGTCATTGATTAACCAAAGAAACATTCCCGCTGTCGATTGACATTTATAAAATCTTTAATTGAAAACAATCTTTCAGTAAAATATGTTTCTAAAATCCACCGCTTGTCCATTCTTAAGGGGAATTTCGTCTCTAAACATTTACTGGAAACAATGTGGAACGTCAAAATCTGATGTCTTTTTCTGTTCGAGTTACATGTTAAACACATTTTAGTTGTCGCTAATGTTAAAAGTCCTCAGTTAATTTGTATTTTGTTATTTGGTATCGTTCTTTGTGATGCTGTAGGGCCAGTTCAGAAAATTCAAAAAATTATGGTCTTCCTCAGGATTCTCTCTTAGAGAAATTTTAAACTTTGATCTGAAAATTCGGCAGAGAGAGTTCGGCGCCATGCACAGAATCTATGCGAAGGTCTCTATCAGACGAGTCGAATTAAGTACACGACTATTTTTCAGGTTTATGTGTGATTTTCTATCGATTTGTGTTTTGGGGCGAAAGAAGATCTAGCCCGGTATATTCTTTGACTGACGTATTTAAAAATCATTAATTTTGCGAATAAACATGAAAGCGACTGTCGCAGGCTGGTGTTGATGTCATTATACACATTGTAGGCATCTATACAATTGTCATCTGTTACATTTTCCATTATGTTACATGTGTTTCTTGTTTAAATTCTATCTCTCTCTCTCTCTCTCTCTCTCTCTCTCTATATATATATATATATATATATATATATATATATATATATATATATATATATATATATATATGAAGTAATATACTCTGAAGGTGAGCTATATTTATGGGATAAAGTGCTCAATATCAGTGATAGAACGTGTGAAAATATAAAAGTGATCAATGAAGTCAATACTTAGATGCGACAGGCTGTTTCATGCTTGACGCAATCGTCAGGCCACGAGTGTTGTTTTTTTTCTCGACTATTTATATATACGGGACAGTGGTGCATTGTGGGTAGTCTATTTTGGCGGTTGACTTCAATGTTTACTTTTATATATAAATATATATATATATATATATATATATATATATATATATATATATATATATATATATATATATATATATATAATTGTCAAAGTATTGAAAAATGTAGTCCTCAAAACTTTTACATATACAGAGTTATGACAATTGGGTCCATTATAGAGAAAGTGATAAAGAATTTCCTGCCCCACCCAACGTTCTATAAAATCAACTCCTCAGAATTCAGTCTTACTTTTGTCATGATATCGAGTATATTTATGAGTTATATATAATCAGAAAACCCGAGGGAATACGTCTAAGTCTCTAGTACAAAATGGTATACCTGCTAAGTTGACCTCATATAAGCATACGGTCACATCAATAAAGACTATTTTCATCGTTTAGAAACAGAGGATCCGCCTCCAATGAATATATAAATCTGATAGCTGAACAATATTGGCCCAAAATATCTAAAGAGCAACCGAATAGCAAATCATTTCAAACCTCATCAGGAATGGTTATTGAATATTCAAGAGTAGATGGTTATTGATCATTTCAACGTAGCCAGTAATTGATCATTTAAGAATAGATGTTTACTGATCATTTAAGAATGGATGGTTATTGATCATTGAAGTCTTCCCTAACAAACTCCAAATGCACCTCTGGATAGTAAACAGTATTCCTGCGTTCCCTCGCTCTGAGGCTGATATACCGACGATGAAGGAGGCGATGCCGATGACATAGGTATATAATATTAACATTACAATTATCAAGTGCACCAAGAAATAAGACTCAAGTTAAACCTTTTCAAGACATAAACTATAATCAGTAATAGGTATGAAAGCAGTTAGATCATATACAGTATACACATCATAAAATGCTATATAAAGATGTAGTCACTTCTAAACACATTAAAAACAGTGGTGTATGTCACAGTTATAACAAGTACGTTGAAACTGTTAGATGTAGACGTCTCTTCTACTCCAATAGCTTCATGTCTCGCACATCTCGCCTATGGAACTCCCTTCCCTATTACTGTTTCCCTGACAAATACAATCTCCAACGGTTTAAGTTTAGCGTCAATCGTCATCTCCAGTTGCCTTGATCTATCCACTTCCCTTCTCCACATCCTTTCATCTTTCATTCCTATCTGCTCTTGCTCCAAATCTTCTGTAACCCCCTTGCCTTGATCGACCCTCCGTCCTTCTCTTTCTCCACATCCTCTCCTTTACCACTCCCATCTGCTCTTCCTCCAACCCTTCTCTAACTCCATGCGTGATAGTGGCCACCAGCCTTGCTTGGGGTGATACGCTTAAAAAAAAAAACACGAAATGGTGAAATATAACTTAGAATAGGCTATTGCAGATTAGTTTCGCCTAGCACCGCAATTTAATACAACCCATTAACGTAAAAACGAGAATCATATACATGCATAGCCTCCTCAGATGTAAACACTCTTATTGATGCCGGTCATTTTACCAAACTCGTTCAGAAATATCTAAACTGTGTTGTATAATTCAGTTTTCAATAGTTAAAAATGTTTTTTTGTGAAATAAGATTTTAAATTTTGCTATTAATTTTATATAAAAAATTAATTAGATAATTTCACTTTAAATAATTACATTTTGATTAGAATTGATATTAATTCTGTTAAGCGAAATTGGATCGAAAGTTCACTAATTTCGGAATCGTCACCGGAAAATTAAAGTACGATCTCATAAAATATATATCTACTTGTATCATAAAATTACTACTAAAATATAATGTAAAATAACGTCTTCAATCGAATGGAGCAAATGATTCTTCGATTCTCGTGGACAGGTGATGCAAATTCTCAAAGAAACGTATCAAATAAGGGTAACTACATAATTAAATGACTTGGAACAGTAGCAACGACTAATGCGGATATCACATGAAATTCGATGAGAAAATAATGGCATTCCATGACTTCGAACAAAAGTTTAGGAAAGAAACCCCCTTAACATTAGAAAGAGTGAGAACATTCATTGGATTTCTGATGCGTATTTTCCCGAAAAATTATTTTAAGAAAAATATTTTAAACATTTTAATAGAAAGTATCAATGGCTGCTTGGCCAATGACTTCCGCTTTGTTCCTTATAAGGAAACGGCTAACACAACCATTACCACTGACTTCTTAACAAGACGCTATGCCGAAGCGATAACTCAAAACAGGTGTCACTGGATACGAATCTATTAGAATTAGTAATAATGATCGTATATACTGATTTCCGTGTTTCGTGACAGAAACCATAGATTAAGAAAGAAGTATTTCCTTTTTTTGTCGTTGACAATTCATCTTCATCAAAGTATTATACTAAGCAAATATCTCTCATTTATTACAACTCTTATTGGTCGTATTAGCAGGAAATTATTTTGGTGTGCGTTAAAATTCATCAGCGCTGCAGACTTATCTAAAATGAAATCAGAACGGCATACATTTTCCGTGCGAACGAAACCGTAAAATACTTCTAAAAACTAAATAACCAAATCAAATTAGATTTTGAAAAAGGCAAGATCGCCGACTGATGTATTATAAAAGACTTAAACTGGCGCCTGGTTATCGAGACGGAAGCTGTTAGGACCGGTGAGGTGATTGGCCGACCGGTTTGCGTTGTAAAGTCTGTCGTTTGGGCGGCAGACACCAGCTGTGAATGAATCTATGAATGAATAGATAGACACACGATTGAATCTAATACTGAATTCTAGATATGAACAAGCGGGAAGTGCCCGGTTGAAGTTCTTTTAACAGAAATATGCGGGGGCGCAGAAATGTTTTCGAATCGTCCAAGAAACCATTCCAAATATATCTAATGTTTGACCAGATTTTGGAAAGTACGTCTGAAAGAATCTTTTCAACATAATTTCATCTTTTAAAGAGATTCAAAGATTTAAAACAATGTTAATTAATAAGTAACACTACTGTGTTAAACTGATTCAAATAACTTATAGAATATGAAACAAACAATATCATTTTATTTTTCGTTTTCTTTTAAAATAATTCTATCAGTTGTTAGCGGCAACAGTCAGTTATTATGATTGTTAATTAATAGTTTTACTGATTCCCATTGCATCCAAATGTCTAGTTTCAAGCTGAGGGAATATTGATCCCTCAGCTAGATGCAGCTACATTGTGTAACTAAATCATGCCACCAAAAGCAATATGTTAATAAATTACATTATAAAAGATTTTCACCATAGAGCTATGTATATGAGGATGGCTGCCACCTTGATTTCGAGTATACCCATCACAAGATGTCATTGGAAATAATAGTTGACCTTTAAACGTATGTGGACCTTTAAAGAGGACAATAAAATATATATCACACAAATTGGTAGACATGAGTAACGTACATTTTGTTGTTACTAGGTCTAATTGTGTGACTGTTTGCATGTCTTTTCAGCCCACCAACAGACTGTGTGTCTTGTCGACCCAATAACCGAATTTGCATGTCTTTTCACCCCATCAAACGACCTTGGGTTTATTTTTAACCCACCTACTAACTTGTCATGTCTTTTCAGTTTACCAACTGTCTGCATGTCTTTTCAGCCCATCAACTGAATTTGCAAGTTTTTTTCAACCCAGCAAACGACCGTGCATGTCTTTTTAACCCACCAACTGACTTGGCATGTCTTTTCAGCCCACCAACAGAATTTGCATGTTTTTGGGCCCACCAACCGACCTTGAGTTTATTTTTAAGCCACCAACTGACTTGGCATGTTTTTCAACTCACCAACAGACTGCATGTCGTTTCAGCCCATCAACTGTATTTGCATGGTATTTAAACCCAGTAAAATACCTAGCATATCTTTAACCCACCAACTGACTTGGCATGTTTTTCAGCTCACCAACCGACTGCATGTCGTTTCAGCCCACCAACTGTATTTGCATGATATTTAAACCCAGTAAAACCCCTTGTATGTCTTTTAACCCACCAACTGACTTGGGATGTCTTTTCAGTCCACCTACAGACTGCATGTCTGTCCCGTCCATCAACTGAACTTGCATATCATTTCAACCCACGAGCCTACCTTGCATGACGTTTCAACCTACTAGCTGATATGACATGTCTTTTCAGCCCTTGTGTTTTCAACTCACTGATGACTTGCAAACTTTTTTCGCATGAAATCTCAGTACTTAATTTAATTATGTAGTAATTTGGTTCTCTCATATAATGATTTCACCTATGAATAATTTATCCAGTTTTACTCAAGTAAACCCTGCCAAAACATCACAAGTGAGGTCATGCGTGTCAACTATATGGTCTAAAAGTTCTGCATTAAAACATTTTCAGACTTTTCTTTTCAGCTTTCCCATCGACATCCGGGAAGTCACAAAACTTTCCGCCATGAATATTCTTCTGCTAGGTACGACGATCACCTGCATGGATCTCCCAGACATAAGCATTGACCTTTTCAACATTTAGTTGATCTTTCAAGACATCCTTATTATATTACCTCGGGGGATAGGCTGGTTGCTTTCCGTTTGCAACCTCCCCATAGGATTTTTCTTTTGGAATCTGGTAGTAATTCATGTGTTTAACATGACCAATCTATCGAAACATCACTTTCAGTACTCTTGTTCCAATGTTGTCATACTGTCATATTCTCAAGCACCTCTACAATATTTATATGAATTCCTCAGTTGATTCCAAATATTCAATGCAGGCTTTCTTGATGAAGGCGCTCAAGCAGTTTTAGGCGTTAAGACACAAACATGACACACGTTTAAAATCACTGACAGATGGTATGTGCTCCAACCAGACACAGTTGCCCAAAATAATGATGTAACTATTCTCTCGGACAGGCCAATTTAAACTGACATGAAAAGATGTCCACAGACTGACATTATCATAAAAGACAAGAAATTCAGGAAGTGTTTGCTTATTGACATACCAGTACCACCTCCATGAAAAATATAGAGAGATATACAAGGACCTGGAAATCGAGATTAACAGGATGTGGGGAATGAAGACTCTGAGTGGAACAATAGTAATCTGACCTCAGGCCTCATGCCTCATGTGAAAAGGAATAGACAATTGTACTAAGAGTGTCCCAGGTAAAATCTGCATAAACGTTGCCCAGAATATTGCCCTAATATGAATATCCCATATACTAAGGGAAGTGCTATCATTTAAAAGACAATTCTCATGCAGGGCCTAAGGACAATAGTTTGGATCCGGCTCTACAGGATACAAATCAGGAAACATAGCATGCACAATTAATAATAATAATAATAATAATAATAATAATAATAATAATAATAATAATAATAATAATACAGAAATAAAAGGAAATAATTATAATAATAACAACAACAATAATAATAATAATCTATAGAGTGAATGACACGAGCATACCAAATGAGAAAATCATCTCTGCGACGTGTTTTGTAAAACTAAGCGAATACAATGACATGGAGATGAAAATAGAAAAAAAATCTATCATTTCCAATATAAAATTCTTCTTTGTGTTGTTGAATGTTTGGGTCTGATAAAAAAGGAACCCAAGAACAAATGAACAGAATACCCGTTCATTAACTCATCAGGAAAGCCCGAAAACGTTTCTGCGAAAAGCTTTGGCCATTTAATGTTTTATTTAATAGCTCTTCGATTGCTGTCCAGACATTGGATCATAAAATAAATGCAAGTGAATATGTTTCTTTTAATAATAATAATAATTAAATAAATAAAATGTCTTCTTAACCTACTCAAGATACAACGAATTTTATTCTAATTTTAAAAAATCATATTGTTTTATAAACACATCAATTTATGGTATAAAACCATTTTTCTATTGTTTTTCCTATTTGTGAAATCCAGTGATTTTTTTTTTGCAATTTACAGCCTTTTGAATGTTTCGTATTTTCGTCTACTCTAACTATATGCTAAGAATTTTTTATATTTATTTAATTCTAGTTTTCTACATGTACAGGGATTTTTATGTAATAGCTATTACAATTGTATTATCGAGTAAAAATAAAAAATGAAATGATATAATATTATTTATTATTTACTTTTAAAGCTGTCTTATATGACAAAGGACGCAAAGATATATTTTTATATTATGTAACCTACATAGGGAAGATGATATCAAGTTTGATTAAAGGTCATTTTTTTGCAAATTATTTCGGGGCAGTAATCACGGAAGAGATATTCGTTCATGTATCCACACACCTACACTTTCATACGTTCAACAACCCAAGGAAGATTGAGACAAGACCATTTATGAGGATATCTTGCAATAAGACAGACCTCAGGGATGTAGAACTCTACCAATTCTAAATGCATCAGAATTAATTAAACAATTAGAATGTCCAAAGTGGATGCTGTTTCATTTTTGTTTTACTTTAAGAAAAAGAAAATATATATCTTTACATTATTTAGGCTGTTGAACGCTCCAGCTTTATTCAACTGATTGAAATTTAGAATCGACCTCATTATTTGGTCCATCTGGGTAGATAGTTCTAGTTCCACGTGCCATGCTTCTTCCGGATGTCACAGTTATTTCCTAATTTTTCAAGTTTTTGTTAACCACTCTCCAAGTTTTCAAGTTTTTGGTTCATCAATGCCGTGGTTTGGTATTGAACTCACAACTCTTTGGGTCTAGTCATTGGATATAACCAAAGAGTTTATCCACTGGGTCATTTTTCCGTGAAGTTGGTTGATATTCATCTGTGCATGAATTTCTAGGACTTGTAAATCTAATGTCTCAGAGGCCTTTTTTATCAGTGCTTATTATTGCATTTTTTTATCATAGTTTATATTGCAATATTTATTGTTCATGCTTTTCTCTAACACTCCTCATTACTGGTTCCCATATTGCATATATATATATATATATATATATATATATATATATATATATATATATATATATATATATATATATATATATACGTATTCATGCAGGGGGTTTCGGCAAAATTAGCTGTTTTCTTTGAATTATATATATAAGAATATTTCTTTTGAATTATGTAGACCAACGGATATTTGCTATGCTAGAATGATAACGGTAATTGTTTACATAACAACGTAATATACGAAGCCACGATAAAATCACCAGATAATGAATAAAAAATATACAGAGGAGTAACTGAAGAACCCTGGAAACAAAGAAATTATGCACACAAAACATCTTTCAAAAATAGTAAATATGCAAACAGCACAATGCATTCTAAGTATATCTGGGAAATTAAAAACAAAACGCACACCACACCTAAAATATCTTGGAAAATAAGGAAAAAATCATCAGCCTACAACAACCAATCAAAAACTTGCAAACTTTGCTTGGAGGAAAAAATAGCTATCATTACCTTCCCAGACCAAAATAAATTATTAAATAAAAGATCCGAGCTCATCTCAAAATGCAGACATGAAAACAAATTTGTGCTACGTTACTTAAAAATCGATAACGGAAAAAATAAATAAATTCATAAATAAACAAAATGACCACAAAATAAGCAAAATAAATTAATCTAAATAAATTACCAAATCACACCTATTAGAATAGACGAAATAAAATAAAAAATAAGGAACAAAATCAATAAATAAAATAATAAACAAATTAGCAAACTATTATGACCAAATATTAGTTAATAAAAATCAAACCAAAAATCGGAAGAAAAAAATAGCAGCAACTGTTATATAATGATAAAAAAAATTAAAAACATGAATAAAAAAATATATACACTACGTTACTTAAAAATTGAAAACCAAAAAGAGAAACTATGCAGTGTTACAAATAAATAATAACAAGTAAAATAAATTGATCTAAATACATCCAAATATATAAATAAACTAACAACCGATACTGATAAACTAGCCGTTAGAAAAAACAAATAAAGACAATCAATCCAAATAAATCATGAAGTAATAAACAAATTAAAAACTGTTCCTGCCAAAATAATATTTAGAACACACTACAACAATCAACCCCAAAATTGAACAAATAGCTTTAATTATCTTCCCAAACAAAAACAAAACAATTAAATAGGCTATATGAACAAATTTTTACTACGGTAATAAAAACATCGATCAAAAAAAAAAAATAAAATAAATATGTAAGATAAGAAATAAAAATAAAATAAAAAATAAAAGTAAATAAGAACAAGCAAAATAATTTAACCCAAATAAATAAATAAACAAATAAACGACTTCAGGTAAAATAACCGCCAAAATAGACTGCCCACAATGCACCACTGACTCGTATATATAAATAGCCGAGAAAAATAACAGCACTCGTGGCCTGCATCTAGCATGAAACAGACGGTCGCCTCTAAGTGTTGACTTCTTTGATCACTTATATATATATATATATATATATATATATATATATATATATATATATATATATATATATATATATATATATATATATATAAATGTACGCGCTCCCGCGCGCGTGTGTGTTTGTTGCAGTGAACGTTATGTAAGATAAGATTTTATAGAGATGGCGATAGCCACTTGATTTTGACATGCACTTATGTGATCAATGGTAGTAAATATTAAACAACGCATTCAAAACTTTCTGTCGCCGTTTTCCCTCGTGTTTCTTATTGATTGAGTTGAACTTTGGTGATTCAATCGAACGCTAAACAACTGGAGCGCAAATTCAAATTTATAATCACTAAGATTATTTCAAAAGCGCTATCACGTGGAAAAAAAAATTATTTATTATTTTTAAGAATTCTTCTTTTCTTTTCTATCCTGAACATCAATAAAAAATTTTGTGAGACATTATTTCAGAGCAATCAAAATGTTTTTTGTTTTTTTTGTCTTTGATGCAAGAATGAGAAATAATTTGTATAATTTAACGTACAGAAAACTGTCCCGGTTTTTTATGTCCTGTATTTAAAACGTAAAAAAGGAAATCTGACGATTTATTTATTTAACTGCAAGTATTCTATGAGAAAGTTTGCCCGCTTATCTTGAAGCAAATAATGATATATTTGTATCTGTTAATATTTCTGAGATGACGTATTATGTACACTATTATATTATTCGGATTATTGGCCTCATCTTTTTTGCCATATTTATCACAGCGTTCCGCCTGCTGTACGCTCCGGCCTTAATCAGGTGGTTGGAATGTTGAACTGAACCCTTTATTGCGCTTGTTAAAACATTTGCAATTATAACAACAAAAATTGCAATATGAGCACTGGTAAGGATGGTTGTTAAGGGCATTAAGTTTATAAATCCAGAAATTCATATACAGATGTACTTAAGGACACATAGCACAGTGGATAAATTCGTTGGTTAGATCCAGTGAAGGGCCCAAAGATTGGTGAGTTTAATACCTGGTTAACGCATGGAGAACTTGGAGAAGTGAATTAACATGACATAACTGATAGCTGACATCCATTATGGCGCGTTGAACTAGAACAATCTACCCCAGTAAGCGAAATAAAGGGTTCAGTTCGACATTCTAACCACCTGAAGAAGGCCGGAGCGTACAACGGCCGAAACGTTGTGATAAATATGGCAACAAAGATGAGGAAAATAGTCCAAATAATATAAATAATGAAATATTTCGATGCTATTCCATCCTGAAATTAGTCATCTCTCAAATTAGAATAAATCATTGTAGAAAACGGTAAGGATCACTCAGAATATGTTAGGAGCGATACAAAGAATACAAATGAGGAGTAAATGTTTTGAATCCAATGCGAAATGGAAGTGTAATTTAATTATCAAAGCAAAGCAGTATTTTCTTTCGTTCAGTGATGCTACTCCCATATTTTACACGTACATGGAGATGTATACGGTTTTACATGATGTTTACATTTGTTTCTTATTCACGTATATATGGACGTAACATATAAGTTGATAGAGTAAACAGATAATTTATGGTATGTTGAAATGCTTTCAGTTGAAGATATAGAACTGTAGGAAACTTATATAATATCTCTGTTATGGTCCACGTTCCTTGTACCACGGTGATGGTCTAAGGTAGAACCAATGAAGAATAACTCGGACACAGGTATGGAATAACTCAGATATATTACAAACATAATATGTACAAAAGAAGTAGAAGTGTTAGTAATAACAATCAAGTTTAGTTAGAGAGAACGATGTTGTCTCGACCACTATCACTATTCCAATGTCTTACAGTAATCGTCTGACGCGACTCTGACTGAGTGACTGACACTCACTCTGACTGACTCTGTGTCGATATTTAACAACCCTCCCACGTGGGTCGCATGTGGCACAAGGCCGGCTTAATGTGGGTTCTCAGAGCCCGTAGGCTCGGCCAAAAATATGCCCATTAGAACCCGTATAAACAGGTTCAGGGACTGTCTACCTCCCCGGACGAAACTTTGCCCTGTAGCAAAGCCTCGTCCGGGTTCCTCTCTGCCAAAGCAGAGAGTTCGACAGCAAAGAACAGTCTGAATGGCTGTTCCGACACTGACTCTGTGTCTGACTCTACTGCTGCTTCCTCTTGAGGCGTAGTATTTATGAGGTACGGAACAGTCTATTAATATTATGGGTAATTTCCCATAACAGTCTCACACATTCTCATTGCGTTAGTAGTAAAAAATCATTTTATTCTATTTTGTTTCTGTTTGAATGTATTTCAATATTTCACTTTATAATATTTTACTAAAGGTTCTCTCGCCCGTGTCACTCGAACATCCCAGTATATTTTGCATATTATAGTTTTAGTATATTCATTTCTTCTTCTTCTTATTGTCTGTATCGTATTCCTACAGGGTGTAGCAGATCCTGTTTCTCCACGATTTGCTCTCCTTTGTTACTCTAAGTAAACGTCATATTTTTGCTATCCATGTTAATCCCTAATCTGACAACCATTCACATGGGCTCGTTATCGAGGTTATGCAATACTTTTTCTCGTCGTCCCTCTTGACATGAATATGCCTTGTCAGTATTTGATTTTCTAAACATGCCTTCCTAATTAGATATGTCAACTGTCTCTTCCTGAATGCCAAGGATAAGCGTCCTTTTTGCTTCCATTTTATTTCATCTTTTATCGTTGATCACATGTAATGCCCATATTATTCGCAGTTTTCTTCTTTATTATCTGTTATCTCAAGTCACCTCGACTTCTGTGCGGTGATTGTTTCGCATTTTCAAACAGGAGGCGCTATATTACATAAAAATTCAGTATACTTTTCTTTGTTTCATAATACTTAGCTCAGCTTTTGGAAGTCCTCTTTCGCTATCCAAATGCGTCTTTGCTTGACTGTGCGTCATCTTCCGTCCTCTGATATTTAATTAGACACTGAAATCTCGCGAGAGTACAAACAATAAATAACAATATATCTGAAGGTAACTGAGGTGCTGATCACTGTTTATCCTGACCTTCACCATATTTCTCATTTTATATCCAGATAATTTTTGACTGTTTAAAATCTTTTGTTCGTTCTGCCCAGTCGTGTTATCTCTATTTCAGCTTTGTAGACGTGGCCATGATTACTGCTTTCACTTTTCTTGCTCAGCTATTCTTAATCACCCTCTCTTTACCTTTATTTTGTAATAACTTTATAAACATCTGCGACGCTATTAAAAATAACATTTGATATTGAAAATTGTAAATTTTAATCGGCACACTTTTGTATATTAAGACAGTGATAATAAATAAAGAATTTTATGTGTATAATACACATTTAATAAATTATTTTAAAGCAAATAATAGAAACAAATTTACTCGAGAAATTACTTATATTCCTTTTCATATTATGCCTTTAAAATCTTAGAAAATGTGTTATCATTAGCAGGAATTATTACACTATTTAAAAATCTTGAGTAATATATTCAAGACAGAAAGAAATGGCATTAGTAGATTTCAATTACTTCAACTCCTACATGTATTAAGCTATAAGCGTTAATCTATAAGCGTTAAACATCTCTTGCAAAATCACACATGTTGAGATGACTGGCTGATGTCGAATGACCACTAAAATATAAACATGTATTGAAATATATATAGTTAGAAATTTTCAGATGGAGAGATCATTCAATATGTTGAATAGTTAAATTAATACAGACAGGTAAGTGCAAAATAGGAAACAGAAGAAAAGTGGAAGAGAATGATTTGAATCCAGCCCGAGTGCTTCAATTAAACAGTCTTCCGTATTGATAATTCTTCGAATAAAATTCAAGAAATTGATTATATAGAGTGGAATGTCCAAAAAGTTCATATTACCAGAACACTATAAAAAAAGGTCTCATGAACTTAGTAAATACATCCCTGATCAAAGAGCATTTTTACATAGATATATGACGACTTTAGATATAGATATCGATAGTTCCTAGGGATTATCTGTTTCATGATTTAAGCGGCCAGTCTGTCTGGTCTGTTTCAAATGGTGCTTTGATATAATTTTGAAATTTATATTGTTAAAACTTTAATTATAATCTCTTAAAAATTATTATTATTATTGTTATAGTTATTATTATTATTATTATAATTATAATTATTATTATTTTTATTGTTTTTACTTCCTTTGATTTCTGGCGTGTACACAATTCTTTCCGGGTCCCGCCCAGAGACCTAAGATTAGAAATGGCATCATGCCATTTTCCACTGACAAGAAAAAAAAATATTACATAGATAAAGCCCTTCGTAAAGTTTGGGCTGTATTTGTGAGGATAATTGTTTGTATTTCTTTGAGGTATGGGCTTCCAGGAATCCCTTCAATTAGTCTACTGGAATCTTTTCCAACCAATCCTAAGGCTCCAACTAAAACAGGGATTGTTGATGTTCCCATGTACCACATTTTTGAGATTTCGATTTAATCATTATTATTATTATTATTTCCTTTGATATCTAGCGTTTACACAATTCTTTCCGGCTCCCACCCAGGGACCTAAGGTTAGAAATGGTATCATGACACTTTCCACTGACAAAAAAAATACATAGATAAAGCCCTTCGTAATGTGTGAGCGGTACTTGTCAGAACGTTTTTTTGTATCTATTTGATGCATGGACTTCCAGGAATCCCTTCAATTAGTCTACTGGAATCTTTTCCAACCAATCCTAAGGCTCCAATTACAACAGGGATTGTTGATGTTCCCATGTACCACATTTTTGAGATTTCTATTTCAAGGTCCTTGTATTTTGACAGCTTTTTAAATATCTTCAAAGTTACATTGCAATCTTCAGGGACTGCCATATTAATAAAGAGACATTTTTTGTTTCTGCTCAGTAATAACAATGTCTGGGCGGTGGGCTTTGATTGTTCTGTCAGTGTGTATTGTGTAGTCCGATAGAATTATAACAGGTCCTATCTCCGTAACTAGGGCTGGGTGCTGTTTATACCAGTTTCTTTCAGTTTCCTTCCCGTAGAAGTTGCAAATTTTCCGGGGCAGATAATGGCCCACTCTGTCATGCCAGGTTTTATATTCAGTGGGTGCCAATATTGTGCAACCTGATACAAGATGATTAATTGTTTCTGGATATTTATCACATAATCTGCATCTTGAGCTAACACAATATTTTAGTATGTCTGCTTGATAATACCTAGTTAACAAGCATTGATCTTGTGCAGCAAGGATAAAACCTTCAGTTTCAGCTTTTAACCCTGCACTACGTAGCCACTGATGGGAACGGGGTTTGTCTACGTCAGCTTGTTTGGTACGGGTAGAGTATTGGCCATGAAGCAGTTTACCTTGCCATTGTTTCTGTGCCTGGTTGGTTGCATCTGTCTTTGCTTTCTTTTTTAAGTATTTTGCAGCTTCAGCCGGTTTACCGTGCTGTACTTGTATTTCTGTGCCCATTTGAAACTCCATTTTGAATTTTTTTGCTTCCTTTATTACGGAGTAAAGACGCTTACTACTTTCATGTTCCTTGACGCATACCATCATCCAGTCTTCTTCTTCTATTTCTTCATCATCTTCTTATTATTATTATTATTATTAGTGCTATTATTATTATTATTATTATTATTATTATTATTTCTAAATGTAGGCAAGGTATCAAATAACCTAGGCTACTTACAACCTCGTTCCATATTTGTTGTGGATTCCGGGATGAATCCGATATCAATGAATAACAAACGCCAGGAATGGACAAGGAAAATAAATGTATTAACGTAATAATACAAACTTGTAATGCGGGTTAGTAGATCTTGGAATGCGGGTTAGTAGCACTAATATATATATACAGTCTTGGTATTGAAGTATCGAGGTATGACTCCTTACTGAGTCTACGTGTTCGCTAACTGTGACTCTTGTGCTACCCTCCTCTATTACAGACTGCCCGGGTATTCACTGTTAGTAGTATATGTATACCGCGGGTGAGTCCATTTGTGTAAAAATCTGGCACAAGGCCGAGTTTAACTTGGGTATTCCCGAGCCCGTATGCTCGACCGAAAAATACCCGTAGTACCCGTATAAATGGGATCGGGTTGGTCAACCTCCCTGAACGAGACTCTATCCTTCGGCGGAGCCTCGTCCGGGTTCCTCTCTGCCAGAGGCATAGAGTTCGAACGTCTGGCCTAGAAGGCGTCGCCGTCTCCTCTATTACAGACAGTATTTACTGCCTCTCCACGAGGGATAGATGTGGCACAAGGCCGGGTTTAAAGTGGGGTATTCCCGAGCCCGTATGCTAGGCCAAAAAATTCCCGTAGATCCCGTATAATCGAGATCGGGTTGGTCACCCTCTCCGAACGAGACTCTGCCTTTCGGCGGAGCCTCGTCCGGTTTCCTATCTGCTCAGAGGCAGAGTTTGACCGTCTGGCCGAGAAGGCGTCGCCGTCTCCTCTATTGCAGACTGTCCGGGTATTCACTGGTAGTAGTATATGTATACCTCGGGTGAGTCCAATAGTGTAAAAAGGGTAGACCCCCTTAACAATATTAATCATAACACAACTCAAATAAAACAAAAAAGACAAACAAGTAATGCAAATACTATTAAAATCTATTTAAAATACAAACGTTGCAAGCCACTCACTACTCTATCGGTATTTCCATGGAAAATATGCCGACGAGCTACATTTCTTTATTCCACCAACTCTAATCCTTATATTTAATAAATATTAGGCCATATGCAGTGAGACGAACCACCATAATATCCTTCGTATTCCATTAGTAAAGAGGAAGTCTCATTCCAATTTTTTTCCTACAAAACGCTAGTTTGCGGAATCGACTCCCATGAGGATGCTACGCAAACTACTGCATACTTAAACTCTTCAAGCTCATGGTTAATCATTATCTTTCTCAGATATCGTCATAAAATGTGCCTCTTACCCCTTACTCTTATTTCTCACACAACATTCTCCTTCCTTATACTAAGCCTTGAATGTCTTTTGAACCTTTTATAGGGAGAACAACAGTAAAAATAATGCATAGTTAAAGCATAAATAAATAAAGGCTTCCGATCTTAACTATTTAGAGTTGTTACTATATAAATGTTTGTCTTGATAAATTAATATGGGATACAGTAAATATACCATTCAGTACCACGGTTTGCTAGTCAGTTGTCTAAGCATAACCAGTTGGGCATCCTCCAGAGGCCTGGCGCATTTTTACTTTCTTCATGTGCATGAGACGTGGGGAAGCAATGATCAGGTGAAAAGTGCTTTGTTGTGGATGACTAGACAGTGAAGGCGAATTGGACGTCATATTTAGAGACATGAGAACGCCTTTAGTCTCAGCCCGTTTGGTCGAACAATGTGACCCCAACGTAAGGCAATAGTAACTTAATCTTACTTGCAGTTGTATGCACTGCTTCTGTCGAAACATTTCACCAATCTCACGCATTTCGCTGTGTTGAGCTTACCTGGTATACCCTTATCAAGCTGATGGAAATTAAATATATACTAGTATCGTATAATAACACCTGAGTGTCAATTTTTGACGTGTTACTCTCTTACATTATAATAATAATAATGAAATATTATTATTATTATTATTATTATTATTATTAATAATAATAATAATAATAATAATATTAATAATAATAACAATAATAATGACAGTCATTGCACATTGTAATGTACCGTTGAAAATATTCAAAAAACTATCAAAATAATTACAAAAGAAATGACGCACACGATGACATCAATAATTCCAGTTGAATTTCGAGCCCTTGGATTGATTGGAAAAGGTTCCGATAGACAAATTGAAGGGATTCCTGGTAAGCCATGCCTTAAAGAAATAGAAAAAATGTACTCTCTAGTACAGCTCATACATTACCAACAGAAATGCAATATGTGTATGATCTTGGGGTGATTATTTTGTTTTTTTGGGTTTTTTTTTTCAAAAATGATCAGGGAAAAATAACAGAAGGCCATTTCACACCTTATGTCTCTGGTTGTGACCAGGAAGGAAGTGTGGATACAAAAGAAATCCAAGGAAGAAATAATAATAATAATAATAATAATAATAATAATAATAATTAATAATAATAATAATGATAATAATAATAATAATAATACCATTTTAAATTACAGTTTTCCTTTTCTTTGATTTGTTCTAAGTCTCTTTGACTTTATCTTTAATTCTTTCATTTAAATTCTTTTCTCTTTCCTCTCACTTGTAATTTTATTTTATTTTATTTTATTTTTATCTCATTGTCTGTTATCCTTTTGTTAATTTTCCTCTTTTTTTCTTTCTTTCTTACTTCCTTACCTATATTTAAGTTTTTCTTTTGTTCTACTCACACCTCCAGCGGAAACTTCCGTCCATTTTTCTTTCCTCCTCGGCATAATGCATCTCAGTCGATTCGTGTAAATATGCATATATATATACATACATACATACATACATACATACATATATATATATATATATATATATATATATATATATATATATATATATATATATATATATATATATATATATATATATATATATATATACATACATACATATATATGTATATATATATATATATATATATATATATATATATATATATATATATATATATATATATATATATGCATGTACATATTTGTGTATTCGCATGGATAAGGATCTTATTTACTGACTTTTTTTCATATAGCCTACCCAATAAAACTTGATAACTATCACACCCATAGGCGTAGGAAAGTTGAATATCTGTGGAAAGACACTTGTGCCGTCCTCAGAACATGTAAGGAATCGTAAATTTGATACCATTGTAAATTCCATTTTTTTCTTTTCTTTGATTTCATCCTAAGTCCCTTTGTCTTTATTTAAATTTAATCCATTCATTTTACCGCCTACACTTTATGAAGGGCTTTATTTATGTAAAATATGTTTGTGTGTTTGTTTGTTTTTAATTGGTCAGTAGAAAATGTCATGATGCCATTTCTAACCTTAAGTCTCTAGGCTGGAATTGAAGGAAATGTGTACACACCAGAAATCAAATGAAATAAAATAACAATAATAAAGTGAAAGAAATAGCAAATGCTTTACTAAAAGACAATATATTAAATGAAGAATATAAATAAAATATAAAGATGCTCTACAAGTTATGCTCATTATCCTCAAAGCTTCACCTTCACAATCATATCTTACCTTCATATCTCACATCTCATTTATAAACATCTAACAATCATGCCTATCAATGCTTGGTGTATTTTAACAAAAAGATATAAGGTAAATATTATAAGTAATCTAAAAGATTCACCCCTAAGAATAATTGAGAAAAACTTTTTTCTCTTGATATATGACATTTAAACAAATTATCAGGTCCATATAATTACCATTATACTATCATCAATATATGATCATTTCGCATCTTTTTTATGCTTTCTGTTTTATAATCCAGCATTTCTTATTTCACTTCTATTTTATGCTTCTCTCATATTTCCATAAACTATTTACTTTCCTTCTTCAAACTTCCCCTTTGATGTTTTTAATACATGCCCCATTCTCTTTACTCGTCCATCGCTTCCCTTTTTCATATTATGATTTCTCTAACTTTTCTTGCTTCCTTCATCTCACCCCCACCCTTTTAAGCTATTCTACTTTTCACACCTTTTTCATTCATCCAATGTTTACCGAATTGCCTCATATTTGTCTATTCTTCAACTATTCTTCACCGTCTTTTTTTTCTTTTCTTTTTTTTGTTGCTGTGCCCGACACTATTTTTGTATCTTCAGCCTCGATTATTTTTCTTGTCATCCTTCCATTCTGTTCTCTTCATTTTAATGTCAATCTCGGATGTCTTCTCCCTCTTTCTTCATAGTTTCTTTTACCTTCTTCCCTTTTCTGTCTTTCTCTTCACATCATCATCATCATCATGATCGTCGTCGTCGTCGTCGTCAATATCATCATCATCCTATATATTATTTCTCGTTCCGTGTACACTTTTACATTCTGACTGATATCTGTACTTCCTCATACCTTCTTTTCTTCCTGTTCAATTGTCTCGATGTAATCTTAAGTTTTTAGTTAACATTTTCTTTCCCTCGCAAATCTCGTCTGTGGTACTTTTTCCGGCTCCTTGTTTCCCGACAAAATTTGCTCTTTGAATATTTAAATGAATTATCAAGCTTTATCTACGGTCCTTAATAATAATTTTTCTTTTGCTTCTTCTCTCACACGTATCAACCCCCTGTGTCTTAGTGGCTTTATTCCCTTGCTTGCAGTTAAATGATTAAACACAAAATGTAACTGATTATCATATTATATGCTCGTAGTAAATCATGTTTTCTTTGTCACTTTGTTACCGAGGCATAATTTTTCTTTTACCATTGAAAATAATTACACATCTTTACATATTCCCTAATATCTCCTGCAATACCTCGGCTGAGATCTATTTAAATTCATATTTTGATAAAGCAATTTTTTTAATTATTTTACTTATTGTGAAAAGAATAAAATTCGGATAAAGTCAATGTTGGTTTTCGGAATATTTGCCTTCCTTTAATATAGTCAAAATATGATTGGGAATTGTTTATGTAGTTCGAATGTGATGGTGAACGGTTTCTGCCAAATCAAAAAACAATTTACAAAGAATTAAAAAGTAATATACACAATGAATCTACCCAGTAAAATACGAGCCCCAAACCATAACTCATCGCCTAGGGAACCTCATATTTGTTCCTTATTTTCATGAAGAACACAACGCCTTCAGTTCTAATGGTCATCCATTGTAAATCTATATCCAGCTCCAAATATTACGGTTATTCTATTAATATTTGTATAATTATTTGCTCATATTATAAATTTCTTATCTGATGTATATAAAAATATAGTTGTTTGCTGACTTTGAACAATTTAGCTAATGTTATTCAAATTTCATTTATTCCGGCCATGTTTGCATTTGCAAGAGAAGATTCTCAAATTACTTATTTTCTGAAAATCACTTATCTTTCTATTTACACTTGAATGTCTCTGAAATCTCTTTTTGTGACCATCGTAAAGAGCGTTTAATTCCTCGTCTCATCATGCCAATGTTATTAATTTCTTTCATTTTTTTTTCTGATGCATGTTAAATTTTTGCAATATCTGAAGTTATGTATCCATCACTCCAAATACTTTCAAAGTAACATTTGTTTTATTATCTTCTGTATTTCTAGAGTGAAGTGTTATATTTAGAACTAGCAGCCTGGCCCGGCGTTACACGTGCTTGATTCAAAAATCGTACGACACATACAGCAATCGCTATCGCGTGACTTAAATTATTTTTGCCCTTTCTTGCCTTTAAAGGAGTGCCCTTTGCCGTGCTAATGTTGCTACATACCTTACTTCTTATATATCTCACACTGCGAATTTTTTCTAAGCTCTATACTAAACATTAAATTTGTTATAAAAAACTAAACAAAACTAAAAAGAACTAAACAAAATGAACACAAAACGATCAGCTTTAAAAAATGACTCGTAACTGGAAAAACCAAATGAAAAAAGAATGTTAACAACAAATACTTTTTCACACCCAACCCACTTCTGCGGAATCAGAATCAACGTTGAGTTTAAACAAGCGAATGAGCCAATTTGAGTAAAGTGCCATGCAGATTTAAATTTTTCCCACTATTGACGAATGCAGCTATCGATTTTTTTTGCATGCTAGCATGCTAGTTAACATTCGTGTCAGTCAGCTGTTGACTCTCATGCTGGCCAATAGAATCTTCCTGTCTATTCGTGGCAGCCAGCTATAGGCTCTCACTCTGGTCAGTAGAAAATGGCTGCAAACCACATGAAAACTACCGTAAAAGCATGAAAAAATCGATTATTTCCACTATCGATCGGAGTTGGGAAATGCAAAGTCGGTCTTGCCCTTTCGCTAACTTGGATCATGTGCGTGTACATTTTGGTGCACATCCGTCGAAAATTGCGGCCGTGCATTCGTCACACACACACACACACACACACACACACACACACACACACACACACACACACACACACACACACACACATCCTACCTTTTATAGATAGAGATGTACAGTAAACATAACAATATTCTTAAATGAACTTAACCACTTGTGCTAATTAACGGAAACGAAAAGAATAATTCCGTTATTATTTCCTATTTTTTCGTATTTTTCCAATGAAACATGACCCAGTGCACGTATTAGTACTTCATATGACCATTTCCCGAAATTATTCCTTGCAGATTGACCACAGATTCTCGATTGGATTTAAATCGGGTAAGTTTCCGAGCCAGTCGATATTACTTTGCTTTGATCGTTTGTAAAGCTTGCCATTGTGTTCGTGCAGCGTTACAATTTTCGTACAATTCATCAGGACAAATAATCGACAGTCGAGACAAAAGTGTCTAGGCCTGATGAAAATCTGATGGAATCACGAATGATGTAATGTTTTTCAAGACCAAACAAATTTCATCATACACCTCGAAAATAGATTCATATTGCTACATACCACTGCAAATCATCTAATCTGAGGAAAAAACAGAAATCGATTACATCCTGTCACTCCAGTAGGTCTAAAACTGTCCGATTGGTGAAAGGAAAGAAAGTCAAACGGCTGTTTCAATTAAGTTGCACAAGGATGTATTTAGAAGTTAGTAAAATGCATAATAATCAAACAATTCCTGCAAGTGAAAACAGTAATAAAAAATAATTTAAAAAAAAATAATAACATATCTTCGTAGCTGAAATAAACGTGCTTCTTCTGATATATAATTATATTCTAGAGATTACTTCAACACCGGTTGGATATTATAAGTTTAATTTGGAAAATATCGACTTCTTAAATAACACCTGAAATAGTGTACATGTTATTAATTATGTGTAAGGATTTTACGTATTTCTAGTGTTTAAAATTACATGTGTGTATTCATGATGCTAAATTTTGGTAATGTTTTCAAAATCACACAATATGATATATATATATATATATATATATATATATATATATATATATATATATATATATATATATATATATATGTCAGTGTGTTTAAGTGTGTATGCCTATATTCATCCACACATGTGTAAAAGTATTTGGTTCTTTAAAATTATATGAGAGTTTAATCGATGAAAATGACCAGAGGGTCAGAAAAAAAAAGAAAGTGAAATAACGTGATTGCAATTCTGATTAATTTTATGATTAGAGAAAAAGAAGACAGGCCAGAGCAAAGATAAATTTAGCTGAATCAAACAATAGTAGTAGGCAAATGAAATTAAATGACTGATTAATGATTCCATCGATCGGAACCTCCTTCGAGAGTTCGAGTATTTATTTCAAAATTTTTCAAACTCCGAATACTAAGCAATATTAATTCTATTCAATGAATTCGATTAATAGACAAATTTAAAATGGCAAACTAATTTTAAATTGAACACACACACACGCACACGAACACACACACATATATATGTGTATGTATGTATATATATATATATATATATATATATATATATATATATATATATATATATATATATATATATATATATATATATAAACGCTCTTATTCAAAACAACACAAATATAAAATGCAACTAAAACAGCGAAAACACTATGAAAAGTCAACAACATCATAAAAGATATGCTATTTCAAAATGTCTAAAGATGTGGCCGAATGTGATTGGGAGAATGTAAAGTATGGAAAGTTAATGCACTCTCTTATTTGTACAAACCGGAAAAAGCTTAGGATGCTTGAAAAAAATTAAATATAAAATGAATTAAATATTCATTCTGCCATATTTAATAAAAAGACAGGTCGCTAAATATACATTAATATATATATATACATACATACATACATACATACATATATATATATATATATATATATATATATATATATATATATATATATATATATATATATATATATATATATTGCAAGGAAAAATATAATTTGTTTCTTATAGTCATTGTGAAATATGAAAATAAAAAAAATAAGAAATGAAAACTCTTACAAGACAGACCAACAGGTTTCGTTCCCAAGCTCATCAGGGTCGACTGGGAACAGATTAATAATTTATTGCAAAGATACATTTACTCCCACACACATCCTACATACAATTAAAATATTAAAAATGTTAATGATAAATGGTATGAGGGAAGACCAAAATCAAAAGAACGCGAATTTGCACAGCGAAAAGAAAGGTGAAATAGGGGGAAATGTATGATTCACAGATACTAAAGTCTAATAAAGTGAAGTCCAAGGAGACAGTCTTTTTGCTTACAAATAGACGGCTCCGTGGAACGGATGTACAGAGACTCCAGTGCTCGCAAATGAAAAGGAGAGTGAGAACTAGACAGAATAGAGAACCAATACGGATTAAAATTCATTGCACAATTACTGTAATTTATAAGATGTTCAGTGATAGTTGACCTGGTAGTATTGACCAGCTGGCTCTTACGGGCATCCGTATTAAGAACACGTAAGGGAACATGCTGCCTAATTCTACAATCTAAGCGTTGGGAAGTACTTCCTATGTAATTGCTACTATAACCACAATTAAATGAAGAAATCACCGCAGAAACATAATGTGGTGGAAGAGGATCACTACGCATAGAGGAAAAGGCAGGACGAGTCGCAAAATGAATCCTTAGTTGAGCAGAAAAATAGCACAGTTGAACAGCAGACAAGATCCGCTTAGCCATAAGCTCGACCCACGAACAAATAAAAGGAAGCCACAAATAAGACATTTCTGAACTATGTATTGTTTATCCTTTCGAAAACTAATAATCTTATCACGCGGGACACTATCAAACGGTTGGGACATGCTGTGGAATCAATTTCACGAGTTATCGTTAACTTGTTCACTTATGAGCTATTGAATGATTTTGCTGTATGAACGCCATGAAGAAATTCAGTTTTTGAGGATATGTGTGAAAAATAACATTTAAACAAAATATTGAAGGTTAATATTGCAATGGTCGTGAAAAGCTTCCTCTTGTGAGTTTGCTCTACAAAGTATATTCCATGAAAAGAAATTGTCCCAGTGGAACTTCCATCTTGCTAATGAAATTCGGTGGGTATGAATATAGTTCGTCCTAGTGTAAGTGTCTTGGACGTGCTACCTGTGAAGGTTAGAACTCATGGAATTAAGCAATTTAATGCGTTAGAATATTGTCCATGGGAATACCGACAGAATACTGAGATCCTTGTGATGTTTACTCTGTAGGAAATTGGTTTAAGGATGGTAAATCTTTTGAACTCACTCAGGACTGCAAAACGATGACTGTGTAGATACATTACAGATATGGCATCAGTAGTCCGTCTTGTAAAGGTAGAGATTTAAAGGAGATGTCATGCACTTACGGGAACGGTACAAGTACCTAAAATGCTAATTACCTTACCCTACTGAAGGTATGAAATTTTTAGGTTACAATAGCTTCGATGCATTCGGGGGTGTCCAGATTGTACATCTAGCAAGAGTAACAAGTAATAACACTCTTTCTACAAAACTTGTAAATGAATCAGCTATCCTTAATGCTAGCTTAATTAAATGAACGACTAATAAGAATATTGCCAACTAAAAAGACACGTCAAAAATATTATACTACATCACCAACGATTATTGAATCCATTGCTAATAAATGTAACTGATAATCATCTAAAATATACGGCATGTAAGAAAAAACGTTCCCAAATCTAGATGCGAAAAACTAGCAAAAATAATGTCTACTGACCACAAACATACACAGAGATAAGTACATATAAATACACATCATCATCTGAATCCCACTTAAACACTCTTGAATTATTATTCCCTATATATATATATATATATATATATATATATATATATATATATATATATATATATATATATATATATATATATTATATTTCCAGTCGTTATTAATTTTTAAACAATATTTACAGATTTTCAGTTATACACACACGCACAGGCACACACATATATAAATATATATATATATAACTGATAAACTGTAAATATTGTTTAACAAAATAAATATTGTAAATATTAATTACTATAATATATTAATAATATAGTAACATTATTACTGTAAATATTGTATATATATATATATTTTTATTTTTCTTATAAATTTTTCTTTGCTCTCCTGAAATTCTTTGTATAAGCTTTAATTTTTTTCACACATAATCCGCCACAAACGTGTGTGCATGTATATATATATATATATATATATATATATATATATATATATATATATATATATATAGAGAGAGAGAGAGAGAGAGAGAGAGAGAGAGAGAGAGAGAGAGAGTGAGAGTGAGAGAGAGAAGAGAGAGAAAAGAGAGAGAATGAGATCATATTTTAAATATGCTTATCATTTTGCCAGTGTTTTCCAGGATATAGAGAAGACATTCGAGCATTCAGGAAACAAATATTCAATCAAATCTACGAATATATTAAAATATATGCATATCCAACGTCGGGAAACAATGTTCATTAAACCTGTTCCCACAGCGAATGATGGTCTCGATGAGGCAAACGACTATATGACGGAATTATGACTTTCTCGTTCATGTTAACTTTCGCATTCAAAATGTCCTCGATGTTGCGGGGCCTCTGTTTGATCTTAGCGATGTTCTAGATATAGTCATGAAGTGATTTCTAATAGCGATATTTCTAGAAACACATGATCATGAAAATACTCCCTCAGCTATTATTGAGTCACGATGGGTGACAGTGTCAATGTGGTCGTGACTTTGATCCCGAGTCCCTGCGGATATAAGTGGGTTGATATATAATGATTGGTATCTATAATTTCGGTTACCAACGTATTGGCTGTGCAGATGAATGAATGGCGTTCTCTGTTCATCTGACCAATATTCTGGAAGCCGAAGACCTTTGAGGCCCTGCTTGTGTCATCATGCCCCACGCAACACGTGTATTTTATATTCTATATCCGACTGCAATTTGCTATAATAAAAGTTTTGGCTCCGTCTGAAAGCGAAATAAATATGATAATATTTCGTGCATTAGATTGATTTCTGTTTATGGCCGGCCGTTAAAATGTGCTCTCGAATAACTATATATATATATATATATATATATATATATATATATATATATATATATATATATATATATATATATATATATCTATCTGTGTGTCCAATTAAGAGTTTAATGTGACTGAATAGCGGTACATCAATATCGATTATATGTATGTCTGATTGCTTTGCTAAATTCCTTTCGATTAATTTTATTACGTGATAAATATTTCAATGTACAAATACTTCAACATTAGCTTATTCGTTTTTCGATTTCTTTGATACAAATAGGAAACACACAATGACACATTCATACAAACACTCATATGCTCATAGATTTGCAATGATTACATTGAATTGCTTTCACTTAGAATAACTACCATTCTGATATCTATTAAATTAATCAAAACTTGTTTTTCTTTCATCTCACTACTGAAATTTTTCGGGACTTTAGCAGTCTATTATAAGTTTCATTTTCCATCATTTGATAATCAATCAAGTTCTTATTTTTAAATCTACCAACGATTTCTATTCACGCATTTAGTAATAAAAGTGTTGGAAGCAGGTATATCTTGAATGGGTAATGGTGTGTAAAAGATCTACTAAACGTAAAAGTAATTCCGGTAAATATATTTGTTAGATGTAATCAGCAACTAAATGAACAATGAACAAATCTTTATGTTTCGATGATACATAATATATTAACCAGAACCAAACGGATGTATGTTATATTTTTTTGTTAAAAAAGCGTATTAACAATATAATAAAATATGTAACCAGGCAACATAGTTCTAAGGATTAGGAGACGGCACCACCTTACATCCGATGATCTGCTCTCAGACAAGCAATATGATTTCCGCTTGGCCCGATCTACAGCTGATGTGCTTACGGCCATCACTGAATTTTGTCTACCAAGGTCTTCATAATAACGGAGATGCTCGTGTCGTGGCCCTAGACATCTCCAAATCGTTTGATATGGTTTGGCATGCCGGCTTTCTTCGTAAGCTCCAGGGTTATGGTATTACAGGTCGATTGTTTGACCTAATACAATCATTCCTGTCAAACCGTGAATTGAAGGTCGTTCTCACCGGATTCTCCTCCAGCTCCTATCCCACGAACGCAGGTGTTCCTCAAGGCTCCATCCTAGGCCCTACTCTCTTCTTTATCTTCATAAACGATCTTCCTGACGCCACAGATTCCCAAGTTGTCATCTACGCGGACGACACTACAATTTACTCTTGCCTCAAAAACAAATCTAGTGTCGCTGACAAAATTAACCTGGCCATTCGTCTCGAAAAAGACCTCCAATCAGTTTTGAACTGGGGCAGCAATTGGGTAGTTAACTTTAACACCTCCAAAACAAATCTGTTCTCTATTAATCACCACAGAGATCCTTCCCTGTCCCCCATTAGAATATCTGACGCTCAACTTCTCAAGAGCACCTCTCTGCGACTGATCGGTCTGACGCTCACTGCTGACCTGAGATGGAACAAATACATTGAGTCAATTGCTTCATCCACCGCAAGGAAAGTTGGCTCCCAGTGCCGAGCCATGAAATTTTTCTCCCGGGAATCGATTCTTCCAATCTACAAATCAACCATTCGCACTTGCATGGAGTATTACTGCCATATAGATCTGGAGCTCCTTCTGTTTGCCTCGGGGTTCTTGATAAGATCCAGAGACGGATATGCAATGTAATTGGCCCTGATCTGGCATCTCGTCTGCAGTTGCTCTCTCACAGACGTGCCGTCGCCTCCCTCTGTCTTCTTTACAAATACTTTCATGGTAACTGCTCCGATGAGCTGTTTTCGCTGGTCCCCAGATTCCATGAATTCAAGCGTCCTACGAGGCTGGCATCCCGCTCTCACCCTTTCACTGTTGAAACTGTTAAATGTAGCCGTCTCTTCTACTCCAATAGCTTCATGTCTTGCACCTCTCGCCTGTGGAACTCCCTTTCTTATTCCTGTTTCCCTGACAACTATAATCATATTCAAATTTAATGTCAATCGACATCTCCAGTTGCCTTGATCTATCCACTATCCTTCTCCACATCCTTTCCTCTATCATTCCCATCTGCTCTCGCTCCAAATCTTCTGTAACACCTTGCGTTCTAGCGGCTTCCCGCCTTGCTTGGGGTGAAATGCTTTAAAAAAAACATGAGTTTGAAGTTATTGATAAAACCAAGTACTTACAAGCTTCATATTATGTTATGTGATTTGTGCATATCGGCGATCATAACATTCCATAACTTCCTATCGATAGTAACTCAAAGTAGTTGTTTCTCTGTAGTACATCTCCTGGTTTCTGCTATTCCACCAATTTACGCAAGCTCCTTAGGTAGATTACTCGCTGTTCATTTTTAATAGTCTTGCCATCAACTTCCCCTGTCAGTATTTGAAATCATTAAGTCCTATTTCCTCATTATATGTCATAGAAGGTTATTTTTCTTATTCTCCAATGATGTGAACAGGTTTTAATGGATTGCGTCTTCGGGAGAGAAAACGGATAGCCGTGTTCAAATTACAGTCGAGTTCGTTACATTTATTTATATACAAATACCCATATGAAATATATGAATCCAATTCCTTCCAATGAATAAATAGCAGAATTTGAATGTAGAAAAGATATTGAAAATTTCTGTTATATACCGTACCTATGGACAATAATGGTTATGTCCCAAACATCAAAAATAAGTTGGACAGTATTCTAAGTGGTGGATAATATGCTAAGTAGTCAACCACTAACTGTGGTTCACCTACTTCACGGCGCTAGCGAGTATTGTACTTTGTTGATGTTATAAAGATTACTATTTCATTTTCAACCTCCGTTTTGGTTATTCGACATTCAGTCACCTTTTCTAGGTAACAACAGTTTTAAAATCTGGTTAATGAAATATTTACTTCAACCTAAGAAAATTGTTTTTCTTAGAATCCGAGATATTGTTCATCGTCATCTTCAACAACTTGTAAAAGTTCCTAAACTTGGAAAATGGGTGCCTCATGAATTGTTTGAAAACAACCCCAAACCCCGAGTTGGCATCTGCTTTTCTCTCCATTTTTGCCAACTTGTTTAACCTTTTTTGGATAGACTTGTGACTAGCGACGAAAAATGGATCTTTTATCGAAATGTTAAGCGCCGTAGACAGTGACTTGATAAAAAGGAAGGACCCTAGCCACAGCCGAGAAGGGAACTTCATGGGCAAAAGGTTCTTCTTTCAATCTGGTGGGATTGCCAAGGAATAATCCACTTTGAATTCTTACCACCTAATGCAACAATTAATGCTCAAATATACTGTCAGCAATTAGAGCGTTTGAACGATGCTTTGAGGAAAAAAAAAACCTGCTCTAGTGAATGGAAAACGGATGATGTTTCATCAGGCCAATGCGCGACCACACACAGCAAGAATCACGTCACAAAAGATCGAAGAACTTGGTTGGGAGAAAATTCCTCATCCACCTCATTCTCCCGGCCTTGCTCCTTCAGACTACCATTTGTTTCGTAGCTTACAGAATCATTTGGAAGAAACAGCTTTTGTAACACAGGAAGAGGTTAAAACTGACATTTGTGAGGTCTTCGAATCAAAGCCAAAAGAATTTTACAGTAATGGAAATAGTAAGCTTGTTAATAGATGGAAGGAAGTCATAGACAATCAGGGAAAATACATTGTTAATTGAATCTGTAATTAAATGTAACCTTTGGTCACTTGTTTTCTTCATTCAAAATTCGGACAGAACTTATGGGGTGACCTGATACTTCGAATTACGAACAGATAGAATATATTTTCTATAAAAACGAAAGATTACTTAGAGAATTAAACATTCGCAGGTTATGGAGAGAGCAAGAGGGATAGAATGAAACAGAGAGTAAGAATCTTCTCTAAATGGATTTCAGAAATGAGAGTGGATGGGATGGTGAACAGACAAACTAAGAGTTACAAAAGATAGGAAATTTGGGAAAGCAATTATCGACCATGATCGGAAGAGTGGCAGGATATAGTAGAATGCATTTGATGACATCAAGCAGTATGAAATGAATGGAAAAGCAGTCAAATTATGCAGCACAACGGCAAAGATAATGTAGGAATCGTATTTCAACAGAAGAAATGTATTAAGACAAAATAACTGTGATTATCTACTGTAAGCCATTCAAGAAGCCTCTTAAAATATTCTATAAAACAAGACAGATATACCAGCAAACAGTTGATGACTACGAAACAAGGCTTACAAGTGATAAGGAGAGAAGGAAGAAGAAAGTGCGTCAACATTAAATATTTTGTTGTCTCCGTTATCAAGAAGTAAACAAAGCTCCGTCATTGTAATATTTATGACAACATGCAGCTATCTTACAAGTTTTTGAGAAGACTACGATGTTTCTCGCGTTCGAGTACAACAAATTTGATGTTGTAGCAAACTATTTATTCCCGTAGGGTCTCAATATTGATGCCATTAGCTATATCGAATGGAAGACGTTAGTCTAGATCTGGAGTGATAGATTGATTGAATTACTGAATGATGGGATTGTATCTGAAAAGAAAAAGAAATGATAAATTAAATATAGTTACTCATAACAACACCATAAACACCAATAAAATAAAAGGAGATATAGATAAAACTTCCGAAATCAAAATTAAATGAAGATATATATATATAAATACGAATAAAATAAACAGTTATTAATAGAAAGGAATTGAACCAGAACTCAAATAAATTAAAGTGGATAGGGTAACCCAATGTTAATCGTATCGTAGAATGTTTACAGGAATTACAAATATAGAGTATATATATATATATATATTTCTGAGATGAGGTATTATGTACATTATTTACATTATCGGACTATTGTCGTCATCTTTGTCACCGTATATATTACAACGCTCCGGCCTCCTTCTTCTACCCCAGTGAGCGAAATAAAGGGTTCAGTTCGACGTTCCAACCACCTGAAGAAGGTAGAAGCGTACAACGGCTGAAACGTTGTAATAAATATGGCGACAAAGATGAGGACAATAGTCCGAATAATGTAAATAATCTATACAATATATATTCGCGTTTCATGTAACCCTTGAAGACCTAATTTGGAAGCTAATTTGACAACAGTAAATGGATATATAGTCTGGTCAACGGCGTACCCAGGGTCAGCAGTACATATGCTAATTTATATCATGTGTATGATGCGATCCTCTTAAAATTAGCTTCAAAATAAGGTCTTCAAAAGTCGCATGACACACTAGCAAATACGGTATATATAACAAATCAACCTGTGAGAATATTTTTTGAAATTACTTAAATCCTGTCTAGATCATAGAAATGGATAGCATATAGACTAGTCGAGAAATGAGGGATGAATTTAATACTAAATAACAATACAAAACTGATACCTCACTTTCTATCACCCTTTCATTTGAATACCTGTAAGGATGTTTTGTAAATTGATCTATGAATCTACTATGGTCAAGAAATGGGGGATGTTTTTAATACTAAAAAACAATACAAAACCGATCCCCTACTTTTTTAGCATCCCTACATTTGATTTTCTATAAGGATTTTTTAAATTACCGTACATACTCTATGTATAATGCAACATTTGATGACCTAATTTTAAAGCTAATTTGACAACAGTAAATTCATATGTAGTTTATTCAACGGGTATATCACGTGTATGATTCGACCCTTTTAAAATTAGCTTCAAATTAGGTCTTCAGATGTTGCATGATACGCGAGTATATACGGCATATATATTATTTGCAATTTTGTGATTTGCAGAATCGACACAAGTTGAATACACATTCTTCCTCTGTGAAAACAGAGGAAATTCATTGCGAATGACACTAATTTTGTCACATAACCGTCGTTGCATCAAAGGCATTTCACTCTCACTTGACACTTTTGAGATGATTAAATTCATTTGCATTTGGTATATGTTAATATTAAATAGAAAAAAATGGAAAAATTGATAATTTTATATAATTCTATATTTCGATGTAATAAATTTAATGTAAGAAAAACTCGTAGAAATTTATCACGAAAACGGTTTCTAGATGAAATCATATTTACTCTTCTGACTTTCACCATTGGCTTCGCGTTGTTTGAAAAGACGTTTCTTTTTGTTGGAAGACAATTATATAACAATTTAGTTTATATGTTTGATTTGCTGTATCTTTTAGTTATCTAAACATGACCATTAACATTTTACATCAGAAATCGCCCTCGATATATACAATGTTATTTAAAGACATTTTTATGTTTAACATTCTTTTTATAGATACAAGTATTTAAGTAAATGCTCTGTTTATAATAAACAGCATTAATAACATTTACCGGCCTGAATGTCCGAGAAATTTTCATAGAAAAATCGTGCCTTAACCGATTCGGCCACTGAGGATCGTTCGGTTGGCAAGGTCGAATTTATTGCTTATAGACTTCAATCTTCCATGAATCTCTCACGGACATTCATAACTGCTCATGGCGTATAAAAAGTAAACAAATGACGTCACACATTATGAAATGGACAAAGTCCGACAATTAGGCTATATGACGGTTCCGTATAAATTACAGTTTCGAATCCTGTCGGAGGACGAATATTTTCTATGAAAATTTCTCGGACTTTCAGGCCGGGAAATGTTATATAATACTGTTTATTATAAACAGAGCATGTACTTAAATACTTGTATCTATAAAAAGAATGTTAAACATCAAAATGTCTTTAAATAATTGTCGGACTTTGTCCATTTCATAATACAATGTTATATATATTGATAAATAGATACATAATTTGTATGTCATTTAATGGTGATTTTTTTGTTTATATATATGTGTATTGTAGATTTTTTTCTTCCACACACTCACACACACACACACACACACACACACATATATATATATATATATATATATATATATATATATATATATATATATATATATATATATATATATATATATATATATATATATATATATAACAGGAAGGACCGCCTCGTAATTGGTGGTTCCCCGGTTCCAACCTGAACTTGAGGTGGTAGCACCTGTTAAGGTCCCAGCTGTTGGCAAATATTTGACCTGCAAACTAGCTTCAAAACTCTATGAAAACGAACCAAAGCAAATACAAAATTCATTATATATATATATATATATATATATATATATATATATATATATATATATATATATATATATATATATAATGAGAGGTTGTGCGATGGGCACCATTGCAGCTCCTTCATATGCAACAATATTCATGGGGAAATTTGAGGAGACCCATATCTATCCCCTCATTGGTAACGACTGCGTATTATATGCAAGATATAACGATGATATGTTCTTTGTATACACGGGCAGTTACGACAAACTCATCCAATTCCTCATAGCCCTAAACACAGTGCACGAGTCAATTAAGTGTGACTATGAAAAATCCACTACATCGGTAACATTGTAGACACCCGCATTAATATAGATGAACACAGGAAGCTACAAACGACGCTACACACTAAAATCATCGACACTCACAACTATCTACACTTTAAGTCATCCCACCTCAAAGAGAACCTTCCCTATTCACAAGCACTTAGACTCAGAAGGATATGTTCCCACAATGAAGAATTAAACAAACACATTGAAAATCTGGAGCATCAATTCAAAACACGTGGCTATAAACAACACCTAATCAGGGAACAAATAAATAAAGCAATTTCCACACCTGGAGAAGACACCCTAATGTACAAGATTCAAAATAAATCTAGCCGCATTCCTCTAGTAACCACTTTCACCCCACTCTGCCTCCACTATCCCAAATAATCAAAAGTTGCTGGGAAATACTACATCTCAAACCAGACCTAAAAAAAATTGTTTAAGGAACCCAGCATTCTAGCATATCGCAAACCTAAGAACCTAAAAGAAATAATAGGTAGTAACCACATTTCAGGGGACAAGGCAATCCGTAATAAACTAACAACAAAAACAACAGTATTTTCCCAACCATGTAACAACAAAATAAGTTTATGCCGCAACCACATTAGACACACGAATTCATTCACTAGCTCAGTCACTAAAATTACTTTCAAAATCTACCACGACTCTAACTGTCGAAGTCATAACATAATTTACCCCCTAGAATGCACACTATGCCAGAAACAATATGTAGGAAAATCTGAACGGCCCTTTCACTACAGAATTAATAATTATCGCAATCGAATTAAGTCGACTCCCCATGAAAAATTATTACCTGTAGAACATTTCCACCTAGAAAAACACGATTTTAAAACCCATGCCAAATTCACTATAATTGAGAGAATAGAAAAGTTCAAAGCAGATAACATTAGAAAGATTTTAGAGTTCCATGAAGATAAGTGGACACGAAGTTTAAAAACACACTATCCAGCCGTGCTAAACCATACATTTAACAATATAGATAGTATTAATACATAACCCTACATATCAAAACCTTCCCACACAAAACAGACATGCTTACGGAGGTGTTGAGGCCCCCACACGAATATACACATTTACACACATCATACTCACTCACTCCCTAAGAACCAAATGATAACACCCACCCACAGCAATATACACGCTTACACATATCATACTCACTCACTCCCTAAGAACCAAATAACATAGACACACACACACTTAACAGAGACACATCCCCTTTCCAGGAACCAATAAAACTGCCAAATTGACCAAAGGAATTCAAAGAAGCATGAATCCACCCAGCTCTTATCTCAAATAACAACTTAAAAGAGACTGTTTGACCAACACAAGGAATGTTAAAGAATTCATGTTAAAAATTAAAAAAAAAAAACAAATAAAAAACAAAGGAAAACTACAGACAAAAGTTCATTTTCTCCATCAAGACATTCATTTCTGTAGTTCACAGCTACCAGCAAGCAGAAATTTTTTTTTCTCCTGATGATGGCCATGCTGGCCGAAACTAGTCGAGGAATCTAAATGAAATAATAATAATAAAAACGAAAGAATATTAATCTATAACCCAGTGTGTCTGAAGATTTTATTTTTTTTTATAATTTTTATTGTTAAAAAAAAAAAAAAATATATATATATATATATATATATATATATATATATATATATATATATATATTCCGACATGAGAGAGAAAAAGAGTTATTAATATTATTAGAATTGCATGGAACAAAATATATTGTGATCCCTAAATTGGTAGAATTGTATTGGTAATTTGTTTTCTTTTAGCTTAGAGTCACAAGTGTAGTTGCATGGCCCTGCTCATCTAGCATTCACGAATTTTGGGAGACCTTGGTACAAGTGCAGAAAGGGTGGTGCAGTTTCCATAGAAATCATCATTCAAAGCTGATAAATACGGGAGCAGTGGTAGAAACACGCGGAAGCTGTCCTCTTTCAACATCAAAATTAATCGGAATCAAGTAAAAGATAGAATTTTGAATCTTTACTGTAATTCGAGAATTATACTCTTAATAGTGGTTAATGAAAATCAACAAGTAATTAATAATACTATTAACAATTTAAAATGAAGAGTTTATCTACGCTCACCATATATATATATATATATATATATATATATATATATATATATATATATATATATATATATATATATAAGAAAAACAGACCACTTTAAGGCTCCATGTAATAGTTTATTTCACCACAGCCCTTTTAAAGGGCGCTGGATCATCAGACTACACTTCCAAAAGGTGAAACGAAAAATGAAATGAAGATTTAAACTTTTGACGGGTAGTATTAAGAGAGAGGGTGGCAATAATGTGAATATACATATACTTATAATTAAAAACCAAAGCATTGAAATATCTGGCTTGCAGTTCGAAGAGTATCGCTAATTAATTTACTATTGTTAACATCGCATTTCATTGTTATCAACCAGAATTATCGAGGAATAATTTCTGGGCTGTTGATTAAATGCTTGTTATTGTTATTGTAACAACTGTATTATGACAGTATTGACACTCTATGTATACACACATACATACATAGATACATATATATATACATATATATATATATATATATATATATATATATATATATATATATATGTATATATGTATATATGTATATATGTTTACTTTCAAGTACAACGATGGCCTTTTGGATATATGTTTATATGGATGTTTTAGTGTCAACTACCAATCCCTACCAAAAATTGTTAAATATTTTGGTGATTGTAGGTTATTATCATGTAACGGCGTCTACTGTAAACTTAAAACATAATAACTCAAAAACGAAGGGTTAGCAGACTATCCCCCCCTCTCTCTCTCTATATATATATATATATAGAGAGAGAGAGACTCTCTCTCTCTCTCTCTCTCTCTATATATATATATATATATATAGAGAGAGAGAGAGAGAGAGAAAGAGAGAGAGATAGTCTGATATATATATATATATATATTTATATATATATATATATGTATATATATATTTTTGTATGTTTTTAAAGTCGCGTCCAAATAATATTTGATGTATCTATTTGTTACTTATATATAAATCCTCAGGTAATTCATATGCCTAGACAGGTAGCTGTTTCAGTTATCTTTCATGAGAACAAAATAACACGTTTTTATTTATTTTTATATGTCGTAGTTGCGAAATTGAAAATGTTTCATTTCGTGACTAACAACCATTACAATCCATTTCAGCTTTGTACTTAATGGAACCAAATCACAACGATCTAATATATATATATATATATATATATATATATATATATATATATATATATATATATATATATATATATAGTTTTAAGATATGCTATATATATGGGAGAATGTGCTCAATATCAGAGATAGAGCGTATATAGATATGAAAGTGAATATTGAAGTCAACACTCAGAGGCGACAGACTGTTTCATTCTAAACTCTATCCTCAGGCTAGCATGAAACTGTTTCATGATAGGTAATTTATACATACATAGATACATACATATGTGTGTTTGTGTGTATGTGTTTGAGCCTCTGTGTGTGTGTGTGTGTGTCTGTATGTCTTATTGCATAGTCATAGCCTCCACTCGCAACGTTCCAGAATAAATCGATCTATTGATCAATCTAATGACAGGCGGGTCAACAAATATCTGCCCAGCCACGCTGATCGAATTCTTATGCCTAAAGGTGTACCAAACAAAAAAACAGACAGAGAAAAAAGCGAAATAAAACGACAAAAAATGTCTGGCCTGTTCACAAGACGACATTCACTGTTCAGACAGGAAGAAGACGAAATGGAGAAAGGCTGTTCTTTCACAGGAGAAACACAAAGAATGCTCTTCACGGTTAAAAAAGACTTTCTTAAGCAAATTCAGGATGTCAAATATAAATATTTAATCATATGTCACTATAAATTACTTTATTATTATAAGTATTATCCGCAATATTTTGAAGTGTGATTGCAGAAGATTGTATTTGTAAGTCTTCGCGATACTGCAGAAAAAGCTGTTGATCGTAAAAATGCTGTCCTTTCGATGATTCAAATTAATTCATTAATGATGGTGAATTGGGCGGAAGCGTCGTATTTACACCAATGATGATGGATACAAACGTCGCATGGATGGATGCATTCAACACTGTTCATCAATATTTGTTCACGTCGATATTGTTATTTTTATTGATGTTGTTGCTCTTCCTGTTTTCCTGATAAGCAATATCATACAGCTCGTTTAGCCCGTCTGTATCGAATTCCCGAGACAAAGAAACGATTTTCTTAGAAAACCATGGCTCAATCTCTTGTAGGTCAGATAATGATGGGTTTCGTAGGATTTCCTTTACATATGTGTCAGTGTTCTTTTTTTAATCATTCCTTGTTCTCCTATTATTACTGGAGTGGTTTTTGTACATAAATTCCAAACACTTTCATATTCTATTTCAAAATACTTTGAATATATTTTTTTACTTTTTTTAAACAGACAGGATTGAAATTTTATTATTATTATTATTATTATTATTATTATTATTATTATTATTATTATTATTATTTGTGTATGTTATTTTTAGAGCCGGGACCACACTAAGGCCGTTAGACCCTATAGGAGAAATGTCAATTAATTTATAGCACTTTTCCTAGTATGTGGGATGTTCCTAGTTGGGTGATATTCTAGGCAACCTCTATATTGATTACCTGGGGTACTTTTAGCAAAACCGTTCATTCCAGAATTCCAAATACTATATATACAGTCTCAGTCTTTATTTCCCACATCCTGTTAACCTCAATCTTGTTTTCTGACAATTTCTCGATAATTTTCAGGGAAGTGTTTTTCTCAAATGGCACTGATGTGTCAATAAGGATACACTTCCTGAAGTTCTTTCTTTTATGATAATATCAAGTCTGTTGGCATTTATTTACCTGTCAGTTTGAATCTTTATAGCCCTAGGTATAGTTACATCGGTATTATAGTTAAATGTGTCTAGTTTGAGCTCCTACAATCTCTCAATGGTTTCGATTCTTTGGTTGTTGCATGTCTTACACCGTATATGTGTTGCTAATTTGTTGTCTGTGGGTATATTCATTTTTCGCTAGTTCCAGAGATCCTCATAATTTGGTTGTTCTTTCGTTCTTTTTAAGTATTTGCGATGCAACGGATTGTCCTCCTACTTTTTGTAAATTCGTTTGGCTTCTGTCAGTAATATTGATACCGGTCAATTCTTCGCAATCTACATATGTGTGTTGCTTCTGTCTGTAATATTGATACCCCTTCAATTCTTTGCAATCTATATGTGAGTTGCTTCTGTCAGTAATATTGATACCCGTTCATTGTTTGCAATTATATGTGAGTTGCTTCTGTCAGTAATTTTGATACCCGTCCATTGTTTGCAAATATATGTGTGTTGCTTCTGTTTGTGTGTGATATATGTAGCTATTTGTGCATTTTGTAATTTTTTATCAAAAGCTACAACAGAATTTTTCGATCTCCTGGATTTTAATTAGGTCATAAATCTCTATTTTATTTATCTGATCCGAAATGCATAGCTATTTCGTCACTGAAAATTTTTTCACTTGTTTGAAGACCTTTCAACTCATTGTCGACAAAGGGTTTGAGATCATCCATATAGCGTAGGTGATTGAACAATTTCTTCTCTGCTTTGTATCTATAGCTATTATTGTTTAGTTCATGTGTAAGGCGGATTAATGTCAGACAAAACAGAAGCGGAGACAGGCAGTCTCATTGGCAGATTCCTCGTCACATATTCAGGCAGCTGGAAGTGGCAGTGCCTTTTCTGTGATTTAGGTATAATGTGGTTTTCCGCATTCCCATACTGAGAAAAATGAATGAAATTTATACATTTTTTGTACATTTTTAAAGTCTTATGAATCTAGGTGTGTGGCACAATATCAAAGGCTTTACGGTAATTTATCCATGCTGTCTTGAGATTTCTACCTGTTTTCATGGACTTTTGCAAGATCATTTTGATTGTCAATAGTCGACCTTTGCAACCATATTAACCTCTCGTGCATTCCTTATTTTCCAAGGAAAGAATGTTGTTTAGTTCGAGTAAAGAGTAAAGACGTTTCATCAGTACAGACGGCATTAATTTATACGTGGCGGAGAGACATGTTATTGAAAAAAAATGGATGAAAGTTTCATCCATTTTGGGGCAGGATATATGAAATGCGTTCACTAATCCATTCTCTGGCTTCATTGAGATTACTAATATGTATTTGTACAGTTTGGACATGTTTTCTTATGGATTGATGACAGACGATAGAGCCAAAAATTGGGTACTTTGTCATTTCCTGGGGATTTACATTTTTAGGATTACGTTACAGCTAGACCAAAATTAGTCGTCGTTATATTTTGCCATTCTTCTGGAGGTTTAGTCAACTTTCGTTCTTCTCGTTCGATCCATTCAGCATTCCTTTGGTCCTTTGGACCACTCCAAATATTCTCCCAAGATTTTTGCACTTCTTCAGTACATGGCGACATTTCGACATCTATAACTGCTTTTCCAATTTCTCTGTCCATTTGGAATATCTTATTTTGGGGATAGAACGTACTACGGTTTTCGAATCGTTTTGTACTCTGTGCCTTTAACTGCAATTTTTGTTTTAGCATTTTCTTGATTGTTGGAATGTCATTTGGAAATTTAATTTTAAATCACCACTTGATTTGCCTGCATTTGCGCGTTGAGATATTTGGGTTTATTGAGTTCTTATCTAGTACTGATATATCACATTTGATTTCCTTTATTTTTCGCTTTATTTTTGCCTTCCAAGCTGGCCTTTTTGTCTGTTTGATTTTCCCTTTTTTGACCCCATGCTTCCCAATAGATGTTAAAGCTGTTGCGTATAGAACATTATTTACTTCTGTCATGTTTTCTATGGTTTTTCAATTAACAGTGTTTGCCGTGAAACATTGTGCAGCATAAGATGTTAATTGAATTATATGAATTTTTAGGAGATGGTCTCTATCTGAAAGTTGTGTGAGAGTGACTCAGCTGCGTACTTGAATTATGTGGTTTTTTGCTTGGTTTATTTCATCTGTATTGGTTTCAATGAATTCATCCCTAATATCGTTTGACTCATCTTAATTGACAAAATCTGTATAACTACAGTTATTTCGCAGGTAGATATGTGAGTTATATTTCCTGAGAGATTATTATTTCGTATCTCATTTATTTACCTTTTTACCGTATCCTTGATCATTTTATTTATTTCCATTCTCATCTCTTTATTGTTTGAGTGATGGATTATTTTATTCTTTTTTATATTTAGTTTTTTCTGATCTATTTCCACATTTGTGAGTCTTTTATTTCGCGGACTTGGCAAGCATATTTGGGATGAGGTAGGAACTTATACCAGTTTCTACCTTTGTTCTCCAGAGTTACTGTTTCTGAACCGTGAAAGATGTTATTTTTTGCGTTTTATCCTTGACAAGCAAGGGGTCATTTTGTTCAAGATACCAACACAACCACGATTGTCGACGAAGCGTAAAGAGCTTGTCCTGCCCATGAAACAGGGGGAGGTATTTCAGATGTCTAGGGTTCAAGCGTTCAGGGAAGTAACATGAGGGTGTAGAAATGGAATTGAATATACTAAGTTTTAACTTCGCAAACCACCGCCAGATGATAGGTCAGGTTGATATACATTGGGGAATCAAGATAAAATAATAAAGGATATTAGCAATACGATAATTACCATGCGCATACTTGTACACGGACGCAAGCACACACACACACACACATAGACACACACACACAAACACACACACACACACACACACACACACACACACACACACACACACACACACACATATATATATATATATATATATATATATATACATAAATACATATATATGTGTGTGTTTGTGTGCGTGTGTTTGCGCATGCGTGTACATGTAAGTATCGTATTGCTGATGAACTTTATTATAACCTTCATTTATATATATATATATATATATATATATATATATATATATATATATATAATAAATTAACTTATTTAAAATATGTTTTTTTTCGCTACACAGTAATAACCATGTTTCAAAAATGGAAGCTAAAAGCTTCGAATTTAATTTTGTAATTAAATCAAAAACATTACTTCCATTTCATCCTCAACCGAAATTTGGAGTAACTTATTTTTAAATTTACTGAGTTTTAATGGCACGGCAAAAATTGATAATTCAGTGTTTCCAAGGATACAGAGAATTCCACTCATCCAAACAAGGGGTGGTAGCGTGTTCATTTTCATTAACTAATAACTGATACAACAAAAGGTAACAAATAACCGATACAACAAAAGTTAATGAAAATGAACACGCTACCCACCCCTTGTTTGGAAAAGTGGAATTCTCTGTATTCTCCGAAACAAGCAAGTAGAAGGGTCACTAAAGAATTCACCAAAAAATAAATAAATGCAATAGATTTTACATTTGGAGTCATTTCTCAAACTCCTCATAAAATTCTCAATCCAAAAAGATCTTCAAAAAGAACATGACTGGATTAGCACGCTAAAAAGATGGGAAAAATAGGTAATCAGCCAATACGATCCTTAAATTGGTGCTTTACTACTACTACTACTACTACTATTATTATTATTATTATTATTATTATTATTATTATTATTATTATTATTACCAATATTATAAGTATTATTATTACTAAGACACTTATTAATATTACTAATATTATTATTAATAATAATATTAATAATAATAATTTTGCATCTACTACTTCTATTATTGTTGTTATTATTATTATTATTATTATTATTTGTATATATTTCCTGCTTTGTATCCAGTAGAGCTGGGTCCAAACTATTGTACTTAGGCCCTTTTGGAGAATTTTCTTTTAAATGATGACACTTTTTCTTAGAGTGTGAATATTCCTAGTAGGGCGATCTTCTGGGAAACGTGTATGTTGATGTTTTTTTATGATTATTATTTTCCAGACAGAATCATATCAACAAAGCGATGCTGGTTTAGAAATTCACTAAACACAGAATATTCTTCCTGACACACACAAAGGAAATGTTTTGATACAATCAGCACAATAGATTTCAGCTGGAGCTAAGTTAGAAATACATTCGTGTCAGATAAACCTCTCTGCTCAGATGGTCTTATTATCTATTTGGGATTCCAACATCACATTGGCTGCGATAAGATTCAAACTTAAACAGAACCAATATTCACTATTTACATTGTTCAGACTATCATCCTCATCTTTGTTGAACATATTTATCACAACGTTTCGGCAATTTTACGCTCAAGCCTTTTTCCGGTGGTTTTCAAAGTTGAACTGAACCCTTTATTTCCCTCTCTGGGGTAGACTGTTCCAGTTCCATGTGGCAAGGACACATAGCGCAGTGAAAAAAGGCGTTAGTTAGATGAAATGACAGGACTCAAAGAGTGTGTGTTCAATACCTGGTAAAGGCGGTGGAGAAATTGTAGAGGGGAATTAACAGGTGATAACTGATAACTGACATCCATTAGACATGGCACGTGGAACTAGAACAGTCTACCCCAGCCAGCCAAATAAAGGGTTCAGTTCGACATTCCAACCACCTGAAGAAAGCCGGAGCGTATAACGACCGAAACGTTGTGATAAATATGGCAACAAAGAGGAGGATGATTGTACCCTATCTCAGAAATATAGACAGATACTGAACCAATATACTTAATATCCTGGTCTTACGACCGTATAATTCTCAAACATCATTTCTCGTACAATCACGGAATTCAACGTCGAGCCTGTTCAGTTCCAATGAAAGCTTGGGTATATTAGATTTTATAAAATAGATGTCCGGATGATGAAATGGGTAAAGGCACCGACTTGGAATCCGGCGTGTGAAGTTCCAGTTTCAGTCGGCTTCGTTATATTTACTTGGAAAGGGTCACGAAAAACTTCTTCTCCCACATCTATGGGTTAATTATTAGGTATTGTATCTATATATTATTATTATCCCCCTCCAAATTCTTAAAATGTAAAAATATATTTTCGGCTTAAAATAACCTTCAAATGGTTGGTAAGACGAAAAATCAAATCAGTCGATTAAATTCAACACTCGTCCATAAGGGTCTCCAAATACTTGCACTCATGAAGAACAGAGATGTGAAACTGAATTAATAGTCATGCCAAAATAATTCAAGTTACTTAAAGGACAATCAAATCTTTGCTACTGACAAGGTTATTTGTTTTTTTATCTAATCATAATTCACGAAGACAATTATATGCATGTTGTCAACACCAAGCATTTAAGTCCAGAAATACTGGGATCTATGGCGTTTGTACAATAAGGGCGTTTCCAACCGGTTATCTTGTATTATAGATGTCCTTCCTCAAATCGACTACCCTTAGAAAGAGAACATATTTCGCTTAATATTTGCAGTACCAAGCACGCAAAAATTCTGAAGAAATTAGATACGAGGCTTTCGTCCCATTTCTCTATGTAGGTATTTAAGTTTGGTGGTATAGACCTCAGCAACCGAATGATAACCGGAAAAATAATGCTCTGAACGTCTCACAGTCTTCCCCCTTCAAACCGATGGTCTACGTATTTCTTGAGATTTCGATTTCTTTTTTTTACCCTGACGTTATACTCACCAGGTCAATAAGGAGATACTATACTTATTTTCACCGGCACTAACAAGTACCTTACACGGGACATGATATTACAGCAACTCGCTTCAGTACTCTAGCACTCTCTTTCTTATACTAACTTTCCTCACGGAGGCTGTTATTTCTTCTTCTGAAAGACGTTCGTCTTCAATATGTGTACGATCATGGCTGTCCACAACTATCTATATTTTGTATTTCTTGGTAAGTTTTATCTTTTCTTTATATTTTCCAATACCTGTTCTGCCATTCATTTACATAATCTAGTAGGGTTATTATTTGCATTCCTGGACGCCCATGAGGGCCGAAGCGGCAAATGGGTGTCTGATTCTACCGTTAATCCATATGTTATTTGCCTTATTATTGATAACAGTTTGGTAACATATAATCTAAAGAGGAAAGTGTATACGAAGCAGAGGATTCATGAGTATATTACTTATTGTGTAAACATATTTACTTCCAATGTACTTTTTCTACAACTGATGCATGTTTATAGAGAGCAAACACTAGATGTGAGCACAGTAAGATTAAGAGCCATGTTTTCATGATCGCTTCTCTGAAAAAGCGTCCTGTATGGCACATATTTTACGAGCTCTTCATAACGGCTCTTTTTATTTAAAAAAAAATCTATTCTGAAAAAATGTACCTGAAAATTTAACGATGTGAATCTTCTCCATATATATGTTCTAATCTCCGTAAAAATAAATACGAAGCAATACTCACCCCATTCTATTTTTAGTATTTGTCGTTTAACATTACTCATAAATGGAGACTATTATTGGAGATAATTTGTCAGCAATCTCTCAGCAATTTCCTAACTAATCTATTTTCTAGTACTTGTATTGTTGTCTAAGGAAAATACTGAAAGACATATTTCAGTTACCCAACCATATTTATATCTATGTATTTGAGTATGTTTCTAGCAATGAATGATGTTACTTTTTCTCATATATTACTGTCAATGTTTCTTCATTTTATCCATTCGAATTGAATCCATTTCCCTTATTTTTTTATATTTTCATTTTTAGCAAATAACGTCCTACTTTTCCGTGTTTTCAGTGCAGCTTCCTTTGTGTTTCATATTTCTCTTTGTGCATCACTAAATTTCGGTTCGGAAATGCAATTCAGTAACTTGGCTAAACAGACTGACTGAACTAAAATGTTTCTTTTTACATTTGACAAGATTTCCTTTCATTTTCAGTGAGTAACCTCAAAATATTTGAGGTCTCCTCTTAATCTATTGTTTCTATAGAGGCTTTTACAAATCTCTAAAATGCTATTAAGACGTGTTATTTCTGTTACGAAAAAGTAGTTATAACGATAATTTCATTGAAGGATACATGGTATTATGTTGTTGTTGTTGTTGTTATTGTTGTTCAAGGCTTTCGACACGAAATTAGGGTTACATTCTATTTATTCATTGCGTCAGTTATGAATTTAAACACATACACGAACATTTTAGTATACCTAATCATTGGAACATCATGTTTCACAAATCATAACATATGATTTTCTGTGAGCTAACAATAACGATAAAGGTTTCTTTTTCTTGGGGCACTCTCAGAAATTTATGTGGAATATTCTGGAAATTATAAATCTAAAAAATCTTCAGCTTTGAGTAAATTCTATATATTTTCTTTGAGTACTTTCCGCATTACAGTCAAAAACATAATAGGGTGTTGATTATAAGCAACGGGAATTTTTTACATCCTCATAATCATTATTATTATTAGTAGCAGTATTAGTATTATTAGTAGTAGGAGGAGGAGGAGAAGAAGACTTAGTATTTCCACCATTAATATAAATATTTTGATAATTTATATATTTAATAATAAAAAAGATATAGTGTTCTGTATAGAAATGCTGGCCAATAAACAGTGTGTAATGGGTAAATTGTCACCATTTTATATTTTTCACTCGGCGCATGCGCGTTGTTTGTATTTGATTTTATCGACAGCACAGTATAGTAGCGTCAGTTGGGAACCGTCTTTCGGGAAAAAATATGAGGCGATTTCCTCCGCCATAAATGGCATGCTGTGCTACTTTGTATTGGCGCTGGAAGCCCCAAATACGACGTTCGCATTGTTTTGGCATCAATCTGCGGATAGAGAAGAGGATTCGAAAAGAGTCGGCTGAGTCTGATGGTGATTACGTGGGTACGGCAGCCCGGAAAACTCATTCTGATCGTTCTGATAAGAAAGGAACACTTAAATATTTTGTTGAGGAACTCAGACTCAATACGGAGGCCTGCATCAAGTGTTTTGAGAAGGTAGTATTGCCCTCGGTCAAGAGAATGACTGCTTGAAAATTCTATGTCTGGAAACATGATACTGCACCATGCAACACTAGTAGAGGAACCCAGTCATGGCTGTCAGGCAATTTCTGTGACCAGATTAACCCTTACATCTGGATGCCTAACCCCCAGACCGTAACCCCCTTAATTATTACGTGTGGATCGCAGAGATCCAAAAATAAAAACACCAAAGATGAACTGAAGGCACTTATTATGGCTGCATTCAACTACTTAAATAAGGAGACAGTCCAAAAGAGATACAGGAAATTCTGAAGGTGTCTGGAGTATGTGATTGATGCCAATGACAATTTTATTGAATAAATTTATACGTTATTATTTCAAGACATTTTTTATGCAGATTTGGTAAATATATCTACTAAAATGAGATGTAAGTGTTATTTATACTTACGTAATTTAAACAAAAGATTTATCCATAGAAGCCTATATAATACATATTTAATAAAATATGCAAAAAAATAAAAATACTATGATATATACTGAATATTCGACACAATTTTATTTCATGACGAACTTTACACATGTTGTCATATATGACCTCTATATATTTTAAGTTATAATTTATGAAATAAAATCTTGCTCAATATTAAAAATAAATATCGCGTTTCTTTACTTAAGTTGAAATATAGAGTGAAATAGTATGTTTATTCTTGTATTCATGTAATATAAATACATATGCAGGTATTTATGAGTATAGATCTGTTTTATATATATATATATATATATATATATATATATATATATATATATATATATGTATATATATATATGTATATATATATATATATATATATATATATATATATATGTATATATATATATATGTATATATATATATATATATATATATATATATATATATATATGTATATATATATATATGTATATATATATATATATATATATATATATATATATATATATAACAGATCTATACTCATAGATATCTATACTCATATATATATATATATATATATATATATATATATATATATATATATATATATATATATATAACGTATTCTAATAGAAGAACATAAAATACTTTTAATATTCTCTAATTGAAATTTTTTATCATCTGGAGGAACTTTCATTTTAAACTGATAATTTATTTTAAATTTAAATATATTACTCTTTAACTATCAATATTGATAGTAAAATATTAAAATTAGAAATATTTGTTTTGATATTTAAACACTTAAGCCATCACCTAACGTCAAACATTAACTGTGAAATTTAAGGAAAAATTTAAATATATATATATATATATATATATATATATATATATATATATATATATATATATATATATATAAATATGTGGAAATATTTGTAAATGTATGTGCAAGTATTTATATATGAATATGCATAGGTACTTGTGTATATCGATACATATGTATGTACCTATGTGTGTAATTGCACATGTAAAGAAACGTATGGATATGTGAGATTTAGCTAAGTGTATGTGTAGTATATATATATGAAAAAACAAAATCTTTAATATTGCCTTTAAATATTACTCCATCTTAATTTGAATCCTAAATTTATTTAAGATTACCCATCTAAATATAGTTACAAATGACATTCATGAATTAAATTCAAACTGATAAAGATGTTACCTTAACAGTCATTTACAATATTAAATGATTACTATCAGGAAAATATTATATTTTAAATATTTTTCAATATATTTTCTATGAATGTGTTTTTAAATATAGTATTTAACTCATATTAAATCCCTAAATATTTAAATTGCTACCAAGCATCAAATTAATTTCTTCCTGGATATTTTGAAAATTTAAATTACTATCAAACATTAAAATTTGTTTTTTTACATAAATTTCTAAAACTATACCACCCCTATTCTTCCTCCGTAAAACCTAATTGCAGCTTCTTTCTCTTTACTTCTACCTTCTTTCTTTTTTCTTTTTACTATTTCTCTCTTCTCTCCTTCCCTTTCAATATATCACTGCCGTTAAGTTAACCGATTAAATAGGTCAATGTATGGTCCCTCCTTCCTCAATACTAAGTATGATAGAAAGAAATATTAAAATAAACCGTTTCTAAACTCGAACATGTCTCTCACACCACTCCTCGCAACCTTATCTGTTAAAATTAAAAAAAAATAATACTACCCATCAAAATTGTAAATTTTCATTTCATTTTTCGTTTCACCTTTTGGAAGTGATGTCTGATGATCCAGCGTCCTTTGCAAGAGCTCTGGTGAATTAAATTAATAAAATGGAGCCTTAAAGTGGTCTGTTTTTCTTTAAATTATTAGCTCTGGATTTACATGGAGCTCTCAGACTTTCATTCTCCTTGGTCTACCCATACCGATTACCAAGTTTTTCGTAGCTTGATTATATATATATATATATATATATATATATATATATATATATATATATATATATATATATATATATAAAAGTGAACATAGAAGTCAACACTTAGAGGCGACAGTCTGTTTCATGCTAGATACAATCGGCAGGCCTGAAGATTACATCAAGCATGAAACAGACTATAGATAGATATAGATATAGATATATATATATATATATGTTTGGAAGAATTTCTAATAGTTCCAATGTGAGAAAAGTGTGCATATTATAAAGAAGTTTTATATATATATATATTCACACACACACACACACATATGTATATATATATATATATATATATAGAGAGAGAGAGAGAGAGAGATAGTGAGAGAGACTGAATGCCTTTAGAGTTACCCCTCCCTTTGGCTTTCATTCACTCAAGCATTCGCCCCTCACTCCCATACTTACATTCTCACTAAATTTTATTTTTTATTCCCGGATATGTTTTTTCTGTTTTCTTTTTGAATTTGTAGGTCTGATAAATTGGATTGTATTTACGTTTCCAATGGAATAAATGGAATGACCATGGAATATTAGTGTTTAAGCGTTTTTATTATATATATATATATATATATACATATATACATATATATATATATATATATATATATATATACGCAAATTCAATCGGGTTTCGATCCTAGCTAGAGGCAACCGGACGTCTAGCCACACTGATGAGCTGTGAAACAGCGAAACAGTCTGTCTGTGGATGACAAAAATATTAGCTCCTGAAAAATTAATTTCGGTTGAGCCCTCTGCTTTGAGGTGTGAATTTGTAAACAGTGACTATTTAAGCTAATACTGCACGACCCTTCGACATAACTGAGTCACTGTCAGTCACTGTGTGTTTATCCGAATCTAAAAATAAACACGATAAAATTCATCTTCATCCCATACCGTACGCTGACGGCTTAGTGGGAGAAGTTCGGACTGACGCTAATTCCGTCGGGTTTCGATCCTAGCTAGAGGCAACCGGACGTCTAGCCACACTGATGAGCTGTGAAACAGCGAAACAGTCTGTCTGTGGATGACAGATATATATATATATATATATATATATATATATATAGTGTATATATATATATATATATGTGTGTATATATATATATATATATATATATATGTGATATATATATATATATATATATATATATATATATATATATATATGCGAAACAGTCTGTCTGTGGATGACAAATATATATATATATATATATAGTATATATATATATATATATATATATATATATATATATATATATATATATATATATATACAAGAGCTAGATATCAGCCGTACCTGATGATACTTAATATACTGATTGATATTTCGATATTCCATATGTTTCGAGTAAAATTAAAAAAGGGTTCTATTGAAATTTATAACGTCTTTTTTTCATTATGGGGAGGCCAAATTTAAACTTGTAACTTTCAGAAATGAATGCATATGGAAGCTGTCCTTTTGAGAAATTTAATCTTGTTTTCTATTTAAGCAAATAACATTTCTTATCAGTAAATATGGCATTGCATTGAATTATAATCTTTGCAATTGACAGACACGGCCTGTGGCATACAAAGTTATCGCATTTTCTCTGGTCTTATATTTTCAAGAATTTTCAAGAATTACAAAACTTTGCTTTTCATGAAACTATCTAATCATTCCCGTCTTGTCCACATGTTTGAATGAGATTAACATTTTCCTGAAATTATATGTTGACAACTTATCAGGCCTACATATCGAGTATTACAATTGCCCTTGAGTGTTTTACTTTATGCATAAGGCTGTAGTAAAATAGTCTGTTGCATTGGCTTAATATCTTGTGTCTATATGATTGTAGACATCTCGATTTCAAATGCTCCATGTTCCATTTCTCTCTCCCCGATCTGAACCTGCCGTTTCATTTAAAATTGTAATTTATAGATATTCATTAAATTATTTATTCAATCAAGTTCTTCATACTCACACATATCTTCATATTTGGGAGACACTATTTTAATTTCTAAAATATACCTCACTATGGTGGCGATAGATTAAATTTATATTTAAACTAGGCTTAGTGTAGATAAATTGTTACCGCAGAAATACATTTTATACTTTGAGGATAAATTTTAAAAGTCTGAAAAATGTATATTTCTTATAATCGTAATCATGTGGAAAGCTATAAATTTTTCAAATTCAGCTGATTAAATTTTCCGATTTGGGAAAAGTGATATACACTCTGGAGGCACGGTGGAGTAATGTATAGCGGCTCGGATTAAGTTCGCATTTCAGTCGAATCGATTATAATCATTTACGCGCTAATACCCTTGAGAAATGTTGGAATGTTCTTCTTGTCCCTTTCTCTAAAGCAGAAAGAAATGGCAGTCTACTCCGAGAAACAAATCTGCCTCGTCAGTCATGTATCTAAAGATACATTATTGCCTATGTGTGTATCACGCATGGCACATAACTGAATGATATACACTCTAATACACGAAACGAAATTTCAATGTATAAATATCAATATATACATATATATATATATATATATATATATATATATATATATATATATATATATATATATATATATATGAGAAAAATATTACTTTTAATTAGTTGATATAAGCACACACACACACACACACACATATATATATATATATATAATAAGTTAACTGATTCAAAAAATGGTTTCTTCGCTACAGAGTAATAACCATGATTCAAAAACTAAAGCTAAAACACTTCAAATTTAATTATATAATTAAATTAAAAACATTATTTCTGTTTCATCTTCAAGCGAATTTTGGAATAACACACCAAATATATATATATATATATATATATATATATATATATATATATATATATATATATATATATATATATATATATATATATTGAATAAGTTATTTTTAAATTTACTGAGTTTTAAACGCACATATAAATTCATAATTTCTTGTTTCCAAGGATACAGAGAAATCCAATCATTCAGACAGGGGCTGTAGCGTGTTTATTTTTATTAACTACAGTTGTATCAATTATGATTTACGTTCGAAAAAGAGGTTAAGTTTAGGGAGCGTAGGGTTGCATTTTTCAACGAATTTTGACATCCGTTAAATCAGACATCCCTTTCGAAATATTTCTGGCATTTAAAAGAAACCAATAAAACACCTACAGTAAAATAGTAATTGAGACGAAAAGCTAGAATATGTAGGTCATTAAATGACACATGTCCTTTGTGCATACATGAGAAACTATATATTACAAAGTTTATAAAAAATTAAAAAAATACTGAATCAAAGAAATGAAGTAGCTATTCTTTGCTGACATTGTCAAAAATTTTCCTTAAATAATATTTAAAAATAAAATTAAAATTAAAAAAATATAAAAATGGGAACTGGTATTATACATACTTATATTTGATATGTAATAATAATTTTTAATAATTTAAGTAATTCTATTTCATTTACTTAATTTAAAAAGAAATATAGTCTATTAGTAATTAAGAGTAAAAATAACATTTTAAAATTGTAGTTAAATATAACGTATTTTAACACAAACACCCCTTTTAGAAAGAATTTTCAAATATACAAGTACGAATTTAACGGAAAAAATGCCGAAAACGTTTTTGTCGTTAGTAATTAAAAAAAACGCCATGAGTTTAACGGATGTCAAAATTCGTTGAAAAAATTACAGTTTGTGTACAGGTTAAAAATATTTTATTTTTTCTATCGCATTATAGATATAATATAAAAAATGGTAATCAATGTTTCTATGTATGATGTCGCTCATTAATGTACTTAAAAATGTAGCGATTTGCTAAGCGTCGCGTAGATGTGACACGCAGTACTTATAAATATATATATCCTCCACTTATAATAGGAAACCGATTTTAATCTGTGATCATTTTTAATTATATCAATGTATTCTTATTACAAATATGAATTTATCTTTTTGTTAATTTCCTTTAGAAAATAATGACTATTGTATATAAAACCATTTTATTTGTTTTCATAATAGAATTATTCATTTTTATATACATATATTAGAGAATTATTCATACATATATATATACATATTATATATATATATTATGTATGTATGTATGCATATATATATGTATATATATATATATACGTGTGTGTGTGTGTGTGTGTGTGTGTGTGTTATGAAATTATTCATTTATATATTTTATTTTCGTTAATCAACCAAATCTACATAGAACGAGTCAATTTTGGGGTTTCACCAAGATTAATGCTGGTTTCAATCCATCGTAAACTGTGTGTTAAATTTTGATAAAATAGAAATAGGTCGAATTTTTATTTTGATATCAATCACTATCATAAAGAAAGTAAAATAAGTTCATGGATTATAATGAAATGTAATATATTCTCTGAAATTCTTGGATTATTTTACATGATACTTCAATTTTCATTATTATTCATTATTCGTCTGCAGTGGTTATTATTTTCTCACTATTTTCCCCAAACTGAAAAGCCAGCAAGCAAGTCATAAGTCACCTTATTGTTATATAATCGTAATACAAGTGCTCTTCATTTCACGTCTGTCTGTTTCAGAACCACCTGGACTTACGACCAGATATAACATCTCATGAAACAAAAAACATAAAAAAGTAACGTCAGGCTATTGAAGCATCGGTTTCGTAAATTTCGTAAATCTTCATACATTTTTTTAAAGTTTTACTCGTAATATACAGGAAATAGCGTCCATGTATAACCTATCATTTAGCAATCAGCTCGTTTATCGGCCCAAACAAGACTTACGACCTTTTATAAAATAAAAAAGAGAAATAACATGTCAGGCTATTCAAAATCTATTTCTGTTAACTTTCGTAAATTTTGATGCAGTGAGGCAGTCAAAGAAAATGAGAAGAAAGGACTAATCATTAGTTGTCAGAATACGGAAAATACGGTTGTTAGGAAAAGGAAGAGACCAAGATATGAACAAAAATTTGGATATGTCAAAATCAAGCAAGTGCGAAAAGTGAAATATCCAGGCAGATGATGATGGAAAATGTGGCACTGAAATTGAAAGACGGCGTTTGAAATGCGGATGATGCCTTCCAAAATTGAAGCAAAATATGAAGAAACAAGAAACTATTTGTAACATCCAAGGAAAGTGTATTGACCTGTTATGCAACACCAGGTCATCTCTGTGCACTGAATCCTGGACAAGATTCTCAAGAATGATGAAGAGAATTCAGGCAACAGATTTCTGATTATACAGGAGGATGCTGAGCATATCATAGACTGAACATGGGAACATCGACGAAGTTTTAGAGAAAAGAAAAGAAAAAAGTAAGTTATATTTTTAATCAGAAAAAAAGAAGTGGTGGGGAGATCTGATTGCCCAAGTCCTGAAGTTACAAAACATACAAAAGGACAAGAATGCCTTAAATAACGGACAGAGTCCTACATCTCACTTAGTGACTGGCTCGTTTAGTGATCCATCCGTTGGAACTAAAGAGATTCGTGAAGAGATGTTACTCTATTACCACTATGGCTATCAATATCTAATTTACTCTGTTTTATTCGTTTTCCTTTAAAGTTTTGATTATTTAGCAAAAAAATTATATAGTATTAGAGTATTCTATATATATATATATATATATATATATATATATATATATATATATATATATTGTGTGTTTGTATGTGTATGTGTCTTTGTGCGTGCAAGCTAACGGGACATGTACGCATTTACGATACACAAAAATTGAAATAGATTTGACAGTCTCAAGGGCAATGTAGGAACAGGAAAACATCTCTCATCAACACATCTATCATCACCATCACTCAGCCTAACCCTAATGATTTTATTACCACTTAGGTAGAGAAAAAAACTTTTGTCAACAGTCCAGAAGTGAGATCAAGGCTCACTACAAATACAGGAAATGAACAATGAAACATTAAAAGAACATGAGAAAAATGTATTCTTTATATTCTTATGGTTGAATAATCTAGGCATATTATACCTATTTATTTCTATTTCAATCCATTCACATTTATGTGTCAAAACTTACAGTTTTTACAAAAGTGAATAAGAAACACGCTTTAGTGTGGTTATTTCATTTATTTTCACAAGTACTTTTGAAAATATTTGGGAAAAAAAAACTATTTCATTTATTTTCCCAAGTTTAGCCATTTTCAAGTACAGAATTCTTGTAGCGATAAAAGACCTGCTGGTTATTTACAGCTAATCTAAGATTTCGTTCAAATGCTCTCTCCTTTACGGATCTTTTAACACCAATTATAATATTAAACCATTAAAGCGTTCAAAAATGTTCATAAATGTGGAATTAATGAAGCTTCTGTATTAGCTGAAGTCATTCAAATATAAATCGCAGAAATCAAGCTTTTCAGTAGATTCATTATTTTCCATAAAATGTTGGAATCATTCCTAAAACATTTGAATATGATGCAATATTTTAAGAAATGTCTTAAGAAGTCATTTCAGTACGCCTTAATAATATTATTTAGTATCAAAATAATAATTTTATCACTTCTAATGAACGCAAACAGATCAAAGTTAAAACAAGATATACTGAACGAGGAATATTTACTGCATTCTTAAGTTTACAGTAAATATTTACGTAAACATGGTACAAATCCGGAGGAAATGTTCGTATAATTCATGTACGGTTCAATTATAATCTATCTATCTATCTATCTATCTATCAATCTATCTCTCTCTCTCTCTCTCTCTCTCTCTCTATATATATATATATATATATATATATATATATATATATATATATATATATATATATATATATATATATATGCATGTATCTTGTCTATCTCAGCCTCTAAATATCTTTCTAAGCGCATACGTTTAAGATTGCTTAAGCTTAGCGTTGTTTGTTTATCGATTCTTGCAATAAAAATGTAAATATTTATCGCAAAATTATTACTTCACATCCCCGGAAGCAGAAATTGACTGCGTCAAGTTACAAGGTAGGGTGTGTCAGCCCCTAAAGGCAGAAATTCTCTCATTGAACTGAAAAAAGAGTGGGCCAGGGTCAATATTTGATGCCCGAGGCATGTCAGAAGGGAAGTGCCGAGAAAACCGGACATTTCTGTTATTAATTACATAGACACGTGGGATTCCCTCTTTAAAATTCAGCCTTGGGCTACTTTCATTTTAACTGGGCGCCTGGATAAATATTTAGTTTCAGGTATACAATTGAGTGAATTAAAGTAGTACTGTTTCTAATTAATATAACTACATGCGTAATCGAAGAAAAACAGCTGAAACTAGTTAACACTGGGTGATCAATCGTTATTTACATGGAATATGAACCACCTCAAAATAAATCTCGATCGTTTCTTTATTCGAAGAAGAGTTAAAGTTGGCTTTTGAATTTTTGTTTATCTCCCCGGGATAACTAGAATGTATTGAATGCTTACCAATTATTCTGATCTTTAAAGAGACAACTTTTAAGCCAATAGTTTGTTTTCTCTAGAAGAGAGGAAATTTGCTCTATTACCCAGAGGATGAAATTCCGAAGTTTTCAGAAAGATGGAAGTCGACCGTGAAAATTATTTTAAATGCTAAAAAGAACAACTATTTTTTTTTGTTTTTTTTTTCAGTATAATATACGCTAGCGTAAATTCACGATTGTAAATTAAATATTTTATTATTTCTAATCATTTCCCCAAGTGCAAGGCGATATTTCTATTAGGAAGCAAGGAGTTGCTGGGAGTGAACGAGAATAAGATGTATTTATGAGAAGTAGTGAGGGCAAAGGAGAAAACTGTGCAATATTAATATAGAAATACAGAATACAGAAGATGGCGGCTGGTGCTGCATTTAAACTTTAGAATATTGTTAGTTGCAGGGAAGAAAGAAATCGTGAGGGAATTCCACAGTTGAAAAGTGCAAGAAAAGAAACTATTAGAACGTTACACACGGTTGAATCTAGCTATTTGAGCATTAAAACGGTGCAAACTATTTGCTCAAATACGAGCATGCTTAAATTCATACACTCGATGTAATATAGAGGAAAGTTCATCTGGTCAGTTGTCATGAAAATATTTTAAAAAAAACAGAGATAAGCCACATCACGTCGGTGGAAAAGTGATATTAGTCGAGATGCCAGCTCGGTATTACAAACCAGTCTGTAAATTCTGTAAATAATCTCGAGATATATAGTAGTAGCCTCAAACCAGGTATCGACGACAGAAGATTTTATAAATACGGAAGAGTTATTTTGACGAAAATTATTTTCTGTAACGTTATACTTACATATGGGTTGTGCATGAAACTCACAGTTGTGTTGTAGGTGAGGAATATATATATATATAAATATATATATATATATATATATATATATATATATATTCATACAGGTTTCATTAAATAATATAGACAAGTGTTGTCTATTTATTTTAGGTAAGTTCTTTTCATATTGTCTGATAAGCTTAATAACATTATCATTAAACAATGAAAGAAAATCACAATAAAGAACTTACATAAAATAAATAGACAACACTTGTCTATATTATTTAATGAAACATGTATGAATGAAAAAATGCTGCCTAAATACACACAATATATATATATATATATATATATATATATATATATATATATATATATTAATTCCGTTATTAGGAAATATATGTCCAAACTGTATACAAACAAAAAGCATAGACACAGGCTACGGCAGTATTAAAAAAATGTAGAATTGAGGTAATGGTAGATAACTGGGACTTACCGAAGAGGTATGCCACGTGGAACTAGTACAATCTACCGCAGTGGACGAAATAAAGAGTTCAGTTAGAAATTCCAATCACCTAAAGAAGGTTGGAGTTTAAAATATATATGATATTTACAAATACTTTCATGGTAACTGCTCCGATGACCTGCTTTCGCTGGTTCCCAGACTTCATGAATTTAAGCGTTCAACTAGGCTGGCATCTCGCTCACACCCTTTCACTGTCGAAACTGTTAAATGTAGCCGTCTCTTCTACTTCAATAGCTTCATATCTAGCACCTCTCGCCTGTGGAACTCCCTCCCCTTTTCCTGTTTCCCTGATAGCTATAATCTCCAACTATGCAAATGTAATGTCAATCGACGTCTCCAGATGCCTTCATCTATCCCCTATCCTTCTCTTCATCCTTTCCTCTATCACTCCTAATTGGTCTCACTCCAATTCTCTGTAACCCGTTGGGTGCGATTGGCTTCTCGCCTTGCTTTGGGTGAAACGCTTAAAAAAAAAAAGAGTATTGAAACGCTAATCTATATTTTGACAGCTGAGAAAATTAAGGATGTTTATGCTGACTGTCATATCAGTTGTTATCACATCACTCTATTAGTACCGAAAACTAAAGGAAATGTATTACAGGAAGAAGAGTATAGATGGGCAAATAAACAATGTGGACATTAGCTTTGATTTTATCTACAAGTATATTAGGGAGGATACTGGGATATTGACGAACTTTATTATCACTTGTATACTTGTGAAAACTACCATTTAATACAGGAATGAGAAACCGAATAGAAATACATTATTAATACTATCAGGCAGAAAAAGAGCAAATATCCAGATACAGAGGGGAAAAAAATGAAAGGAAAAAAAGGTGAGAAACGCATTTGGGAATTGAAAACCGCTAGACATGATGGTTAGATTTGGGTGCTTGATAATTGGTGCACTTGGAAATCTTTCAAAATAGCACTCTATTAAAGATCGGATGAAGCAGACATTATCACAAAGGGAGAGACTGATTAAATGATTACAATGATAAGATCTCCTTAGAGATTATGAAATGTAATGTGTATAGAGAAAGACTTGCTGCACTCCTGCTTCAACGAGAATCGAAAGATAACTTTTCAGATTATGACATTATTATCAATATTATTACTATAATCATTATTAATAGATGTAGTAGTAGTAGTAGTAGTAGTTATAAATCTAATATTATTATTAGTAGTAATAATAGTAATCGTATTTGCTTCAGATCAAGTGATATCATCTGCTATTTTCTTCAACCTCACTTCTTTTTTTGACTGTGATCTTGAATTATTTTCATTATTCCTATACTAATTATACTTTTGGTATCGTTCGAACTATTATACTCATCTTTATTATATGACTAAGTATAAGTTACAAGGAGATATAATGCATATTTATCAGCAAAAAGATGAGTGCAAAATGCAAATTAAAAATCGGGGATACTAAAAGCAAAATGTGAGAACATTTAAACAGAAAACGGAAAGTGCGGGGAGGGGAAAGTTCCGAGGAAGTATTGGGATGGCTAAAGATGCATTCCAAAAGCTAAGCAGTAGATTAAGAGACAGGGAAGTTTCGTTAGGAAGAAAGAAAAAACGATTATTAAACTGTTACGTGAAATATTGTCCCTTCTATGGCAGTAAATGCTGGCCAATCTCCATAAATGTGATGAAGAGACGTGTAAAAATGGAAAAGTATTTCTACATAGATATGCGGAGGATACCATGACCCAAACATGTGAGCAGCGACGTAGTTTTAGACAAAATTGAAACAAAAAGGAAACTTATACCTAACACCACTAATAGGCAGTGAGAATTTATTTGGTACGTGTTGTGGATTCCGGGATGAAATCCGGTATCAATGAATAACAAACGCCATGAATGGATAAGGAAAATAAATGTATTAACGTAATAACACAAACTGGTAATACGGGTTAGTAAATCCAGGAATTCAGGTTAGTAGCAATAACATATATACAGTCTTGGTATTGAAGTATCGCGGATGACTCCTTACTGAGTCAACGTGCTCGATAACTGTGACTCTTGTGCTATCCTCCTCAATTACAGACCGTATTTAGCCACCCCCACGAGGGCTGCATATGGGACAAGACCGGGTTTAGCGTAGGTTTCCTGAGCCCGTAGGCTCGGTCAAAAAATGCCCGTAGAACCCGTATAAACGGGATCGGGTTGGTCAACCTCCCCGAACGAGACTCTGCCCTTCGGATGAGCCTCGCCCGGGTTCGTCTCTGCTTAGAGGCAGAGAGTTCGACCGTCTAACCGAGAAGACGTCGCCGTCTCCTCTGTTACAGGCAGTATTTACAGCCCCCACCCCCAAGAGGGATAGATGTGGCACAAGGCCGGGTTTACCGTGGGTATTACCGAGCCCGTAGGCTCGGCCAAAAAATACCCGTAGAACCCGTATAAACGGGATCGGGTTGGTCAACCACCCCTAACGAGACTCTACTCTTCGGCAGAGCCTCGCCCGGGTTCCTCTCTGCTTAGAGGCAGAGAGTTCGACCGTCTAACAGAGAAGACGTCGCTGTCTCCTCTGTTACAGACTGTCCGGGTATTCACTGGTAGTAGTATATGTATACCTCGGGTGAGTCCATTTGTGTAGAAAGGGGAGACCCCTCTATACCCCTCTCCTTAAATCTCTTTTGGGGAGAGTTAATATATTTTCCTTTTTCTTATGGTCGACAATTAGAGGCACTGTAAATTTTCTCTTCCTGCTAGTCCTTCCAATTACAGTATCTGCTTGTGGTCTTTGAATCTGAAAAACTTCAAAGATCTCCTCCATCGACTCGTCATTTTCTGCGGTTGACTACATTGTCTCTTCAACCCGTAATTTTTGTATTTGGCCAATATGTTTTATGTGGGTAAATTTTTCGCCTTTTGTGTACATCACATTTCCTAGTCTGTTAATTATTGTATTTGGTTCCTCATAAGCCATATTGTTACTGAAATAGTCCCATTCTTGTTTGAATGATCTCTTGAGTACTGTAGGTGTATACCCGTTTTTATTCATTTCTTCCTTCGTCCTCTGAATAAATTCATCCTTTTTCGTTTCTTTTCTTATGTTTTGCAAGGTCACAGGTAGTGCCTTTACTGACTTGTATAACTATTTACTGTTTTCATCTGTAGTAGCAAATGGCGCGTTTCGCTTCTTTTTGCATACTGGTTGGATATTTTCTTTCAATTCAATTCTAGCTGCACAATTACAAAACGAGCTGATAGGTGAATCCTATACGTCGAACTTTTTCATCCAGTCTGTACCCACGAGATCTTCTGTATCTTCATTACGTATATCTTGAGTTTTTTTTTTCCCGTGAAATTTAGCATTTACAATTATTTCTCCTTCGAATTTTATACGCTTTCCTGTCACCGACTTAGCAATTTTATGTGTATGTAACATGGTTGGTCTGTTAAGCTTTTTCAATGTCTGTAGGTTAATTATCGTTAGATCGGAACTCAAGTCTAGTTGCAATTTAATCTTTTTATTTAAGATTTCAAGTTCCACATATTTCCTTATGTTGGTATTGTCTTCGTCATGCATCCTAGTAGCTCTTACCCTACTAGTAGCTTCCCTTGTTCCTACATTGGGATGACTTGTGCCCCTTTTTTCCACACACAAGATAATTTTTATATTTAAAACGGCAATCCTTATTCCAGTGTAGTCCTTCACATCGATAACATGCAGATGGGGGGGGGGGGCTTATATTTGTTTCGATTTTCGTATTAATTTGCCCTATATGTTGCACTTTTTCCCTTATAGAATTTTTGTTTTCTTTCCGGGGAGGGTGAAGAACGTAAACTTTTGTTTAACTTACGTATATGTGATACTCCTGACTCCTCAGTGTACTTCGAGTCTTTCTTTATACTCAGGCATTTTTGGCAATCTTCTAATAATTGTTGTAGTGTTAGTCCAGGTTCATTTTGTAGTTTTGAAAGCATTCATTTGCACATTTCACTATCTTTTGCTGAGACTAACCCTTGAACAAAGATGAGAGAGTTGGAATTGTCCGGTGTTATTTCAGCCAACTTGAAGTCCTCGCAATGTTTATTCATAATTGCAGCAAACGTGGAATAGTCCTCATTTTCGTCCTTTATCAGGTTAAGATATTTCTACCTCTTGTGAAAGAGTGACATTGTTGGACTGAAAAGCTCTGGAAGACATGTAACTGCTTCGTCAAATGTTAATTCCTTCGTCTTTTTTGGCAAAATGTAATTCCTCAGTTCCTAATTTTCTGAGCAACAGTCGTAGCTTCTTTGCTTCTGACCAGTTTGACAATCGAAGTTAAAGATGTCTTCGTGGCGTCTAAAATAATCCCCAAAATTTTTATCCTCTTCTAGGGAGTAAATGAATGTTTCTATCGTATTCCACACTGCGTCTTGGGAAAAAATCGCCTCTTTTTCGATATTTTGTTGTTTGTTACCCGCTGCCTTTAATATTAGTACCTGCGTTTGTAGTAATTGTTTTCCCATCTTTCTTCCATTCTTTCCTGGAGTTGTAATTGCTGTTCATTTTGGTAATTTACAAGTTCTACTAAAATATTTTTAAATCCTCTATGATAAAAGTCTTACGAAAAACTCGCTTTTCCGTATTTTAGTCTTCGTAAATCTTTTGTCGCCAAGTTGTTGTGGACACTAGCAAAAAACGGCAAAGGAGAATTTTGTTATTTTTTTTTTGTGTGTGTGAGAGTTCGAATACATCGTCGTCAATTTGTTGTGGACAACGAGGGAGAATTTAGTTTCGTTTTCCTTCCCGTGTGAGTTCCAATTCCTCGTCGCCAATTTGTTGTCGACGAGGGAGAATTGTTTTTTTCTTCTACCCGTGTGAGGTCGAATTCCTCGTCGCCAATTTGTTGTGGATTCCGGGATGAATCTGATATCAATGAATAACAAACGCCAGGAATGGATAAGGAAAATAAATGTAATAACATAATAATACAAACTGGTAATACGGGTTAGTAGATCCAAGAATGCGGGTTAGTAGCAATAATATATATACAGTCTTGGTATTGAAGTATCGCGGATGACTCCTTACTGAGTCTACGTGTCGCTAAATGTGACTCTTGTGCTACCCTCCTCTATTACAGACTGTCCGGGTATTCACTGGTAGTAGTATATGTATACCTCGGGTGAGTCCATTTGTGTAAAAAGCAGTGCGTAAAATATTTTATGACCTTGAGTAAATGAATGGTAGAACAGGACTTGGGAGAAAGAACATAACTTATTAAGAGTTAAAACGGACAGGAAGATGTGGAGGGTCATGATCGCCTGTGTCCTGAATGGGCCCGTCACGTTAACTATAGCCTCAACTCTTCAGATATGTATTCTCTGGCCATTATCAGGTACCCATTTATTAGGCAATGAGAAAAGCTTTGGTTAATCTATTGTGTTCTTTTTGTGATACCAATTCTTGTTCGTACAAGTTCAACCATTGCTTTCTCCCCCTCTACTAGAAATTGAACACTAGATGACAGTTCCAGAAGTTTCACCAGTATCCTCTACGTCACTAACCTGAAGGAGTTTGGTAGTGTATTTCGTATTTTATTTTTAGATGTATAAAACCTGGTAACTTTCAGTATATGTCTATATTTCTGAGATGTGGTATTATGTACACTATTTTCATTATTCAGACTATTGTCCTCATCTTTATCGCCATATTTATGACAACGTTTCGGCCGTAGTACGCTCCGGCCTTCTCCAGGTGGTTGGAATGTCGAACTGAACCTTTTATTTCGCTCACTGGAGCAGACTGTTCTAGTTCCACGTGCCATGTTTAATGGATGTCTTCAAGGACACATGGCACAGTGGAAAAAGGCGTTAGTTAGATCCAGTGACAGGACCCAAAGAGTGTGTGATCAATACCCGGTTAAGGCAGTGAAAAACTTGAAGAGGCGAATTAACAGGAGATAACTTATATCTGTCATCCATTAGACATGGCAGGTAGAACTAGAACATTCTAACCCAGTGAGCGAAATAAAGGGTTCAGTTCGACATTCCAACCACCTGAAGAAGGTCAGAACGTACAACGGCCGAAACGTAATAAATATGGCGTCAAAGATGTGGACAATAGTCCGAATAATGTAAATAGTGTGCTGCTAACATTTTATTTTCATAATAATAACTTTCATTCTTGTGATGAGCAATTGTCAATATATTTCTTGATCTATTCGAACTTTTGTATTCAGATACACTAATTACAGACCCCATATTTCGGCAAAATGACCTCTGTCCATCACCGGGTAACTAGTTGTGTGATAGAGTATATCTGTTGATTAATGTAAATCTTTACAAGTTTTCATTCGGATTATATCAAGTGAAACGATTACAGTGGACACATTTATTACATTTGGATTTCGTAGATTAATCGATGGCTAACAATGTCTAAATCATTTAATGTTCAAAATTTTATGCTGTAAAAGATGTAATGTTCAAATATTTTATGCTGTTAAATAACAGTGTTTTTTTCTCATTCACGATCTACCAATCTGGTGTTCTTGTTTGGAGTGGATGATCGGTTTGAAATCCAAAATGCTTAGAAATATATTTATTTTCAAAAAGATCCTGGTATTTACATATATAATTAGTGTCCATTGTAAACAAAATACTTATGTGCACAATCCTATATAGACCACCGTTCCTCGAAGCTATAGATTTTATTCTGAATTAACACGCTATTTTTCTCATCATACCAAAATATATCAAATGAAACCTCTCTAATTAGACATTATAAATGACTACCCTTTTTATGGATTCTATTTTTTCTTTTCAATAACATATTTCGTGATATTGTTTATGTCAATAAATTGGATATCTTTGACTTTTGTAATTTTCATACATTTGTTCAAGATTTTTAACAATTTCATCTAGATTCCAATAGACACATATTTCTAAAATTTAGGTTAGAGAAGCAATGTTAGTGATGAACATACTTGTTTATGTAAAAAAAAAAGATTATCTGTATTTCTGCTTCTTTGTACATTAATGTAGTTTGCTTTGTCATGTATCTCCATGGCACATTATATATATATATATATATATATATATATATATATATATATATATATATATATATATATATATATATATATATATATATAAAAGAAAGAACAGTAAGATATATAATCCGGTGGTCTTATTGTTTTTTTTTAGTTTTTTTTTTACAAAACAGTGCTCAATGTAAATTTACAGACCATAAATATTAAAATTAACTGATTTAAAATATGGTTTCTTTGCTACAGAGTAATAACCATGGTTATAACTTGTAGCGAAGATACCATATTTAAAATAAGTTAATTAATAACATATATATATATATATATATATATATATATATATATATATATATATATATATATATATATATATATATTAAAGTGAACATATAAAAGTGAAGTCAACACTTAGAGGCGACAGTCTGTTTCCTGCTAGATGCAATCGTCGGGCCACGAGTGCTGTTATTTATATATACGGGTCAGTGCTGCATTGTGGGTAGTCTATTTTGGCAGATATTTCACCGGAAGTCGTTTATTTGTTTATTTGTTTATTTGTGTCAAATTATTTTGCTTGTTTTTATTTAATTTTTATATATATATATATATATATATATATATATATATATATATATATATATATATATATAATTTTTTTTATTGCTGTTAATAGTTTGTTTTGTCAAAAAATCTCTTTCTTGTAATATATTTCCTTCAAAATTGTATTGCATGTATTATTTTTTTCAAGAAAGTATTGCTGGTAATAGTTAACTATTTGCCCATAGATGGGACTCTAACAGGTGCTACGGCCTCGAGTTGGGGTGGACCTGGGAACACCAGCAATTAAGAGGTGGTTCCACGCTTCTCGCAACCTCCTGATCAGAGGACCTACTGCTGGACGTAATTTAACGTCTTAACCAGGACGCGGATGTAGTTTATCGTCTTACCCAGGACGATGCATGCAGCTGTATTTAATAATCTAATTTCTTATTCATACTGATAATATTTCTCTTTTTATAACAGAAATTATATGAACAAATACAATGTTTACATCGTTCCCACAAATTTAATACTCGAATACACATATATTTTATTTTACAACATACGCTTTGTCCCTTCTGTTATAAAACTGGTCATTTTTTTAATGGCGAAACACTACGGTAAGCAAGCAACATTTGACGTACCACATGTACCATTTCTTTTCTCAGACTCGTTGCCAAACAATCTTTGATATTCCCGTCAACCCTACTATTTAACAAATTTCTGCCTGGAGAATATAGGAGTCATGTTTACTCCAAAGACTTCATTTCTCTCATTGAATGTAGCAGAATAATAATAATAATAATAGTTGTAGTAGTAGTAGTAATAATAATAATAATAATTATTGAGGTGTCTCCATTTTTTACACAAATGGACTCACCCGAGGTATACATATACTACTACCAGTGAATACCCGGGCAGTCTGCAATTGAGGAGACGGCGACGTCTCCTCGGCCAGACGTTCTAACTCTCTGCCTCTGAGCAGAAAGGAACCCAGACGCGGCCCCGCCGAGGAGGGAGTCTCGTTCGGGGAGGTTGGCCAATCCAATCCCGTTTATACGGGTTCTACAGGCATTTTTGGCCGAGCCTACGGGGTCGGGAATATGCCACGCTAAACCCGGCCTTGTGCTACATCTATCCCTCGTGGTGGGGACAGTAAATACTGTCTATAATAGAGGAAGGTAGCACAAGTGTCACAGTTAGCGAACACGTAGACTCAGTAAGGAGTGAACCGCGATAATTCAATACCAAGACTGTATATATATATTATTCCTACTAACCCGCATTCTTGATCTACTAACCCGTATTACCAGTTGTATTATTACGTTAATACATTTATTTTCCTCATCCAATCCTGGCTTTTGTTTTTCATTGATATCGGATTTCATCCCGGAATCCACAACAATAATAATAAGTAATGACACTCTCGTAAAAATAGTAGGACATCAAATCCATTCTATCAACAAAGAACCTGCACTCTTCAAGAAACAGCTTTTTATACCGCAAAACCTACCAACAAAAAACGAAGCGACTGCAATCTATGCCAAAAGAGTAATGAGAATGCAAAACAACTTGGCCAAATGAAACGTCAACAAAACTGGGAGGACAAGGTGCTGCATGACAAATACATAAAAAGAAAGAAAGTAGCAGATGTGGATGAACAGAAAACTCATCAGTGACCGAGGTGCACCGGGCTGAACGCTGAGACAGAAGACCTAATTATTGCAGCACAGGACCAAAGCCTGGAAAATAGATCTTATCACTCTCACATAATCAAGGATGGAACTAATCTGAAATGTAGGTTCTGCGGATAATATGATGAAACTGTCGTTCATATTATTCCAGTATATCCGGACCGGGCAAAAAGTGAATATACCCAGAGACATAACAAGGTAGCGATATATGTGCACTGGAAGATATGCAAGATGAACAAAATCGAAACCACAAACCAGACACAGTTACCCGAACCTACGATGTAACTATCGTCTGCGACATGCCAATTCAAACTGATAGAGAAATAAATTCCTACAGACTAGTTATTAACAGAAAAACAAGAACATAAAGAATTATGTAGATTGACATAGCAGTACCATCTGAGAGAAACACTCCCAGAAAAATGATCGAGAAATTGTCCAAATACAAGTATCTGGATATTGAGATTAGCAAGATGGCGGGGAATGAAGACTGAGACTAAATCAACAGTAATCGGAACTCTGGGTCTCGTAAGAAAAGGAAAGGACGATTTTATTAACAGTGTCCTAGGTAACGTCAACATACAATTTACCCAGAAATTTACCGAAATAGGAACATCCCATATACTATGAAAATTGCTATGAATTAAATGACAATTCTCCTACAGAGCCTAAGGACCATAGTTTGGACAAAACAGAAAAAATAACAGACAAAAAAATAAAGAGAACATCAGCCATAAACATATTGGTTGTCCCTGTGGTACAATACAGTTTCAACATATAACTAATTGGACCACAGATGACTTTAAGCGAATGGATGCCAAAACGAGAAAGCTTCTCATTGCCATCGCATGCATCAACTTAAACCTGATGTAGACCGTCTGTATGTGTCTAGACCAGAAAAAGGCAGATGCTTAGTTCAACTGGAACTGTTTAAAAAATACAGCAATCGGTTTTCAAAGATATCTGAAAACTATAGAAGACGGGATAATGATCTCTGTCAAAGAACATGGAACAAGTAAGAACAGTATGAAGAATACATAGCAAGATAAACCACTTCATGGTCAATACTCTGCCCGTACCAAACAAGATGATTTAGACAAACCTTGTACCCATCAGTGGTTACGTAGTGCAGGGTGACAGGCTGAAATGGAAGTTTTGTTCTCGCTTCACAGGGCCAGCGCTTGCTAACTAGAAATTAACAAGCACAGATACTGAACATTTGTATTAACTCAAAATGCCGGTTCTTGATAATTACAGAGAAACGATAGAGAATCCGGTATCAGGTTTGCGCAGTGTTAATCCCAACTGAAAATAAAATCGTCATGATAGATTCAATATCTGTGCTATGTCTTCATTCCATTGAATGAAGAGAATAAAATCCTGAAATATAATGTCGCTTGATGCCGACATAGTCTTATTGAATTCTGTAGTATGGATAAAAGCTCGCTCCCAGCAGCCTCCCTCCAGACGATTCTCGGAGTCAGATATATGTTAATTGTACAAGTCCATGTAGAGGGGTGTTCATCTCCACAACAACCAACACTGGAAAATATGCAACTTTTATGGGAAGGAAACTGCAAAAAATTGGTATGAATATCAACTAGACCGAGTTACAGAGATAGGACATGTAACAAATTTATGGGACTTTACAATACACGGAGAGAAACAATCAGATCTAACCCCCCGGATATCGTGATCAAAGACAACAAAATATAATTTTTTTATTGACACAGCTGTCCCTGCAGATTGTAATGTATCTTTGAAGATATTCAAAAAACTATCAAAATACAATGATCTTGAAGTGAATATCTCAAAACTGTGGCACATGAGGACATTACTAATTCCAGTTTTAGTTAGTGCGTTCGGATTGATTGGAAAAGTTTCCGATAGACTCACTGAAGGGATTCCTGGTAGCTCATGTCTTATAAGAGGAGAACGGACTAACAAGTACAGCTCACACATTATAAAGGCCGTATCTACGTAAAAAGATGTGGGATCTTAGATTGTTTTAATTTTTACAAAGATGATCAGTTTAATATATCATGAAGCCTGTCAGGTCACTGGTTAGCGCCCAGAAGTAAAGGTGCAGGAAACAGAAATCAAAATAAATAAGTAAATAAATAAATAAATAATAATAATAATAATAATAATAATAATAATAATACAAGGACCTTGAAATAGAAATCTCAAACATATGGCACATGGGAACATCAACAATCCCTGTTGTATTTGGAGCTCTTGGACTGGTTGGAAAAGATTCCAGTAGGCTGATTGAAGGGATCTCTAGAAGTCCATGACTCAAAGAGATACAAACAAAAATTGTTCTGAAAAGTACAGCCCACACTTTACGAAAGGCTTTATCTATGTAATTTTTTTTTTGTTTTTTTTTTTGCAGTGGAAACTGTCATTATGCCATTTCTAACCTTAGGTCCCTGGGCTGGATCCGGAAAGAAATGTGTAAACGCCAGATATCAAAGAAAATAATAATAATAATAATAATAATAATAATAATAATAATAATAATAATAATAATAATAATAATAATAATAATAATAAATCGTTGTGCCTATATTTAAAATTATAATAATTACATTTAACTTTCTCTAGTAACGCGTTCCCCATTATAACACGCGAATTTGATGGAAGCAAGAGCGGACACAGTCAACGAAATTGATGATCAGTCACAACACAGCACGTTTAATTTTTCGTATAGGACTTTTAAGCATATTGTGTTAACGCATTTACTCAAGCCAAGTTTGTTCTCACTCAGTTCATTGCGTGAATGTCTGTTGCTAAAATGTGTTGACTCAATATGGAAGGCAGGGTTAGGGTTTCAATTATGGTTCAAGAAAGGTTACATTAAGAGATATTAGCAAATTTAATCTAGTAACTGGATCTCTGACAGGAACACTTTTAATTGCACCAAATAACCTGCTGAAGAAATAGAATCATTCTCATGAGATGAGGCGTTTCAAAAACTGTGGACATGTGGTTCTATGCTATTACCAATCAAATAATAGTTTCAGTGTGACAGCAATTGGGTGAAAGCGACCATGTAAATGAAACCTACATTAGTCATACTTAATTTCTTTGTTTGACAAAACTATTCATTTTATAAAGTTTCATTACTTACAAACGCCGTATATAGAAACTGAACTATTGAGAAATTCAATAATATCAGATAACATATACAGTGTTCGTTACTCACCGGATGCTCCATTGTTTGCTGCAGCAAGCTGTTATTAACATGTCCATATAAGGCTTTCATGCAGACAAATAATACAGAAAGAAATAGGTACAAAGCATAAGTCAAAGGTAATAATCATAATATTAATATTCATTGTATTGTCCAGTAAACAAAATAGAAGCATGAAAAAAAAATGTCAAAAATCGGAATTTATATACACCCATGTGTCATTCCGCAACGAGAGAAAAAATGAAGCTGAAATTTTTATTGGTGGGGTAGTCGGAGAGGAAAGGAGTTTGTTTTGGATATGGTTAGATTTAATTATTCCTTTATCTTGTATCGTCTATCCGAGATCCAACCATCCACTACATTTCACGAAGACTTAAAATAAATAAAAAAAATAAATAAATCTGCAGATGCATTAGAAAAGCTCTTTTTCCAACACCGAAAATGTTATCCCAATTAACGACAGATTTACAATAATGTCCGATATCAGCTGCAAATTTGTTTTAAGCGAATCTGTGAAACTTAAATTTAGAGAAAAGTAACTGTGCAATTTTGTATAAGTACTGAGTTAGGAACTGATGACAATGAACATAAATAACAACATAGGTCCAAGAATAAGGCTTCGGTTATATCCGCATTAATGCAAAACTATTTAAAATAGTGGATGATCAAGTCAATTTTCATAAAGTGATTTGAAGGGAAACATTGGATATAACAAAAGAAGTCGGCCAGAAAAAAAAAAACTACTAGTAGGGAAGTCGGCGTAAACTAAGCAACAAAACAGCTTTAATTTAAAATAATAGAAATCAAATTACATTCAATATTATATGCATCCATAAATTTTAAAATTAAACAATTTTCTAAATATTATATATGCATCGTCAAATTTGTAAATTTTAAGGACATTTAATTGTATTCTCTGATAAAGTATAGAATTGTTAATAAATATTCTATCGAAGTATATATATATATATATATATATATATATATATATATATATATATATATATATAAAGAAATATAGTGTTAAGGTGTGCTATATTTATGAGATAAAGTGCTCAATATCAGAGATAGAGCGTGTGTAACTAGTTGCCTGACGATTGCACTAGCATGAAACAGACTGTCGTCTCTAAGTGTTGACTTCTATGTTCACTTTTATATATATATATATATATATATATATATATATATATATATATATATATATGTAGAGAGAGAGAGAGAGAGAGAGAGAGAGAGCCTATGAGTCACACACACAGACACAATCTCGCAGACAAACACGAACACATTAATATATTTTCTGTTGGTACTTTATTTTTATAGATAAAAATATTTACGTAAATGCTCTGTTTATAATAAACAGAATTACCTATATTTAGCGGCCAGTTTGTCCAAGAAATGTCTTAAAAATCTGTGTCCACTAACAGGAATCAAACGGGTAGACTACATGGAACATTACTTTCGCCTGTTGTGGTATACAAATTTGCTACAGATGAAGCGTCTGAAATGAAATGGAAAAAGTCCTACAAATATTTTTAGGACATTTTTTTATGTTCATACGTTCTTTTATAGATACAAATATTTAAGTAAATGCTCTGTTTATAATAAACAGTATTAACAACATTTACCGAGCTGAATGTCCGAGAAATTTTCATAGGAAATATGAGTCCTCCGACAGGAATCGAACCTGTATCCTATACGGAACCGTCATATAGCCTGACGTGACTTAACCGATTGGACCACAGAGGAACGTTCGGCTAGCAAGGTCGATTTTACTGTTTGTAAAAACAATTCCTCATGATTTTCTCTCATACTTTCTTTATATATATATATATATATATATATATATATATATATATATATATATATATATATATATATATATATATATATATATATATATATATATATATATATATATATATATATATATATATATATATATATAGATTCTTACGATATCTCTCGGACATTCTAGACGCTAAATATAGTTAATGCTTTTTATTATAAACATAGCATTTACTTAAATATTTTTATCTATAAAAATAAATTATCAACGGAAAATATATTAATTAATGTGTTCGTTTTTGTGTGAGAGATTGTGTCTGTGTGTGTAACTCACTCTCTCACTCACTCACTCACTCTCTCTTTCTGTATATATATATATATATATATGATTTTCTCCACAATAGCCCCTGCTAGCATGTATGTGTAAATCGTGTGTGTGTGTGTGTTCTTCTGTCTGTCGGTCTTTCTGTGTTCGTATGAGTCAGTATAAATATTTACACTCGCTTGCACACATAGGTAATAGCGCGTATTCCCATATTTGACGTGACCAACAATTTGTTCCTTATCCAGGTTGGATAATTGCTTTTCTTCTCAATTTCTGTTTAAAAACAACGACTCGATAGGAGAGGGACACTTTTCATCCCAGCTGTGGCAGATCATGTCAGAAACATCGGCCAATTACTTTGTTTGCTAACAAAAAGGGAGTAGTTATTCCCTGCTGGAAATGGTTTGCATCGGTTATCTAAACAAGTTGCGAATTCAAAAGACACATTATTTAAACAGCTGTCAGAATGACTCTGTTTTCAAATGGCCAGGATCAATAAACTTCTACCAGCGTCTTTGTCATATACGAAATTGAATCCAAACTCGCATCAGGCCTATAAGGATTTATCTCCAATAGAATCCTTTGGGTAATTTGCAAGTAACTATAGAAAATAGGTTTATGTACTCTGCATATAATGGCTGGAAACTGGCGAAATGATTGTTTGTTCTTTGTGCAGATTTCATAAACCGTATCTATTATTTAGCAAGATCTTTTCTGTTTTAATATATTTATCCGTCGGTTACATTTTCATAGAAAGATTTTCACACGTAAATAATATCTTATTCTCTACTCTTTTCAATAAGTAAGCTGTATTTACTGGCTGGTACTATATTGAACTATATTATTATCAGTTGTTTTTATTTCTGGATTTTAATTTGTTTTGGTTTGCTGATATATTCGGATAATTTGTTTAATCTTTTAGTCTGAAAACATAGCAGTAAAACATATCGATAGCTTTATTACAATCCATATAAGCGACAGATATTTAGGGTAACTGATATATTTTAGTAGCAACGCACATCTCTGATCATTATTCAATATATATATATATATATATATATATATATATATATATATATATATATATATATATACGTATATATAGAGAGAGATACATACATATATATATATATATATATATAAATATATATATATATATGTATGTATATATATATATTTTTATATATATATTATGAAATGTACGAAGTCCTATAATTATTTTAAGACGTTTTTATGTTTATACATACTTTTTTATCGATTTACTTAAATATTTCTATCTATAAAAAGAATGTATAAACATAAAAATGTCTTAATATACATACACAAACACACACACACACACACATATATATATATATATATATATATATATATATATATATATATATATATATATATGTATTTAGGTTTTAAGATTTCACAAATAGCAGTATTTTTATATATAGTGCTAAATATTAAGAATATTAAAATAAATTTAAAACTGTAGCGTTAATAAGATAATATAATATAATGTTATATAGAAAGATTACTTAACATTTATATATCGATTTTATGCCGACATCGATATTTCTAGGTAAAATTTCCAGCCTTCAGGTACTTTAGTTTTAAATAGTATTTTCTTTTTAAAAACACAACACGTAAAGACCGTAATATTTATATATATATATATATAAGTGAACATAGAAGCCAACACTTAGAGGCGACAGTCTGTTTCATGCTAGATGTAATCGTCAGGCCTTTATATTTCTTCACACACACACATATATATATATATATGTGTGTGTGTGTGTTTGTGCATGTGTTTGTGTGTGCTTGCAAAAAATTCATATATAAATATATCTGTAAATATAAAATTGTTGAGTCTTGACTCAATGTTGAATCTCGCCTATTGCATGGAATATTAATGCAACACAAAATGTACTTAGAACAAGAATGTATTATAACAAGAAAGTGTACACAATAAGTACATATAGTATTTCTGTATATTTCTGGGAAGACGTTCCTGGAGAATGTGTTGACTAGTCGCAGTCGATCAGAGTCTCTAGTTGGATCTCGTGATTTCTCCTTTCTCGTCTTCCGGTATCAACCATTATTTATATAGTTGGTAGTCACCTATGCAGATTAGGTGGATCCCACCACAACAAAAATATAAAGACAAATGATAATTATTATTTACTAATGCGTTCGTTCTCTAATGACTTTTATCAAGGCAAATATAAGGATTTTATTTTTCAATAGAAATAAAAAAAATCTTTAGGTATTCGAATTTAAGAAGGCTCAGATTCAGTGAACGTCAAGTTAAACTTTAAAGGATGATAAGTGATATAGTTTAATGCCTATTAAATGAATGTACGTAGATTTGGGAAATTGTTGTTGAATATATTTTCTTATTTGTTTATAGATATTTATCTGAATTTTTTATTTATGTAATTATGATTATTTATTTAAATTAGGTATAATATTTATGTATTCATTTATTTTAAATAGTAGAATGTTTTGCTTCAGCCAACTTTTTTTTAAATCTTAAAAGTGCCATGGTCATGTACTTTGGCTTCTTAACAGAGTACATCTTTTAGGGAAAGAGACATTTTAAATAAACCCGGGTGCAGATTTGCATTCTGGCAAGATTAGAATCATGGGGAAATTCAAATCTTGGCCTCGAAGGCAGATTGTAATATTAATATTTACACAATTATGAAAAATCATCTTTCTGTATAGATTTAGAAATTTATGTTTCTGTATTTCTTTTATCTTTGTTTTGTAATTTTTAGTTCTGCCATATTAAACTTCTGCAAATTTTTTCACTACACATTTTATAAAAAAAAACATTTCTTCGGGTAAATCTATACCAACAATATTAGCATATCTAATATTTACCTTGAAATCCCCAAAAGCAATAATTAATTGAAATATATCATCAGAAACGAACGAAGGATTGCTTGTTAGTTTCGCTATAAAAGACATCAGTGACACCTTAAATGTAGTTTTAATGATGTATTTTGTGAAGGTCATTCATGATGCATATTGTAAATAAAAAGCTTTTAATTAGAAAAGCAATCACTAAGGAACAGTTGATATAACGAGGAAATAGTGATTAAAAATTAAAACATTCATGGCACACTTTAGTTTAAATAAAAGCAGTGAAAACAGGGAATAATTATATTGACGAACATGTATATATAGACGAAGAACGAGTTACCAGAAAGAGAAACTTGTGTCATAAAGTAGTAATTACTGAAGAGGTAAGCACAAAGACAAGAAAATTTTGAGATTTATAATAACGCGTGCCCTGAAGGAAGAGAGCACTTAGAAGAAAAAGAACATCGAATGATAAATATTACTTCAATACCTGCAGAGGCCATCATAGTTCAGTTGAAATTTTAGGATACGTATATATTTGACAAAGTGAATCGATACGTCAGCAGCGATATATGTAGTCATTAAACGAAGCGATCAGCCTGTTTAATATTCACCTTAGAATTAAATGTATTGTCATGTTAAGGGATAATATTGAGAAATTAATCTTCTGTTCTGTAAAATAAATACTCCTAGATATGTAGATTAAAATCTATATCGATTTTCCATTCTTTGAATTTATAGAGAAAGAGCACATGTGAAAGTATTTAGACACATTTTTATGTAATTATCGAAATAAAGGGTGTTTCATTAAGACGGATTATATATAATACAAATCAACCGTTTGTTGATGCGTAGAATATTGCTGCCATGTCTGGTCTAGTGCTTCTTCTGTGTATCTAAAGATTAGTGAAAATATTCAAATAAACTCTCATGTAATTGGCCTTGAATTGGCATCTCTGTTTCCGTTACTTTTAAAATGCTTTAACCTAGATTCCCTCTCTCTTTTCTTTAAATATTTTCTTGATATTTCTTCTGATGAGCTTTCCTCTGTGGTAACTCGACTTCACGGATTTAAGCGCAGTACTAGATTAGCAGCTAGGTCTCATAATTGTACTAATGAAATTACAATATGTAACCGTAAGTTCTATGCTAACTTTTTCTCCCTTCGCATTTCCCACTTGTGGAACTCTTCAAGTTTTATGTTTTCCAGTAAATTTTAATCTTCAAAAATCTATACGCATTGTCGATCGTTATTATCTGTCTCCTGGGATACTAACCAATGATTGGCCTTTGTCCTTGCTAATGATTTTCAGATGTTCTCGCAATCTCAGTCACACCTTGCGACCTAGTGGCTTTATCGCCTTGCTTGGAGTGAAATTATATGAAAATGGAAATTTGTAAGCAGTTATTTACATATCTGGCTACAGCAGAGCTTAATTCAGAATGACTCCAAAATGCTATATCTGGTGTCAGATCTTTTTGTATATCTAAGTTGTCCTTTTAAAATGTTTGTCTTCATGTCTCTTCATTTCTTCTAGTACGGAGGTTAAAGTCGTATATTTCAGATTGTCAATAAATTTTCTTTTATTGTCCTCTTCCAGCATAAGAAATGATTCTAGGTTTGGAACAGATTAGATGATATTAGGAAGCTGAAACTGTAACAAAACTTACATTGGCGTTTCTTAATATCTAAAATCACGTTAATAGAGATAGAAATCTGAACCTTTACCAAATACCCACTAACAAAAATGATCTTATAAAATTATGATCTCATAACAACAACAAATGAAATACAAGGTCGTTATATGTTTCTAAAAACACTTTGAAAGTGTAGCCCTCTAAAATCAATTCTCCAAGTTTTTCTTCCCGCTGCTGTAGCCACATATCCTACTCGATAGTTAAGTTGGTTGAAGTAATCCAAAAAGTGATTTGAGCTAAAGATTCGTGAGT